>CM068838.1:4590933-5790933 GCA_028554795.2 Sinohyriopsis cumingii | reverse complement strand
AGCATTTCAATCCACAATGCTTGTGTTGCTCTCGATTGTTATAACCATGGTCACATTTCTCACAATAATAAACATATCCCAGGAATCCAGTGATACTGGTAAAGGTATCGAAATGTTCATCGTGATGATAAAGGTGAATGTATTTTCCGTCCTTAAAGTCTTGCCCTCGAAACAACAGAGGTCCGCGCACTTCTTGAGGGTGCACTTTCAAGGTGTAGAGTGGAGCTAGGGCATCTTGCAATTTTTGCATCTCAGGAATGCCACAGGGTGTGTCTTTGGACAGGCCAGCTTGTTGCAACAGGAGTTCTGCTTCGTTTCGTTGTTTAGCTCGGTCCGATTGTCGAATAGTTTTCCAGGCTCTTTTCCATTCTACCGTGTCGTTCTTGTTGGCATAGGTTCGTCCCACCACGATGGCACGGGTTAAACACATCTGGTCTTGAGGGTTGTGAATTTGGACGAGGCTCTTTTTGGTACTGCGAAGTTCGTTCACCAATAACACCTTATTGCGTTGTCCGGTCCCTTGAGGAGGAGAGACGTGGGTCATGTCCAGTGTGGCTTTTCCATCGGTGATGTCAAACTGGTCATTAGATTGTTGTACGTGTTGAATCTTGTCCATGACTTTGGAAGCGGTCAATTCTGCAGGGGTGCTAAACTCGATCCAAACAGGGGATTTCAAACCGTCGTGTTGTATGGAAAGTCTCAAGCGATCGTCTTCTTTGGGTTGACATTGTCGCTTGAGTGCAGTGAGCAAAGAATCCCACACCCCAGTGATGAACCCTTCTGCTTTCTCTAACGGTACTTCAGCCTTGAAATCTTTAAACTTCACTGTGTATTTGTAAGCCGTGGTTCTAAATTTTCTAGAGGAGCGCTTTTCCGTCGCTCGAATGGAATAGTAATTTTCAGGGTTGACTAAGGGTGGTGAACTTGGTTTAGAGGGTTCTGATTCTGGTTCACTCATGTCCTCTTCAAAATCACTGGCATGAATTTGTGCCAAGATTTCAGCCCTGGTACGAGGCGATAGATCACGTTTCTGCCTCTTACTTTCTTCTTCTTCTTCTTTCTTCTCAAATGAATTGGATCGTTTCATCTTGAGTGAAAAACGTCAAATGACTCAAGTTCAAACACCATGAGCTACTTTATAGTCATAGCAGACCAGCGTATATAAAAGGGTGTGTGTCTTGTCCTTTCACTATTCATTTCACTCTCAAGCCGAGCACAATGATGGAAGAGACTAACCAAATCGAACGTTTCGTCAGAGCTTTGCGAGCGGTCATTAGAAAATTCTCTTCAGACCAGCCTACGGACTACTCTCCTTCCTTTAGAGATAAAAGTCAAGATACTTGCTATATCTGTCAGAAGAAAGGGCATTGGTCTTCAGAGTGTCCAGACCGTCAAAAAAGAACAAAAACAGGGGCTAAAAAAGACAAAAGTCAAGATACCTGTTATTATTGTAAAGAAAAAGGACATTGGTCTCCAGATTGCCCAAAAAAGAAACAAGAGGAATCAGAAGAAAAGAGGAATTCTTCAGAAGAAGAGAGGGATTCTTCAGAGGAAGAGAGGGATTCTTCTGAGGAAGAAAGAAGACAGGTGAAGAAAAAGAAACAGGAGAAAAAAAGAAAAAGGGAAGAAAGCGAGGAGGAAGAAGAAGAGGAAAAGAGTGTGACGGTGAAAAAATTCAAAAAACAGAGACTAAACAAGGAGACAGAAGAAGTCAATGAACTTTTTAATTAAAGTGTTGTGTTGTGAATTGTGAATTGGATTGTAAAAAAATTGAGAAAAGAATAAATTAATGATATAAGGTAAGTGTCTTTGAGTTTTGATTTTAAAATAAGAAGCTACACTCACGCACTCATACACAGACACGTACTATAACGTAAAATGGGTGGGTTATTTTTTCGGGAGTTATTGGCAAATTGAAATTGTATTTCTTTTCGAGAAATGTGGGTGGCCCTGAAAAGGGCCTTTTTTGGTGTAGGGGTGAGTTTAAGCAATCAACTTTAACTGCCTTAAGCCTTTGCCACGGCCAAGGCCTACTTCTGGACTACGTACTGTTGATGATGATTGAGTTGAAATCACTAAGGGTGGTACGGTAGGCTTAGTCACAGGGTTGACGTGTTTAGCTCGGGAAGGTCGTATTCTCTTCGGTCGTAATAAAGAAGTCTGATACATTTGTTTCAGACTTCTTAACTCCGCTAAAATGTCCAACAGTACCGTGACCGTTTGATTTTCACCCTCTTGTTTCTTTGCTGCTGCTTCTTCTTCTTGCTGTTGCTGCTGTTGTTTTTTTCTTACCTCTTCTTCTTGCTGTTGCTGTAGGAGAAAAGCTTGTTCCGCTTCCTTTTGTCGTTGTATAAATTTCTCCAATTCTTCTTTCTGTCTCTGTCTAAAATTCTCCACTTGCGGTAATGAAGAAGGTAACGCAAGTTCCGGAACAAATTCTTGCGAAGAGAGAAAATCCACAAAATCCCAATTCACCTCTTCTGAAAGTAAGTCCGGGTTCCCTTGGGCGGTCTCCGCTGCTGGTGCACCCCATTGAATCGTTTTCTGAGTTTCCGTCATGTTGAATCACTGTCGCATAGATTGACTGCACACAAGCGCTAGCAAATCTATATTGACTACGTGACGTCACAGACTGCTCTCTTCGGATTGGATGCGAGATAACTGAATTTCGTAACGCGTGTTCGGATTGGTGAATGAACTCAATCCGTTTCAATCCTGCCTCTGCCTATAAATAAGCGCCGTTGACTGCATTGATTCACCTGTTCTCGTCGCTTCAAGATGTGGACCACAGTTGAGTCATCCACCCTTGTGTCTTCCATCATGTTTCGTACAGACTTACTCATGTATGTCCGATCGAAGTGGACCGTTGTCCACAGGACAAACACCAGCCTGTGGATACGTAGGATCTACGTTGAAAGACAAGGATGCCTGAAAAGAGTGCTGATTTACGGACCAACAGTGAGACGTAGCCTAAGGACAAGAAGAAGACCAATGCGGTGCCATTTATGTTAATGAATACATTAACATAAACCCAAAGGCCCTTTTCAGGGCCAGCCATATATCTCGAAAAGAGATAGCCTTTCAATTGCCTACCCCTTTTTTTTTTAAAAAAAAAATCCCATGTTCAATTCCCCTTGTACGTACATTAACCCACAATTTATTCCCATGTTAAATTTCCCTTGAGGCTAATCTGACCCACGATTTTTCTTCATGTTAAATTTCCCTTGAGGCTAATCTGACCCACGATTTTCTTCATGTTAAATTTCCCTTGAGGCTAATCTGACCCACAATTTTCTCCATGTTAATTTCCATTGAGGCTAATCCTACCCACAATTTTTCTCCATGTTAAATTTCCATTGAGGCTAATCTGACCCAAGGGTGTTTTTAATGCTAATTCCCATTGAGGCTAATCCGACCCCATTAACTACTATCCATCTTATAAATAATCAGTGATGACACGGGTCAAAGAAGCATATCCAAGCATACAAAGGTGCAATCCATCTTATAAAGAATCAGTGATGACACGGGTCAAAGAAGCATATCCAAGCATACAAAGGTGTAATGCACCTTAACGAGTCAGTGATGACACATATCAAAGAAGCATATCCATTCACATAAAGATATATTGCAAGAAGAGTCGGTGATGACAGGGCATACATTATTTATAACATAGTTTGAGAGAATGTTAGAGAAAATATATTCAACATGGATTTAAAAGTTAGACAAACATTACCATTAGGTGAAGACTGACAAGATTATTTAACAGACAACGTGCTAATAATTAATTTGTAATTACAACGATAGCAGTGACTATAATAACTACTGATATGTCTATAGCAAAGGTGTTGAAAAGTTGATCTCTTACGATATCTCCTCCAACTATTCCTGCTCTTTTTCAATATCCTCACCAAAACTACCTACTCAGTTTGAATTATATTGTGATAAAATCAAAACCAGCTAGAACATTTAGCCAGTTGTTTGTTTGATTCCTTGAGAAAGGTACCATCTACAGTACCTGAAATTACATGTAGAGTGCTGGTAAAATTGCTTATTTTCAAATTAAGCTGGTCATAGTATAGGGTCGGACAATACTGGGTTTGTTATTTCATTGTTGATCGAAGGTGTCACCAAGGCAATGAGCGTGATTGATCGAATCTAAAGCGAATAGCACGGTTGTTCCTGACGCACAGACAAAGTAAAATCGGGCTTTGGCTGTATTCAGTAACTTATTTAAAAAAAAAAACTTGAAATATAGCAGATTCTGGAAAAAGTAGTATTAGTATAAAAATTGCTTGTTTGTTTATTTATAGGAAATCTTGTATTTTTTCGATTCCAAGTGTTAATGGACACAATCATTGTTGTCATTTTCTACCTAATTTTTACTTGCTTTGTATTCTTTTTGTCGTCCTTAATCAATTTTCGGCTGTAACAGTTACAGTTTTATCATCAGTCTTTGGAAAATCAGTCTGTTACTACATTGGAATTAATGTTAGAGTTTAACCCATGTTTAAACGAATATTGTATTTATGTGAACTATTACTGTATTCTTTGATGCTAGCCATTTTCGTAACCGTGTCATTCCATAACAAAAGCACACTCTCACCAACAACAGATTAGTTCAATTTCAGTTCGGAATCTGTAATGCTCAAATATTTTTACGACTGTCATATTCATCCTCTTCAAAAATGAATATCTCCATTTTTAAGTATCGGAAACGATGCAAATAGGTTATGCAGTAATTGTTATGTTTAGAAAGATGCAGAATACATTACTCCTGATGTTTTCATTCAATCTTGCTATATCTTTTTCTTGCACTCAGTTGATTTTTAGCAGAAAAGAGTTTGTCTAACCTATATCCTCATTCGCAGTAGCCACCTTCTTGTAAAAGTATCAGTCTTCATTTATCTCTCATCTCCACCAAATCCCAATAAATACTCTCTCTCTCTCTCTCTCTCTCTCACACACACACACACACACACACACACACACACAGAGTCCCATTTAGTGCCATTAAATCCTACTATCGTACAAGGTCATCCTATAAAAGCATGGTTCATCATTTCACTTAGAATGAACACGCACATGCACAAACACACGCACACCCTCGAAAACATATCAATCAAATGACCTCTTATTTTGATTTGTCCGGTGCATAACACATACCCTACATCATCTCTATCATTATAATTATATACAAAGTGCGACTCGTAGAAATGCAAGTTGAATCTGTGCATCAACGTAACACTTAACTGCAGTGGCGTCACTCGGGTTGGTGTCACCTAGTGCGGTAGCTCATGGTGTCACCCCCATGGTCCTCCTTCCGTAACAGACCATACAGAATCCTTAGTAATGTCATTTTGGTGTCACCCCTTCTGATGGTGTCACCCGGTGCAGTCCGCACCCCCCGCATCCCCTTAGCGACGCCACTGCTGTGCCTGCTAGTCATGTATTTAACTATGATCGGTTATCCGCTTATGAAATCCTACTAGACCGAGCAGTGTGTGCTCTGTAAAATTTGCAATTTTTCATTTTGGTGTCACCCCTCTGAGATGGTGTCACCCGGTGCGGTCCGCACCCCCCTAGCGACGCCACTGCTTAACTGACATCAATAATATTTATCTTCGAAATCTCGTCTGTTACAAATCCAGTTATTTATTCTTTAATAAATATTGGGAAGTTTGGCTAGAAAGAACATTTTCGGGTAATGTGCAGTCACGAATTTTACAGCCTGTAATGTTTAAACATAACCCTCATGGTGTTTAAAACAAAACATAAACAACTACACCATAACATCAAATAATCTATCCTCCGGAAATGTGGGATATTAAAATAGACATGACAAACTTAATGAGGGGAAATGAACCAAACTAAACCCCATTATTTAAATGTGTGAGACGATGTTATAACTTGTCTTCATTCTAAGGTTTGTCATAATCATAAAAACGGCTTTTATGGCAGTAACAAAATATAATGTGTCGGTCAAATTATCTACCAAACTTTGGATAACGCTAAAATAGTTCAGAATAATCCAAACCTAAATCTGCCTTCGAATAATGGGCCAGTAGATCGGGTTATGCGTTGTTGGCCTTATTTATGATTTACACGAATGTTGTACACATTAATCTGTTGGCGCATTATGCGACGGCAGATCTTGGTCTACTCTCTTCTCTCTTGAATGGGTTTTCTATGTGAATTACGATGGGGCATAGCTAAGACACCCACATGTTGAGGAAAAAGCCTTAAATTCAATTTCCATTGTTTTCACAAGCAAATATTGCAGTATCTAACATTTCTTGCAATGATATTATAGGCAATCAAATCGTCATTAGTTCTTTATGCTGAAAAAGATAAAGATGGTGTGTGTGTGTGTGTGTGTGTGAGAGAGAGAGAGAGAGAGAGAGAGATGTTTACCGTTGCTTTTCAGTCCTACCGCTACGATGTATGCAGAGTGGCAGTTGATAAAACTAATGTTGTCATGTAGCATGATGTCTCAGCCAGTCACATTATCCTGACACCGGCTGACCACACATAACACTAACCTCTTAATGCTGAGTGCCAAGCGAGGCAGCTGTTTGTACCATTTTTATAAGTATATGGTATGACTCGACCGAGGGTTGAACCCGCGACATCCAGCATCAGAGGAAACGCTCTAACCACTTAGGCCACCGGAGCGGTCTAAAGATGGATCTGTTGTCGTCGAAGAAAATGTAGATGTAATCGACGACAGAAACCCAACGCTTTGTAATTTCAACTCACTGCAAAATTCAGTTTTTAAAAAAAGGTGGGTGGGTGGATTTTATTAAAAAATACAAAGAAAATTGGTCGTCCCATTCCATAAAGTATAAGAATCAAAAGCCCTTTCATAGTTTTTTGCGACTTTTGCGTCATGGAATAAGTGAAGTTAAAAACTGCAAATGACGTTTCAAGCCCTCAGCAATGGTATTACTGTAAACTTTTCACGCCCTGGGCAGATGAAAGGAGGACAACGCCCATAGTAATGGTATTACTGGATGCTTTTCACGCCTCGGGCAAATAAAAAGGGACCAAGTGATCAGTAGTGATATTAATGGATGTTTTATACGCTTTGGGCAGATGGGGCGGGGCAAAGCCCATAACAATTGTATTATTGGATGCTGTTTACGCCCTGTGCAAATAAAAAAGGAACAAAACCCTAGCAATGGCATTACTGTATTTTTCTCACGCCCCGTGCAGATTAAAAAGGAATTTTATATATTATCACGCCGTTATTGATGACAGACTTTCGTGCCGTAGGAAAGTTATGCGATTCTCACATTTAAGAGACCTCAAAATTCTCTGATTAAATTGAAATGATTACTCAGCGATTTTATATTTCCAGTTTCCTGAGGCATGTGAGTAAACCAGGTGTGGTAGTGGTATTCTCGGAATGTGATTATGTGAAACAAAACGATTTCTGTCACAATATGATTAGTGGATCATCCTCGTGGAGAATTTGCCTTGAAAACGAATCCGCATAACGTCTCAAAAGAAATGATGAGGGCACGGTTTCATTAAACATCTTAAGTGTGTTTTTCGTCTCAGATTTTGAGAATTTCATCAACAATTGAGATTTTTCTTAATCTGGTTTCAAAAGAACACATAAGATAAATCTTAACTCAAGTTTGAGAACTGTCCTCAATTATCTGAGGTTAGGGTTATGTTGCCTCAAGTGGAGATGCTCAAATATGGCGCTTGAACGACGTTTTCGTCAACGTCATCAAAGAAATCGTTTAGAAAGGAGATTTGTTAGGGACATAGATAACGACGTCGATGATGATGTTTTGCAATCTCGCTATAGATTTATGAGACTTACTTTTTATTCATCGTAAATATATGTATTCATCATATATATATATATATATATATATATATATATATATATATATATATATATATATATATATATATGATGAATACATATATTTACGATGAATTTAACCTGCTTATTTCATTATTTAATTTGCATTGATCTGCATGCATATGCAATTTATATTCTTTGTATATTGTATAATAGAGATGATTATAATGTTTTGTTTGTTGAAATAACCGATATTTAATTCGATTAATTAAAAAATGTAGTCTGCTAAATATGCTCAGACCTCACAGTTCATTTGGGCTATTGGAATGTATCCTCACGGTTCATTTGGGCTATTGGAATGTATCCTCACAGTTCATTGTGGGCTATTGGAATGTATCTTCACAGTTCATTGTGGGCTATTGGAATATATCTTCTCAGTTCATAATTGGGATATTGGAATGAACAAAGACTCGTCTTATTCTTCTTTTCTGGCTTCTACTCCGTCCGGTGTTACATTTTTAGTAGCCATGCAAGCAACCTCATTTAGTCACATTGAGAATCTGCTCTGTCGTACCACGTGACTTTATCTCAAGGAAAAAAGACACAAGAAAACCTTAAAATTGATTAAAATAAGCATTGATAACATTGACAGGTTTATGTAATGATTCTAACTGGAGGCGAAAAGCATTGGCTAGTGTCCAGCATTAATGTGTCTGAAACGTGGCCGCGCAATAAAAAAAGGAAATGATAGAAACTTGCCGATAACGAAGATAAAGAATCATCGTGGCTGTTAATTGAAAATTAGAGAAATACTCAAGCAACTACCTCATTTTCTTAATGGCAGTTAGTACCAATGGCTCTCAGAATGAACTTGTCACACATATACATGTATATGCCAATCTCTCTCTCTCTCTCTCTCTCTCTCTCTCAGGATGAACAGATGGACGCACGAAGAGGACTCTTGAAGGATAGTTAAGTAAGTGGGGAAATAGATGAAAACTATGTTCATCGCAGTATAACTATCTCGCTCTCTGTCCGCTACAAGTGCAAAATCAATATGCTCAGACGGAGACCTAAATAACACCCAACCCATTACAACATTGACTGCACGTATGGGTCTGGAGGAAATTAAACTACATTTCTAAATAAGCATTACAGAGGCTTTGAGCGGATGAAAATCAACTATAAATTTCTGCTCATGTTGCTCTGGGTCACACCAAAATATCGCTGAAGATGCTGTAATAATTGTCTCGACAAAGATGTATGACAGCAATGATGATAGATAAGTGGACACACAGTAGGATTTCAATATTCTATTAATGGATATTTTCCCAAGCTTGCAAAATAATTTTGCATAAGCCCTTCAGCTCCCCATAAAAATGAAAGCAATTTTAAAGATTACGTGATTTGTCAGTACCAAATTTATTTCAGTTATTATGTGTCGTGTTCATAGTTTAACGATATTTGTGGTGCTTTGTTTGAGTTATTTGCATGAAAATAAAGAAAATATATTGTAAACAATCGTCCAAGCAATGTGTTAATTTTTGTATAATTGGGCATAATATTTATTTTGCAAACAATATCTGATTCTGATAATATCATTCCCATTTTCTAATGTCATACATATCAATAGACTAAACATTGTTGACGGGATGTCTTTTGCATTATTGCGCATTTACCATGACCTCCAATAGACCTTTCCAACGAGTTCACTAGCGGACAATTTTTGACCAGCTTATCCTGTTGTTTGACTGTTTGAAACCTTAACCCTGTGCAAGGCTACGGTCGTTAAACTTGTTACAGAAAACGATATTACCAAATGCGGACGTGATACTAAGCCATGTGAAATACCATATTTGTTTTTGTTCTGTTCTTGTACTATATTTTCGGTTTGATAATTATTTTTGCCTTCGGCTCGCGCACAATTCCCGCCAGTCGCCACAAGGGAAGAAAATTTTCCACGGAATACAGAAAAATAGAATAATAAAGGTGCTATATATATATATATATATATATATATATATATATATATATATATATATATATATATATATATATATATATATATATACATACTGTACGTCTTCCATTCATTCGAAGGAAAATCATCAGTATATTATAGAGACTTCGTCAGGGCTTCTTGATATAATATATAATACCAGTTGTTGAATGAAACTCGTGTTTGACTGGAGTTTATTGGTTGTAGTGCTTATCAGTTTTTGAATGAAACTCGTGTTAAAAATTTTCTGAAACATATTTACCTCATATTTGTCAAGCCTATATTTCTTCTCATTTTTTCTTATTTTTTTTAACTGTATTTGATTTTCATTTATTCTAATTGACTGGACCTTGTTAAAGCTGTCAAAAGGAATTATTACAGGGGAAAATATGCTTTATATTCACTTTAAAAAGTTTTGTCCTTATATATGTGTCACACAGTTTATTAATAAGATATTGAAAATGGTCCTTTACAACGCGGTATTCATGTTACATAAGTTTATTAATAGGCAATTGAAATACTCCTTTACAACGCGGTATTCATGTCACACAAGCTTATTAATATGCAATTGAAATGCTCCTTTACATCTTATGAAACATACTGTAATTATAATCGATATTCTAAGATAAATTTGATTAAGCAATCTGTAAAGCATTCTGTTATTATGGAATTATTAAACGATATTTTGTCTTAAACGACATTTTGTTTTATACGTAGAAAATATGGCTTCGCTATAAATTATCCTCTTTTTTCGGAGGGAGGTCGAGTAATGTCATGATGATGCAGTTTACGACATAACGTGGCACTCTTAAGAGACTTTGGCTGTTATAAAGAATTCTGTATATAACCTTTTTTATGGAAACAAAATTAATATTGCACAGTTATCTATCCTCCAATACTACAGAAAACAATTCCGAATTTCTTTCTGGAAAGGAAATAATATTCCATGGTAACACATTAACTATTGTATGATATTGAACTAACTACTTACAAAGTTCAAAAATAATAATTAGTGCAGTCTGATAAGTTTATGAAAACCATTAAACTTTCATATCTGTTGGATTGCAATTTCGACTGCACCTCTGGTGGTCTCAATCTTCCTGTACCCAAATTTCCGTCTTCATTTATATTTGTTAACTAACAGTATATATATTTCGATGTAAGTAAATTAAGATTTCCAGCATTGCTGAGAAAAATGAACGAAAATGTATATAATATTTCGCACTGCACGATTTGCGCTATGTCGTGGCGTTGTATACCAGTTTTGTTGTAGTTTTCTTGATGCCACGCCTGCACGACACTACCAACAACAATACTTGAAACAGAAAGAATTGCCTGTAAATTGTGTGCTCTGCCAAAGTTACCTCCCACACCCACATCCCACACACTCCAACCATGCACTGCTCACCCTAACAACGCCTATGAGGTTAGCGTACCTTGTTTTTCTATTAGTTCTCACCATCCCATTTTTTACACTCGTAAGCAGTTGAGCCCAAAGACACATAATTCAGACACCTTTATGAAATAGCGATACCTTAACAAATTTATTTAATGTGAATTTCTAACATTATCATCTGTCTATATGACTAACTTAATTAGTCTATTTGCACACATTTCTCTGCTTTTGCTAATTAAAAACCCATCCATGTTTCTTTCAGTGATATTCTAATAATTCTGAAACTGGCGGCGTTGACAGTCTCTGCTTGATTGAACGAAGTACATTTCATGAGACCTTTGAATTAGCTAAAGCATTCGCAATTTGTAAACGAAATCAGAACTATGGCACATGGACTCATATCTGTTCAACATGTACTTTCAAAAACTATTGAAAAACATAACAGCAAGCGTAGTGTCAGATATCTTTGCATGTTGTACCAACTCTCACAACTCAGATTTCCGACAAATATGAGATACCTTGACGAAAGTTAAAGATTAACTCTTAAATAACGTTTCTCATTTGTTTGTTTCAAACGATGAATAATCAATATATAAAAGGTCGATAACAAAATATACTTTCAATAAAAAATTATGAAAAATGTTTGAAAAATATACTTAGAGATATATAATTTAGTTGATTCACAAAAGAATCTAGCCCAAGCATGTTAGTTTTCTTGGCTTATGAATACAGAAGGACTGACAAAAATTGTTACGCATCAATCAGCTGAAAATGCTTATTAAATATTGTCAGTTTTGCTCTCTTTCTCTCTCTCTCTCTCTCTCTCTCTCTCACACACACACACACACACACAAATCATATAAATGCTTTCAGTACATACGTGCTTTACCTTCCTCGCATAAAGGCCAACGAGAATAAATGATTAAAAACCATCCTTGTACATGTACTGCAAGTGTAATGGAAGCTTTTTGATACTCAATTGTCACCACTGTTGAATAAAAACTGGGTTTGGTAAGCTAAAGTTGGAAACATGACCCCTCAAGGCAGGCCCCACTGGGCACTTACGGACAAACAATCAAACAGAAAGGATTCAAAATCACGCTCCTATAGGTAGGTCTCTGAATGATCATTGCTGTGTTCTTTTCAAGCCTTTAAAATACCAAGCCTAATATCGCTTTCAACGTTGTCACCCATAAGCGTGAAGACAGTTTAAAACGGTTCTAACTTGTCGTTACATGGTTATATTTTAATCAACAAACTTTCATCATTTAATTTTAATTTCAGTTCATGGAAGACTAACTTGCTATTCAAGGGAACTCTCCATAAATGCTGTCCGTCGAAATGAAAAGACGTGTATATTTTCGTGAATCCTTTTATGGTCACAATTAAAAATCAATGTAAAACATGCAGGTTGACGTTTAAAATTATCTTTGAAATTTATAAAAGAATGTATTGATAGTCCTTTCATTAATGCAATTAATATAACCATGTATACATTTGTTTCAATATCAGATCATTATCGAAAATCAATGTCATCAAAGCTGACTACGATTTCGTTTTATTAAAATTGAGTAAACCAAAACACTTATCATACTATTTTAAAATGAATAAATGAAAGAATCTAATAAAATATAAGAATATGCATGTAACTATGTTGACGATTGATAAAATATATTGTAATATTGAAGGCTGGATTAAAAGACAAAGAGTTTATCTATTCAGACTTTTATACACATGTACTTAATATCCGACGTCGATGTGAGCTCAATGGTGACGCGTTCCTTTTTAACTTCTGATGTCCCAAATGTGTAAGCTCTACGATGATGCATTCCGTCATATCAAGAGACCAGTTATTTTATATTTCCCTTCTACACTCAAGATTTAAAATGTATACTGCTACGCGTTTAGGCTCTAATAAACAGTTACACAAGAAAGAGTGAAAACAACATGCTTTGAAAATTTAACAAATAATTTATTACCCTGGAAAAAATGTAAAAATAAAAAAGATAAGAAGAATCAAATCCAAAAATAAAGAATAATCCACGAATTAAGTTTTAGAAGTCCTAGTAATGAAATGTTCTAATAAATTCAAGTTCGAGTCCCAATGAAAACTCCGAAATGGAAGGCAATGACGTATGCTATAGCCTTTATAGTACAGATGAGTCTACAGTTCTTTGCTGATTCACAAACAATATTCCGGTGTTTGAATTTCTGAATAAAAGAAATATCTTTGTCCAAGAATTCATTATGAGCACTCGTATATTTCCACGATAAAGAATTAATCTTTTAGAATCCAAATCATTTGAATAAAAATTAAAATTATCTCCAAACTGGTGAAAAACAATCACTTTTCCGGAGTCCAAGATAAAATCCCAACTGAGATTATTTCTCTATAGACAAAGGTTATACAGACAAATAATGAGCAAAACAGATACCCGTATGATGATCACGTCCTTGCATTCCAGAACATTTCAGAAGGTAATCATGTGTCTAAGATCACGCATTCCAGTACAGCCTCGATTATCATTCATACATTAAAATTGATTTTTAAAAAAAAAAAGTTGCTTACTTGATTCTCAATCAAGGTCAGGAACTAGATCGGCAAAAGATACAAAGTTCGATGTTTACAACTGAACAGTCAGGTCAAACTAATCTCTGGAAAGTATCAAATTCCTAGTATAAAAAAAAATTATATTACTTTTAAATTAAATCAAATATGAATTAAATCAAATATACATAACAATACGTAAAACTCTGAGGCGGATTAAATAAAAACTATCATAATCAAAAAGGTAAAATTAAAGGACTATACATTCCCCCCATCTCAGATCGAAATACAAACGTCGAGGTCCAACAAGAACAATAACAACAACATCCGTAAAACTGAATAGCTGACTACTACGTATTTGCCACCATCACCACCACCCCAAATAATTATTCGGCCGCCCCTGAAAGCTTGTCATTAGTCCAGTTATATAACATTATTGTCCAAAAAAAAATAGTTTGTTGTATTTTCCAGTGTTTCTTATACAAGCAAAAGTAACTGAATAGAAATTTAATTATTTTAAACTTTTTTTTTGTTAAGTGAAATGCCATTATGAACAAAATATTAGTGTCGTTTCATTTCTTGTTTTAAAATCTTTATTCCTGCCCCACTTTGTTTCAAGCTTTCAATCGATAAGAGAATATGAATTCGATTTTGTAACCCTAAGGAATCTGTAGACAAAAACAGTTATTGTTAAAGGTGTGGAAAGTATTCGCCATTTAATTGCATATATCTAGCTCAAGGTAAAACGGATATTGTGATGGCATTTGAGACATGATAAAAAATAGCAAAAAATAATTATTGTTTCGTCGAAAATTATTAACATGATCGTAATGTACATTACTGTAATGTAGGATATTGCAGCATAATAATAATTATTTCCTACCTTTTTTCTTCATAATTTCATGATTAGCTTTTTTTTCAATGTGGTATATTAATGTTCTGAAGCTACTGGGCTTTTAGATCTATTGTAGAGCTATATCTGAACACACGGTAAACTGTTTCTTCCAAACTGATCCCAGTTCGTCTAAATTTAGATCTCGCATGCGTTATCAAAAACCTAACACATGTCAACTCAGTGAAACATATGCAAGCCAACTGCCCTTCCCCGCCAGTTTCCACGAATAAAATGCAATTATCGAAAACAATTTAAAATTATTATGTCAAATTCTTTAGTGATTATCGTGACCAATGTCGTGCTTAATATTCATATTTCTCTGCTTAAACCTGCATTAAACATATCACGAATTTTAATATTTGTAATTAGCTTTCATGGCGTTTTAAGGTTATAATGACGCTTTTTTGTTGAAGTCTCAAGTTATTTTAATCTTGTGTTCTAATTAATTTATCTTTCACGGATACAAACAGAAGTTAACTACTATATCCATCTCCAACTGGCTAACTACCTGGTTTTCTGCTAATCTGCATGTCTGTTTGGGTCATACATTTTTATCTGTTAGTCTCTATGCGTACTTGACCACGTGTTCGATAGTCTGACTGTTTCTCTTGTAGGAACATGAAATACATTATACATTACAGACTAAGACCCTTGATATTTGATATCACATATTGTTTACTTATACTAATCGGGGATTTACAAATCTACTTTCCAAACTCCCAGAACAAGCTCAAATTCGCTTCGGGCAAGCTCGAGTTTGCAGGGCACTTGCCTGCGAGCAATTAAAAAAATTGAAAGAGTGATGAAAGATGCAAAAAGTTTTATTTAAACGGAGAGATGGGTAAAACAATTAAAGCACTATCATTTGTACAAACTATTTTACCGACGAGGTGTCGTGTTCATATCCTAATGATATGTGTTCTGCAAGTTTTATACCATGTGATCTTGCTACAGTACATATATGTATCAAACATCTTTTTCTTCTTCTACATAACTGGCCACGGATTATTTCGTCTACTGCATATGGCGTTTTATCTTACATGCATTTTCTCTTGCAGATGTGATAATGTGTATTTACTATTTTAAGCACGTTTTGACAAACAGCGAATATATACTGATATTTTAACTTAGCAGTTACATAGTATTTATAAAATACAGTCTGGGATTCGCTAGCTTTCGTGTCCTACGTTAGCTTCAGACTGTTTATGAGATTGTTTACTAGGCAATCGTCTGGCCGATTAAATGGTGAATAGGTGTTAATTGCTAATAATACTCGTGAGATTTCATTGACAGGTGTGTTTGAAAATAAAACTCGAACGATTAACAAACAGGAGGATTTCCTTCAAGGCCTGATTAATGTTACGAAAATGTTACCCCCACAAGCAGTGTTACTGATCTGTTGTTTACGTGAGGGAGACCAAGCACACAATTAAATGAATTAACGTAAGTGTTCTCAGATATTTTTGCATATTACCCCAAGGATGTCAATTATTAGACTTCGGTGAAGGGACCCAATGTACAAGGCAGTCAATTGTATTGATGGCCTACAAAATGGGGGAGTAAATAAATACATAATTTACCCCAAAGTTATGACACGCCAGTACTGAATGATAATGAACTAGAGGTCAAAGGCTATGATTTCAGTGGCTCCCCCAATAACAAGAGAGGACGAGGCCAAAGTGACAGATTTATTTATCTCAGGGTTCTCGCTAGAAGTAAACACAAGCGAAGTAATAAACAAGATAGTGAACAAACTAAACACAAAAGTGAGGTCATCAAAAATGGTTACGGTCTAGGGATGTCAGAACATAATGACGGGGGCTAGGGTCATCACAATTCTAAGAGAAGACGCTAAAAGAATCCCAGCCAATTTCTATGTCTTAGGTTTTCTCCTTAAGACTTGGTACAGAGGCCGTGAGATGAATAGGTTATGCCCTACCTGTAAACAGACTGGACATGCGGCAAAAAACTGTACTAATCAGTCTGCAGCAACAACCTATGCTTTAAAGGCGAGGAAAAATAACAAACTTCAATGTAGAAGAAAATGAAGAACTACACACACAGATAGAAAATCTCCTAACAGCCATACCACAAAAATACCTCAAACAAACCAGACACCCCAACAACCTCAAACAATTAGCT
Organism: Sinohyriopsis cumingii; assembly: GCA_028554795.2. Classification (NCBI taxonomy): domain Eukaryota; kingdom Metazoa; phylum Mollusca; class Bivalvia; order Unionida; family Unionidae; genus Sinohyriopsis; species Sinohyriopsis cumingii. Next base: position 5,774,137 of record CM068838.1, on the reverse strand, counting down.
ATGGCGCAAAAGATACAGAGACAAACATATAGAAAACACAGGAATGTAATCTACAAGTACAAGCAAATGAAATGACAGAAGATGCCTCATTACAAAATATGGGATGGAAGAACTTCCTCACTACAAATAAGACGGGGAGGGCTGACATTCAAAATAAAAATCAAGGAAATCTACTAGAAACAAATCCTTACTACCTCCTCCTTCAACACGAGACAGGAGAAGAAGGAAGCAATTAAGGAGATATATAAATAACTCCAGTGAAAGGGGGACAAATAGACCTAATAGGTCTGAAACCCTTATTTCCACACCAATTAATCTGAAACCCCTCACCAGAACACCAATCCCAAAATTGAGGATCAAAAGTAGGAAAAAGGTAGAATCCACCTCTAGTCCTTCCCTTGGGGAGGAAGACTCAGTTTTGGGAGAGGACCAAACCTCCACTAATGAAAATACACCAGAGAAAAAAAACATTGACTGTTAAAAAAAAGAAAATGAAGAAAATCGAACAAAACTGGAACGGACAAAACAACGGACGTGGAAACGGGAATGGACAGTGAAATGGAACAGGAACAGGAATCAGATAGTGAAATTGAGAATTATGAATTTGAGGCGGGATCTGAACCAGAAACCACAAATGAACTACCAGATAAGTTAAATCAATCAGAGGGCCAGTGCCCCCAGACTTAACAGATAATTCTTGAATATGACTATAAACAAAACGGGAAAGAAGAAAATAAGTATAAAGCGATTCGCCAACCTGGTTGGAAGGAAGAAAAAATGGAGGATACGAACTTCAGTATAGCTTCGGTAAATACAAATGGGATAAATGATGATAAAGTTAAGAATTTGATAAAAATAACTGAATACGATATAATATTTCTACAAGAAACTCATAATAAACTAACCAAAGAAATGCAAAGTACGATAGAAAGAGAACTAAATGCGATAGTTATTATTGATGACTTTGTACAAGATGATGCTGGGGGGTGGGTAGCAGTAATAAAAAAGGAACTGGACGTGGGAAAGAAAGGACGAAGGGATAGATTTTAGAGGAAGGATGATACATATGTCGATTGAGAAAACTCATTTAATAAATATTTACGTTCCTATGAAAAGGAACAATAGAAGAGATTTTAAAGAAAACTTTGATAAATATTTAAATAACGTTTCTATGGATAATTAATTATAGGAGGTGACTTTAACTGGGTGGGGGAAAGTATAGATAGAACGGGAGAGTTTACTCTAAACGACATAAAAACTAAAAAGGAGATGGAAAAATTAATTTCTAAGAATAAACTAGTAGCTTTGTATAGAAGACTACATCCTTTAAGAACGGAATACACAAATGAATGTGGAGACAAAGGAAGCAGATTAGATAAATCTTTCGTCACAAATTACGAAGAAATAAAAAACATACAAAAAGCGGAAATATTAAAATTTAAAATATCGGACCACAGTATAATAATATTAGAAGTATTAATTAAAAATAGGAGTTAATGGGGGAAGGGATACGGAAGATTGGCAATAAAATACTAGAAGAAAGATAATATATAGAAATGACAAAGATGGATATAACAAATTTCATATTCAAACATGTAAACATAATTGAAGAATGGGATAAATTCAAACATGACAATAAAGTAATCGCAACTGCCTATTCAAGGAGAAGAAAAGAATTAATTAATATGGAAAAACAGATAATTAAATCACAATTAGAACAAACTAAAACAGAAGAAAGAACAGAACTAATGAAAAAAAGATTAAAAGAAATAGAAGAAGAGGAAAATTAAGGAAGGAGATTAGAGCAGGAAAATTCACACAATTATATTTTTTTTAAAGCTGAAGGATTATACAAAAGAGAGGAAATAAGGAAGGGTGGGGGAAGAAACTGGAAAAGATAAAAGATAACAATAAAGAACTAACAGAAAAGAATGACATTATGGAGTGTGTCCTACTGTATTACAAAGACCTATACACTATGCAGCAAACTGATAACAATACCATAGATAGTTACCTAGAGGAAGTACAGTCCGAGATGATATCAACAGAACATAGGGACATATGAGGCGATCTCATCCTGACAGAATAAATTAATATAACAATTAAACAATTAGCTAAAGGAAAAGCGCCAGGTGGAGATGGACTCACCGCGGAATTCTATCAAAGATTCCACGGTGAGTTATCGCCGATCCTAGAAATACTATACAACAATATTTTCTTAAAAAATGATACAATGACAAAAACTATGAGGGAGGGTATGATAACTAGTATGTACAAAGAGAAAGGAGCCAAAGATCTTATAAATTGGAGGCCCATGTCCCTCCTAAATCTGGGTTACAAAATATTAAGTAGGATCTTAGCCAATCGAGTAAAAAAGGGAATAGGGAAAAGATATTCAAAACAACATTCTAAATATAAGAATATAAGAATAGTAATTGATTACATAAATGAAACAGGTCAGAAAGGTGTTATGGTGCTTTTCGACCAAGAAAAAGCTTTCGATAGATTAGAACACAACTATACACAAAAAGTTGCAGAAAAATTTGGTTTTGGAGGAAAACAATCAAAAGTGGACCGAAATCCTGTACAAAAAGATAACCTCAAAAGTACAGGTAAATGGCGCTATCACGAAAGAATTTGACATACAAAGATCGATGAGGCAAGGCTGCCCACTGTCTATGCTATTATATGTAATAGTGATTGAAATCTTAAGCCATATGATAAGAAGCAAGAAACAGATCCCCAACTTAAGGTATGAGTTCAAAATGCTCCAGTATGCAGGTGATTGCACCAACTTTATAAGATATACCAGATCCTATCTATACCTAGTAGAAGAATTTGAAAAATTTATCAAAGCATCTGGATCTAAGATAAACCATGATAAAACAGAAATTTAAAAATGGGCAACTGTGAGTGTGGTTTGGACTAGTTCAAACGATATGTGGTCGAAATTGAATGTTGTGGAGTGGTTAAGACGTTTTATCATGAAGTTCTTTGTGATGACAGCAGTTCCACCTCCGCGAGGGGGAACGACTTGATGGAGTAACCAGTGGGTGTTAGATCCGTACACTTGGGCTCATCGCCTGATGTTTTTAGCCATGTTTCTGTCAGGAAAGATACGTCAATATTCTGGTCGTTGATAAAATTAACTATTTCTGTGCGCTTTTCCGGTGGTCCTACTGTCTGGGCATTGAAAAATGCAATGCGCAGAGGTATTTCTTGGATAGTTGACACAAAGGTTGACGAATTAATAGGGATTTGAATTAGGTTATCTAAATTAACGGTTGAATTTTTTTAAATTGTTGAATGTAGTCCGAGTTCGTTTATTCTAGAGCACAATGTAGTGTGGAGAGCCAAGGAGTGATCATTTAAAGCAATTAATGAGGGTCCATCGTAGCATAAACGGGTTGACTGGCGAGTATCACGTGATGGCGGTTTGTTCAAAAACAGTGGAACCAGACAGCTGAGAAAAAGCTTAATTGTTCTCATTTCCAAAATAAAGAGATGGAGAAACACATACGAATTTAACAGCCAATACCTAATGAACACACAAACATAGATGAAAACAGGCAACAAACACAAATATCATGAAAACGGCACTAAAAACGGAACAGCTGCTTCAAGCCGGTTAAGCGATAGTGGCAATCTTGTTTCTCATATATATATATATATATATATATATATATATATATATATATATATATATATATATATATATATATATATATATATATATATATATCTTGTTGGTATCGTACAATGAGAAAACATTATAAGCCATTTGCTTTCGTTCTAATTCTTTATCTTCTCTATTCTTTTATCTTCTAATTCTTTATCTTCTATATCTTGTAATCTCCAGCCATAAAATTTATGAGATAAAATATGTCTACACTAAACTGCTGTTGTGCTCATAAATCATTCATGAAGCAATTTGAGCGATACGATTGCAAACTGCATGCGTCTTCTTGTAATAGCTGCTTTGTGGCACTTGTACAAGATCGGGCAAACATTAAAAAGCCGATTAAAGACACTTCGGTTGGGTAACTGGTCTTAGACCGCAATGAATTGTCGTATAGTCCCTTTTTCTCAGTATTGAGCTTTTCGCTGTTCCCAAATTTTATAAATCATATGTTAATCTAATGTTTCTTCACTGATGACGTCTCGGTGAAGTTCTTGTCATATGTTATATGGTATTTGTTTGAGAGGCTGGAGTGTAAACAAAGCACCGTGCAATTGGTCACATATTTTGCTTCCGCTTCAGTATCATTACTCGATGTACACTTTTGCCAAAATAGATACCGACAACTTTAAATCAATACATATAATGTTTAAATCTAACTATTCCATCATCGCCAGAGTGAGAGACTGAACACTGCTATAAAAAAATAGACTGGGACTATATTAGTGGTTATAAGTGTGACCCGAGTCCAACTTGAAACAATTTTTTCTTATCTTCTTAACAAAGAGTGCCGATTTGGCTCAAATTGACTAATCCATTTTCCTCGTCAGGTTAATAACATTCACGCTAGCATGGGTTTTCAAAATAAATGTATCTGAGACTAATGAGTCTAAGGAAGGTGATTCTGGCATCCTTTGGTATCTAGAGATGATGGCAATAAGGAAAAGCCAACTTTACAACTCAAAGTCTCTGACTGAAATTTTACAAAACATGAAAGGAGAACAATAATTTCTACACCTTTTCTTTCTCGTACCTTTTTATATTGCGAAATAAATTAAGCCATTATCCAAGGTATGGATTTTCCGCATCAACGGGGACTCGCAGTCGGAAACGTTACATGCAGGAATACAAGTTCAGTAATATAAAAGTTATTAAAAATACAAAAATTATTATTATTAAAGATGCAAGAAAAATACTGACTGTTTTCCATAAATCTTTACTCCTCGGAAGATAGCTCACAAACTTGAAGGAAAATTATACAAATCTAAACGATTTCCTTACTGGAATGTACACCATGTAATTTTTCTCTCTCTTCTATTTTATGTACAGCAGTAGTTTGGGTGTGCATTGTTTAATTTCTCTGTTTGATATGAAACGTTTATTAAGAAATTACCAAATAAAATGTGAAGAAAAGAAAAAGACGCTGATCATAAGCAAGCCCCCCTCCCCCGCCAACTGTAATCAGAACCGTTGGAGAGTTTGCTGAAATAGCATTTAATAGAAAGAAGGCAAAGGAAAATGTTAAAACTGGGGGTAATCAAAAGTGTGCATGGGTGTACTAAAGGTTGCCAAAATGCTGTGATTCGTGGCATTCAATATAATATTTGCTTTATTCCGTTCATCTTGAATGAAATGAGCACTACATCACTGCGTTCGGATACCGTATAATAAAATGATTTTAAAGAAACCCTAGCAAGTTGCAATATCTTTTGAAAGGACTGACCCAGTTTTAAATTCGACATGTTCGCTATAATCAAGACTAGATGGTAAAAATTATTTTGTCTGGTTATTATGGATCAGATAGTCGATCCTATCGAAAATGAAATGCCTGATTTATACCCAGCTTGTGCAGTTACTAGAGCTATGGCAAAGAAAGGTCCTGAAAATCATGTTGATCAGGAAAATATTCCCTTAGCTGACACATGCGTTAGTCAGGCGTTTGATGCCGTCAATTTTCCTCATCTCTTTGATCAATCGAAGTTACTGATGAAAAGTTAACCTCTTCTAACTACACATTCTCTTTATTATAATCATGTTGGCAAACGACGATCACTTGTCGCCAAACAGGAAATAAGATCTCTTGTTTGCTTCAGTGGACTGTTAGCGAAACAGAATGTACAGAAGCACATGTTTGTTATTTTGTTAAAAATGTCGTCTTTATGAGAAAATGAAGACCACCTGGGGTACCTGCTGATGGCGAGTGGGCGACGAACTATCAAATTTTAGTTCCAAAAGTCGTATAGACAGGACATTCTTAGTCTCGTCCATGAAACTCTTTTGTCTAGTCATTTAAGGATCGGTACGTCCCTTATCTAAGACCAAGTCAGGCAAGGAATACTTGATGACCGTAATGTATCTGTCTACAAGATTCGTAGAGGTAGTTCATGTAAGGAATAATAAAACTAACACAATAGTAAAAGCTTTGATAAAGTTTTCTTTCCCTCAAGGTGACCTCTCAAATTTGTCCAATCTGATCAAGGGTAAATTTTATGTCTGAAATTTTCCTACAAGTTATACATGGATTAGGTATTCAGCAGTTCAGGTTTCTGCCTATCACCTAGAAAGCCAAGAGGGAGAAGGATTTAACCAAACTTTGAATAATATAATTCGGTCATATTGTTTTGATACTGGAAAAGATTGAGTTGTGTTCATTTAATAGTGTTTGTTGTTGGGAAATCAGTTCAAGAATATTTAGGATTCCATCCCTTTGAACTATTTTCTGCAAACACTGTCCATAGACCATTGAACTTGTTAAATGAAGATACAGAAATTAATCTTCTCGATTATGCTTCCAATTGTAAATACAAGTTGTCCTAGGCTTTATAGTTGCAAGAATTAATCTGCACTATACTCATTCAAAAATGAAATTAAGGTATGATAAAACGAAAAAGGAAAGGAGTTTTCAGCTTGGTGATAGATTTTTAACTATCGCGCCCATACCACAAAATCATCTTCAGGCTAAGCAATATGGTCCTTACACAGTTGAAAAGAAAATAAGTGATTTAAATTATATCATAAATACTTCCGGAAGGCGTAACAAAAAAACATTCGCCACATAAATATGTTAGAGTAATAATGTTGATATAGTTAGCCAAGTAAATCAATCAATCAATTTAGTTGTACCTGTCCCACAAAGTGCTGATTTAAGCGATGGAATGCGATCTGACTGTAATGACTTTGGTGTAACCAATCTTTAGTATTCAGGAAGTATGAATAATCTGGATAGGAAACTTTCCCCTCTGCAGCAGCATGGAAAGAAAGAACTAAAACCGCTGTTACTTGCATAAGCGCACTCGTTTCCAGATGTTCCTACACGAACAAATAAAATCTACCATGATTATGAAATTATAGATTCCACACCTGTGAAAAAGAGACCTTACAGGATGAACCCTCTGAAACAGAAATGTTTGAAAAACATAAAATTCAGTATATGCTGCAGATATTTTCAAACAACCAATTAAAAATTACTTGATTTCACCATGTATTCTTGCACGGAAACTAGATAATACTTTCGGCATGTGTACTGAATATATAAAAGTGAATAGTGTGACCAAAACGGATTAATTTCCATTTCCTGCAATTGATGTCTGCATTAATAAAATTGGAAATGCAAAATAGTTAACTAAATTAACCTTTTGAAAGGATTCTGGCAAATTCCACTGACGAAAAGGGCAGACGTTTAATAAACGTGATTAGATCTGCCTAGATAATTATGTGTCTAGATAATTGTGTGCCTAGATAATTGTGATACTTACGTCAATGATGTTATCATCTACAAAGTCACATGGAAAGGTTACGTAGAGACAATTCTAAATTTCTTTGACAGGCTCACTGATGCAAAGTTGACTATTAATTTATTCAAAAGTGAGATTTGTCGTGCTTCTGTTAAATTTCTACGAATCGTCGTGAGACATGGACAAGTTAAACCGATAGATGCTAAGTCAAGGCTATCTCTGAGTTCGCTGTACCTGTCAGTATAAAGCATCTGATGCTATTTTTGGGTATGACTGGATACTATCAGAAATTTAGTTCCAACTTTTCTATAATTGCTGAACCCTTGACAAGTTTATTGAGCAAGACAACCAAGTTTCAATGGTCTGAACAATGTCAGGAGGGTTTTGATAAGTTAAAGACCATACTTGAAAGTCCACCAGTTCTTACAGCTCCAAATTTCCGCCAATCATTTAAAATGTCCGTTGATACAAGTGATGGTGGGTTTGGAGTAGTACTGATTCAAGAAGACAAAAATGGTGTACATCATCCAGTGTACTATTTTACTTAGAAATTAAATAACTACCAGTAAAATTAGTTCACATTAGCCAAGGAATGATTGGCTTTAATAATGGCTTTGCAACACTTTGAATAAAATATTAACTCAGGTTCGTATCTGATTAATTTGTTTAGTGACGACAACCCCCTTAGTTTCATTGATAAGATGAAGAAAGAAAAAAAAAAGAGTATTAAGGCGATGTTTGATAATGTGTGAAATACAATATTGACATCAGGCAAGTCAAGGGAAATGTCAGTTTAATAGCAGTTGCACTTTCATGTCTAGAAATATTATATTGTTTCATGTGTTCTTTGTGTCATTCATCATATACATTTGTTGTCATATGTACAATTGACTAATTGTAAAAACAAAGTTGTAATGCATACATATTTCTTTTATTTACCAGGGGAGGTGTTATTTATATTTAACTTCATTCATTATATGCTGTGGATAATTGGATTTCGGACTTGACCTTGTCCAAAACCATATTCATTTTATACAAGACCTAAATCATTGACTTTGGTTTCGTAAACTACATACCTCTCAGTCTGAGGCTAGATATATATAGTGTGTCCGAGAGTGGATAATGTTTGATACCACATTTACGATATGCCTAGGGATGCTAAATGAATTCTTCAATTATGACTACGAAGCGAGCCATTGATACATTTCTCTAATTGCTGTCAATTAATTGTTTTCCAGAATCATTTCACTCAGCAATATAGCCTCATAAAATATCACCTGACAAATATGTTGTCAACTGAGATCTAGATCGACCGTTTGCATACGTCACAAATTGAATACACGCGATTGTATTGCAGCCTGTGCGACTTTGGCATGAATGTCATGCAAAAAAACAGCATCAACGGATCGACATGATATCTCTATTTCAAATCCAGTGGGCAAGCAAAAGTTGTTGCAATTCCTATTTTTCAGTGTTTATTATTATCAGCAGCAGCCAGCACCCATGCATGGAGTGTACGATTCAATTACTCATAACTTCGTCCATTAGTAAAATGCAGTCTGTCAATTATCTACCTACGTCAGAAATAGGCCAAATTACTATAAAATGTCAGAATGAACAGACAATCTACACTTCTGACTGATCGGCGTTGCAGACAGATCAAAACTGATGGCAATGGTTGTCAAGCTTCAATTATTGATAACTTGCACAACATTCTTTCTTCTTGTCGTCTGCCAATTCTCAACAGGTGCAGCGGACTTTGCCAAACTGAAAAAGGTAGGTCACTATTTCAAATTCTATTTTTATGAGACCTTACAAGATTTTACTTCTTAAATTATATTAAAGGTATTTTTGTTAAATCTGTTAGTTTTCGGTCATATCGTCTTTACTAAAATGAATATGTTATTGCAACGCAATAAAAATTATTAATTATTCTTAAGAAATAACCTACTGAGACTGTTACTATATTAGGAAATAGCAAGAATAAAGACGAGATTCCTTAATTTTTATAACTAGTCAAATACTTTTCCTTTACAGTTATAAAAGTGTAATTATAATTCTACTGCAACCGGTCAAGCCTAGTAGAGGTTATGTTGGATTTTCGTAAATAGTTGCATTTGAATGAAACGACCACTCAGGCTACCTGAAGTAGCCTGAATGTAAAAGTTGGAAATAGTAGTGCACGTGACTAATCCGGAACATTCCGAATCACACCTGTTTGCGTTTTGGTCCTACTCAAAAGCAAAGATGCTGAACTCAATAAACATTTTATTTTTTGTTTTATGAATAAACACTTAGGTTCTGTTTTAATTCTGATTTTATTTAATGCAGGTAAAATTCTTTGACGGTTAGCAAATATAAAAACAAATTCAGAGAAAAAGGAAGTCGTCTATTTTCTTATGGACAAAAAGGGCAAACTTACAGCTAATAGGGCAAATAAGTGGAATCACTTTGAAGATCTAAGAGAATTACAATAACGAAATTTAAACAACAAAAAAAAACATCGACTAAATCGTTTACTAATCGTAGTATAAACTCAGGAGTGAGGCAAAATACTTAGGAAGTGATTCGGATTCTAATTTATATAAACTAAAGTATTACACTCTTGTTGGAAAGACTGGAAAGCATACATGCGCTTAAGCAAAACAGAAGAAACACAAATTTTCGGCATGTCGTTATTTCCAACACAAAATGAAACTATTCATTTTTGTATGAAAATAAAAATAACGCTAAGTAAACCAATTTATACTAGCAAGTAGTGACGTTAATGTATCCAAAGAAAGACTGTATAACTTTTAATCATTTAAAAGTTAGATATGGTGACAAAATTAAACAAAACTGTCATATACTGTGAAAGACTCTTTGATACTGGACAATTTAAAGATGGTGTATATGAAGATAGGAATTTTTATAATTTTTATAATAAAAATGAATATTCAATAGATCATTTTCTAAGTAGCACAAACAACTTTAATGCATGTCGAAAAGTTACAATTGAGGCAAATAGTCAAATTATTACTGAATTTATACGATTGCATGACAAAATATATTCAGTTCTATTTGCAAATAATAAAAATATACAAAGAGTAAATGTGTAACTTTCAGTTTTAAAACATCAAACTTAGCATATGGGTTGTATTTTTAAAAACGTGCCTGATTGAAAAAAAATTACAAGTAAATGCATTCAATAAGATCCCACAAAACGCAAGTTGTGTGTTTATGAAATAAATAAAAACAGTAGTACTATAATCGTATTACGTGATGAAAATAGTGATACTGATGAATTAAATTTATAAGTTTTGGTCATTAAAAATTGCAAATATATAATTTTATGATGACAAACAATATAAAAGTCACCGTCCAAGTTAAACCTATAATATATTATTTAAATTTTATTTAATCAGTGAAAGAGCATGTGGCCTAGAATCTACTTTATACCTATTGCTAAGGTAATTCATGTTATATCTTCCTATCTCATAATCATGTTAAGACTTTTCTGTTTTTATCTTTAATTTCGAAAGAACTTAATCGTCTTTAACTTTTAGAGTTATATCTTCTATGATTACATGTGGACGTTCATTTCATCTTCCTAATAATTTAAAAAATAAAACAAACAACAAATTCAAACATTATGTTATTTTTATCATTATAACACTTCATCTACATTATATAGCCAGCTTTTTATTTACGTGCCGTTAAAAGTCTGTATGTACACTGATATGCATTAGTTTGGTCCTGAAAAATGTGTAGGCGATTTTGCTCTACACATTGCATACAACTCAGTTCTGAAAGCTACTCCGCTAGTTACACCTGTAATCTGCTCAAACCTTTTAATAGAAACATATAGGGACAGAAGGTTTTAGGTTAAAACAGGTAATAGTTAATATCAAACACACACACACACACACACACACACACACACACGCGCGCGCGCGTACACGCATACACATATATTTTTCCACATATTCTTCATAACGTAAGAAGATGATGAATTTTCAGCATATACGCCAGTTCTATGAATAGAATAGAAACGGACACAATTCTAGACATTATGGCGCCATCAAACATTTTTGCATTATGTCGTCATTTAACTCGCAAGATATATTCATGCATGTCATGAGCAAAATTACGAAATGTGTACAAATAATAAAAGATAATAATTACGAAGTGTGTCAACCGATATGGCGTTTAACTAGAGCTCTATGTCTGTGTATGTATTAAACCAATGTGCCTTTGCAGACGTTAGAGTTTCAATCCTAAAAAGGGAATGAATCCGTACAGTCAAGGTTTAATCATGTTTTACAATATCAGCATAAAATTGCTTCCTATCGGTTATTTTAATCTAGCAATATGATGTAAAGAGTACTGATTCTTTGTCTAGACAGGGTAGGACATTGATAAGATTTCTCCATTTCGGATATTACAGAACTTAACCAAAGCGGAAACTTTTTAAAAACTTTTTGTTTCTTCTGTATACTTCATTTGTGTCATAAATTAAATAAAGTTCGTTTTCAATATGCGTTTTCAGGCATTTCTATGAAAATGTGATGAATAACATATAAGATGCTTATTAGCAACTAAAACATTTGCTTTCTACTGGATAAACTATGGCATATCTTTAGCATAACTGGACATTAATTAGTTTTCAGGACAATATAAAATAGAAATGACCAATAGATTGTGCAAGGTGGGCATGCTAATCACCAACCATCTCTACTTCTTTTAGTAAATTACATTTTACAGTTAATTGAATACAGAACAGTTTATTGTATATAGTACAGTTTACTGAATGCAACACAGTTTATTGAATACGGTACAGTTTATTGTATACAATACAGTTATTGAATACAGTACAGTTTATTGAATACAATACAGTTTATTGAATTCAATATAATTGTTGAATACAGTACAGTTTATTGAATACAATACAGTTTATTGAATACAGTATAGTTTATTGTATATATTACAGTATATTGAATGCAGTAGTTTATTGAATGCAGTACAGTTTACTGAATGCAGCACAGTTTACTGAATGCAGCACAGTTTAGTGAATACAGTACAGTTTATTGTATACAATACAGTTGTTGTATTGTTGAATACAGTACAGTTTATTGAATACAATACAGTTGACTGAATTCAATATAATTGTTGAATACAGTACAGTTTATTCAATACAGTACAGTTCATTGAATACAGTACAATTTATTGAATATAGTACAGTTTATTGAATACAATCAAATTTATTGAATGCAGCACAGTTTATTGAATTCAGTACAGTTTATTGACTGCAAACAGTTATTGAATACAGTACAGTTTATTAAATACATTACAGTTTTTTAATACAGTACAGCTTACTGAATTCCGTACAGTTTATTGAATAATCTAAGTTTTATGTTTAAAACACCAGAAATGTAGCATAGAACTAATTAAAGATCTAACTGTGAGTTTTTTATGGCACATATTCAATATAATACATGACCGCTCCGGTGGCTTAGTGGTTAGAGCGTCCGCCTCGGAATCGGAAGATCGTGAGTTCGATCCCCGGCCGAATCATATCAAAGACTTACAAAAATGGTACTAAAAGCTGCCTCGCTTGGCGTTCAGCATTAAGAGGTTAGTGTTAGGACTGATCGGCCTGGTGTCAGGATAATGTGACTGGGTGGGACATCATGCTACATGTCTGCGGCATGATGCCCCAGAGCTAGACATCACTATAAACTGTCACACTGAAGACATCGTAGCAATATGACTGAAAACTTGTTAAAGCTACGTTAAAAATCCATATCCATATTACACAATATAATACAATATAATGCCCCTTAATTCAGAGAAAATGTAAAGTTCAATCAAGTGTTGCAAATGTACGTGTGTGTCCTGATTTCTTCTTAAATTAATCTTCTTCCAATAAGACGTGTATTCTAACTCTGGCTTGTTATGTAAGTTTAGCATACAGACTGCGTTCTTTACTCAGTCGTCGATCCATACTTCTTTCTTATGAAAGAAAGAAGACAATTGCCTTTTCTCATAATTCACGTTATTCCATATTTGTATGCATTCATTCTACCACAGACATACGCTGGTGCGCATATAAATCATAAACACAATTAGATTTGAATGCATTAATTGGTTATGGTTTTGACTTCCAACTGAAATGAACCGACTAAGCTTACTAAAATCTAGATCTACTCTCTCTCTCTCTCTCTCTGCAAATGCAACGCTTAATCGTATATACGGTTAGTAAAATCAGGTCGAATGGGAGTTTCACGAAGTTTTATTAATGGCTCTCCGGTCTACTTATCATAAGAAACTTGCCCAATTTTGTGTTGTTTTTCCTCTTGGTTAAAAATGACTCCAACGCTCACATCATTCAATTAAACGTCTTTTTGTATTTTGAATGGTGGCATCACTTTTTCCCTGATGTGAATAAATAAAAGATGTTCCTCACCCAGAGAGTACCAACGAATTTTCTACAATTTGTTAGAAATCGGTATAATGAATGCTAAGTTAAGCAATATAGATACAGACGCTTCACAAACGTTATCTACAGTCATCATATTTCACGCACTAATTTTATTTTTTAAAAAGTGCGAAATTGGATAATAAGTTTATACCGGTTATTGTACAGGAATGAATAATCGTAAATATTAATTAAGGACGCATTTTCAGCTGTGTCGTGAATTATTTAAAAAATAACAGTTTTATTCCTCCACAGGGGTCATCTTTTTGAGCGATCTTAACATCTTATTTTTAAGTGCATGAAACGATCCACTGACTTATTAAGTTAATTTTATTACTATAACAAGTTTGATAAGGAACACACTGATTTAATTTCAGATGTTTGCATTCCTAGATTTATAGTAAATAATCTCAAACATAGAGATGTGAAAGATAGACAATATATGGTGAACATTGTTGCATCTCTTGTTACCTCTCAAAAACGCACGAAGATAATTTATCAAATTTGTCTTCACACTGAGTGATGCACGAATTATCTTGAATTATATAGTAAAATGGATACAAATGACAGACCCCCACCCCCCACCCACCGCCTCACACGCATATCTGGTATCAGTATGTCACGAACAATAGAAATTATTGTATATTAACCATCATCGATATTCTCATATTCCAAATATTAACCATCATCGATATTCTCATATTCCAAATTTGAAATATAACGCCCTTACTACTCACATAATACCTTATACATGTGTATTATGAGGTGACAGATCGTGTAACTCACAGAATCTTTTATATGATGAATATAAATCGTTTTCATCAAAGAAAATGTATACATATTTTATTCCTTCAACTGGTTTGTGGTTAATCGTTGTATTTTTTTTTCCCAAACACACTCGTATGAAATTTCAAAGAAGCCTGTATATTTTCCATTGTTATAAATGCTGCTCATCGTTACTATAAATACATCATTCTAAAAAGAATTTATAAAAATATCTTTGGAAAAGTGCCATATTTGCATAGCATGTTAGTGAAAGAAAAATAATATCACAACTCATATTTATCGATAAAGTAATCGGTTATATTCTGTCATTCAGAATTTGTATCATAAACAAACGCCGTTCCCAAGATATTTTTAAAGATTGTATAAAGAGTCCCAAGATTTTATAAGATTGTATAAAGAGGCATAATGTTTCACATATAATCCACCTCCATCTAGGTTATTCTACTCATTTTATTAGGATCGTTTTTCTAAATTTATAAAACTCTTAGGTTTGCCAACATGAAGAATAATTGTGTCAGTTTAAATAAAGCCACTGATTACAGGACAATAAGTTTCGTATTTATTGTTAATATTCTTTGATTCCATTCCCATAACAGTTTTTTAATGGTTTTAAAAAAAATATATTTCAAAATTAATTTCCGCCGTCTCTTCTGTATTCATAAATTGGTGGGCTCGTAATAAAGAGAAAAAAGGAAAATCAATCAAGTCCTAAAATTGAAGACATGTGTCAGGGAATTTATTAATAACTCTATCTTTGTCACTTTGTTTTGCTGCTATTCACTGATAATCCCGACATTGATTTATTTATTTCAAATAAATCTAATGTTTCTATCAAGGCGTAAGGAAGTCAGCTGATCCGTGGACTAGAAACGACGTGTTATATGCATTCTGTGATAGTTTGTTTTCATATATAAAGCACTTCCAAGGGACAGTCAAAAACTTCTCAAAAATAAACTTGTAAAATAATACCATTAATATAGCTATCTGATTACCTCCCCATATACACACCTTTTTTAAAACCATTTTGATTTTCACGTATTCATTTTGCCAAATATTTGGTTTTACTCCTCTAGATATAACGAGAGAATTTTATATGAAATATTTAACAAAGCAATGTCTCTTATTTTTAAAACATTCGATATATTTTTTTCTTAGGCAAAATAGCATAACTCCCTATCTCTGTTACAGAATGTTAAAAAATCCATTTTTTGAATAGTTGATTTATTTTTTATTTGTCAAAAAATGTCATTTCTTTATAAAAGGATTTATAAAATTCCACCATTTCCTGGAATTTTAATGTTATTTATGTCTTTAGGCATTCCGACGCTTTTGCAAGAATGAATACAGTACTTTTCTGTCCTTTGCTGTTTTTAAAAAATATATATATATATTATTGTTCTATAGTTATATGCATTGACATCACAATCTTAAACTGGGTGCCAGTCTACACAGATGACAGTTGTAGGATTATCGTACTCTTTGATAAGTGATTCATTTGCATCACAAGTATTGGAGAATCTTAATCTGGACATTGCACAGCGTCCTTGGCCTACTCACAACATCCATATCAAAAGCAATTATATTTTATCTGTCATTCTTAAAACACTTTAAATCAATATTATTTACAAAATGAATCGAAACGCCACGATATGTGCTCTTACTAAAATAACATGGATATTACAATATATGGAGGGGCCCTGAGTGGCCGAGTGGTCTAATGCGCTCTACGTTACGGATCACTACCATCTCACCTCTGTCTGCGTAGGTTCGAGTCTCGGATTCGGCCAATGTGGATATATGAAAAAGCTTGCCAGTAGCTTCTCGAGGGACGGTGGTTCTTTTCGGGGTTTTCCCGGGTACTTCCTCCACCATTAACACTGGCCGCCATGTATAGCCTATCGTGTGCTGAAAAATGGCGTTAAACCCAACAACAACAACAACAATATATAGTTCGAATGCTTCTGTAAAATGAGTATCTTATAACAATATATGGAAGGTTGTTTTCTTTTTCTTTCTTACAGACTCAAACATATCTTATCATTTTTACCTGTCTACTGGTCCCTTGTGTTTAAAAATAAAATACGAACTATTTTTAAATATGATTTAAAATATGTGGATAGTTTTTACAATATGCCCATACAATGCAAATTGTAAAATATGGTCGTCAAGATTTGCATACACTGAAGAGAGAGAAAATTCGAGTAGAAGGCATATGAAGAGAGAGAAAATTCGAGTAGAAGGCATATGAAGAGAGAGAAAATTCGAGTAGAAGGCATATGAAGAGAGAGAAAATTCGAGTAGAAGGCATATGAAGAGAGAGAAAATTCGAGTAGAAGGCATATGAAGAGAGAGAAAATTCGAGTAGAAGGCATATGAAGAGAGAGAAAATTCGAGTAGAAGTCATAAACTTATAGCGAGCAAACAAATTTTTGTTATGGTAAAGTTAGCTTCATGTTGGAATGTGAAGCACGGTAAAAGTGTATTATATTTTGTTTGTTTTTAAAATCAATTGCCATCTATTATTAATATTGATTTGTTAATTTTACATGTACGGTAGATACACTAATATTCTACCTGTATAAATGTACTTTGTTTAGGGTACTCATATATGTTATGCCTAGATAACTTTTATAATTAAATACTAATTAAAAATATTGAAATTTAATTAGAACACTGATAATAAGCGCATCAAGTACCCAGAAATATTACTGTAGGATATGTACATATTTGTAATTAACCTGTAAAAATTCTCGAGGGTCGGTGGTTCTTTCCGGGGATTGTCTGGGTTCTTCCTCCACCATTAATACTGGCCGCCATGTATAGCCTATCGTGTGCTGAAAAATGGCATTAAACCCTACAACAACAACAACAATAACCTGTAAAAATATACTTCGTTTATTGCATATCTTTCAAATTTCAGAACTCACTGGATTACTATCTGTATAAAGCTTTCCTTAAAACATGTATTTAAACAGGCTTCCCAGAGCTTTCCTTAAAACATGTATTTAAACAGGCTTCCCAAAGCTTTCCTTAAAACATATATTTAAACAGGCTTCCCAAAGCTTTCCTTAAAACATGTATTTAAACAGGCTTCCCAAAGCTTTCCTTAAAACATATATTTAAACAGGCTTCCCAAAGCTTTCCTTAAAACATGTATTTAAACAGGCTTCCCAAAGCTTTCCTTAAAACATATATTTAAACAGGCTTCCCAAAGCTTTCCTTAAAACATGTATTTAAACAGGCTTCCCAAAGCTTTCCTTAAAACATGTATTTAAACAGGCTTCCCAAAGCTTTCCTTAAAACATGTATTTAAACAGGCTTCCCAAAGCTTTCCTTAAAACATATATTTAAACAGGCTTCCCAAAGCTTTCCTTAAAACATATATTTAAACAGGCTTCCCAAAGCTTTCCTTAAAACATGTATTTAAACAGGCTTCCCAAAGCTTTCCTTAAAACATATATTTAAACAGGCTTCCCAAAGCTTTCCTTAAAACATATATTTAAACAGGCTTCCCAAAGCTTTCCTTAAAACATGTATTTAAACAGGCTTCCCAAAGCTTTCCTTAAAACATGTATTTAAACAGGCTTCCCAAAGCTTTCCTTAAAACATGTATTTAAACAGGCTTCCCAAAGCTTTCCTTAAAACATATATTTAAACAGGCTTCCCAAAGCTTTCCTTAAAACATATATTTAAACAGGCTTCCCAAAGCTTTCCTTAAAACATATATTTAAACAGGCTTCCCAAAGCTTTCCTTAAAACATATATTTAAACAGGCTTCCCAAAGCTTTCCTTAAAACATATATTTAAACAGGCTTCCCAAAGCTTTCCTTAAAACATATATTTAAACAGGCTTCCCAAAGCTTTCCTTAAAACATATATTTAAACAGGCTTCCCAGAGCAAACAAGCTTTCAGAGGGAACTGAAATACATATGGGTATTATCCTACCCCAATCCCAACTTGTCTAAGTGTCTACTAAAGCGAACTCGATCTTCTCGACGATTAAGGACTTATAATTGGTCAGTTCTTACTTATGGCGGACTGTACAGATGGTTCGAGAGCCAAAAGATCAATTATATACATGTTCAGCGAATACACTTTTAGTTTTAATCCTACAATACCCTAAGGTGGCGTTCTTATCGGCATATGAATGAATGAATGAATGAATGAATGAATGAATGATAATAATAATGGTATCACTAGTACTAGTACTACTACCACTAGCACCATCATGACTACTACTACTACTACTACTACGACTACTACTAGAGGCGGTCATCATTACTAATTGTTTCGTTTTGTTTAGTTTTTAATTTTCTATATGTTTTGTTTTGCAGTTTTTCAACATGAATGGTAACAATTTCCGCTGCAGTCGTAACATGCCTTGTAACTATGCATTGTGTCCCTGGGAACGACAACCGACAATAACAAGAGAGAAATGTATATTTCTTAATAGCCAGTAAGTCTCTCTCCTCCTCTAGTCTTTAAAACAATTAAACGTGGATTGCGCATATTAATTTGTCTAAGTATTCTCTTTAGCTTCAGACATTTTCAATCTCTTACTTCAAAACAATAATATGCTAATACGCTTGTTAATCGTCGGGGGGGGGGGGAGAAACTAAACCTAAGCTTCTTTAACCCGGCCACTTTAAGCAGACTGGCATTCTATTATGGTGCAAATTAAATCTATTTATACTGGCCACCTACATAACTCGGCCAAAAATGTTTGGTCCCGGCAGTATATGTTGCTGTTGAGTTGAATATGAATTTTAATAAAAACCAATTAAATCTCACTGACCGACGCCAAGCGGAGATCAATATAACAGTTAAATCTCATTGACCGACTACAGTGCCGAGATCAATATAACAGTTAAATCTCATTGACCGACTACAGTGCTGAGATCAATATAGCCGGATTACTGTTTCAACAATTTCATGTTCACTTAAACTAAGAGATCTATATTGTATATTACACGACTTGCAACACAAGAAATTCAACTTGTTTCAGTGTAATTCAGCGGCCATTTGCGCTCCTCTCCATTACGCAAAGACACAGCCAAACTTTATAGAGAAAGTTGTCACTCAGTGCAATAATATTTAGCTGTCATAAATTGATGTCGTGTCAGCCAATACAAAGGCATTTTTCAAAGGAATTATTATATTAAAATATGGCACCAATAAATAAAAAATCCGGTTACAGAGGTGTTATTGGTACCAATTACCAATCACCAATTAAATAAAGCGGGTTAGAGATAGTTTCAAAACGCAGGCTACTGTGTAAATGTACTATATCGTGATACGTAGTGTTACCAATGGTTTTGAAGGAAATACACGCTAATTACATGCAAATAATCAGAATCATCATCGTCCGAAAAGAAGAAATAATGCCAACACAATACAACGCCGCATGTGACTGCTATTCCAATAGTAATTTAATATATCGCGTGTTAAAATTTGGTGGTTGAAATAATATGTGGAATTTAAGATGGCGATGATTTTGTTTCAAATTAGAAACAAAAGCAAAAATATTTTCTCCCATTTACAAACAGCTACTAAAGAATGAATATAGACTCTTTAACTTGGCTTTCTGCTGAAAATCGAAAGTTCTTCGAGTTTGTGTAATGTTGAATGTTTTCGAAAATATAGTTGCAACATTTCAAGTTGCAAATAATGTCAGCTTATGCTAGATTGATATGCTTTTAGGACGCGAATACTTAATATATCTAATTAAATTTTATTATTTATGGCCGCATATTGGTTTTAATCTATTCTATTATTTATTGACACATATTGGTATTATCATTTCTATTATTATTGGACACGTAATGGTATTAATATATTCTTTTATTTATGGACACATAATTGTATTAATCTATTCTATTATTTATGGACACATAATTGTATTAATCTATTCTATTATTTATGGACACATATTGGTATTAATCTGTTCTATTATTATGGACACAGACTGGTATTAATCTATTCTATTATTTATAGACCCATATTGGTTTTAATCAATTATATAATTTATGGCCATATATTGGTATTCGTATATTCTATTATTTATGGACACATATTGGTATTAATATATTCTAAGTCAATAATTTAAATGTTACATGATTTAAATCTTGTACAGATTCCATCCTCCTCTGAAGATTGAAAAACATTAAAATATAATTTGCAATGAAGGCTGGCTACAGTGCATGCCTTTTTATTTCTCCAGCTGTGTCTGCCCTTCTGGGACCATATGTGCTCTCTCTGACGCCGTAACCCCGGGTTCAAGATTCACGACGTTTGAATATCATTGCCGGCGACCAGAAGACGTTTTGTCAAGGAGCTGAGGGGCTGAAAATGAAAACAGTGCTTTCGCAGCACTAGACCAATAACTCTGGAAAGTTTTAAAAATTAATTTTTAACTTTTCAAAAAAATTAAACATATTTTTAAATATATTATAACATCTGCTCGGCATTCACTGAACGTTATACATAGGTACATATTTTAGAATATGACTGATTATTTCTTTTAATCCTTAAAACTGTTAACAACAAGATTTATCGGAGTGCATGCATTCGTAATTCTTATTTAATGCTCATCAAGTCCGGGTTAATTGACAAAGAATATTCACTGTTAATCATATAGTATGTAGCATGCTATGTCATACAGTATGTAAGTTTGTTTTACCAATAGTGCTAGAGTGACGTGTACATTCCTCAGATTATATAAAATCAATTATGGAAATATTTTCTTGCAGTCAAATATTCTATTAGAAATTAAAGTTGTCGTGATAGTCCAATTATATCTTTATTAACATTTTTGTTCGATGATTTCTTTGCACAAAATCATTTCTTTTGCCATAACATGAGGCAGGCGATAGTTTTTGCTGAAGGGAGTGGATGTTGGGGGTGTTGTATATTTTATCAACAAAACATTCATTTTTAGGTCTAAGCTCGAAGTTTTCTTTCTTTAGCCTCTTAACCGCAATAGAATACCACGCGATCTTCACTTGCCAAGAGTCGTCGATTCCTTATACAGTATTACACAGTAGAGTTCGGAGCGGGTCATGCCAGTCATATAAGGAACATGGTATTATCATTGTTTTAATAGCTTTAAAAAAAAAACACTGGTGGACTCTGTTTAGACCAGGTTATTCATTGTTTTCTAACATTACGCTTGCGTATGGCACGCGTTTTTATTGTATTTATTGTTCTTGCTTTCTACGCATTTCAATCTTTCAAAAGCAAAATCATGCTCATTGTAGTGAGATCCCTTGCTCAACGTATGACCCTGACCTTGAATAACAGCCGGTGAAACATTGTTGCAATAATATCTCAATACTGGCTTGTGAAGCCTGATATATGATTTCGTTGGCAAAAGGTGTGAGTGTTGGAATGCAAGAATGGCTTTGCAGTTACATCGTTTTAGCTTCTAATAAACGATTTTAATCAAGGGGTTGCATATTTTAGTCGGAAATCACAAATACCACTGAAGAATATTCACACAACATAAATCATAAATATAGAACTGTTTGCGATGAATACAATAGTTCATACATCGACACATAACTGTACATGGCTCAATATAGTACCTACATCGACAAATTAAACATTTAATAAGGCTCACTCCGGTCTTACATACATCCACACATACTTTTAATCAATTCGGAAGCTATGAGAATAGTAACAGGTGCTACCAAGAGATTGTCTCGGGGATTATTATCGGAGAAAACCTGGTAGGACAGCCAAAATCATCGACGCTTTCAACATAAATTTAGTTGCTTAAAATGAAGAATGGTTTTGTTGCAAATTGCTTACAATATTTAACTGAGCTTTTTGTTGTTAACAATGATACCTACACCAAAAAATCGATAATCTAGTATTATTATATCTCCTTTTTGCCGAAAGACACTTTAAAAAAAATCATTTCTGCCCTTCATGAATCAACTGTAGAACATGTTGCCGATTGAAATAAATAGTAATCCATCCATTCAAAATTCAAATCTAACCTGAATCAGGACAAGCATAAAATTTCTTCGTATTATTTTGTTGGTGACTGGGTGGATGAAGTTCAGCATACGCTATTGAAAACGAAATGAAGTAGCTTAAATATTTATTTATTTATCACAACCCCAAATGTGTATCACAACCACATAAGTGTTGTTCGACCCGGGCCACCTTACGGGCCCCGGCCCCGGGGATATATCCACGCCCCCCCCCCCACGGCCCTACCTGACAGCCATATGCAACAGCAAGTTTATATGTAAAATCTTGTACGTCCCATCAGTCGGTTGTAACAACAAATTTACATGTAAAATCGTGTACGTTTCGACAGTCATATGCATCAGCAAGTTACATGCAAATTCTTTTACGTCTTGATATCCATATGCATACACGTAAAATCGTGTACGTTTCGACAGCCATATGCATCAGCAAGTTACATGTAAATTCTTTTAAGTCTTGACATCCATATGCATACGCAAGTATACACGTAAAATTGTGTACGTCTCGACAGCCACATGCAACAGCAAGTATACACGTAAAATCGTGTACGTTTCGACAGCCATATGCATCAGCAAGTTACATGCAAATTCTTTTACGTCTTAACATCCATATGCATACGCAAGTATACACGTAAAATTGTGTACGTCTCGACAGCCATATGCAACAGCAAGTATACACGTAAAATCGTGTACGTTTCGACAGCCATATGCATCAGCAAGTTTACATGTAAAATCGTGTACGTCCCGACAGCCAGACATATGCATCAGCACGTTAACATGTAAAATCTTGTACGTCTCGACAGCCAGACAGCCATATGCAACAATAAGTTTATATGTAAAATCTTGTACGTCTCGACAGCCATATGCAACAACAAGTTTACATGTAAAATCTTGTACGTCCCGACAGCCAGACAGGCATATGCAACAACATGTTTACATGTAAAATCTTGTACGTCCCGACAGCCAGACAGCCATATGCAACAGCAAGTTTACATGTAAAATCTTGTACGTCCCGACAGCCAGACAGCTATATGTAAAGCAAGTTTACATGTAAAATCTTCTACGCCTCGACAGCCATATGCATGCGCAAGTTTCCACGCAGAGTACAATCGTAATGAGTTTGTTTCTGTTAACATTTCTTAATATGTAAAAATGTTGTTGGGAAATACAAATCTGATGCTCTGAAATGATGTATTTCGTTAGTGTTAATCGGACTACAGAAATTATATGGGAGTGTTCAAAATATAAAATCTATCATGATAAATGTGTGACATGTGGCTTTTCAGATAAATTTATAACATCGTATTTATTTTCGTATTACGCTCAGCTGACTTGAAAGAGTCGACTTAGATCTGATGGCGCTTAATATGCCGGGAAATCAGGGTTTTAACAGTTTATCTGAAAAAATAAGTACGAGACATTATGGATAATATGCCTGCAGAAACGGACCCCACTGTTCACACGAGTACTGAAGTTTTAACGAAATGAGTAATCCAGAAACGGACCCCACTGTTCACACGAGTACTGAAGTTTTAACGAAATGAGTAATCCAGAAACGGATCCCACTGTTCACACGTGTACTTAAGTTTTAACGAAATGAGTAATCCAGACACGGACCCCACTGTTCACACGTGTACTTAAGTTTTAACGAAATGAGTAATCCAGACAACATATATGAGTTAAAATAAACTCAGAAATCAGGAAACATATAATGAAATAGATTTCATTCATTTCACAAAAATGTAGGTTCACAGAATAAATATTCTGCGGGAAATATTTAACTCGTTTCGCACCACAATCGTCTTCAGTTGTTAATATAATGACAAAACTGAACAAATAGTGAATTAATATCGCACGATTAAATAAATACATACATCTATCATTTTCCAGAAAATCATATTCCAGCACAGCCATTATACTCATAAATCTGGTATAGCCCCTACTATCGTTCTAATGAAATCTTACTACAACAGCGATGGAATATACAAAATGTTATAACTGTGATAATAAAAATAACTTCAAACGAATGGAACAATGAATGCCAAATAATTACGTTGTAGATAATAATCATGTATAGAGATTAATCATGCAATAAGATTGATTTAAAAAGAACCAACGCGTATTTCTACGTACTGGAATGTTTTGATGATTAAACATTAAAGTGTTTATGTGGACGAACGAAAGAATTTAGAAAGTTCAACGAACATGTTAACGAAAAATAAACGCAAAATATGAACAGGAAAATGCTTGATACATTCAATGCCGCATGGAACGAATGATAGCAGAAAAAAATCGGAATAATATGCCAATCTTAGTCAACAAGATAAGCAAAGGAGAGACACAGACAGCGGATGAGTCATCGTCTATTTAATTAATTAAGTGAATACTCATTAAATACTACTGTTTTGATAGTGCATTAAGTTGAGCACAAACATATATACAAAAAAAAAAAGACAGAAATTCAACAAACATCTCGAAATAGAGGATATGCTATGGATTACTTCAACTCCAACAGAAAATTAATAAATGTTTTATTAAAACATTCATAGCAGTAAATGAGCAGGCCGAAATACATTCGTACCATCTACTGTTAAACAGAGTCTGTAATTCAAGGAAAAATTCTAGAACGGGGACCAACAACGATTATTACGACAGTACGTTTTATTTTGCATGGAACCTGACAATGTACAGTCAATGAATACAAATTTACATTGGGGGATTATTGCCAGCACTACATTTCTCGACTACTATATAACAACATATATAAAATTGAATCGTCCCCTACACCATCAGGGTAGGTTTTAAAGAACAAAAATGCAACAACACACGCAGAAGGACAGGCAACAACAATTAAAGCTCAATGCGTGTCTGTTTCAGTGTTATCGTAGAGTAATAATTACAGTGGTAATAAATGCGATATCACAAACCATACATTGCACACTCGCTCTGTCTGGTTGATTCATTATTATACTGGATCGGGTTGCCCGGTCCTGCGTAGAGAGATCTATACAGTCAGATCGATGTCAAATAACATGGGCTGCTCGGTCCCGGGTCGAGATATCGATAAGGTTAGATCGATGCCAATTAACTTAGGTTGACGTTGCTTAGGATGACACTGCATGTGAATCTCTGGCGCACCTCAACTCTCTAGAGACTAGTTAAACGTACTAAGTACTTGTCAATGAACTGATTCAGCGACATATCGACTGGCTGGACAAAAGAAACCAAGGCGAAAACCCTACAAATCCACCATAATAACAGACTATGAATGCTGCCCCTGGGGTGGGGTAGTTACATCAAAATCCAGAGATGCCTTCCTCCAGGGATTGACATTCCATTTATTATAGGCGGGGTTTTGCAAATCTTTGCAAGGAAAGTTAAATATAAAATATTTTGTCACGTATTTAAGCAATTACTTTAGTAATAAAATATGTATTGAAATAATATTAAATAATAAGGAATGAAACCTTCCATCGTAGATACAACAGGAATGAAAACTTCCATCACAGATGAATAAAATGGAATGAAACCTTCCATGACAGATCTTAAAAGAATGAAACCTTCCATCATAGATAAATAAACAAGGGATTAAATCTTCCATCACAGATACAAAAAAAGGAATGAAAACTTCCGTCATAAATAATCTATTCAAATGCAAGTCAGAAAAGAGAACCGCCAATTCCATTAATACGTCGACAAAACTGAAAATAATTAAGACGTACGAATAAGGAGAGTGTAAACGACATTATCGCTAAAAGACAGCGATATTCATTTAAGACTTTCGATGCTATTAATGCGTACGAATTGCCGCTGAACAAATGCAATCATTTTAACTCAACAAAATATTTCAAGATATCGTTAACCGGTAAATACAAAAGTCATGCATAACAAATAAATATATATATATATATATATATATATATATATATATATATATATATATATATATATATATATATATATATATATATATATATATATATATATATATATATTTCCAGTAAGCGTGATTGAAGATGAAAACGTAAACACCATGCTGAATAGAGACCAACAATTATTTCATTCAGCAGGGATTTCATAGCTGATAGATTTACGATTTGAACTGTATGGGTTCGTAAATCAGTCACCAGACCATTTGGCTAAAAAAAGCATGTAGTTCTTGAAGAGCAACACTCTTTGCACTGGAGGTGAGAGATGGAACCAAAATTGATGGGGACAATCTTGACTGAAATACTGCATAGCACTCAGTATCGAAATTTCTACAAACTCTAAACGCATTCAACGTTTATTTCTTTCGTTCTGTTTCGATTATTCACAGTTTATCATTTCATTTCGTCCGTAATACTATGGTTCTTTTTAAACACCTGAGTTGTTATATGTGCCACTTGCAGGTCAGCGGGAACAAACATTAAAAATGGTGGGAAAAAATGTACAGTGTAAATGGGAATTTAACATGAGAAAGGCACTTGGGTGTCAACGGGAATTTAACATGGAAATAGCACTTGGGGGTCAATGTGAATTTAGCATGGGTGACGTTACGGTACTGGACACTAGTGGGGAAAAAAGTAACAGTTTTACAAGCGGCTGACCTCAATCGGACAGGATATTTTTAGATTTGTTTAGTGTTAGATTTGACCTCAATACAAACTACTGTAGATAAGTGTGTAAAAGGCTATGTGAAATGTTTAGTGGGGGAAATGGTTTTATAGTGACAAACACAACATAAGACAAACGCAAACAAACAAATACTTATGCAGCATAAAGACAAAAATTATTTTTGCCAGTGAGTAAATATTTTCGAGGTAAATTGGCCCTGAAAAGGGCATTCGGTGTTTCTTTCTCTATCTCCTCTACTTTATCGACCATCTCCTCAATTTGTCTATTCTGTTCGTATCTTTTTCCTCTTCTTCAGGGATCCAGTCTGGATGGCTCATTGCTCTAAACATTTCCTGCACTTTCATCCAATTTTTATTTAAATTTAAACCTGTGGATGAATGATTGTCCAGCACAATAAATCCAAATTTAATGTTGAATTGTCTAATTTTAACACTAAGATGGCTTGGATTGCTTGTGGTATAATGTACATTTTATCATTAAAGCATCGCAGCTTAACAACTAGCGCTACCTGGCGGTGGCACTAGGAGGGACTGGGCAAGAGTTATTTTACATTGTCTATATGAGACAGACAGGATAAAAACTATTTTCGTCTTTTAGTAGGGCTGGATTCGCAAAGTAGCAGGCTTATATCCCCAAACGATAATGCGATTGGGAAACGTATTTAAAGGAGAAATTAAAATATGCACATAATCTTATAAAATCAGTCCTTTGACAGTAATTTCTTGTCATTCATACTCTTCATGTACATACGATGAGCATTTTTAGCATTTTTTTTAGATCATTGTTGGATTATGTTGGCGGCAGTCCCCATTAATATTCATCTATATATTTGGGAAATAACATCAGTCTGAATTTTCCTCAGAATAGAGAATGTCATTTTAACGTCCACATTCGAATGTGGCAATGTCAGTACAACTAGACCGAGTCCACCAAGAAGTTCAATTTGTTTCTTGCCCGTGGGTAGTTTCAGATCGCTGAATGCCTGCAGGAACTTTTCAAGATTGGTACTATCTGGGTTTAATGTTGTTTTAGTGCCAGTTCATCATCACATAATTTGCTTTTTGCAAAAACATTTGCTGTCATCATTGTCACTACTACAATCAAATCTGGAAAACGAGTATAGCGTACTAGTATTACAACGACCTCATTCATCCAAACTATAATGGATTACAACGGCAGATAACGCCATTTATTTTCTTCTTTTTACAGTCATGTTTACTGGGATTATATCACGGTCAGTGGTGTTTATACAAGATTTTAAGATATGGTCGTTCATAGCGGTGCTCGACGCATATTTTGCCAAACAAATAGTGGTTACTCGATGTATTCTGCAGATGGTCACTCGTGACAGTTATTTTTAGCTATTATGGGCTAAACCAGTCTGTAGCACATGATGGGCTATACATGGCGGCCAGTATATTTAGTGGAAGAAGAACCTGGAAAACCCCGGGAAGAGCGACTTACCCACGGATGCTAGTGGCAAGCTTTCTTGCATACCTAGCTTGTGTAGCAGCAGTACAGGCAATCTACAATTAAAATCATTATTTCTTATGAACACTAAAAGTCATTCGAGTTGTTTTCGTCTGTTTGCAAGAGAAATTTAGGAGTGGGATATTATTTCGACAAGATCAGAAAAATTACCTACCAGATATGGTAAATTATGCTTGGCTCTAATGTTGGCAAATAGTCTTGGCATATCTAACGTAGTCCACATTTCATGCAGCTTCTGGATTTCAATGATGGCATTTTTTTAAAAACTGGAATGAGTTCGGCTTTCTGCATTATGTCATTCTTGCCACCATAAGACTTTATAATCAGAATCAAAATGCATCTTCGTGTCCTTTGAACTTGATTGCAACCATTTAAATTCCCATTTCCCACTATTATTAAATTTCATGTGATAGTTCACTTGCTCGTAATTTGGTGTTTTGACATTGGAATGCTTTTACATCTCGACAGACTTTAAACACTGAAGTCAATTCAACTCAGTTTTGTGACCCCTGAGCTACAGGGTAATCCCACCATAATCAATTATGCCTCTCGAGCTCTTCAGTAATCCAATCAAATTAACATATTTAATCCAAAATGCCCATGATCATACATAGTATAGACTAATTCATCTTCATAACATTAAGCACCCAATCAGAACATGCCTTGCCAAGAGAATCAAAGCATTATTCATTGTTTAAATGCTGATTGTGATCATTAGTAAACCAACCATAAGCAAATATTATCTTTAATCCTTTCAGAATTACTTCTGCTCACACACAGTATAATCTGATATAATCGAAGACGTAACTGACATACACAACGAGGTAAAAAACGGAAATGACACATACAAACATCCAGCAAAAGGCAAATTAGACTAGTGTCATTTTCTTGACACGGGAAAAGCAGTGAAATTTTTGTTAAAATCAGAATCGAGCGTAGTATGCATCCCATGTGGTTTAAAAGAAAATGTATATTTCATTGTGAATAATGCGAAAAACCTCAAAAAGAGGTCGAATAATGGCAAAAGTTCTTTTTCAGACGACTGTGGTGTATGGGATACATCTGCTGGTGAATCCCCTAAATCCTACTATTTGCTGTCTGACAACGGTAATCTGACCATGATTGTTTTTAAAAATGGGAAGTATTGTTTAAAAAGACAAGTCCAGCGGAAAACTGAGTATCGACCTTTTGATCCACAACCTGGCAAAGATCAAGTTGTTGTGATCCACAGGTACTATACTCAGGTAAAAAGGACAATATGTACAAAAAGATGGTCACATAGCATGGGGAGGGGGGTCTGGCAAGTAATTTGTTACTGGTTGAATATGTAGGGAAATTTCCTAGGTTAACGCCACATGAAAACTCGCGACAGACGACAGAGTATTTGCGGACTCCTGACCTTGTTTTAGACGAGATTACAGAAATGACTGGAAAAATGAAACCACATAAAATATTAAATAAACTTACTTCAAAATATGGTGAACTGTCCCAACCGTCAGGACTTTAACAAATTTATGACAAACAAAAATATCAAAAATCAAAGGACATAAAAGCTCTCGGACACTCCAACAATATGCTGACCCAAATCGACATTTCGAAAATTTGGTAACGGAAAATAACCCTTTTCTAAGATCAGTTATCCGGACCAGCGCTAAACCCCCTTGTGCCATTTTGTACACAGACGAACAGATAACAGACATTAAGAATCCGGACAGACTGTCCTTGGCATTAACATAACTTTTATGCTGTGTAAAATGCATGTGACGGTAACATGTTACAAGCAACTTATGGTAAAACGAGTCAGAACAGGCGAACCACCAATTTTTCTTGGACCGCTCTTCATTCACGACAATAGCGATTTCTAAACTTACAGTCATTTTTTTCCATCATCTGAAAGTAAAACTTATTGATTCGAATTTTAAGAGCCTTGTAATTGGAAGTGATGATGAGAAGGCTCTAGTCAAAGGCATTACGGCAGTTCTGCCCGAAGCAACGCACGTTCTGTGCACACGCCATTTACAAGAGAACGTTAGAAATATATTGACAGACGACGCAGCAGTTACCGTGACTGACCGCAACAATATCTTGAAACAAATTTTTTGGGAAAGACAGACTAGTTGACGCCAATGACAGTATTTGCTTTGACGATACATGTGAAGTGTTAGAAAATCATTGTGCTGGAATTTCAGGAAAATGTCTTAATTACTTTGGGAAAAAACTAAAGACAAATATCAAACTAAAAGTCAAGAATCCACTAAGAATCTATCAAATAGACCGCAAGTGGAAAAATAATAATTGTGAGTCCAAGAATCACGTTCTAAAACAGACAGTTGACTGGAAGACGAAAACGCTGACGGAATTTTTACAACTAACACATGAATTAGTAACCGGACAATTCAGAAATCAGAGGAGTGCTATAGTATGCATTGGAGAATTCCGGCTTGCCGACAGTCATAAACAATTTGAGTCGAGAAAAACAGACTGGATAAAAATGACAGAGGAACAACGCACAAACTTGTTCAAACGCTTCAGACGCCACATCGACATAGACACAAAATACATGATTTCGACGGACGGTCAGACAACTGTTGTTGCACCAAGGACTAATAGACGAAAACCTGGACAAAGGAAACGAAAAATTAATGTACGAACTGTAACAACTACAGCTAAAAAGTCTAAACATGAACGAGAGATTTCGTCATAATGTGCTATATTTTATTGTTTTCGGTTAGGTTTATTTTACCTTGTCTTGTGCAACATGACTTTTAGTTCGATTTTCAAGAGGAACATAACCCTGAATACTATTGGATTAATTAATTCATCTGCGTGCTCAAATTATGCATTCATTGAAACCTGATACATTATGTGTGTAATTAAACGTAAATATTAAATTCTGCTAAACAATGAATAATACATGTTTTTTTATATACAAAAATGCTTACCTGAGTTGCTTTTTTCTCACCCATGCGACAGAGAAATCTGCTTGTTTTGCTAACCTTACTTTTCCTGTCTCAGTCTAGTCATATCAGACCAATCGTCTCAGTCAAGATGTCCACGCGCTCAGAACTACTTTTTAAAAAGAAACCCTTGTTGTCTTCCTGTGCCTGACGTAGTTGTACTAAAATCAAACAACAACAATAACAGCAACAAATATATAACAAAAACATAGTAACTTAGGTTAAATCCATGTTTGAGAACACACCTTACAAAAACATTTCGAGAGAGACAAAGATAAACGCATATTATGTCGAGCTTTTTGGTATTATGCTTGTTCGTTCCACACAGCATGGTCAATTCTATCCTATATGCAGTCCTAGCTCAGTACAGTTTTAAATCAGCGTCATTAAATGTAGCTAAAGCTACCTAATTTTAAATACTTCGTGTGAAACAAAGTATATACTGTTAGCTACATTTAATGACGCTGACCTGAAAATGACTGTGCTACAGATAGGATAAAATTCTCAATGCTGTGTGAAATGAACAATATAATAGGAAACACTGCTCCATGCATATAGATTATAGACCTATACACTTTATAGCCTCCCAACTCTTAACAACTACGGAAAACTTAGTAACAGCCAGAAAAATGTTTATAAAACATGCTTTTTTTCCCCTAATTTTATTACGCATCTCCATTGTGCCCCGGTTGAATCAAAAAGATACCTACAATATTTAATGACAAATAATACACTTACCAGCCAGAAGGAATCATTTATCCGTCAGCACATAATTCCATAAGCAAATTTCACTGTAGCACTTGCCATATTTCCAGGACAGAAAAATAAATCCTCAAAAAATCCGTGAACTTGAAAGTTTAGCACATGGTTATCCGCTAGAGTCCGTTTTTGGAGGGTCTATTATTATGCACAGAGGTAATTTTACAATCAATATTTAGGACAACACAAGTATGTCACACACAGTTTCACCTACTCCAAAGAAAAGAATAGTTATATACGATAGTTTCCCATGAATAATCTAAAGAAAGATGTTACTCTTTGTTACAGCTTGTACCAAGTATAACTAGAGTAGAGCTGAGTAGCCAATATCGTTTTATTATTTACAATATAACTTTTCAAAATTGGAACTGATGAAAATAAAAGTTTCTTGTAATAAATATTAATTATTTTTATTGTCAATTTCATATAACATCCGTATATTAAATGTGATAAAATGTCATTGTTATGCGACGTTTTATGTTTTTATTTTTCTTTGCTCATGCGTATAAACTGTGTACTTCGGACGCAACGGTCACACCACAGCCTTCATTAACATATTTATATTAATGCGCCGCATGTAAACATTGGACGTGAACACTAGTGCAGAATTCTTTTTACTTTAAAGGAAAATATTGGGTGAGAAAAATAATCTACGTTGAGGTTTGGACCGAGACAAGGAAATCTCAGTCGCGGGTTTATATCTGTCTCCCCACTCGGGCAAGCCTCGTGGGAAGACAATATAAACCTTTGACTGAGATTTCCTTGTCTCGGCCCAAACCCCAACATAGATTCTATATATCTATCATATATCGTGGCTTCTTACGATCACAATATTAATCTCACTTTTGCATATATACTATCGTATACATTTTTGGTACTTTGTTATATTTCACTTTCACTTTGTGTACGTTTTTCAATTCGCCGTTTATCATATATATGTCAAATCAAGTAAAGAATAAATAATTCATATAAATTTAAATTATTTTGCTTTTTATTACTATTAAACATGTATTACTATTCCCTGTTCACATATTTCCAATTTAATAATAATAATGATGACTTTGTATAGCGCCTAATCTTTAGAAGCTCTAAGCGCTTTACAACATTAGACAACACCTGTAAGATAAGAAACATAATAATATTATTACAACAACAAACAACACGAAATAAGAAAAACATTAATATATATATATATATATATATATATATATATATATATATATATATATATATATATATATATATATATATATATATATATATATATATATATATATATATATATAATATAATGTCGACAAATACTTTTTTATACTTCGATACTTTTCCCTATCACTCTGTGTATGTATTACTACGATTCGCCATGTATCAGGTCTGTCGAATCAAGTACGACCGAGTAACATCCATAGGAAAAATGTACCGCTAACACGGCCTGTTCTGCGCGGCGGGTAATTCTGCGCAACGATAAGTCATTTCTGTAAACGTTTTATCACGTGCTGTTTTGGGTCAAAAATCCATTTTGTATCCAGAAAGAAGAATCATACATTAATTAAGAAAAGTGATATTCATAAAGTGTACAAAAATATCCCAAAATTAGACTCGAAATGCACATAAGAATGTGATTTCTAAATGGCAACGTGAAGACCCACTCCATGACAGTAGTGAAGGGGGGCACCCTACGGACAATGGGAATTAGCATTACAGACCCCCTTGGGCAAATCTACGGACAATGGAAATTTAACATGGAGAAAAATCGTGGGCAAATCTACGGACAAGGGGAATTAACATGGCAATAAATCGTGGGCCACTTTACGGACAAGGGGAATTTAACATGGCGATAAATCGTGGGTCACTCTACGGACAAGGGGAATTTAACATGGGATTTTTTTTAAAAATTTTTTTAAAAAAAAAGGGGTAGGCAATTCAAAGACTATCTCTTTTCGAGAAATATGGCTGGCCCTGAAAAGGGCCTTTGGTTTATGTTAATATGCCCTTAACATAAAGGGCATTTGCGACATCTTCTTTTCCTCAAACTTCGTCTTACAGCAGGGCCATACATCAGAGTCCTCTTGAGGCAACCTTGTCTCTCTATATAGACTCTACTTATCCACAGGCTGCTGTTGGTCCTGTGGACAACGGTCCACTTGGATCGGACATACATGAGCATGTCCGTCCTGAACATCATTGTTGACACAAGGGTTGAAGATTCAACGTCTGTCCACATGTTGAGGTTCCGAGAATAGGTGAATCAATGCAGTGAACGGCGCTTATTTATAGGGACAGGAAGGATTGAAACGGATTGAGTTCATTCACCAATCCAAACACGCGTTACAGAATTCAGTCAGCCCGCATCCAATCGTAAGAGTGCAGTCTGTGACATCAGTTGGTCTATATAGATTCGTTAGCGCTTGTGTGCAGTCAATCTATGCGACAGTGATTCAACATGACGGAAACTCAGAAAACGATCCATTGGGGTGCACCAACAGGGGAGACTGCCCAAGGGAACCCGGACTTACTTTCAGAAGAGGTGAATTGGGATTTTGTGGATTTTCTCTCCTCGCAAGAATTTGTTCCGGAACCTTCGTTACCTTCTTCATTAACGCAAGTGGAGAATTTTAGACAGAGACAGAAAGAAGAATTGGAGAAATTTATACAACGACAAAAGGAAGCGGAACAGGCTTTTCTCCTACAGCAACAGCAGCAAGAAGAAGAGGTAAGAAAAAAACAACAGCAACAACAGCAAGAAGAAGTAGCAGCAAAGAAACAAGAGGGTGAAAATCAAACGGTCACGGTACTGTTGGACATTTTAGCGGAGTTAAGAAGTTTGAAACAAATGTATCAGACTTCTTTATCACGACCGAAGAGAATACGACCTTCCCGAGCCAAACATGTCAACCCTGTGACTAAGCCTACCGTACCACCCTTAGTGATTTCAACCCAATCATTATCATCATTACGCAGTCCAGAAGTAGGCCTTGGCCGTGGCAAAGGCATAAGGCAGTTAAAGTTGATTGCTTAAACTCACCCTTTCACCATGAAGAAAAAAGGCCCTTTTCAGGGCCACCCACATTTCTCGAAAAGAAATACAATTTCAATTTGCCAATAACTCAAAAAAAAAAAAAAAAACTCACCCATTTTACCCTTATAGTACGTGTCTGTGTATGAGTGCGTGAGTGTAGCTTCTTATTTTAAAATCAAAACTCAAAGACACTTACCTTATATCATTCATTTATTCTTTTCTCCATTTTTTACAATCCAATTCACAATTCTCAACACAACACTTTAATTAAAAGTTCATTGACTTCTTCTGTCTCCTTGTTTACTCTCTCTGTTTTTTAAATTTCTTCACCGTCTTTTCCTCATTTTCTTCCCTTCTTCTTTTCTTCTTCTCCTCTTTCTTTGCCTCTTGTAAACAGAATTGTCTTTTTTCTTCCTCTTCTTTCTCTGAAGAATCCCTCTCTTCTTCTGAAGAATCCCTCTTTTCTTCTGACTCCTCTTGTTTCTTTTTTGGGCAATCTGGAGACCAATGTCCTTTTTCTTGACAATAATAACAGGTATCTTGACTTTTGTCTTTTTTAGTCCCTGTTTTTGTTCGTTTTTCACGGTCTGGACACTCTGAAGACCAATGCCCTTTCTTCTGACAGATATAGCAAGTATCTTGACTTTTATCTCTAAAGGAAGGAGAGTAGTCCGTCGGCTAGTCTGAAGAGAATTTTCTAATGACCCCTCGCAAAGCTCTGACGAAACGTTCCATCTGGTTAGTCTCTTCCATCGTTGTGCTCGGCTTGAGAGTGAAATGAATAGTGAAAGAACAAGACACACACCCTTTTATATACGCTGGTCTGCTATGACTATAAAGTAGCTTATGGTGTTTGAACTTGAGTCATTTGACTTTTTGCTTTCAAGATGAAACGATCCCATTCATTCGAGAAGAAAGAAGAAGAAAGAAGTAAGAGGCAGAAACGTGATCTATCGCCTCGTACCAGGGCTGAAATCTTGGCACAAATTCATGCCAGTGATTTTGAAGAGGACATGAGTGAACCAGAATCCGAAACCTCTAAACCAAGTTCACCACCCTTAGTTAACCCTGAAAAGTACTATTCCATTCGAGAGACAGAAAAGCGCTCCTCTAGAAAATTTAGAACCACGGCTTACAAATACACGGTGAAGTTTAAAGATTTCAAGGCTGAAGTACCGTTAGAGAAAGCAGAAGTGTTCATCACCGAGGTGTGGGATTCTTTGCTCACCGCACTCAAGCGACAATGTCAACCCAAAGAAGACGATCGCTTGAGACTTTCCATACAACACGACGGTTTGAAATCCCCTGTTTGGATCGAGTTTAGCACCCCTGCAGAATTGACTGCTTCCAAAGTCATGGACAAGATTCAACACGTACAACAATCTAATGATCAGTTTGACATCACCGATGGTAAAGCCACACTGGACATGACCCACGTCTCTCCTCCTCAAGGGACAGGACGCAAAAAGATGTTATTGGTGGACGACCTTCGCAACACCAAAACAAGTCTCGTCCGAATTGACAACCCTCATGACCAGATGTGCTTAGCCCGTGCCATCGTGGTGGGACGAACCTATGCCAACAAGAACGACACGGTAGAATGGAAAAGAACCTGGGACACTATTCAACGTTCCGACCAAGCCAAACAACGAAATGAAGCAGAACTCCTGTTACAACAAGCCGGACTGCCCAAAGACACACCCTGCGGCATTCCTGAGATGCAAAAATTGCAAGATGTCCTAGCTCCACGATACACCTTGAAAGTGCACCCTCAAGAAGTGCGCGGACCTCTATTGTTTCGAGGGCAAGACTTTAAGGACGGAAAATACATTCATGTCTATTATCACGATGACCATTTCGATACGATTACCACTATCACTGGATTCCTGGGATACAGTTATTACTGTGAGAAATGTGACCATGGTTATAACAATCGAGAGCAACACAAGCATTGTGGATCGAAATGCACAGGATGTTTGGCCTCTTCACCCTGTCTGAGCGAAGAACCAGTGCCTTGTTCAACTTGTCTGCGCACGTTTGTCAGCCCTACCTGTTACCAACAACATTTGAAGACGCAAGGTTCACAGAAGAAATGCGCTTGTCAACTGCTGAGATTGTGCTCTACGTGTGAACAAGTCATACGTACCAATAATACCAAGGCACACGTATGTTCAGGAAAGAAAAAATGTCACATTTGTCACCACATCGTGGACTTGGAACACGAATGTTACGTGCAAAAATACCAACCCCCACCAGAGAAAGAGGACGGTCACAAGAAGAAAGGCAATTTCATCTTTTTCGATTTCGAATGCATGCAAGAGACCGGCATTCACATTCCTAATTTCTGCGTGGCTCATCGAGCGTGCGAGAAGTGCATTCAAGAACCTATCTTCAGTCATTGCCCTCACTGCAGCAAGATTCCCGGAGGGCGTGAAAAAATCTTTCGGGGGCCGAACACGTTAGCCGATTTTGCCCAATGGGTCTTAGACCCCGTCGACAAGACGTGGAGCCAAGAGGACATCGAACGTTACGGAGATTGTCATCGTCATGCCACGGTGATGGCTCACAATTTCTCCGGATACGATGGACAGTTTCTTTTGAGGTACTATACGGAACAAGGCACCGAACGTCCTAAAGTGACTTTGAACGGAGCCAAAATCATTTTCATGCAAGTGGGACAAGTACAGTTTAAAGATT
This sequence comes from Sinohyriopsis cumingii, assembly GCA_028554795.2. Lineage (NCBI taxonomy): Eukaryota > Metazoa > Mollusca > Bivalvia > Unionida > Unionidae > Sinohyriopsis > Sinohyriopsis cumingii. Next base: position 5,735,946 of record CM068838.1, on the reverse strand, counting down.
CGATGAGCTACTTGGCCATGCCTTTGAGCCGAATGCCTAAAACGTTTGGAATGACAGAAATGGTTAAAGGGTACTTTCCACACTTTTTCAATACGGAAGCCAATCAACACGCCGTTCTACCCCATTTACCTGAGGCTCACTATTACGACCCCGACAACATGCGTACCGAACAACGAGAAGCTTTCTACGCTTGGTACCAGGCTCACGCTTCGGACCCTTTCGACTTTCAGGAAGAAATGTTAAAGTATTGTCGTTCCGACGTGGACATTTTACGGCGTTGCTGTGGAAAATTTCGAGAACTGTTCATGGAACACGGAGGGGTCGATCCTTTGAAAGAAGCTTGCACCATTGCCAAAGCGTGTTCCTTAGTGTATCGACAACGATTCATGCCTGAAAACACCGTGGCTGTCATCAGCCCTCAAACGACCCAAGCAGCAGAGGGGGCGAATCGGACATTTTGTCCAATCGTTATTTTGCTTAATTATTACTTCTGCACTCAGCGGATCCGGTGTAGTCAGCGCCTGGTAAAAAAAAAACGACGTCGTCGTTGGGGGATCGTCCAAACGTCATTTGGTTTAATTAACACCTTCTGCGCGTTGATCCCCAGCGTCGTCAGCGTCCGGTAAGCATATCGACGACCGCGTCGATGTCATCGCCCCCCTGCTGCTATGATCTTACAAACAGAGTGATCACTAACTCCTCCTCTTGCAGATCAATTAGGTTATTTGACTGATCGGTAAGTCTGAAATTAATTCTCGTTAAAAACCGATCATGGCATCGCATATAGACCGGATTAATCGGACTCTCAATGATCAAAAATCCCGGAGGGGCTGTTGGTGAAAACGAATAAAGGATATACCCCTGTTGAGCTTGATTTGATTGTTTGGTATTCACCTGATAACTCCCTTCGATAACATCACACACTAGATTGATCGCTATCACCGATGCAATATTTACGTTGTATGGAGCAATATGCCTACCATCATCTCCGTTATCGTGTCTGAGGATAGTTGATGAGGGGGTGTCCGCGGGTGGATTCTCAGGCCATCCTAGTATGGTTCTTATTGAACTGTTATAAATATCAACCATATACCCCGGTGTGCTTATTTCAATCGTCGACGATAACGTCGGTTCATGAACCGTAATAGCTATTTTTGATTCCTTTCCTGTGATTGATTTTATCCTGCGTTGAAATTCTTTATTGATTTGTTCTATTTGGTATGACCCAGTTGGTATTGTAACCTCCTCCCAGTTTGGGGTTCCATCGGGTTTATTTGTCCGTGCAAAAACCAGCGAGTTATTAGGTTGTTGTCCGTTAAATGCGTCCGCTCGGATATTAGGCCAACTGTGATATACTCGCAATTTTGCCAGCGCTATTTCCTTCACTGGAACCGGCGATGGGAAGTTCACACTAAATTCGGGTTTCGTTGACGTTATCGATATCATATTTGTTTGTACCGGAGTGGTGTTCTCCGCGATCCGCTGAAGTAATTGAAACCCTTCGGGGTTCAGCGACATTATTATTATTCGTTGTTTTTAGTGTCTAATTTTAACAACCAGGTGGTTTCGGCTTCCAGTTGAAAATCCTCGATTTTTGACATCGCGGAGCTATATAACTGGACCATCGTGGAGAATTCAACATCGGATACGAACAAATTATCAATCGATAACGAGATCAACCCGGATAATTTCGAGTATGCGTCGGATACTATTTGATGTTTTACTGTATACTCGTTGAGTTTTTTCTGAAAACACGATGATATCTTCCTAGTGATTGCGTTGGCAACTCCAGCAACTGTTGTCATCGCGGAGACAGCGATTGGAACAGCGATCGGGGTTATCGTGGTCACCGTGGATAAAATAACACCGGCGCCAGCTACTATACCCGATACCGAGTACACGACCGCGTCGATGGCGGTTATTTTTCGGCGGTATTTTTTTATTTTTGCACGGTATTGTTCGGAAAGCGTTTTCAAGTTCGCGGAAAATTCTTTTGCGGTATCGAATCGATATTGATGTGACGTCGGTGATACCTCTGATTCAATTTCCTTGGTGGTCATTTTTATTTTAAAAGAGCTAGTGTTTTTAATTACTTAGATTCGCTACAAATTCCACATACCATGTAATGTTTGCCCTGGTTAAATTTCCATCAACGGCATAAATTGTAAACGGTTCAGTTGCGTCCTTGTCTATAATTGTTGATATTGTATTGTTAAACCCGGATGAACTCGACGATAATATATTAAACTGCATCATTGAAACCAGTGTCAGTCGATAAATGCCCTTAACAGTTGCGGTGATATTTACTGTATTCTGTGTAAGAGTCCAATCGAATGATCCATGCCGAATTGTGTATACTGTGTTGATGATGTTCTCATGAGGGGTTTTTATTTTTTCGAGTTGCTCTGCCATTCTCGGTAGTCTGTCTTTAATCGCTTCAACATCAGTTATAACTATTCCTACTCCCCGCCAACTCGCGTCTATATTATTCTTGTTCGCTGCAACATTAGTTTTGATTATTTCTATTTCCCGTGTATTCTCGGTCATACTTTTTTTGTTCGCTGCAACATCAAGTTTGATTGTTTCTATTTCATATGTATGCACGTCTATACCTTTTTTATTCGCTGCAACATCAGTTTTAATTAATCCTATTCCCCGCCAATACGCGTCTACATTTTTTTTGTTCGCTTCAACATCAGTTTTGATTGTTCCTATTTCCTGTGTATGCGCGTCCACACCCTTTTTGTTCGCTTCAATATCAGTTTTGATTGTTCCTATTTCCTGTGTATGCGCGCTCATATTATTTATGATCGTTGTAACATCAGTTTTGATTGTTTCTATTTTCCGTCCATGCGAGTCTACATTATTTATGATCGTTGCAACATTAGCGCCGATTATTCCTATTTCCCGTTCATGCACGTCTACACTCCTTTTGTTCGTTGCAACATCAGTTTTGATTGTTTCTATTCTCTGTCCATACGCAGTGATATCATTTATAGTTATTGTAATCTCATCCGGCTTGGTATTTTTTTTACCAAAGAATTTATCAAAGTTGTCATCGATCCTGTTAACATTTTTTCGCAACGGTGGTAAATTGGCCGACAGCGCCATAAGTTCCGAAATAGCATTTGTTATTGTTGCAAGATTTGGTTCGGTTGCCGTCGGGGGTCCCCGAAAAAAACTATTGACAATGTGTTGCACATCGTCGAAATGCGTTAGCGTCAACACGATCCGTTCTTCATATAATTTAATTTCACTACGTAAACCCTTTAACGAATTTGACATGGTTATATAATTGTCGCCAAGTGTACTTATTTTTCCATTTATCGTCAAGATGGATTCACCCGGTTTGAGTCGTCCGTCGCTGGTATACAGCGCGATAGTGTCCTCGGCGGTATCACGCTGTCGTATTAAAACGTCATCCAGCGACACATTACTGGATTTCAATTTACCCTGGCGGTCTTGAAATACAACTATTTCATCTGGGTCAACACTGGTTAAGTTCAACGTATCAGCGATTTCATCCTCAATTAGTTTTTTTATGTCATCGGTGGCGGGCGTTTCCGTGGGCTTTTTCAGCGCCGAAACCGGTCGTCCCCAGATATCAATCATTATTATTGTAAATGTTATTCTCTAAAATCCGTTGAGCTTCTACGACCCCACTAGTGTATTCGTTTACAACCACATGAGGTGGTTTTCGCGATGATGAAATCGCCGCAAGTACGTTCAATACCTCGCGGCCACATATCGGTGGGTCGCTTAATCGCTGTGTTGGCAGCGTGGAATAAAAAACCCGGGCCGAACACGCCCGGGCTGAACACGCCCGGATATACCGCATGAACTCTTTCGGCGGGGCTAACCCGTATGAATCAAAATAGACGATCGCACGCGGATCAATCGCGTATGCAACCCAATGAGTTCCCGCTCCGGAGGACCCATCGAGGTTAATTATGCCGGTTTCAATATTCCTTGGGGCCGCCGGTAATTGATCCCTCATAAAAACACCTCTGAAGTTTTTTATCGCTAACGCGTTTGCGGCATCTATTAAATCAAAATTAGACATTGGAGTCATAGACTCAGGAGTCATTGACTCCCGAGTTAATAAACGGTTCCCGGTAGTCTTAGACCCTTTCCCGAGTACCATGAATACGGGGTTCCCGGTAGTCTTAGACCCTTTCCGGCCACGGGTCGTTTTTTTTTGTAGCCTTTCCCGGTTGCCTTCTTCAATGCCATCCCCGCCGCGGTACCAACGGCTCCTAACGCCGCCGCCTTAGCCACTGCTGGTGCGGCCGCGGCAATCAACGCTGGAATCGCAGCTAACAGCGGAAATATCCCACCGGTCTTTTCCATGTTTTTAATTGCTGCGGCTGAAAAATCTATTTGAACACCCTTTTTATTCTTCATCGCATCATTGAAATGTTTTATTTGACGCGCCGTCAACGATATCTTATGATTACCACCTGCCATCTGCGACGGCTTCAGCGTTATTGTGGTCCCGCATTGTTTAGCCGACTTTGATCGTAATTTCTTGACTTGACCATCAGTCAACTCTACACTGACGACACTATACGACATTTTATTGTAAACGCGTTTTGTGCTTTCAATTACATGTTTTCCACTGGCGCATCAACGATTCTCATTCGTCCACCAACACCTTCTAGCAGCATTGATTTATCGCTGAGAATGACAGCAACCGCTCTATAATTAACACCACCCGGGGCTATACGAGCTCTGAAGTGTATATCAACGACGGATTGTCTCGTTAAATCAAGATGTTCCAGCGAAAAATAATAAATCGGATACAGGTTTTTAAAATCAAGTTGTGATATTTGCAAACCAGTGTCGACGTTTTGATCACGACCCATATACGACAGCAATCGATGGTACACACGTGCGACATGATTGTCGCCGTAATTAAGCTGTATATCCTCGGATGGTTCCTGTTGTCCGTTTATTCTCAGCGAAACATCCCTGACTCCTAATTGATCAAATATCATATGGCTGCGTTCTTGATTACTCAATCGTTCCCTATTCTGTAGCGCTATAAATATATGACGCGGGGCTGAAACACCCTGTTTTGATGCCAAGTGCCATGTAAATGTATCAGCGACATTATCCTCTTTAGCATCAGTTGTTACCGCTAGCCAACTCAACAACGATTTCCCTCCCTGTTCCATAAATGCTAACAATCGTGCTTCCGTGGTAACTGATGGAGTCAGCACCGGCATCCACAATGCCATTTTAGTTAAAACAACCTTACCGGCAGCGACGCCAGCAGCACGCCATATTGCATTGTTATCATCGCCCCTTCGCGTCAGCGCGATTGTATGCTTAGCCCCATAGACAACTTTTCTGACATTTCTGCAGAATCCAAATATGTGATGGAGTGGAATCGCGCATGAAAACTGTCGGCGTGGTCCTTGCAACATTCCTACTCGTGCTGCGAATCCTAGATTGTAATCATTGTTGGTGCTTTTTATAATATTGAAATTAGCGCCTGGTTTTGCTCTGCGGTCTGGATTGGCTGCTTCAGCCTGTGGGTCAACTGCGGTATCTCTTTCCGCCAGCACGTTGATGTACTGAAGATGATCAGCGTTATTAGTGGTGTCCTTTGCGAACATTATAGATGGACCCGCCGATCTTGATAATCATCCGAGTATCTCGCTAACCCAATTATCGTCGTTGCAACATCAACCTCGCGTTCTATTGATTCAATTTCTCGCCCGTCAATAAGATATCTGGCGCTCTCAAATAACGCCATGATACCGTTGTTAACGAAGCCAACTCGAACACGATGGTCATCTGCGTATGGTGCATTATCGGCGGCATTTGTCACGAGTTCTCCCTCGATTTCGATAAACGCTTCACACGGCAAAAAATATTTACTGGTATCTTGGACTTGAAGTTCAATTCGCGATCGTAGGTCGGGTTGCGCTGCATAATAAGAATAATATTGATAATCACGGACAGAATCATCCCTGCGCACTGGGGCGTCCATATCAAACGCGGGGTCAGCGGTTCGCGCAAACATTTTATTATTTATCATGTTGATGTTTTCAATTGAAATCCATCAACGTCGTTTTCGTCGTAAATTCTTTGAATTTAAACCACTCCCCGCTATCGCGTTCATGAGCGCGTTGGTTGCCGCATCGGCGGATGGCGAAGTCGCCAACGACTGAGTCGCCGCCAACGACTCTAGTTTTTCTTCCACGGCGTTATTTATTACTTTACTGACATTTGCAGGCATCACTGTCGTTGATGGCATTACCGGTGGTTTCTGTTTTTTTCTCCTGGATTTCACCAACGACATTAGTTTGTCTCGCGCGGCTGAAAGCGCCTTTCCGGCAACATCTCCAATAGCACTAATTCCCTTATCACGAATAACATCAATAGCCTTCATCCCTAATTGTTTGGCTAACGGCGCTACTTTTGGAGCCATTCTTGTAAATAACCCCGCAATGGTGCTACCGAGACCATCTCCATAGTACGCGCGGTAAACAGGCAATCGCGAGTTTACCACGTAGACGAGTACTGGTTTATCATGGTTGTAGTGTATGATCATCCTTATTAAAAACACCAGTTTTCCAATTAATCATCCACGAGTTCGTCTATGAGCGTTCGATATGCATTAATGTCCATAATACCGCCTGCAAATAAACGCTTGCAAATATCAGCGGCCTCATTGATTATTTCCGGAGAGTTATTTCCGGCTCGTTTTCCTCCAATTAGTACCTCTAGCCGTGATATATCACTGAGAACACTACCAGGACAGGTAACGCCGTAGGATTCTTTACCAACAGAGTATCCTTTTCCTTTTTTTGGTGTTATACTCTTAACTTCCTTGTGGAATTCATCGTAATCGGGATCACCACGATGTGGTAATGCTTCTTTATGTTTACTCGCTAAATACACTATTCTTGCCCAGTCCTTTAACGACTTTATATTTTTCTCGTAACCGCTATTGATATGCTTCTTATCTCGTATGCTCTTAGCAAAATTGTTGGCAGCAAAATTAATTAATTCTTCCCTGCTGCTGAAGCCTCTAATTTTATCTATTGTGCTCTTCTTGAGTACAATACGGGGTATATTCCCCTCTTTTTCTTCCGGTATTTCTTCTTCTGGTATTTCCTCTTCTGGTATTTCTTCTTCCGGTTCTTTCGCAGTAGCACCTAGTTCTTCTTCATCGGCCATTGTAACATAGGGTTCTTGTGGTTCGGTTATAGCGAGTGGTGGCGGCCTCCGTGTTGTATCAGCCGCTATTTTTGCAGGAAGTGTTTCTAAAGACCTTTTTGTTTGTTCGGTCTGAGCCGCTATCTTTTCAAGCGCACCAAGAACGGGTACAGTTGCCGCCGTAACATCTTTGGTCGCTTTAGTTACCGGGGCAAAGAGTTGTTCGCTTCCAACAGTAAAATCGGTTTGTAGTTGCTGCCGCGTTTGAAGTTGTTCTCGGACCCTGTCTCGTAACGGTATAAACTTTTTAAGCGCTGCTAGCCGCTCTCTGGCTAGCCGAGTAGTAAGTGATTCGCCTACCATTATTGCAATTGCGAAGCAATTTCTAATTTCTCGCCGGAGTTTTCGTCTATAATCCTTCTAATGTTTTTGATCTTACTAGAAATCTCCCGGCGTCGTTCATAAACACGTCCGAGTTTTTTTCGTATTATTTCAACGGCAGTAAATAGTCCAATGAATGCATTTGCGTCATTGTGGTACAAGTTTTCATTAATCGTATGTTGTAATCGTTTTATAAAAAAGTACTCGCGGGCCAGGGTAAAACGCCCCCGTTTCGACTGTTCGTTAATAATCTCATAATCGGATAATATTTTTTCACTGTCGAGACCATCAGATAATTCAATTCCTTGATTTTTTAATTTTGAAATCTCAGTTAATATATTATTGATGTCTTCGATATTCATTATTCTTATAAAACATCTTGTTTTTAAATAAAAAAAAATGAAAACCCCGTGTATCAATTCCGAGGTGTTCATACTTTGTTTTCTTCCGGAACGGACAATTTATTGTCAGCGCCGGTGGCCTTGTCAGCGCCATAGGCGCCGGTGACTTCGTCACTCGCTGATATTTACATATGAAAATCGAATTCTGTGTCCGGTCCTTTTTGAGATCGCTGTTTGATATACTCGTTCTGCAACAAATCGTACTGAGGCCCTACAAATGTCGAAATATTTTCCTGCCGCATGCATGGAGTGAAATGTTTTTTCCTCGTGCGTTGATGTATTAAACGATTTGACACCTCTTGCTTGATTTGAACACTTACCAGTTTGGCCTTTTTTAATATTTTCGCTCTGAGAGATAGCTTGCAGATTACACAGTCTGTTATCTTGACAATTAGAATTAATGTGATCAATAACGAGGCCATCCTTGATCAATCCGTTAAACGCTTCATATATCACCCTGTGAACAAAATACGTCTTCTTTCCAGCACTAAATTGCAAATACCCCCGATTATTCACGGTACCAACCGGCTTCTTCAGTTTGCGGTTTCTAACAATGCCGTCGCGAGATGCCTCGTAACTGACGAGCAAGGGGTGAGGTCTGAACTCTTGGTCCATTTATATAATAATACTACTTGTCTAATTTATTATTTGGTTTAATTATGAATCTTTCAACGTAGTCTTGGGGGGTTTTGATGACGAAGTCTGCGGTAGGGTCAATGACGGCGTTTTTAATTCGCTTGTCATAATAGCGTTTTAGTTCCCTGTATCGCTTTCCGCCACAATTAATACATAACTGTGATTTTCCTCTTACACCGACGTGGCAAACCAAGCACGGGAGAGGGCCAAGAGAACCATTACGAACGCTTTGTAAATGGTATCCGCAGAATTCACCTCTACATGATTTATTGCACGGGGTTGTCGACCCAATCATCAACCATTTGCAGTGATTCATTATACTATATTCTTTCATTTAAATACTTGTTTTAATTATATGGATGAGTTTGAGAGATTGGCAGTAATTAAGCCCTGGAAAAATATTAAGTTCAATCTCGATAGAGTCCTCAAGGACACACCAAAAGCGTTAATAAACGATAAAACCCTGTTGAATAAAATACGCGATTGTATCAATGAATTCAAACGTGATGGTGCATCTCATAGTTGGTCAACATTTCGAATTGATGGCATTGTTGATGCTACCATGAACGACAACCGCGCAGCAACGATAATATCACAACTTGACGGTAAAAGATATTTCTTCAGAGTAAAATTCATTGTCCGGGTGAAATCAGGCGATTGGATCATACGTGATAAATTTGAACCGGTTCTCAGCGACAAGAAAACAGTCATTGTCAGCCGCGACTCCAAGCCGGGGTTGTTAACCGGAATTGACAGACCATACTATGAACGAGCGTATCCTGAAACAGCAGTTGTTTATGGAATATACCCGTTAAATAAGAAACCTGATATCGGAAAACTGAAACCGATGAAACAGTCAACGGGGATAAATTGTGTAGCAGAACGAATAATAGAGCATTTTACAAATGCGTGTCGAGGAAACAAATTGACTGATTTACGACGTAGCAAAATCAACCAGTGGGAACTAACCGTAAAAGAGCGTGGAGCAACCATCAGCGACATAGCGAGATTAGAAACGTCGTTGAGATTTCCAATAACCGTTACAACGATAACCGGTGAAGTATTATACGAATCAAAGTACAAATCAAAGGGAGCCCCAATCAAAATTATCGATCATAACGAACACGCATGGACGCCCGTGATCACAATATTTCCACGGAATAGAACAGTAAAGTATATACCCGAAGAATTCCTGGGAGAACAATTCTCCAAGGACGGTTTTCTCGCGGAGAGGAAACTATTTGATGCTATTGCCTACTTGTGTAAAAACGACCCTGTATCAGTGTGGTTACTTCGCAGCGCTGAAAACGATGCGGATACCTTTGATCAGTTTGTAAGGCCAAACGGTGAATTATATCGCACTGAAGCATTTCACAACAGGATGAAAAAAACCGCCATAGAATTTGAGGAGCATGATGAACAACTGCTAACAAATTGTTTTACGATTCCATCGGTTGCGGCTCATGTTGCAGCAAGGAAAAATGCGTGGAGACCAACGCGCAAGGAATTTTTACCAGATGTACAATCCAGTTGTTTGGAATACTATCACGGTGGACTATGGAACACTGAATACAGCCGCGATGCTATAATTTCCGTTGATATGGTTGCCTGTTATCCAGCGAGTTTTCTTGGGTATGGATCCGCCGCTGAGTATTTCAAACGATTTGGACACCCCAGACATGAAATGACTCGTGTTGCTATTAATGGACCACTGCCTGATTTTGATTTAACCGGATTCGCTCGCATAGTATCATTTGAATTTGCGGCAGGACTTCATCGCTGTTGCTATATTTGGATCGGTAGACACATGAATGAAAAGAAGTGGTTGCCAATAGCGCTGCTACGGTATATGATTGATTGTAAAATGCTAGTTTCGTTGATTGTCAGTGACGCGATTATATCATACCGAGCGCAGACTGAAGTCTGGTTACCAGAACCGGAGCGTCTAGATAGTATAATTGACGAGTCCAGAAAACACATTGATGCCGACGAGGAATATATCGTCGAATGGTCCAAAAAGATATTCAACCAACGAAACCGCGAGGCAAAAGATCTCGGTAGAAGAATAATCGGTAAGTTCACACAAGGTGGAAAAAACTGCGATTACAAACGATATTGCTCACGGCTGATTATAGATGACGCAGAATATGATTTCGTAATCAAGGACGCAGTGGCGAAAAATAGATACGTGAACTGCGAAACAGCTTTCTTGTCCAATGGAACAAAGATGGGTACAGTTGTTACCTACAGCGATGGAGACAGCCCAGCATACCCGCATTTGAGGGCGTCTATGCTGGGTTACGCCGCTATCAATTTATTCTCGATGATAAATAGATTCCCCGACACCGCGGTTAGAGTAGCCGTTGATTCGTTTTATGTTAACGTAGCGTATAAGGGAAACGTAGCCGAGTTTACTAGTCCGGACGAGAGTTGGGGTACATGGAGAATTAAAGAAGAAATACGACGCGATTATTCCCCGTCAGCAAATGTCATCGTTGAGAACAATTACCTACGCGGTAATAATTTATCAGAATGGTCTAATGCACCATCGTGTTCTGATCCAATTTGTAGACACAAAACAGTTTATTTAAGCGGCTGTGGCGGGTCTGGAAAGACGACTCGGGCAATTGAATTATTTCGAACGCGGGCAAGTATAATCGTGCTTACACCGACCCATAGACTAACGCGAGAGATAAAACAACGAAATGTTGACGCCGTTACTTATCACAGCTTTTTTCGATACAGCGGCGGTGAGTGGACTCCTGATCGAATGGGTGAAAAATTTATTCCCGACATTATCATCTGGGATGAGATATGTACTGTTTCGTTAGATACTTTACAAATGTTTCTTGAGTGGTTGCTGCGCGCGAATACAGCAGTAATCATGTGTGGGGACCATGGCCAACCACCACCATTTGTCGGCGAGGGTCCACATGATTGGTTAAAGGGTTTTGTGGACTATTATGAAGAAACCGATACTGATTACCGAGCACTTGATGAACAACTGCGTGAGGTTAAAAAACTAATCAGATTACAGCCGGATAGAGTTCAGTGTGAAATAATCCGCGAGGTGATTCCGGAAACGCCGTTAAATGAATTCTGGGAAACATGGAGACCAAACGATTTAATTGTAGCGAGCAGAAAGATAGTCAGAGACACACTTCAGCGGAGGTTGTTTGCGTTGCATAAGGAAAAGTTTCCAACGCGCCCAGTGCCGTTATGTTATAGACCCGCGGATACACGGCGGCAGAACATTGAAGTTGAAATTCCAGCCCCGACAGCGTCGGGGGCAAAAAAACAAATTCTCGTGCTGAATGATATTGTGCTCGTTGATATCAGCGTCGTTGAGGACGCGCTACGTGCTGATAAATCCCCGTGGACGCTAGGATACGCAACAACAATACATTCCTCGCAGGGACTGACTATCACGGATACAATTGTTTGGATGGTTGATAATCGCATCGAATGGTCCAATCTAGTCTATCTTGTGGTGTCCCGAGTACGGAGAATGAATCAGCTTCGAAGAATTGTTGTTGACGGAGTCACCGACGAAGTCACCAACGACATCATCGATGCAAGCGTCATTGATAGAAAACTCTCGGGTTACCGCCAACAGGATAAAAAAAAACAGCGGCGTTTTGATATTGATGCCGAATTAATAATCTCGCTACGACAACAACAGAATAATCACTGCGCGAGTTGCAATTGTATAATGAGTTGGCGTTATTCGGATAAAGACACTCGCCAATTTACCGTGGATAGGATCGATAACAGTCTCGGTCATGTCAAAAACAATGTGAGGTTGACCTGTCTTGAGTGCAATAGACGCAACGGCGCTAGTTAAGACCACGTGGGGGTAATTGAGTATCGTTAGGTATCACTTGTAGTTGCTCGCGTGTAAATCCGCGCTGAGGAGCAGTTGAATCCAGTCTGTAGATCGGTGGTCTACCAGTTGATCGTGTTATCGTTGATATGTTATGTGTGGTAACACTCCAAATAGGATCGGTAGCCCTTTTTTTACCGCCTTCAAGCTCTCCTGGTTCATATAGATATCTAACAGTGACATCGCCAAGAATCGGCTTGGAAACGCTATTTATTTTTGATTTTCCGGGTATATACTCGTATTTAATCGCGTCGCTGGGCTTCATGTTGATTGCTCGGGTAATCTCGTTATTTAACGCTGCAATTACACCTGGCAACCTTTTAACCCATTCACGAGATCGTTTTTCTTGGATGAATTCCTTCGCGTATTGATATCCAAATAACCGTTCAGCGAGAGTCCGATTGAATCGTTCAACAATTGCCTGATCACGATGTAGCGCAGTATGACCTCGTCGTATCGCGACGCTATGATGTTTCAGCGTTGATAAAACAGCGCCGCGAAATTCACTACCGGGATCAACTTGTAATAGATTTGGCCAGCGCAGAGGGCCTCTTCGATAAATTCTTTCAAACGCAGCGGCTACTTCAGTTGCCGACTTTGTTTTTAACGGCTCCGCTTGTTTGTATCGACTCGCAACATCAACTACGGTTAGCGCGTATTTGTAACCGTTGTCATGCGGCAAAAATAGTATATCAGCCTGATGAACTTCATTAGGTACGCTGACATCAAAGCGCGAGAAGTTGATTTGTTTAGGCGGTGGTAGATAGATTTGCCATATAGCCTGTTTGGATAACCAATTAGCCGCAGTGGTCTTTGTTACCTTTGCAGCGCTTGCAAGCTTACCAATTGCGGCCTTCCCCTTCCAGTATCCTCTCGGAGAATAATAGATGGATTCCATGTTGTTATTATAAACGCTATCGTTTTCAATTACCAGCGCCAGAAGCTCCGCTTCCAATCATTAATTTACCTTTCATAGCCGATTTTACCAACCATGAGGCCAATTTTTCTTTGACGGATTTATCAGGAATAGCATTTAACGCGTGAATTAATTTTACGTCCGCGATATGACGCTGTTGCAGATCGCTACTTTTGTAAGCAACATCATGAGCATGACACGCCTTATCGATAGCGTTTATTGGATACTCACCGGGTTTGGGCTGATTTTGATCATCGAGTCTGATATCTAATCGTGTTCCGGGACCACAGTAGCTATATCCTGGGAGGTGCTTTTCTCCTGGATACTTTGCCCACGGGGTTCCGGGGAGTTTTGCCAATTTGGCTGCGATGTCACCTCCTCGCTTTTTTTTAAAACATCTCCGGGTCTAATAGAAATAAATCTAAATTTCTTTGTACCGCATTGTACACACTTGCCAGTAAGGGCCGATCTGTTATTTCTTGTTGTAGCGGTTGTCATATCATTTGTGCCAGTACGTACTCTACACTTCACACAATATAGATCCATAATTTATGTATAGAGATATGAATATAATTGATTTTTCGGCGACTAAAACAAGAGAACCAGTTAAGCATGTTGCAGCGTTACCAAACTCGATCCGGATGATTATCATCGGACCATCTGGATCAGGTAAGACGCAATTGTTACTCAATTTAATAATGAGATGGATGAAGTGGGATAAGTTGTATTTGGTTGCTCCTAGCGTAGATGATCAACGATGCTACGAGGTGTTGAAAGATTTCAACGAGAATGCATCAGCGATCGCTAAAAAAAATGTTATTGAGTTTATTACGGATATCAATGATGCACCGGGTATTGATGATATTGATGGCGACGTTAACAATCTAGTCGTGTACGATGATGTTATGTTAGACAATCAAAAAAACCCAGCTAGGATATTTTCCAGAGGCAGGCATAAAAACACTGACGTGATATATGTCACTCAACGATACACTCAGATTCCAAAAGTAATTAGAGACAACTGTAATATTCTTGCTGCATTCAACGGCGTTGATACACACACGCTACGAAATATTTGGCAGACATGGTGCGGCGGTGACATGGACTTTAATGTTTTTCGAAACTTTTTTAGTCATGCTCAGTCGACCCCACATGGATTCGTAACGATAAATTTACATGATCCTCGGACACGATATCGTATCGGACTTGACCAAATATTCGGTTAGTTGTAAATAACCACTTAGCAGCAGGGGGGGGCGATGACATCGACGCGGTCGTCGATGTGCTTACCGGACGCTGACGACGCTGGGGATCGACGCGCAGAAGGTGTTAATTACACCAAATGACGTCACCATCGTGTAGGATGGACCGACGTCGTTTTTTTTTTACCAGGCGCTGACGACACTAGATCGTTGAGTTGCAGAAAGTATTAATTAAGCAAAATAACGATTGGACAAAATGTCCGATTCGCCCCCTCTGCTGCTACCCACTTTGTCAAACGTCAGTACTCGGTCAAAGCCCTACGTTGGTTACATTACTTGTGCGACAAGGAAGACAAGTGGATTCAGCATGCCCGCAACGGAGGGGGCGAAAAGACCATCGGAACGTATTCGGTCGATGGCTGGGATTTAGAAAACCCCAAGATCGTGTACGAGTTTAACGGTTGCTTATTTCACGGATGTCCCGTCTGTTACCCTGACCGTGGCACTAAAAATCAGTTTTTACAACGAACCATGGAAGACTTGTACCAGGACACTTGTCAGCGGCGCCTAAAGTTAGAACAGGAAGGATACCAAGTGGTGGAAATGTGGGAACACGAGTACGATCACCGTATGAAAACCGATCCCGAGTTTAAACGCCTCGTGGAAAGTTACCAGTTCATGGACCCGCTGAACCCGAGGGATAGTTTGTACGGAGGAAGGACCAATGCCACCTGTTTGCTGTACCAAGCCGACGAAGAGAAAGGAGAAGAAATCAAATACTTGGACGTGTGTTCGCTGTATCCCTACGTGTGCAAATATTGTCGCTTTCCTGTAGGGCACCCGCAATTGTTAACGGAACACATCGACCTGAAAAACATTCGACAATACGAAGGCTTGATCAAGTGCAAAGTTTTGCCTCCCACGAACCTGTACCATCCCGTCTTACCTCACCATTGTCAAGGCAAACTGATGTTTCCCTTGTGCCGTACTTGTGCCGAAACGTGCAACCAAGACCAACCTTGTCAGCACAGCCAGGAAGAACGGGAACCTGGGTCAGCGTGGAATTGTTCAAAGCTCTGGACATGGGATACCAACTGTTAGAAGTGTACGAAATTTGCCACTTTCCCAAGACACAACAATACCGCAAGGGTGACCCCACGCAGAAAGGCATTTTCGCAGACTACGTGGATGCCTTTTTGAAACTGAAGCAAGAAGCCAGCGGCTATCCGTCCTGGTGTCACACTCCCGAAGACCAAATAAAATTCAAAGAGAAATACTACGAACAAGAAGGCATCACTTTAGACCACATCGAGAAAAACGAAGGTAGGCGATCGTTTGCCAAAGTGATGTTAAATTGCTTGTGGGGCAAAATGGCACAACGACCGTGTTTACCCAAGAAGGAATATTTGACAGAACCTTCCCGCTACTTCCAGATGATTCACGACAAAACCAAATACATGAAACACGTGGACGTCGTTCGAGAGAATTTGATCTTGGTCAATTACGAAGAAGATCTGGACTTTGTACAAGACGACCCTTTTGGAAATGTCATCATTGCGGCTTACGTGACAGCCCATGCTCGCTTAAAATTGTACGAAGCTTTAGAACTGTTAGAAGAACGCGTCCTGTACTTTGACACGGACAGTTGCATTTACATCCATCACCCGATTCAACATCACCCTGACATCGAAGGAGACCGTTTAGGAGCCTGGACAGACGAGCATCCCGACGACAAGATTCTAAGTTTTGTCAGTGGCGGTCCCAAAAATTACGGCTACGAATACCGTGACAAACAAGGAGAAGTGCACACGACGTGCAAAGTGAAAGGACTGACTCTGAATTATCGTACCAGTCGAGTGGTCAACTTTGGGGTATTGAAAGAAGCCTTGCAATCGGGAGAGGATGGAAACTTTAAAGTGACCACCTACCAACCGAACAAAATTGTACGTTTACCCACTCACCACATCGTCAGTCGACCCTTGGAAAAAGTCTATCAAATTGTATACCAGAAGCGAGTTCGACTTCCCAATCATTTCACCTTACCGTACGGTCACGTCGGTATTGGTCTGTATATAAAAAAGGAACCCTAGGCAAGATCGATAGTTCATTGTGACTACCAAGACCAAGCGAACAAGATGAATACTTTGAAAGAGGCATCGTTCCAGTTTGGGGATTGTAAAAAAGTTGTATCTTCCTCTAGTGTGACTAATACTGGATGGATAAGACCCATGCATTGCGACGGAAAATGTCCGGAAGGAAACTGCGATTGTCCATGTGGTTACCATTGTAATTGCGTAACGGAGTTTGCAGACGAGTGCGATTGTGAGCCTTGCGATGGGACCGATGCTGTACCTTGTGACCTGAGCGATGCCGTAAAGCATCATGGGAACTTTAGTACCCCTACCCCTATCATGGAAAGTGATGCTGTGCGTGTCAGACCTGTGGGATGCGAAAGTGATGCTGCTCGTTCTCTTGGACATTTTACTGGGTTTCGTTTTAAAGGGGAATGTCCACCTTCACGTCTACCCCCTTACGGATGTCATCCATCCCTGAGCAAACTCCTACCTATGTCACTCAACCCTCATCGAAACGAATCTGTGAAAGACGAATATTCGTTTCCTGTGCGTTTGTCGGAATACTGCGACTTTGAAAATCGTCTTCAATCGTTCAAAGGAAAATGGCCAAAGTATCTGGGAGGACCGACCCCCGAAGAATTAGCCAGAGCCGGATTTTTCTACTTGGGCGAAGGAGATAAAGTCAAGTGCTTCAGTTGCGGTGTGTCACTTCAGCACTGGGAACCGCAAGATTCGGCCTACGTAGAACATGCTCGATGGTCACCAAATTGTCATTACTTACCCTTAGTGGGACCGAGACATTGAAGTAACTTCTTACCATAATAATCTGTTCATGGATACTTTACAAGAGAACATTCGTGCTTTGCCTGTGGAGTTGAGAGAACGCATTTATCGAGAACTGATCAAAATACAAGTGAAACGTGAAGAACAATTGCATCCGATACGTCACCGGTGTTTGAACCACTGGTACCTGAAGGCTATACAAGGACTGATTCAATTGAAAGTGTTCCATTGGACAGACATTGATCAACGACCTCCTGGTTATAAAAAGGAATGGTTTGGTATTGACGATTCTATCTACTACATTGTAAACGTACTGCATCGAATTCCAGAGGAAGAGTTAACGAATTACCAACATCTTGAACACAATGTCAACTTGGTGAAAGAGGAAACTTCTGAACGAATTGTAATGTGTAGATTAGTGACTCAACGATTTAAATTCGACACTGAAGTGAAACCATGTTTGTGCAAAGAGTACATTTCTTGTGTCAGACCAAAGAGGATTTAGTATGACCTATTCATGGATACTTTACAAGAGAACATTCGTGCTTTGCCTGTGGAGTTGAGAGAACGCATTTACCGAGAGTTGGTCAAAATACAAGTGAAACGTAAAGAACAATTGCATCCGATACGTCACCAGATCTTTAACCACTGGTACCTGAAGGGTATAAGAGAACTGATTCGTCAGAAATTCTTTCAATGGTCAGACATTGTTCAAAACTTTGAGGTCGCTAATGATCGACATGTTCATGATTATGGTTACTTCGAGATTCACCTACAGCAATACATTGAGGAAGACAAGTTAAAGGATTACCAACATATTTTACGTGGAATCTACTTAGAGGAAGAGGAAACACCTAAACGAACTCTGACGTTTTGGTTACAGTATGCAAGATTTAGATTCCCTACTGGAGAACGAAGATCTCTGGCTAGAAAGTACGTCTATTGCATCCGAAAAAAAGAGAATATAAAAACAGGCTGCCATGCCACGGTTTATGTCACATGTCATCCAACAGATTCCGTGGAAGGAACTCAATGACCATATTCAAACCGTGGATCATTACCATCGATTATTACAAGAACTGTATCCATTCAATTTGGGACGACAAGTGGTGTGTGTCTTAGTGACTTGTTTTCTGGGATTTCGTTTACCAGCCGATTCTTTGTGGACTCTTTACGATCAGTACTTACCACCTCCATG
Organism: Sinohyriopsis cumingii; assembly: GCA_028554795.2. Lineage (NCBI taxonomy): Eukaryota > Metazoa > Mollusca > Bivalvia > Unionida > Unionidae > Sinohyriopsis > Sinohyriopsis cumingii. The sequence continues at coordinate 5,717,301 of CM068838.1, read as the reverse complement.
GCCTTAAATGGTCACGAAAAACTCCTTTTGCTCAAAGCCTTGCGTTTTCATTTGGATACTTCTCGACCTCAACAGGAAAAAAAGATTCGTCAACTTTTAGCTACCCAAGACGTGTATGACGATGTGTGTGTAGCTTGTGACTTACATCCCCATTGGACAGATGTTCGTGATTGGAAAAAAGGGGGTTTTGAAGCTTGGACCCAAGAAGTGGCCCAGTATGCACGAGAGTTGTTCAAGGAAAAAAGTTACTTTTCAACCTGTGTTAGTGACGGTGCCAGAAGAACCTGTCACCGAGAACAACCACTCGCTTCAGGACAGGACTGTCATGGACATGCCTGAAAGGTCATTCCGGGAGGACACTTGTGTGACAATACCTCATGTAGAGACTGTAAGAACATTACACACTGTCCCTAGGACATCTTGGTTACCCAAAACATGTTGTACAGACACTTGTTTATATTTCACTTTGATTGTTATGATGTGTTTTTTATTCCTGTACATCACTATTTGGGTTGTATGTATTTTTCTCTTTCGTGTTCATATTTGAAACATTCAATAAACGTGTTCTGAAAAAGTATATAAACTCTTGTCTTGTTTGTTTTTCGTGTCACAAGTGACATTTCTCATACCATGGCTACCTCTGCTGTCTCTGCTCCCTCTTCCTCCACTGTCAAAGTCATCGACGAACACTTAGATCGTGCCAGTTGGGAGGCTTTGTATCTTCGCCATCCCTTTAACATGCTCATTGCTGGACCTAGCGGTTCAGGCAAAACCGAATTCGTCAAACGTTTGATCGAACATAAACATCATTTGATCGATCGGCCCCCTCAACGGATCGTGTGGTGTTACAAAGAGTGGCAATCAGCGTACAGCCTCTTGCGAGAAAGTCAAGGCGATTCCATCGTGTTTGTGGAAGGCATTCCTAAAGAAGACGATGGCATCGTCTCTGACTCCCGTCTAACCCATTTGGTCATTTTCGACGACATGTTAGGAGAAGACGAAGAAGAAATTAAACTGTGGTTCACGCGCAAAGGGCATCACCGTAATGCCAGTGTCGTTTACATCACCCAAAATTTGTTTCAACAAAGTAAAGCCCATCGCACCATCAGTCTCAATGCGCATTACGTGGTCTTGTTTAAAAGCCCTCGAGATAAATCGCAAGTGCAAGTCTTAGCCAAACAGTTAGGAACGCCTTGGCTGACTCAGGCGTACGACGATGCCACTCAAACGCCACACGCCTATTTACTCGTCGATTTGAAACCTACGACCCCCGAGGATTTCCGATTTCGTACCCACTTGTTTCACTACTGGTGCCAAGACGGAGGGCCTGTCCTGTACACGTCTCCGTCCTCGACTTCATTTCACTCCCCATGAAAAAAATCTATAAAAACCTCAGACCCTTTTTCGTCTGTCTCACACAGTGTGAACATGACGTCCCTTCAGTCGCATCTTCCCGTCAAATTGATTCGTGCCTTGTATGGCATCAGTCGAGAAAAAGATCCACAAACACGAGCCCGTGTCTTAGAAGCTAGTCTCAAAGAAGTCTTACGATGGTTCACGGTGACGGCACGTCAATTACTCCAAGGAATCATTCAGATTCCTCATCAAACCCAACGCTTTTTCGATCGAAACAAAGTCGCTTTGGTCCAACTGGCCGATCCCCGCATCGACACTCAAACCAAAAAACAAATCATTTTGAAACCTGGAGGGAGCGGTACTCTAGGAGGGGTCATCATTCGCTCACTCTTAAGATGGGATCCTAATGCCCCCAAAGTTATCCCCAAGACAAAAGTCCAACGAAGCCCCAAGAAGAAAAAGAAAAAGACCAGGTCCCCAAGAAGAATAACTTCTCCAGTGGCGGGACCCTCCTCTTACCAGACACCACCACCATCACCCCGGAAAAAGAAAAGAAGCCCCCAGAAAAAGAAACAGAGAAAAAGTCCTCAGAAAAAGAAAAGTCCACAGAAGAAGAAAACTAGTCGCAAGAGAGGCACTTCGGCCAGGACGCAACCTTACACTCGCAAGCCACGACCTGCCACAGCGTCTCCGGCAGCCTCACGTTTGTCCACTTCTCCGTTGATGTCACCAGGAACTGAAGAGTACTTGGAGACGTTGATTACACCAAGAACTTCTCCGTTGATGACCCCCAAAAGAACTTCCCCAGTGGCAGGACCTTCCAATTTAGCGGCAGTGGCTGCTGCTCACAAAGTACCTTCTCCCAAAATCAAAGTCCATGAAAGATCGGGCATGTTACAAAGTTTACTGGATTTGTCCAAGCAAGAACTGGCTCGATTTAGTCCGTTACGTACCCCTGCACGACGTGTCATGCCTGTCCTCAAACTGATAAAACGTAAAGACAATCAGTGGCGACGCGTTCCAGTATAAAAAAGGCCTGTGACCGAGTAGGGTATCAGTGTTTTTAGGTGCTCCTAAAGACTCAAAGATGTCACCCTCCAGAAAACCCCAAGGAAAGAAAAGGAAAGGACTACCACCACGTTTAGCCAAACATGGGGACCTGTTATCTGTCCTGTCCAAAGCTTCTCCACCCCTACGAAAAAAACTCATTCAAACGGCCTCCAAAGAGGTCATCGATACCGTGTGCGAATGTTGTTTGAACGTTTTGAAAGGCACGATCCCTTTGTCCAAACACCAGAAACAATGCTTAGGCAAACATCGTCACGTTCTTCGGAAAATGGTTCAAAAGAAAATTCCCATTCGTCAGAAAAAGAAGATGTTGGTCCAACGTGGAGGCATTTTACCTCTCTTGTTAGGCCCCATACTGAAAGGAGTCTTGGGAACCATGTTGGGAGGACTGGTGGGAGCAAGATAAAAAGGCCTTCGGAAGTCCCAAGATCTCAGAATTCACCCCTGACAACCCCATGGAAGGACGAAAACTAGCTTTAGTGCCTTACAAACGATGGATGGAATACCATCGGTGGCAAGAACAACGCACCCCGCATTTACCTCCCAATCCCAATTTGAGCGAAATGTCCCAGTTACAACACGAATTGCAATCCTTGATGGATCGCCAAGATTTGTCCGAAACAGAAAAATCGCAAAAGTACGGTCAACTCTTGCAAAGACTGCAACTCTTTCACCAGAAAGCTTTAGACGAAACAGCTTTACCCACTCTAAAAGATTTTAAGACCTTGATGAAAAGTCCAGCACCATCATCATCATTACCACCACCACCACCACTTCCATCCCCAAGGGTCACCAGAGATGCTACCCCACAAAGACCTGAGGAAGAAGAGATGCGCGAAGTGTTTCAAACACCGTCAGCAGCTCCCATTTCGAGTAAGATTGCAGCATCCTTGTTGACCCCGTCCCCCACACCCCAACGAGAAGAAATGAAAGCTTGGGTTAAAAAGATGATGTCCACGCCTCCTTCGACAGAAGTGAAAAAGAAAGAAGGGAAACCAGAAGCGAAAAAAGAAAAGAAAACCAAAGCCATTCCATTGCCACCTCCACCACTACCTTCGACTTCTACTCCCGTAGCCCATCGGACACGTAAATCTGTTTCCAAACCACCCTTTCGACCCACCCAAAGTAGCATCACCGAAGAGTGGGTGACTTATTAACACACCAACACAAAATAAAAAATGGAAAAAGTCTTAGCCAGCATTTACTACGATCCCTCGCATCCTGCAGGTTACGCAGGAGTTCAAAAATTGTATCGTGCTGCCAAAACGCAACTGAAAAGTCTCCGTTTACCTCAAGTGCAACGATGGTTACAAGAACAAGCTACCTACACTTTACACAAACCCATTCGACGCAAGTTTGCCAGAAGTCGCACCCGAGTGGAAGGCATCGATCATCAATGGCAAGCCGATTTAGCCGATGTCTCTCATTTGGCCAGCTACAATCGTGGCTACAAATATTTGTTTTGTGTCATCGACGTCTTTTCCAAATTTGCCTGGGTCGTGCCCTTGACTTCCAAATCGAGCAGCGAGTTAGTACGAGCCCTACAACGGGTGTTGAAACAAAGCGGTCGTCGCCCTCTTCGATGGCAAACGGACAAAGGCACCGAATTTCTGAACTAAGCTTTCCAAAAAGAATTAAAGAAACGTGACATTCATTTTTTTACCACCGAGAATCCCGAAACCAAAGCCAGCATCGTGGAACGTTTTCAACGCACTTTGAAAGAACGCATGTGGAAATATTTTACGCATCACCACACTCTGAAGTACATCGACATCTTACCGCACCTGGTGCAAGCGTACAACCAATCTTACCATCGAAGCATCGGACGTGCCCCGCAAGACGTGACTCCCGACAACGAAGTGCTGGTGTTTGAGCGCCTGTTCGGTACGTCCCCGACGAGGACTGTCCCCAAGAAAAGTGGAGAGTTGACCGTAGGAGATTGGGTGCGCATTGGTAAAACCAAACGCACTTTCGACAAAGGTTACTTACCTAACTGGACGACCGAATTGTTTCGCGTCACTGGACGAGTCCATGGCCGTCATCCTGCCGTCTATCAATTGGAAGACATGAACGGAGAAGTGCTCAAAGGAACGTTTTATTTGCCCGAGTTACAACGTGTCACCAAAAAAGAAGACGACGTGTACGACATCGAAAGCATTCTCGAACGCAGAACCCGTAAAGTGGGCAAACGACGTGTCAAAGAAGTCAAAGTACGTTGGAAAGGATATCCACCCAGTTTCGATTCTTGGATCGACGCTTCGCAAGTCATCGACTATAAAAAGAAGAAGTGACCATCATGCCCTTTCACACATCAGACGCAGCTACGTCGACCAGTCCTTCTTCCCCTAGTTCTTCTGTGCAAGATTTACAAAAACAACCCTTGTGGGTGTGGTGTGGAGAACGTGTGCCTAAAACGCAAATCGTCTTTTTCTGCCAAATCTTCGTGGTGTATTGTGTCATCGGGGCAGCCATCGCCAATTTGAGTTTGCAACAAGGAGACAAACAATTGTGGACCATTTTATTGAGCAGTTGCATCGGTTACCTGCTTCCCAATCCCTCCCTGAAATTCTCCTCGAACGGGAACGTTGTGTCCAGTGCCAGTGCCAGTCACCACTCCAACAACCACAACCAGAACCCCATTTTGGGCGGAGACACGCCTCTGACATCCACTAACCCCTCGGACAGCCACAGAACTCTGGAATTATGAGTCACCAAAACCAATTTTACTTAACCTTACCCAGTGACAGTTCCATGGAGGTGTTTCCCAATAACACGTTGTGCTGTTACACGGCCAAATTACCTCAGGTCATCCCCTTAGATCACGAAACCCATTGGGAAGTGGCTTTGGTAGAAATGATTCACCCGACCCAAGTCCTCAATGTCATTGACGATCAAAGTAAATTTACGGTGGAAGTTTATGACGAACCATTGAAAAAGTGGATGAATGACAATAGCAAATATCCCCATAAAAAACAAAACAAAGTCAATCCAAATTGGATGGACTATGAGTTGTTCATTCCCTCAGGCTATTATTTTAGTGGTCAACATTTGGTCAGCGCCATAGCCTCCAAGTTTAATGGCGTGTTTGGGGAAGCTTTTAAGAATGTCAAGAATCTCAAACCTGTCACCATGGAATACCACAAAACAGCTCGTCGCTTCCTGATGAAATTTCCTGAGGGGGAAAAAATCATGGGTTTCTATTTCTGTGATGAATTGTTTGACATGTTGGGTGGTAACGTAAAGATGAGGAAGAAAGTAGAACAAACACTAAAAGAAAAAACCGTCATTTACAGCAACGAGTCTTTTGGCCAGTATTTTCATACCCGGTAGAACTGAACCAAGGACTGAATTTGATCTTTGTGTATTCCGATGTGGTGGAATACAACGTGGTGGGACACACCTCCGTACCGTTACTGCGTGTCATTCCTTTCAAAGTGGATTCTGCCGCAATCGCTGACGAGGAAGGTGGAAACACTTACCACGTCCACCGCGAATTTGTCCATCCTCACTATTTGCCGGTCAGCAAGTCGTATTTGGACACGGTCAACATTACTATAAAAGGAGATTTGGGACAAAATATTCCATTCACCAAAGGAAAAGTCACGGTGAAACTCCATTTTCGAAAACGGTTCTCTCACGACTCGTAAGTAAGTAAGTCATGTATCCAGTGTACCGAGGGGTTGCTCGACAGCGAGGACACGGTTTAGGAGACATGTTAAAATCGGCCTTTCGTTCGGTGGCTCCAGTCTTGAAACCGATGGTGACACGCGGATTGCACGCCTTGAAAGATGCGGCACTGACGCAAGGCAAAGAATTTCTCCAAAATGTCATCATCGACAAACAAAACCCTAAAGAAGCCTTCATGAGGGCTGGCAAAAATGTCTTGCTGCAAACGGGCAAAGACATTTTGGGCCGACGAGACACACCTATAAATGCCCTGCACGCTACCGAGTCAGGCATTCAGCAAGGACAAGGCAGAAAGAGACGACACAGAAAACACCCTTTCACTAGACTTCAAGCGAGAAAGGCCAAGAAAAGAAGAACCGTTCGAGACTTAGACGTTTTCGATTATTGAGAAAGAGAAAAAATGATGCACCGAGAGTCTTGCGCTTGTTCCAAGACGGAACTGGATCTGTTTGCCATGCCCCCCACAATGATGACCATGCAAGAATCCCAGTGGGTGGAATTTAATCCCATCTCCTCTTTGACCGATTCTGCTCCCATCGAATTTGAAATCAAAGGACAGCCCGAAGATTACATCGATCTGAATAGCAGTTACCTGTACTTGAAAGTCAAAGTAACCGAAGCGAACAACGTTGCCATAGACAATGATGATGTAGTAGCTCCCGTCAACAATTTCATGCATTCCTTGTTCAGCGAAGTGGACTTGTACTTGAATAACAAACTGGTCAGCAGCAACATGGATACTTACCCTTATCGAGCGTACCTGGAAAATCTCTTGACGTACGGAAAAGAAGCCAAGAACACTCATCTGGATGCTTGCGTGGTATGGAAACCTGACCAAGCGGATAGGTTCAACAAAACTACAATTGTTGCTGGGGAGGATCCAAATACAACGGGTTTTGTAGAACGAAGAAAGAAAATTCATCTAAGTCGTAGTTTAGAACTGATGGATCGCTTGCATTTGGACATGTGGTTACAAGAGAAGTATTTGCTGAACGGGGTGGATGTCCGCCTGAGACTGAATCGCAGTAGTGCTGCTTTCCATTTGATGACTGGTGCTGATGCCACTTACAAAACCACCATCGAAGAAGCCAAACTTTACGTGCGTCGTGTGGAAGTGTTACCTAAAGTAGGTAACGACATCAGTCAAACATTGAGCAGAACAACCGCCAAGTATCCGATCAGACGTGTGGAAGTGAAAACGTTCACCATTGCCTCTGGACTCCGATCCAAGATCGAAGATCATCTGTTCCAAGGACAGTTACCCAAACGTTTGATTGTTGGCATCGTCAAGAATTCAGCTTTCAATGGTGACTATGAAGAAAATCCTTTTCAGTTTCAACATTACAGAGTGTCCAAGATCGAAGTCAGTCGCGATGGCAAGACCTTGTGTACCCGACCTTTCGAACCTGTCTTTAATACCGCCGATAAGACTAAGTCGAATTACTTGAGATCGTACTTGTCCCTGTACGAAGCCACCGGACAGTTAGGAACTAACACCAGTCACGGCATTACGTACGACGAATATGCAGAAGGCTATGCTTTGTGGGCTTTCGATTTCACTCGTGACCAGGGCAGCGACGAGGGACATTTCCACCCTATAAAATCTGGCCAGATTCGTGTAGAACTTCAGTTTGCGGTTGGTCTACCAGAGACGGTGAACGTCATCCTGTATGCAGAATTCGATAATACCATAGAAATCAACAGTTTGAGAGAAGTCATTCTAGATTATTAGAAAGCCATGGAAGACTGTTATCCCTCTTTACAAAGTGGAGAAACTTTGGACATGGAATGTGAGGAGACCGTGAAAGGAGAATCCCAAGACAAAGACGAAGAAGATATCATAATGAAGTCGAGATGGCCAGAACAAGAAGCCCATTTAGTCTCCTGTTTTGCCAAACACTTGGTCGACAAAATGACGGAATTGATCAAGAAAAATTGCTATGGATGTCAAAACGATCATCCCAGTCAAATTCAACACGATAAATGCCTGATGTTAAGTCAAGAAGAAAAATTGGACGAGTATCTGGACGAAGCTTGGAGTCTCATCTCGAACAAAGACGTGTTGCACCAGTGGTATAAAGACTTGCGTGAACATTCTTGTCCACCATTAACCACTCAAGAGATCCATCGTATCGAAGCTCTCCTGAATCAGAGTGAGGAAACAGAACGAATAACCGTTTATTCGTCAGACATTTTCAAGCAAAAAGTCAGGATCGAATTGACGACTTATTATTACCTGTGAAGAAGAAAACAAACACAAATCAATGGATACCTGGGAACTTTATTACCTTTTGAACCACAGTTCGTATACGTCTTCTTGGAATCCCGTCGTCTGTGCTAAAGATGAACTCCCTCATCGAAAACCTAAAGACCATCAAGCTTACGTGATCAACACGGACGACAGTCATCTCCCAGGAACCCACTGGGTAGCCGTCTACTTTCCTCAAGAAGGATGTGTGGAATACTTTGATTCCTATGGACTGCCCTCTTTGGAAGACGATATCATTGACTTTATGAGAAGAAATGCTCAAACCACCCGATTCAATAATGTGAAATTACAAGGCACAGATTCCTTGGTGTGTGGACAGTACTGTGTGTATTTTCTGCATCATCGCAGCCTGGGCTATTCCTTAGAACATTTAGTGACTCATTTTGATCCTCGTTCTTCTGCTAGAAACGATGTGAAAGTAGATCGATGGTTTTGTGACCATTATGCTTATCTTTTGTCTCAAGCTAGGAAACGTAGTGTCCATCAATGGCCTAATGATTTCCAACAGTGGAAATCACAATTTCATTCACAACGTTGTCAGCCTTGTTTAAAGTAGATTGTATTTGAAGAAAAAAATGTTTGTGATTTGAAAAAAAATTGTTTGATGTTATAGTGTTGGATTATTGTTTAAAATGTTGTTGTTTAGTGTTAAGTGATTTTTTGAATAAAAAATGTTGTGTTTAGAAAAAATGACTTTGTGGTTTGTTTAGCTATAAGAATGTTGGATTGATGCTCTTTCATTTCTTACTATCCCTCTCATGAACGTTGCGGCTCGAAAACCGTGTGGGGGATGTTTTCCTTCACGTCCGCGCTTTCACTTTAAGAACCGGGTTGTTCCCAGTCTAGCCATCCATTGTCGACTCATCCTCCTAAGAAGATGTGCTCCAAACTAGCTAAGCTCAACGAAGCCTACGTGAATCTGCATAGGGTCAGACACAGTCTGATACCGAAACCAGAAGAAATAGAGAATGTGAGAATGTTAAAAATCACTGAAGACCTGATAGAAGAGCTCTTCAGAGAAGAAATGAACAAGGAGAAAGAAGAATGTACAGAGAAGTACAGACTTCAGAGACAGCAGCAACAGCAGCAACAGCAGCAGCAACAACAGCAACAGCAGCAGCAACCTGAAGCTGACAGAGGCTTTGTCGATTGTCGTATCGACACCAAAGAATTCTTCTTCTCTTTCCGAAGAAGCAGACCTATCGCCAGAAAGTCTATCCTCAGAGGACATCGCATTCTTAGAAACTAAAAAGAATGCCATAGCAAAAAAACAAAAAAACAGCCCTTTTCAGGGCTACCCAATACTCTAGAAAAGAAATAACGATCCATTTGCCAATGTGTGTAGGTAGAGTAGTGTGAAAATAAACACTAACTCTTTCTTAAAAAATGTGAGGGTATGAGTTTGTGTGTTTGTGTGATTGTGTTTGTAAGTGATAAAGTAGGTTGGTGTGGATAGTAGATTAAAATGATGTTTGTTTTTTGGGCTGTTTGAGGTGTATATTTTGGGTTAGATTGGATTGCTTTGCGTATGTGGATAGTCTATTGAAGTGATGGGTAGCATAAAAAAGTGAGCGAGTGTTTCTTTTAGGTCCGCGCGTTGTTGTTGTTTCTTGGTCATGATCTAGGTAAGATGAATTTTATGTTTTTAGGGGATGTTTTCCTTCACGTCCGCGCTTTCAGTATAAAATGAAACTCGTTCGGCAGTCCAGCTACCCTTGTTGATTGATCAACACCAAAAATGAACACGAGACTGGAGAAACTGTTGGAACTTCATGTGCATCTGGAATATGCCAGGCGCATATTAAATGAACTGGCCGCTGAAGCCATTGTCGAGGAGGGAAGGATAAGAGAGGAGGAAAGAAGAAAAAAAGAAGAGGAGGAAAGAAGATATAAAGAAGAGGAGGAGGAAAAGGAGAGAAGAAAAAATTTCAGAATCCCAGAGAGTGAAAATTGGGATTCTGAAGCGACATATCCTGCCTCTGCTCTCTCCCCCCAAAAGGTAAAAAGTAACTGGGGGATAAGATGTGTATGTGGCGCAAGGCCTGGAAGGTGCCACCATTAACCAGGTGTCCATGAAGTTCCAAACAAAACAGCCCTTTTCAGGGCTACCCAATACTCTAGAAAAGAAATAACTATTAATTTGCCAATGTGTGTAGGTAGAGTAGTGTGAAAATAAACACTAACTCTTTATTAATAATGGAAGTGTATGTGTTTGTAAGAGCTCAGGTATGTTTGTGTGAATAGTAGATTATGGGTTTCTTAGCAAATGTGGAGAGTATAGTTAGGGTTATATTATATGAAATGAGAAAGTAGGGGGATGTTTTCCTTCACGTCCGCGCGATGTTTGGTCATCATCTAGGTAAGATCCATTTTATGTTTTAGGGGGATGTTTTCCTTCACGTTCGCGCTTTTCGTATAAGAACCCACAGTATTAGTTGTTCAAACCATTCTGCAAAGAATACAAAGAAGATGGCGTCAAACCAAATGGACAAATTACAAACCTTGCAAGACGTTTTAGACAACTTAGGAATAATGGAACAGATGCTATTAAGACTGGTTGAAAACCATTATTCCTATAGTCCCCATCGTGTGAAGATGGAAATTAATAACTTAAGGAAAGCAAAGGACAAGATTAGTGGTGTCATGAAAGAGATCAAGGAGGAGAAGGAAGATGAAGAGGAAAGAATAAGAATAAGCAATTGGAACGAAAAAATTGAAAAAGAAGAAGAAAATGAAAAGAAGAAGAAAGAAGAGGAGGAAGAGAAGAAGAAAGAAGAGGAGGAGAAGAAAAAAAAGAAAGAGAAGAAGAGTGTAGGAGATAAAATAAGAACTTGGTGGAGGAAAAGAAGAAATTAGAAGAAGAAGAAAACTCAAAGGCCCTTTTCAGGGCCAGCCATATTTCTCGAAAAGAGATAGTCTTTGAATTGCCTACCCCTTTTTTTTAAAAAAATTTTTTAAAAAAATCCCATGTTAAATTCCCCTTGTCCGTAAAGTGGCCCACGATTTATTGCCATGTTAATTCCCCTTGTCCGTAGATTTGCCCACGATTTTTCTCCATGTTAAATTTCCATTGTCCGTAGATTTGCCCAAGGGGGTCTGTAATGCTAATTCCCATTGTCCGTAGGGTGCCCCCCTTCACTACTCATGACCTTCTTGAACCGGTAACCCAGAAAGTTCGATTTACTATGCATCTTTTAGAATCATAAAAATAAATACATTGTATAAAAGATGGAAATGTGTACCTTAAAACAAAACTATTTTAATCCAAGTTTCCAATTTTTCAAGTTGTCCCACACGTACAAAATCGTCTGCTACCCAGCATGTCTATTTGCCGTTACAACATAAATTCTCAACATATTACCCGGCGAGCAGCAGGGAGGGCGAATCCTACAAAATTTAGAAGGTTCCAAATGTCAAAATAAACCCTCCAAAAAAAAAGGGTTTCAACCGGAAATAACGTCGACTACGTTTCAAGAGGAATTCTCGGATGGAGAAACCTCCTTGGGAGGTCCTCCTGAGTTAGTCTAAATGCGGTTTCTGGTTGAAAAACTCATTAATGGCGCTTCGATTAAAAAAAATGAACCAATTCGTTGTCGTCGCCCTCCCTGCTGCTATGAATTAAAAATTGCTATACCAAATAATAGTACACTCAGAAGGGGTCCCGAGTGGCCGAGTGGTCTAAAGCGCTGTCCGTTACGGACCACTGCCATCTCACCTCTGTCTGCGTGGGTTCGAGTCTCGGATTCAGCCAATGTGGGTATGTGAGAAAGCTTGCCAGTAGCTTCTCGTGGGTCGGTGGTTCTTTCCGGGGTTTTCCCGGGTTCTTCCTCCACCATTGATACTGGCCGCCATATATGGCCTATCGTGTGCTGAAAAATGGCGTTAAACCCTACAACAACAACAACAAGTACACTCAGAATCTTACACAGCTAGACTAGCTAGAGAACGAGAAGAAGCACTTAAAAAATATATCCCAGTAAAAGAGAAGTTCAAAAAAATGTGCAATCGCGCCAGGAAGCACAAGTTGAGTACGCAGCGGAAACGGAACAGTTGTTTAAACCTATTACCGCGGTTACTGGAGATGTTTTAACTGCTATCAGGGAACCTAAAAAGGAACCAGGTGAGAAACAAGAAAGTCTTATTCAGGTATTAAAAGAAACTGCTGAAAAAATGGCTGCGGTCCAGCCTCAACTTGAAGGTGCTGTTGGAGAACCAAAAAAGGGAAAAAGGGGAGTTGATTTCAGGGAGAAATTTACTGAAGCGGGTCTAAAAGAAATTCAAACTTATAAGACAAAAACCCGCCAGGATGTAGTCAAATTTGGTGAGTTTGCTGTCGAAAGATTTAATACCAGAGGTGATATTTTAGATCCCAAGTATAATAAAGTAGATAAAAAAAAACGTGGACTGATTGGTTGTATAAAATAAATCGAGGTGATAATCAAATATACAGTGAGAGTACTGATTATAAAATTTATTCGCAGGGGATAACGGATTATAATAGGAATCAAAAAGAACAACAAAAAGAAGAAAGAGAACAAAGGCTAAAAGAAGTAGAAAAGAAAAAAGAACATCGACTAACATCGCTGGCAGAAAAGAAGGAATATCCACAAGAAGTACGAGAACAAAAGAAAAAAGAAAGGGAAGAGAGAAAAAAAGCCTGATATTGTTGTTCCGCACCGTTATATACCTTCTCCTACACCTGAAGAAGACCAAGATGATTCTCCTTTATATCTTCGTCTCAGCAGCAAACAGAACAACAATGATTCTGGTCCGGATTACCATCGAATCCCGCAGAGATGTTTGAAGAGACCTCTATAAAAAATCTTCGAGGGGATTCAAAGAAGCATTTAGTCGATATTGCTGCGAGATATAATTATACGACTTATTTAAGACCTGAGTATCTTGAAAAAGTAACACGTGATCAGTGGCCTGCTGCAGTATATTTTACTGCTAATGAATCACTTGTTGACCTAGATGATCCCAAATACTCGTCATTTATGCAAAAGGTCGAAAAATAACGACAACGATCTACAAAAAAACCACCGGGTGCTACTGGCAGTGGTTTGGAAGTGGTTTATTCCTTGTCCTGGTAATATCTTCAATGATGTTTCGCGGCTAGAAGTTCTCATAGGAGGAAAACGCGCTGGGAATAACCCACCAGAAATAATTAATGAAGCAGCTGATGTTTGTCGGCGATTGTTTCAAGGTGGTGTCATGGATGCTAGTATTTACCGAGAACTCGTTGATGAACTCGGTGATGATTACAGCGATTAAACAATAGTAAATAGCATAATGGTCATATATAACAGACATACACCTGTGCAGATCAGAGCAGCAAATTCACGATTACCAATCTATAGAGCAGCTTACGGAGACGGACTTGGCGATGTGACTCAAAGATTATTTGCAGGGTTAGCACCAAAATTTGGTCCTCTTTCAAAACAATTATCGATGAAAGCCATTAACATGGTTGCCGAAAAAGCTCCTGGTGCAATTGTTAGCGCTGCTGGTAAGGCGCTCTCGGCAATCAAAGAAAGACTCGCGCGATAAATAAGACGAAAACCACCGGTGAAATTACCGAGTACCGAAAGTATGGCCGCGGATGTTAGTAAGGTGATAAATCAAGCTGCAAATCAGAGACTAGCAGCGTTAATAAACCAGGAATCTGACGTACAAAAGAATATAACAGCGAATTTGATAGCAGGAAGTGGACTTCGTGTGCGACGAAGATAATCACCATTTGGAAAAATACGCAATAGTATAAAATGTTCAAACGTATATCCGACCCAGCATTTAACATGGATGAGCCGGTCGAGCAAGATAACTCAGTTCGTGATTATCAATTGTATTCCTATGATGCAGTTAAACCAGATCAACGGGGGCGTATCGAACTTCAAGTTCATGATACAAGTATATATTTTCTACCCCATGAGGCTTTTATTGAAGTAGAGGGTAAACTTATAAAGGCGGATGGTACTAACTACCGTGCTAATGACCGAGTTGGTTTTGTCAACAACGGGATCATGGCATTATTTAATAGGCCACTTACATGATTGATGGAAAAAATATCGAATCGATTCAAAGTGATGTTGATGTTGCTACAACAATAATTGGTCTAGCTAGATATTCTGATGATTTTACAAGATCGGCTGGTCCATCAATGATGTTTGCTAAGGATATTACCAACCACGCCGATCATATTCAATATATTAAGTTGCGAACACTACGAGATACTGCATCTGACCCACAGCCAGTTGCTGATGGTCCTGAGTATGAAGCTAGACCAGCTGGTGCATTTGATGTTATAAAAAGCATTTCCGGGACTTACAATTTAGGATTTGCAACACGCCGAGCAATGTTGTCAGGACTCAGCAGGAGTTTTTCGTGTGCGATTCCACTAACTCATATCTTCGGATTTTGCACGGATTTTAGAAGGGTCATCTTTGGAGCTAGACACACAGTTGTGCTTAACTGAAAAGAAAGTGTTAATGATGCGATCTGGCGAGGAGATGGTGTTGATGATAATCTTAATGCTGGCAGAGTAGATATGACAAAACTTTCATTGTGGATGCCGGTATTAACTCCGTCGATCACGGAAGAACCGCGATTACTCTCTTTTATGAATCAAGGTGGCAAATCATTGCTATCGTGGTTAACAGTGACTACAGACTCCATCCAAAGTTCCATCAAAGGTTTATTTACTTGGGATATAGCATCACAGCAAGGTGTTTCTGCGCCCCTACATATTTTTATTGTGCTTCAAAGATAAAACCCGATTTAATAACCAGACAAAATCCCATATGATATTTGACAAACTTGGCGTTACCGAGGTGTCGTTGAGAATAAACGGACAACAAGAACCATCCGAAGATATATCATTAAATTTTGACAATAATCATGTGGCGCGCGCATATAATCGCTGGTTGACGTTTTTGGCGCGTAACACGAATATAGATACTGGGACGCAAATATCACAGCTTGATTTTACAAATCTGTATCCGATTTATTACTTTCCGCTGGAGCATCTTGATTTATCAAAGCAATCTGTCGTTGATATACACTTCCGAGCTCATATTAATAACCCGCCAGCTGTTGGTCTCGACCCTGGTTACAGAGCAATCGCGGTCATATTCAGTAACAAGGCAATGGTACTTGAAGGTATTAGTGGCCGAATGAGACTCGTTGATGCGCCAGTGGAAAATATGTAGACAATTAGATCAATCGCGTTTATTATAAAAATGTCATACAGTCACGTTAATGTCACTTTGACTTCTGGTCAGATAAAGAAATTACAATCGAAAAACGCGAGTGTGTGTGGGGCAACGATGACACTAAAAAAAAACATCAAATCGCTAATGGTGGCCCAAATAAGTTATCGCTGACTAAAACCCAACTAAAACATTTCAATAAAGCAAAGCAAGCAAAAGCTGGAGTTGATTTCGCTCCAAAAGCTATCAAGGACATGGTTAAAACCGGTGGAATATTTCCACTTCTCGCAGCAATACCAGCGCTGATAGCTGCTGATGCCCCAGCTGTCGCAAAAGCAGCCGCGTTAGGAGGTGTTGGAAAAGCTGCTCGGATGGTATTAAAGAAAGCAACTGGAAAAGGATACAAAAAAAGGACGGGGTCTAAGACTTCCAGGAACTCCACCTTCATGGTACCCAAAACGGTTTTGACACCGGTGTCAAATTTTGATTTGCTCGATGCTGCTAAACAATTAAATATAAAAAACTTCAAAGGTGTTTTTATGTGAGATCAATTACCACAAAAACCGAATAATCCAAAAACTGGAATTATTAGTCTCGATAACAGCGATGGTCGTGGAACTCACTGGGTTGCTTACGCGATCGATCCACGTGGAATTATCTATTTCGATTCATATGGGTTAGCACCGCCAGTCGAATTCCTCAAATATGTGCATAGAGTAAGAAGTACTCCAACTCCCATTCCAGTCTGGTATTCAACGCTACCAACACAAACACTAACCGATTCACCAATATGTGGCCGTGAAGTATTGAATGTTCTTGACGCGTTATCAAAATCAACCAAACCGCCTCACAAAGTCGTGCACGAGTATACCTCGGGTCGATTTAAACAATCCTTAAGAGAATAATGGTAGATATTTACGGAAGATCTCTCATGGAAGCAAACATAAAAATAACGCGGTGAGGTAGATTTATCAAAATATGCGACCAAAGATGAAATCTACAATCTTTTATCGTTATCCGGGATAGACCCAGATGAGGTTGTTATTTTTCAGGACCGACATGGTAAGCTAAAAACCAGCAATATCAAATTGAATGACATAGTTCTCAGGGTTCTCGGAGCTGTCCCGGATAACATTCCTGTGTTCACTAACAGCGGAAAAATCCGGGATTCAAGTGTATCGTTTACAACCATCAGAGACGAGATGAAAAAAAGTTGTAGCAAATCGTTTAAAAAATACCGGTGACACAATGACAGGCGAACTCAGCATGAACGGAAACAAAATAGTTGTTTTAAGAGATCCAACATCCGATGAAGATGCTGCAACGAAAAAGTATGTAAACGTTAACTATGGCACCGTTGATAATAAATTATCCATGTTGCGGGCCGAATACGACGTTCACGTAAACGCGTTTTCAAGACTTCGTAGAAACTTGCAAAAAATTAATGAAACCACTGAAGGATTCTTCGGCACTCCGCACACCGTTGACATAAATTTTTCTGATATCAAAACCAATATTGACACGATCAAACAAACACAGCAAGATTTCAAAACCAACATTGACACGATCAAACAAACACAACAAGATATCGTAGGTGGGATTCCTGATATCGTTAATAAAACCAGTTTGATGAAAATGCCACCTGGAGTTACTCCCGGGCATTTTACCAACATAGTGTACACGGTATCATCTGGGTTCGCAACATGGTCTAAACAAAATAATACTATCAAATACACCGCAACAGCCACTGGCGTGTACAGGTTTTCTGCGTTCAGTGCTGCAAAATTTGAGATTTTCACAACATATCCCTGGCGACATTCCACCGACAGGTTTTCCGGGGTTGTGACTGTAATAATAAATAGCGGAACCGAAGAGGAATTTATACTGGAAGCAGCCGATAAGACATTAAACGCAACATCTTACTGGTGGTGTTTGGAATTCGCAGCTGAAACACCTGAATCGGTTACTGCGTAAGATAATAAATGACCCTGACAGCATCAACAACAACATTAGATGCGCAACAATATAGATACAATCAAGTACGCGAATGGCAATCAGAGTTAAAAACTCTCATCGACAAATACAACCTAAAAGTAAAAAAATATAAACGACGAGCAGTCATCCTGGATGCGTTAGTATACTCAGTATCCGCGTTAGTTGCATCCACCGGAGTAGTATTATCAGCACTAACACCAGTAACAATCGCAGTAACGATATGCGTTTCTTCATCAACTGCCACCGCAGGGGTTTTTAATATAATCGCAAAAAAAATATCCTTGTGCACAAGCACAAAATTGCACGATTATATCATACATTTAAACACAGCCACAGCCGCATACTCAAAAGTATCGTCGTTGATATCATCAAACATCGACGATACAACAATATCAGATTCCGAATTCGCGTTAATGGTTAAGATATACGAAGACTGCACCCGCCATTTAAAAACAACAAAGATAAATAATGACAGAATTACTTCAACAGATAGTCGAAAATACAAGCCCCAAGAGAATTTCAATGATAACGGTAAGTTCGACTAACCCTGAATTTAGTATTTCCAACTGCAATTCCCGTAAAAGAAATCGCACTAGCACAATTACGAGTATATCACAGTTGGCCCAATATCAGATCAAAATCGTTTGGTGGATTACCAGCGAATAATTCGTTCGTGTTTGCAAATAAAACCGACCCGACGGTACACCAGACTGGAACGTCATTGGGATACCAACCGGGTCTTATCAAATCGAGGAAATCTATGAGGTATTACAACGTCGAATAAAAAATATCACAGGAAAAGAATCCAAGAAAAAAATAACTGTTCATGAACCAACGTTGTCTTCTGCGATTGAAATAAGCAACCCAGACTACGCCGTAGATATATATCAGAGTTCGATCAGAACAGTGCTAGGATGGCCTGAAATTCCATCTGAAGCACCACCAATACCACCAGAACCTAAAAAGTCTGATTATGTCACGGACAATAAGTCATACCACGGAGTTCAACCATTATACGAGGGTTTTTTATATTATTTACAACTGGGAACGTTAGGTAGTATATTTGAACTTCGCGGTTCTGATTTCCAATGGTTTTTTGCTTATGAATACGATCGACAGGGGAAAAAACAATATACCAATATTAACCTGAATGTGATCAGTCGATATTTTATGGTTGCTAATCAAGATCATGAAACACAACTGCAGCGACTGCGAAAAAGTTTTCAGGAGCATCTTTTCGATATAACAAGTTCACGCAGCGAAATCATCAAACAAATTGAGATATTAAATCAGATTATATTCGATGTGGAATATTTTAACCAGCGATTAATTCAGGCGATAATCGATCATGTTGACAGTAATTCTAAACGACGATTTTTAACTATATATAGAACAACAGAAGCAGATCTGCCGAATTTTAAACTTCCTGGGTATAACGCAGACCAACTAAAAAAATCTCATTGATGAGTTCTTTCCTGACATACTCGCTGCGTGGAGAAAAACACTGCCACCGGCAACTATTCTCCGGGACAACAATGACCCAGAAGGGACAGGGCGACATGTGTCCCCGGAAATTGTAAACATAACTAATGTGGTCGCGGTCAATCTTGTGTGTGATGTCATTGATGGCAGCTACAGCACGGACACGACAGTATCAAATCAAGCCCAGCAAGGATTTGTTCTTTATTCGTTCACCCCGAAAGAACCACCTGGATATCTGATTGTGCAAGAGCCAATCAATCAGGTTTATTTGCAGTGTTATAATCCACTGTTATCAAGAATAAATTTCAAACTAACAGACCAATCTGGCCACCTTTTTGATTTAAGGCATGAAACACTACATATTAATCTACTTGTAAGATCCTAAGGATTTCCATCGTAAAGATTTTCATCGTAAGAATCTCATTCAAAAAAAAATCCTGACAGTCAGCGTGTTTTTTTTACTGTCGCTCAGAATTATAAGAAATTTATTTTTTACTGGAAAACTGTCAAATTTCTCAATTCTGAAGGGTAATATGCCTGACAGAATCATGAAAATCGTCCGATTTGCTAATTCGGAAGGGTAATATGCCTGACAGAATCATAAAAATCGACTGAAATTCACAAGCAAGTATAATAATTTTATTTTTTGTGCACGAGCAACAGGAAAAATATTTTATTTATATATATTTTGTACACATCGTCCGATTTGCTAATTGTGAAGGGTAATATGCCTGTCAAAATCATGAAAATCGACCGATTTGCTAATTCTGCAGCGTAATATGCCTGACAGAATCATGAAAATCGACCGATTTTGCTAATTCTGATGGGGTTTGCTAGTCAAAATCATGCGAATTCAGTAAAAAAATATATCTGCAAAGAATTTTACTTTTTCCTGACAGACCCTGATTTCCAATTAATCAAACGAGTATTATATATGTGCCAGCTCGTGAAGGTTTTTATTCACGACAAGCAAACACTTGAAAAGTACATCAAAGAGGTGTTTATGCAGTCCCTGGTCAGCACAGTTGATTTAGTTATTGATATATTCGGTAATGAAGACTTTTTATTAACGGAGGAACAGTTAGATGAACTGCGGCAAAAACGTATTTGTGTGATCACATGTGACAGAGATCAGATTTTAAATTACGCGCATTCCTGCATTAAATTTGATCGGCTTAATTAACTCTGCAGGTCAGATTGATGCAGATGCGGATGATACAAGTGAAAATAACTCATCAGATTGATTGACGTAGGTCAGATTGATGTGGGTAAAAAAAATTGATGCAGGTCAGATTGATACAAGTGAAAATAACTCATCAGATTGATGTGGGTAAAAAAAATATTTTTTTTACTGTCAGTGCGAGACTGACATTCTACTTTCAATTTCATTTCCACGTACCTGACTTCATTTCCAAGAAATCAAGGGATCTAACTCTCGATCTTTTTTCTCAGCTGTCTTGCACGAGTATTAATTATTTTTTTGATTCGTATTCTTCAGACAATGCTGACCTAATTTTTTCGACTGCACGGCAGAGAGGGACAAATTCATCTAGTTGCTGTTCTTCTATTGTAGCTAGTGATTTATATAACTCTGTCTGGATTTTCTTTATAAATTTATACTGAGCAGGTAAAATATACCAACCTTCCAATTTAGCCTCATATAGCGCTTCAAAATCAGACATGATTTTTTTAGGATTTAATTCATCAGATATATTAATTTTGTTTTCTTCTAATTTTTAATAGCAACAATTACTTCATTGATATTTACGTAATTCATTATTTATATAATTATATATTTAAAAGAAAAAAGATTTGTACGCCATTTATGTGAACTTCTAAGTTGTCTTATAACATCCTAGCAAGTCCAGAAATGGTGTGGGTTTTCTTTACACTATTGACCGTGCCCCCTCCAAATTGCCTTATGACATTTTGGCAGGTTTGACGGGTAGTGTAGGACAGCACAGACATATGTACACTATTGACCGTGCCCCCTCCAAATTGCCTATGACATTTTAACAGGTTTGACGGGTATTGTAGGACAGCACAGACTTATACGGGGTTATATTCTACGCTCAACAGGTTGCACACCCTCCCCCGAATCAATCCCGCGGAAGGTGTGCAACTTTATTGGGTTTCGAAATCCCAGTATATAATTCAGACGCTATAGTATA
This sequence comes from Sinohyriopsis cumingii, assembly GCA_028554795.2. NCBI lineage: Eukaryota > Metazoa > Mollusca > Bivalvia > Unionida > Unionidae > Sinohyriopsis > Sinohyriopsis cumingii. Next base: position 5,696,065 of record CM068838.1, on the reverse strand, counting down.
TAAACTGACTGATACTTGGAAACTCAAAATTAGTTCACACGGTGGGCAGGGTTTTTTATATTTCTTATCTTAAATATAATCGCAGAAACAATGCAGATGAACCAAGAAACCAAACGAATTCAGTAAAATAAGTATATTGTTTGTGAAAAAAATTGTAAATAAACGATTTAGCCTGCCGTTATTGATAAAATCCTTGACCTTGTCACCTTGACTTTGTCAAGGGAAGTAATTGGAGATGTTTACTTCGGTGTTAAGTAGCACGGAAAACCGTTTACCCGCTGTAGTGTGTTTCCCTGTTAGGTAACACGAAGAACCGTTTACCTGTTGTAGTGTGTATAGACGATTCGTTACAGTTAATTGTTGACTTTTGGTTGTTACAAAATAATTATTTGAATTTAGTTCTACTTTTCCCGCAGAGGATAATGACATGTATTACGCAATTTTCTGAAAGTCAAGGGGAGGGAACTATTGCATGACACATGCTTAACGGAATTATCTCCCTTAAATTTATATAAAACCCCTCAGATTGAAGTACACAATCTAACAATAATGAAAAACAATCATTTGATTATAGTTTTTAGACTGAGCGGATTTGGTTATATTTTCTGCTACTCTCCATACTGAAGCGCTGAAAATATCAAAATACTTGCTAGCTGCATACATCGAGTGAAATATGTTTTCTTCGTTTGTCTCTAAATTTATGGATAAAATTACCTAAGCGCTTTTATCGTGACGTCCAGCGTTTCCAAATTTATAATTCTCGCTCTGTGTGACGATTCTCAGATTGGATAAAGAATTATTAAGTTTATTTTTATCTATATGATCGATCACAAGACCGTCTTCGATCTCTCCGTGCTAAACCTCAAATACGAAACGATGACAATGATAATTTTTCTTTCCAACACTAAACATTAGATAGCCAGTATTAGTATGTTATTGTAGTTGTTGTGTTGTGATTTGGATTTTTAACGTAGCTTTAACAATTTCTCAGTCATATCGCTACGATGTCTGCAATGTGGCAGTTTATAGTGATGTCTAGCACTGGGGCATCATGCCGCAAACATGTAGCATGATGTCCCACCCAGTCACATTATCCTGACACCGGGCCGACCAGTCCTAACACTAACCTCTTAATGCTGAGCGCCAAGCGAGGGAGCTGTTAGTACCATTTTTGTAAGTCTTTGGTATGACTCGGCCGGGGATCGAACCCACGACCTCCCGCATCCGAGGCGGACGCTCTAACCACTAGGCCACCGGAGCGGTCGCCAGTATTAGTAACAAAACCAACTGATTTTTTCAACCTGCAATTTCTAATTTCACCATTACGATTCGCTTCGTAATTCTTGATGATAGGGCGTCGGACAAATTCCTGGTTCATTTTATATAATAATGTTATTTGTCTAATTTATATTTGTCTGAAAACTTAGTTATATAATCGCGCTCACATTTCAACGCATTATTGTTATTTTTTTTGTTATAATATCTTTTAAGTTCACGGTATCTTTTCCCCCCGAAATTTGCGCATAACTGTGTTCTACCCCTGACCCCAACACCACATTGCAGACACGGTATTGGTCCTAAACCCCCCTTCCGAATGCTTTGTGAATGTTCTCCGCAGAATTCTTTTCTGCAGGATTTGTTACAAGGAGTTACAGATCCCAATTTAAGCCACTTGCACTAATTAGGCATTATATATATCATTTCTTATTTAAATGTTTGTCTTAAATATAATATGGAGGAGTTTGAGAGATTATCCAGAATCAAGCCCCGGAAAGCTTCTAGATTTGATCTTGACAGACTAACCCCTGATTCGAGGAGGCAAACCCTGACTGGCCTTTTTGATATTATCAGAGATGCCAAAGAAGAATTTCGTAATGATGGAGCATCTCACGTGTGGTCTACATTCAAAATTATACACGACGACGATGTCAAGGACGCTACAATGAGTGATGCACGAGCGAAAACAATTATCGATTACCTCAATCAGAAATATCATTTCAGAATAAAGGTTATTGTGCAGGCGGATTTTGATACGTGGATTATTCTTGACAAACGTGACCCTGTCCTTGCTAATGGAAAAACTGCTCTGTTAAGTAAAGATTCCAAACCAGGAATGCTGACTGGGATTGATAAACCATATTACGCTCGAGCGTATCCTGTGACCAAGGTCATTTACAGAATTTATCTGATAAAAAAAAACCAACATTGATGATCTTGCCCCAATGAAATTTTCAAAACAATTGTGTAGCTGAACGAGTAACAGAACATTTTACAAATGCGATGCGCGGAAACGGTCTAACGACGTTACGACGTGAAAAAATAAACAAATGGGCTGAATCGGTTAAGGATACAGGAGTTACAATAAACGATGTTGCCGAGTTAGAAAAAGCATTAAGATTCCCCATAACCGTAGCAACGATAACAGGGGAAGTATTATACAAATCAAAATATAATCGGAACGGAGCTCCAATAAATATCATTGATCATAACGCTCACGCTTGGACCAGTGCAGTCACAATATTTCCACGAAATCGAACTGTAAGATTTTACCCGTCTTCGGAAAATTCCGAAGGAAGGAATTCTGAGAGTCATGTTTGTTTTTATTAAACAGATAGGTGAAAACGATCCTGTGTCAGTGTGGTTATTTTCGAGTTCAGATAATGAAATATATGATCAGTTTGTACGCGTTAACGGTGAAATATACCGTAAAGAATCTCTTCATGAAGCAATGAGACAACTTGCTCAGAGATACTCAAAAGATACTGACCGATTACTAACTAATTGTTTCACTGTTCCATCAGTTGTAGCCCATGCTGCCAGAGAAAAAAAATTCCTGGAAGCCAACCCGAAGTGAGTTTCTCGAAGATATACAATTAAGTTGTTGCGAATACGGACACGGCGGATTGTGGAATGCCAAGAATAATTACAAGGAAATGATATCAGTTGATATGGTTGTGTGTTATCCAGGAAGCTTTCTCGGGATGGGAGAATGCTCTGGATACTTTAAAAGATTTGGACACCCCACAAACTCGATGACTCGGGTGGCTATTAATGGACCATTACCCGATTTTGACCCAACAGGATTTGCTCGTGTAGTGTCATTCGAAATGGCTATGGGTCTTCATGTTGTTTGTTATGCTTGGTTTGGTCGGCATTTTAGTGAAAAACGCTGGGCACCAATAGTGTTGTTACGATATATGCTTGACTGTAAAATACTGATATCGTTGACGGTTAGTGAGGCAATTATATCATATCGGGCACAGACTGAAGTTTGGTTACCAACACCTGAACTGGTTGATTGCGAAAGTGATGATTACAGTACATTAATCGCCAACCTCGAAGAGAAAAGAACCGCGAAGGATCTCGGTAGAAGAATAATTGGTAAATTTACTCCGGGTGGTGCATATGATCATAAACGACATTATGCAAGACTGATTATGGATCCCGCAGAGTATAAATTTGTGGTCGCTGATGCAACTGCGAGAGGTATATTTGTAAGTCGAGAAAAAGCTTATTTATCTGATGGAACTCGACTGGGTACGATTGTAAGTTATACTGATGGCGAGTCACCTCAGTATACTCATTTAAGATCTTCAATGCTAGCTTATGCTTCTATAAATTTGCTATCGATGATAAATAGATTCCCTGACACTGCAGTTAGAGTTGCAACGGACTCATTTTGCATCAACAAGAAACACCTGAATTCGTTAACTCGTTTTACAACTGATGGTGAATGATGGGGTTCGTGGAGAATAAAAGAAGAAATGGTGTATGATTATTGTGAGTCCGCAGACGTTGAGATTAAGATAGTTATTATAAATCAGAATTATCAGAAATGTCGAGTGCACCATCTGTGTACGATCCAGTGTCCAGACACAAGACTGTTTATCTCAATGGGCCAGGAGGGTCTGGTAAGACGACTCGAGCGATTGAATTATTTCGGAATTCAGATATGATCGTGTTAACACCTACACACAGACTCGCGAGAGAGATGAAACAACGAGGGGTTAACTCATGCACTTATCACAGCTTTTTCAGATATAAGGGCGACACATGGACCCCTGATCGAATGGGGGAGAAATATATTCCGAGGATTATCGTTTGGGACGAAATATGTACGGTACCGTTAGAAACATAAAAAATATTTCTCGATTGGTTATTAACAAAAAATACAGCTGTGATAATGTGCGGCGATCACGGTCAGCCACCTCCGTTTGTTGGACCATCCCCACATTTGTGGTTAAAAGATTTTATTGATTATTACGAGGAGATAACTGATGATTATAGAGCGCTTGATGCAGAATTAAACGAGTTTAAGAAAGTAATCAGACTACAACCGAATAAAATTCAGTGTGAAATAATGCGCAAGGTGATTTCAGAAACTTCCTTGAACGACTTTTGGGAAACGTGGAAACCAAACGATTTGATAGTGGCAAGTAGAAAGATAGTCAGAGACACACTTCAACAACAGTTATTTCAATTACACAAGAAGAAATTTCCAACACTGCCAGTGCCATTGTGTTATAGACCAGCTGATACGCGGTTACAGAATATCGACATTGATATACCAGGACAGTCAGGGAAACATAATTTTAGTATTAAATGATATTGTTGCAGTTGATGTCAATGTTGTTGAAGATGCACTGCGCGCCGATAAATCCCCGTGGACGCTAGGATACGCAATGACGATACATTCATCTCAAGGACTAACTATCTCTGATACAGTTGTTTGGATCATTGATGATCGAATCGAGTGGTCAAACTTAGTTTACTTGGCTGTGTCCAGAGTCAGAAGAATATCTCAACTGCGGAGAATTGTCTTGGATGAGTCAATGGCTGATGAAATTAATAATGAAAACAGCAGTGATATAATAAGAAAAAAAATTGCTGGTTATAAACAAAGTGACAAAAAAAATAATCGAGAATTTGACCTTGATGTTGAATTTATCATGACACTGAAACAACAGCAGAATAATCACTGTGCGAGTTGTAATTGTATAATATTGTGGCAGTATTCGAGTAATAATCCAAGACAATTCACCGTAGATAGAAAAGATAACAGTCGTGGTCATACACGCGAAAATGTGATGCTGACCTGTCTCGAGTGTAATCGACGTCGGGGTGCTAGTCAAGTGATGTAGGCGGTAATTGTGTGTCCTCGGGAATTACTTGTAGTTGTTCACGTATGAATCCACGTTGAGGAGCACTTGAATCCAGCCTGTAGATTGCCGGTCTACCAGTAGATCTAGTTATGTTAGTTATCTTGTGTGTGGTAATACTCCAGATAGGATCAGTCGCTCTTTTTTTTACCACTTTCAAGTTCACCTGGTTCATATAAATATCTCACAGTGACATCACCCAGTATTGGTTGTGCTGAAAAATCACGTCGTTGTGGTATATGTTTTTTGGTAATTGCGTTAATAGGTTTCATGTTGGTTGTTCGAGTAATCTGGTTATTTAATGCAGCTATCACATTTGGTAATCTTGTGACCCATTCGCGTGATCTCTTGTCCTGAATGAATTCCTTCGCGTATTGATATCCAAATAACCGCTCAGCAAGAGTTCGATTAAATCGCTCAACAATTGCCTGATCACGGTGAATTGCAGTATGTCCTCGTCTGATGTCACATTATGTTGTTTCATCAGTGATGATACTGCACCCTGAAATTCTTTGCCAGAATCAACTTGTAAGAGATGTGGCCATTGTAGAGGTCCTCGTTGATAAATTCGTTCAAAAGCATTGGCTACTTCAGATGCTGTTTTAGTCGTTAACGGTTCCGCATCTTTGTATCTACTTGCAACATCAACTACAGTTAACGCGTATTTATATGTTATTTGACGTCTTCGGATTTTAATAGTATCATGTGGCAGAAATAATATGTCAGCCTGATGAACTTCATTAGGAACACTAACATCAAAATGTGCAAAGTGAATTTGTTTAGGCGGTGGTTGGTAAATTTGCCATATTGCCTGTTTGGATAACCAATTTTTAGCAGTAACGCGCGTAACTTTTGCTGCTTCAGCGAGTTTACTAATTGCTGCGCTACCCCTCCAGTATCCTTTGGGGAATAATAAATCGAATCCATTTATAATTAATTACCAGCACCTAACGCTAATTTACCTTTCATTGCGGATTTTATTAACCAACTAGCTAATTTTTCATTGAGAGATTTATCAGTAATGGAATTTAGCGCGTGAATTAATTTCACATCTGCGAGATGCCTATCTTGTAGATATTTACTTTTATAAGCTACATCATGAGCATGGCACGCTTTATCAATAGCGTTTATCGGATACTCACCTGGTTTTGGTTGATCTTGTTCATCAAGTCTGGTTCCAGGACCGCAGTAATTATATCCTGGGAGGTGTTTTTCTCCTGGGTATTTAGCCCACGGAGTACCGGGTAGTTTTGTTAATTTTGCTGCAATATCACCTCCGTGTTGCTTTTTTTATACTTGACTTTGGCTTTGGCTTTGACTTTGGTTTTGGTTTTTCACCTGACTTGCCAGTGGAAATAAATTTAAATTTCTTTGTACCGCATCGTTCACACTTGCCCGTAACTGCAGATCTATTATTTTTTGTTGTAATGGTTGTTAGATCACTTGTTGGCGTGCGCGCCCTGCATTTCACACAATATAAATCCATTCGTTTTATATATTTTCTATATGGAAATCACTGACTTTTCTGCAACAAGGAAACAAGAACCAGTTAAGCATCACGCAGCGCTACCAAATTCTGTTCGTATGATTATCATTGGTCGATCTGGAAGTGGTAAGACGCAGTTGTTACTTAATTTAATAATGAAGTGGATGAAATGGGACAAGTTATATCTGGTAGCTCCATCTACAGACGATCAGCGTTGTTATGATGTAATAAAAGATTATAATGAAAGCGCAAAATCGTTAAGCGGAGATGATGTTGCTGAATTTATAACTGACATTAATGAAGCACCAAGTATTGATGATATTGATGGGTCAATTAACAATTTAGTTGTTTACGATGATATTATGCTGGATAAACAATCAAATCCTGCCAGGATATTTTCCAGAGGTAGACACAAAAACACATATAATTTATGTAACCCAGCGATATACACAAATTCCTAAAGTGATCAGGGATAACTGTAATATTCTTACTGTCTTTAACGGAGTTGATACTCACACGTTACGAAATATTCGTCAGACCTGGTGCAGCGGCGATATGGACATAAATAAATTAAAAAATTTCTTTAGTCGTGCTAAAATAACCCCACACGGATTTATAACAATAAATTTACATGATCCTCGAACACGGTATCGAGTTGGTCTTGATAAAAAAAATTAATTGAGCAGCAGGGAGGGCGACGACAACGAATTGTTTCATTTTTTTTAATCGAAGCGCCATTAATGAATTTTTCAACCAGAAACCGTATTTAGACTAACTCAGGAGGACCTCCCAAGGAGGTTTCTCCCTCCGAGAACTCCTCTTGAAACGTAGTCGACGTTATTTCCGGTTGAAACCCTTTTTTGGAGGGTTTATTTTGACATTTGGAACCTTCTAAATTTTGTAGGATTCGCCCTCCCTGCTGCTCGGCTTATAGTCTGTTTCTAAATTCTGTAGTAATTTTTCTCCATAAGCAAGACGTTGTAATCACAGTATATCCTATTCATTGTTGTTTCTCTTCCACGTAATAGCTTATTTTTCATAAAATGTTGAACTTGACTAACTTTTTTACAAGATCGGTTTAGTTTGCTTAATATCTCTTGTCCTTTATTGGCATTTTTACGTTGAATTTTGTAAAACTAGATATAAACCCGACATAATTACTCGACTGAACTGCTGACAGAAACAGTCCAAAGTAATATATTTCATTTCTATAGCATGATGGATAAACATTACATCTTTTCAAAGCTATGCGCAGAATAGGCTGACATATCGCGAGTCAGAAAAAACAGGGGGGTGGTATCCAGTGTCCAAAATTAATATTATTTTGAACAGAATATTCTGGTGACAATTGCATCTTTTCAAATGGTAAGCATTGCTGTATTTTATTTTTGTCAATCGCTCGAATTCGGTATGTGTTTCGCTTCAATATTGGAAACGAAAACCTTAGGTGCGCAGAAATGCCCGACAGCAGTGTAAATAATTCATATCAAAATCGCATAAATCATATTTTATTTTGCTTTATATTATTATTAAAACAAAAACAAATAAGTTGTGTGTGGAAACCGATATATACAGAGAAAACATGTAAATACATGTGTATTTCTGTGTATATTTCGGTTTTTCTGTCAATTTCGGTGTTTCTAGTAATCCGTTGAAACGTGCAACCAAGACCAACCTTGTCAGCAAACACACAGGAAGAACGCGCCTTGACGGGAATGTCGGTCAGCGTGGAATTGTTTAAAGCTTTGGGTCTGGGTTACCAACTGCTAGAAGTGTACGAAATTTCCCACTTCCCCAAGACATAACAGTACCACAAGGGTGACCCAAGTCAGAAAGGCATTTTCACTTACTACGTTGATGCCTTTTTTGAAAGTGAAACAAGAAGTCAGCGGCTATCCTTCCTAGTACCACACTTCCGAAGACCATACAAATTCAAAGAGAAATAGTGGGAGCTGGAAGTCATCACTTTAGACCATGTGGAGAAAAATGAAGGAAGGCAATCGTTTGCCAAAGTGATGTTAAATTGCTTGTAGGGTAAAATGACACAACGAACGTATTTACACAAGACTGAGCATTTGACAGAACCTTCCCGCTACTTCCAGATGATTCACGACAAAAACAATACATGAAACACGTGGACGTCCTACGTGAGGACTTGATCTTAGTGAATTACGAAGAAGAACTGGACTTTGTAGAAGCCGTTGAATTTGGAAATGTCATCATTGCTGCTTACATGATAGCCCATGCTTGCATGAAATTATACGAACCTGTAAAACTGTTAGGAGATCGCATCCTGTACTTTGACATGGACAGTTGCATCTACATCGATTGCCTGGGTCAACGTCATCCGGACATCGAAGAAGACTGTTTAGGAGCCTTGACGGACATGCACTCCGACGACAAGATTCAAAGTTTTGCTAGTGGTCCTAAAAAATACGGCTACGAATACTGGGACCCACAAGGAAAAGTGCACACAGAGTGTAAAGTTAAAGGATTGACTCTCAATTATAGCAACATTCGACTGGTGAAATTTGGTGTATTGAAAGAAGCCTTGCAGTCAGGACAGGATGAAAACTTCAAAGTGACCACTGACGAACAGAACATGATTGTATGTTTACGCACACACCAAATCATCTGTTGAGCCTTGGAAAAAGTCTATCAAATTGTGTACCAGAAGATAGTTCAGCTTCCCAACCACTTCAATTTACCGTACGGTCACATCGATATTGGTCGGCAACAAAAAGGGACAACGTCCATGACCTATGGTTCATTGTAACTACCAACGTCAATCGAGAAATTTGAATCCTTTCAAACAGCAAATATCGAGTGTAAGACTAAAGTCCAACGAGAAACTCTGGTGTTATGCTATGCCTCAAGATCACTTCACGAATGTTGTCCCACATCTTATTTGTTTATGTGCTAATGCCATGACAAGCTAAGTGCAACCAGTGCAACTTCCAGACCAAAAGACTTTACTTTATGGACATGCTGACATTGACGAGTATAAAAATGGGACGACTTCCAAGAGCGACACTTCCCTGCGAGGACAAGCAACAAGAAAGATGAATCACTCTCCGCAGATTAAAAAAGAAAAGGAACAAACATCACTGACGTATTTCACCATCATACCGTCACAGCAAAGTGGGTCCAAGAAGGGAAAGGATTCAGTAGACCTAAAGGAGTATTTTAGCATCCAAATGTCTCAGACAGCGACTTCGAGAAAATTTAGGATGACAACTTACACCTACATGGTAAAATTTAAAGACTTCGCATCTGACGTCCCACCCAAGGAAGTAGCAGCAGGTTTTATTATAGACCTACTTGACTCACTGTTAGAGGAACTCAAACGTCAGCACCAAGTCAAAAATCGAGGTTTGAGCCTATCAATGTATCACGACAGACTGAACTCGCCGATGTCTTGGGTTTAGCTCACCTGCAAAATTAACTTTTTCCAAACGTTTGAGGGCTATTGAAGACGTGCAGACGATGAGAGGAAAATCTGACATCACCAATGGAAAAGTGACTATTCATATGGCATATTTTGTACCTCTATGGGAAGAGGACACTGACTGCACTTGATATGCTTACCGTTAAGTGTACCTAGCAAGATGGACATAACAGCTGATTTACGAATGAAAGGGAGTACGTGATAGCAAAAATCTATGCTGGGACACAAAGTGGTAGCTGACCAGATTTTAAACGTGTGTGACGGATATAGAGATAAACATAACTTTGTCCTATTTGATTGGTTGTTACTTGTTTTATTTTAGCTTTTTCTTATAAGTGAACAGTTAATGTAAATAAGTTGTATATGAAGTGATTTTTAAAAGGCGTGAACTTTAATTTTAAAAAGTAGTTTCCTAGAACCAGGAATTAGTAAATAGGTTTGTTTCATGTCGAAATGTAAATGTATTAAATGGATAGTGCTTAGACCAAAGCACAGGTCAGAGAGTCCATGTACATACTTGAATAAATGTTTTGTACCCATACAATAAACTTTTCTTTTTTGAGTCTCTATTCTATCTGCGAGTCTTTGTTTAGAACATTTCTATCCTCTTTTCTGTGTGTTTCCATCTGCTTTGTTTCAATGTGTATTTGTTTGTTTCTGTATGGTATGTCTATGTTTGTCCCTATCAGCCTTCATCCCTATAAATGCATTTTACCCTATAAAAATAGTTTTGAACCTATAAACACCATGACGTAACCCATGTTCAATTCCCCAGGTGTCATTCCCATTGTCCATATGCATGCCCACCCATGTTAAATTCCCACAGATCCCATAGTGCCGGGACACCTTTTTGACTGGGACTCCAATGACCCTATACAACCCCAAGGTTTTGCCCCATGTTAAATTTTCTATAGACCCTAAACAGACTCACGACCTTTTTGACTGAGATTTCCAAAGACCCTAAACAGCCCCACTATACTACTGTTACTTGCTCATGACATCAATCTTCCAAATATATGCATAATTACTTCAATTTTTAGAAGAGCTTCATTCTGGCATTATAAGAAAAATTATAAGAAAAACTCGTTTTTTAACCAGACCTTCCTATGGCAAAGATTCACGTAGCTACATCAAGTCTGGCTAAACAAGACTAAAGTCTTGCCACACGTAGGCATGATAACAAAGTCATTTGCACCTCACACTGTAAGTGCTCTCCCAAACTCAAAACTCCATCTGTCAAGAAAAGGAAAGACTTGAACACAGCTGTAACTTTTATTTGCCTTCAAGATTTATATGACACATTACAATTTTAGTGATGCAGGACTTTCAGTAGTCCAGCCTTTTACATATTTAAGACATGACTGCCAACATAATAAAATAAAAAACTGTGCTTTTTTCAGTCATATTATATTACATGTTACATATTTAACAAAAAATCACTGAATACAATCAACCTGCTATAAGTTATCTTTATGTAAAATTCACCAGCACATGTAAGACAACAAAAAACACTGTTTCTAGATTACTCTTAATATTTACCTCTATTAGATATATCACATGATAAATTGTCAAGATCTGACTGGTCAACTACAGAGATTTATTTTAGAACAGGAAAACTCCTTGACTACAGGATACAGTAAGTAGCTACAGTCAATGTACCTGATCCAATGTGTACGGTTACCATGTGGCAACATCATAGGGCATGACAGTGTCATTTTTAATACCAAACTACTACCTTCTGTCCAGGGAACTATTCTCCAACAGTCTTGTCTGGTGGAATATAGAACACCTGCTTTCAGCACTATACCCAGAAAAGAATATGTATAACAACAGTTCCCTCAGTTGATGGTGGTTATAGAATAATTTAGGTTACTTTCACACATAGGCCAAATCCTGCAGGCCCCATAGTTGACGTTTAAAGACTGGTTCAAATGCATCCAGTTTGGCCCTATCATTCAATACACACAATACATTCATTATCTCCTTTTAAGGAATTAAAGTTTATTAAAATCTCTCCACTTACATTATCTACCTGTTTATAATCTCTCCACTTTTACCTGTGAAAAATCTCTCCATTTACAGTATTTACCTGTGTATAATGAGAATTGTGTAAAATCTGAGTTGACCACATTACACAAGGTGCTTCATTAAAAGAATTAACAGTGCAAACTCTGATATTCCAGCACATCAAGAAACAGATTTTTTAGATGGGTCGTATGATGTAGCACAGGGTCTTTAATTGTAAACATGAATTCCATCATCCGCATCTGGACTATCCCACAAGATACAGACTGGTATAGAGGAAAATATAGATACTCCACCCTAAGAACTGGGTCACAGCAATCTACTTTTGTATGGACAAGCTACTTTCCATGAGTAGGACTCACATGCCAATTTTCATTTGAAATAGGGTCCAAGAGACTAATGGTATGACATTTGCTAAAAACAAGTCACTCGAGCAAGAACATCAGGTCAAATGATTTAGCTTTATATGAAAGGTTACCCAACTTGATATCCAGTTTTCTATAATTAGCTGTCTGTTCATTACATCTTTAATATCTATGACACTTTTATTCACACTTCTGTCATTTGCAGTGTATGCAAATGACAGAAGTGTGAATAAAAGTGTCACAGATATTAAAGATGTAATGAACAGTCAGCTAAATATAGAAAATCCACTCCTGAGTGAATATATGGTCACACTGGTCTAATTTTGGTATGGGGAAGTCTTGTTAAGATGCATCTACATGCCAGTTTTTATAGGTAAAGGTACATGTTGAGAAAACATTATTCACCATTTAAAATCATTCAAACAAGAAAATCAGATCACAATGATCTAATTTTGTTATTGTTACTTTCTTCGAGATTGAAATCACATAATACCAATTTTCATTAGTGTTGGTGAAATAGGGTCTAAGATACTGACCATAAAAAACGGGAGTGCAAAAACTACAAAAGTAGCTCCAGCTTGAAAATTAGCCAACACTGACCTATTTATGGTAAGGTCAAGTAACAATAATCGAGATGTATCCAAGTTAGGGTTGTCATTTGTGAGTGTGAAAATAATCATAGATATTGAGGATAAAACAAACAGCTCAGCTGAAAATATAAAGTCATTCCAATGCAAGAATTAGTTCAAACTGACTTAAGTTTTTGAATGGATCAGCTGCTTTAATGCCATTTTCATGAATGTTGGTGAAATAGAGTCAAAGCTACTGAGGTTGTAATGAACAACTGCAAATACAAGGATCACTTATGCATTCAAATTAGGTCACTTGGACCAGATTTGGATACGCTTGAGACAACATTTGTCTAGATGTATCTGCACACTAATTTTCATAAGCGTTTCGTGGACTCCATGATGTTGAGGGTGTTATGAAAAAATAGCTGTGAATGAACCTCTGCTATGAAGTCTTTCCAGAAGGGAAATCTGGTACAACTAAACACTCAGCGGTCATGAAACGCAACCCAGACCTCAAAGGTCTGTCATATTTGTATTGTATTATCTCATCACATATTCATCTAATCTGTAAAATATTTAAACTGAAGCAAAGTATTCATCCTTTTGTCAAGGATATTGTGTCTATTGTGGATACACACCATGAATTCTGAGTCAACAATGATTCTTTCGATATAAAACAGTGGAACCCTTCCCCAATCCGCTGATACCATCAAAAATGAGAAAGGTTTCAAATTACTCTCATTACCTTCCTTAAAGACTATGATCCAAAATGCTGTCTACATTTTACATGATACAAAACTTTTCCAATAAGATACATCTCCAATAATTCATATTTTGCAAAATCAAAACATTTTTTGTGTCCTTCCACAAAATGAAAAGATAATTATTCCTGAAGACCCATGATCAACACATTTCTTTTGCTAGGTATGCCATTGTGCATATTTGCCTGAATGCAACATGCATCTAACAGCGATCAACTTAGACCAACTTATACTGTTGTATAATGCATCAGCAGATCTGGGTCTACATGGTTAGTCCAACTGTAAACAACAAAGACATTGATCAGCCATCGCATATGCTTTGGCAGATTAGGTACTCTGTTGTTTGTTCTACTGATTATTCCCAACAAACTGCATAGACCCAGATCTGTTGGCACATTATGCAGATCTGGGTCAGTGCATTTTGCAGTTGTACTTGCCTTATAAGTAAGTATACATAGTACACAATAAAGCCCTGTAGTGAGGTCATAATTATATCCCGACTTTAACTGGAAATATTGTGACCACCTCCATCTGTCCCTTACCACATCTACTTCCATCTTCACTAGCCAAGGTTCCGATACGTTAACCCTATTTACACGTTGGTGGATTGAGCAGATATTTCTGTGGCTTGGGTCTGTGAATTTGATTAGCTTACGACTGCATCCAATCAGAATTGTTCAAATTTGAACACTGTTCCTATATGATCAAGACAGAGGGGTGCAAATAACTTGAATGGACTCATAAAAAAGCAAATACACCTGTTCTTTCTGGTACATAGTCATACTTTAAACTTAAAAATTATCCTTTTGAAGTCAACTGTCTCCACCATTTTTGGTTAATATACACTGCACTGCTTTTACACACTATTGGTTAGTTGGCATTACATACTAAGGGAGGCAATTCATGAAATCCAATAGACGTCGCTAGGACGAATCGCAAAAATATCTGCCTGAACCTCCAAGGTGTAAATACTTCTAACATATTGGAACCATGGCTAGCGAAGATGATCTACTTCTAAACAGATCAACAAAAATTCACAAACTTTGTAGTCATGCTGCCATGGGGTAACCATTTGCACAAAGAGTGACATCTTTGGTTCCCAGAAACAAGGTCCCTGTGCAGAACCAAAACACATAAAAATTTAAACTATAATGACATTTTCAAATAGCTTCCAAACTTGACACGTGTGATTATAACAGAAACTAACGTTATTACCATGGATTAATGTCTTAAGTAGGGTGGAGTAAATTGGTGCAGTGAGTGAATGTGGGTTTGGAACATTTAATAAAAAGCATGGGATTTATGATGTTAAGCCATTACAGTTGCTCCAATATCGTTTATCATTGGTTATTGCTTTCATTTGCATTTTAAACTGTTTGAAGCTCTCTGATTACTATAATTCTACAAGTAACAACTGATACTGTAAGGCATACCAATGTTCTATATTAATGATCATATCACTGTGATAATGTGCATTCATTCTTAATCTTCAAGACACCTTAATTTAAAATACATATTTGTTGCTTTCTTTGCATTTTGTTCGATATACGTATGGTTCATACTGCACCAAGTGAGTAGAATTTCATAACATCCATTGAGATACAACTCAGTTTTAATGACGAGTAATTTTTGTGATCTTCCTTGATTTAATGCTCTTCCTCGGTCGAAGCGTTATGCGAGTGATGTTAGACCCTGTAGTGTCCTTTTTGACCTTTGCCACAGCCGTTGTCTGCTTAGTGATCCTTCTCCTGCTTGACTGTAACCTGACCTGACCAGGATCCAATGGGCTGATTAGGGATACTTCCTCCTCCGATGCGGGTGTCCCAAGATTTAAACTAGAAAAGAGATTTATTTTTAAGTTATGGTAGATGTCTACTCATTACATGACATTAGTATGTATCAGGACTGTAAAAACGTCCAAATTTAATCTTACCATTTCACGAAGGTTATGAAGAACACAGCCCTATGTAAAAGTATCTCCTAACCTTTGCATCACGCAAATTTTTTTATTTTTAAATTATAATTCATTTTAATCTGATAAAAATTCTTTCCAAAGATCAATGCATTAATTTGAAAATACTACCCTATATATAATTACTGATGCTCTAACTGCAATCAAACACAGGAACACCTAATTAAAATGTGTGCATCGTAATCATTATGAAGTTGGAGAGAAATAGTGTGTGTGCGTGTGTGTGTGTGTGTGTGATTTGGATTTTTAACATAGCTTTTACAAAATTTCAGTCATATCTTTATGATGTCTGCAGAGTGGCAGTTTATAGTGATGTCTAGCACTGAGAAATACAAGCTTATGTTTAGATATCACTCAGTAAAATTCATGGGACATCTTGTGACATAAGACTATTAAAAAAGCTGGAACAAATGTATGTATGTATGTGTGTGTATATATATATATATATATATATATATATATATATATATATATATATATATATATATATATATATAGACACACATACACACACACACACACACATAAAGAAGCCCTGGAATTTTAAGACCGACATAAAATTCATGCATAGATTGGTTTACTTGAAGAAAAAGAATCTAAAATTAAGTGGTTTTTGTGAAGGAAAAGCTGAAAATAGATAACCCTGATGATGTAGGATCATACCATAGTCTGATATGACTTTATAACCAAGTAAACAAAAAATACCTTGTCGAGACCTTGACACAAAGGTCCTTGTTGAAATCTTGAGACAAAAGTCGTTGTTGACACTTTGACATAAAGGTCCTTGACAAAAAAGTGATTTTACGCTTTGCCATTCACATTTTACCTGAATGAAATATGTTCCAAGCAATGACAAGTGTTAAGTCAGTGCAAAAGATTTTAAGAAACTCAAGATGATAATAAGATTCAAGATTCTAGTGATAAATTACTGAGAAGAGGAACAATTTCTTTCCAGTTCCTTTGTTTGAATTATGTAAACAGTGTTTTTACCTAGTAACCCATTATCCAAGGTGACATGGTTACCTTGACTACATTTAATAGTGCTTTCGGTATTCCTGCCACACTGGACAACAAATTTTTACAAAAGTCATGTTACTGAAATAAAATTAGTCAATTCTTATCAATTTTTATGTGCTGAACACGAATATGACAGTCAAATTGCAAAATTGGCTCTAGTTTTTTTGTAATCTGCAAGAAATTAATGTTTACATAACGAAATGCATTCCAATAGTAAAAGGTCAACTGTAATAGCCTACCTATAAAAAATCAAGTCATTGACTACATCTTAGATTTCTTCGCCTGTCTCTTGTACAGCTGTTCGGGAGCATCTCTGAGGAGTGTCCAGCAGTAGTCAGCCAGTATTGTAGTGGACCATTTTCCCTGGTATCTTTGTTCCATTGTTGCGATATCTTGATGAAAACGTTCGCCGTGTTCATCACTAACAATACCACAGTTGCTAGGAAAGAAATCCAAATGGGAATGAAGGAAGTGAATCTTTAGAGACATATTGCAGCCAAGTTTCTTATACTTCATCAACATGTCTTCTACTAGTTCCTTATAGTTTTCTGCCCTAACATTTCCGAGGAAGTTTGTAGAAACTAGGCGAAAAGCATTCCATGCTTGTTTCGCGTCACCTTCCAGCAAGTTGTTGAACCGGTCATCTTTGAAAAGCTCTCGAATCTGAGGACCCACAAAAATCTTTGCTTCGCTGAGTCGAGGGAATTTTTCATGCAGGTATCGGAATGCTGGCAAAGTCCGGTCAATGGCTTTCACGAAGTTCTTCATCAAACCTAGTTTGATGTGAAGGGGTGGTAGCAAGATTTTCTGAGCCTCAACCAGAGCTGGGTGTTGGATATTCTTCTCTCCAATGGCTACATTCTGCCTGTGAGTCCATTCCTTCCTCATGTAGTGCATTTCCCTTGCTCGGCTATCCCACTGGCATAAGAAACACATGTATTTTGTATATCCTTGCTGCAGTCCCATTAAAAGGGCAACTACCTTCAAATCACCACAGAGGTGCCAGCTGTACTTGTTATACTCAATGGAATTCAGTAGCTGCCTTAAGTTATCGTATGTCTCTTTCATGTGGACAGCATACGCTACTGGAATAGATGGAAGAATGTTTCCATTGTGCAAAAGCACAGCCTTGAGACTCAGTTTCGAAGAGTCCACAAATAGTCTCCATTCTTGTGGGTCATGAGTGATTTTTAAAGCATTCATGAGGCCCTCAATATCGGAACAGAATATCAGATTACTTTCCTTTCTGAAGAAAGGCTCCAATTGCTGGTGGCGCTTTCGATATGCAGTAATTGTGACATCTTCTTCTAGAAGATTCCATTGTTGGAGTCTTGATCCTAGCAATTCTGCCTTGTTCATTGATAAGTCCAAATCACGAATCAGGTCATTTAGTTCTTCCTGTGTTATTCTGTGTGGGGTTGATGATGCACCACAGTGAAAATCTGGATCACTGCATGCTGATGGACCAGGAGAAGAACAGGTCGACTCACCTTTGTCTTCGTCAGATGAATCAAGAGAATATTCTGCTGGAGGTTCTGGAATAGGAAGTCCCTCACCATGTGGAACTGGTCTCAATGCAGACGGAATGTTTGGGTAGACTATTCTCGACTTCTTTCGCTTCGTTATTCCGCCGGAAAGATGGGGAACCAAGCAGAAGTAACAGTCATTTAGGTGGTTGCTTGGCTCTCTCCACACCATTGGGACTGCAAACGGCATTGATGACCTTTTGCAATTCAACCACTGTGAAAGCTGTGTTGTACATGTAGCACAGCATATATGCGGAGCCCAAGGCTTGTCTTGGTCACCAACCTTGCATCCGAAGTAAAGATGATATGCCTTCTTCACTTGAGAATTGATACTTTTCTTCTGGTTGGCAAATGTCACTTCCCCACAAATATAGCAAAAATTGTCCGCGGTATTTACACACTTTCGAGGCATTACTGTTCTTTATTGTACGTAAATGGATAAAATAATAAGTTTTATGTAACAGTAGCTTGAACTGTCTCGCACAACGTCTAAAATATTTTAAATGCTGAACCTATCTGATTGGGCTTTATATAGTACACTGCTTACGTCAGCTTCAGCAGCCGCCTGGCATTAGTATAATAGGCCTACACATGTATAGTACACTGCTGACGTCAACTTACTTCAGCAGCCGCATGGCATTAGTATTGCATTGCATCAGAAAATGATGCAATCAACTGTGGATGATGTGAGCATGATGGTATTATGCAATGTTACATCATTATTCCGGATGTTGCTGCAGTCCTACTGGAGAAATTTACACAGTGAAACATAGAAAATGAGGTATATGAATATCTTCAAAACGAGAGCCAATACAAATTTTTCACGGTTATATTCGTGTTCGGCACACCAAAATACTACAGATTAGGGCCTTTTCAAGTCAGTAATGATTTCACTGTTGACCAGTGCCATCAAACTGGTCATGCACTGATCTAAATTATTAATTAAAGCTTAAATTCCTTTACCATTCTAGTTACCTAATATTGAACAAAACCATTCAGCAAGTTATGAGGAGAAAGGTTACCTTTGAGCTCTGGTCATCAGTATGTTTGGCGTTACTTGCACAGATGTAGAAGTAGCATTTACTGCTGTCAATGGACTCCCAGCTCTGCTCAATGAACTCAGCCTGGAGCGTGTTATGGGAGAGGGCAGTGGAGGAGAAAATATGAACGACTTTACAGCTGTAAAAGGTCTTGCAGGGCTCTCAACTGGTTAAAATAAAAAATCAAACAATAATCACAGCTTGGATAACTCTGGCACATGTTGTGACATCTCAAAGGCCCACGAAAATATCTGTAAAGCCAAAATCTAATTTATCAGACGTCCATCAAATTACAATGTGACAACTCTAATGGAATGCAGCTATCTCTCCAGCTCAGAAAATTAATGGCCCATTATGATGGGCAGATGGTTCACTTTCTTATATAAAGCAATGCAAAACTAAGACAAAGAGTCCCTAAATGGGACTGGTGCTCTAATGGACCAAAAAGGAATTATCATGAATTCGTCATAAGACCATTTTGTCTTTTTAACTGATGAATAATGAAACTATCTGCAAGATATGTTGGTAACATCAACATAACAAATTTATTGACGATACTCTTTTCTTATGCTTTAGTAAACATGTTTCACAAGATACCTGTAAAGCAGCACACACTTCTTTATTAATGTCTTTGACCTTGAATCTGTTATCATGGATAGAAGATCTGTGAACCTGTCTCAGGCAATGTAAAGACATAACCATGAGCTAGGTTTGGTTAAGTCTAAAAACAATATTTCTTCACACAAAAAAGATACTGCAGTGGTATCAATCAAGGTAGTCTTCAGATGTATTTACAAACTAGAATAAATTGTAAATATCCATTATTTTACCATACTCATGGGCCAGTACTGCTTAAAGCCCAATGTGTGACTGCCAACCAATAAATCATTTTCAGAATACTATCAACTTCTTTATTTCATGCAAATAAATAAAACATCCTGTCAAAATTATCTTCTGTGTGTTGTTAAATTCAGTTTAGAAAGATTCAAATGACTTAGATTTGACTTTTGGAGTTAAATAGGTCTGGTTTTGGAATTTCTTCACATATCAGAGGTCAGAAGAGAAGCATGTTTGAGATGACTATATTAGAAATCAGATGAGAAGCATCTTTGCTTAGAATAAGCTACGTATTGTTCTAATGTTTAAGCGAAAAATCAAGGTCAATACAATTTCAGGAGTAGAAGCTACATAAAAAAATGTCTGGATAGCCACCATGATGGCCAAATTATATGTCAGATTTGTATCATGTTCATTAGCACCAATCAAACATGGTAAGAAGTCTTTTGGTAAAATTCCTGTGTAGCTATGGCCATATGTTCTGAAGAAGCAATGATTTAAAAAAAAACACATTAAAAGCCATTTTTGGAGGTCTAATTGAACACCCCATGTTGATACAAACAGTCATTCAAGTGGAATAGCAAAATATCCAATATGTCAACTGAAGCGGCCATACTGGATGTCTGAGGGATACCATTTCATTAAGGACCAACTCTAAACTTCATAAGAAGCTTACCTTATGTCAATGCAAGCATCCGTTTAAGAGTAACAAGATTTTCATGACAGCCACATCTTCTGGAGTAGTGATAAGATTTTCAAGATGGATGCCATGGTGGCTATATTGGAATACAGCACTGCACTGTTTGCACTTAGAACCAACTAGATGTGATGGTAAGTCTCCTGGGTGTAACCTAGATGTCATGGTAAGTCTCCTGGGTGTAACCTAGATGTCATGGTAAGTCTCCTGGGTGTAACCTAGATGTCATGTTAAGTCTCCTGGGTGTAACCTGATACTGATTTGAACATCAGTCGATTTTCAAGATGGCTGCAATGGTGGCCATATTGTATGCCAGATAAGTGCTATTTTCTTTTGAACCAAGCAAACATCACAAGTCATCTTTCAGTTACAAAAACCCAACAACAACAAAAAAATAAATAAATGTGTAAGTATGGCATTCTCTCTAAATTCAGTAGCAAAAACAAGATTTTCAAGACGGCTACCATGGTGGCTATACTGGAGGTAAGATCTGTACCATTTTAATTGAAAACCAACTAGATATCATAAGAAGTGTTTTGGCGACAGCTTCATGTTGATATGACTTTCTGTTCAGCAAAGCAAAATTTCATGAGTATGAAAACTAGTATTGACTCTACCTTATGTATAGTAATAAATGCAGCTTTACTCACTGTCCATGGCCTACTTTATTTCCCAAAGCATATATTGTTCCAATTTACATACATATTTTTGCACATATCAACAGATTAGTCCTGCTTTCACAAAGTTCATATCAATCAGGTGTCTCCAAAGAGCTGTTTTGTCTCGTGTCATGATAAGACAATTGGCATGAATCGGCTTAAGGTAGATGTTTTCAGGTCAACTGAGACCTGGTCTAAATGTACATCTCCATTGTCCATAGCTTTGGAGTTTATTTTTTGTGTATAGGATTAAATGATCATGGCTGGGTATTTATCAATGTGCAAATTTTACCTAATCACTCACAAAGTAAATAAAGTCTGAAAGACTGATTGATAGATATGCAACCACGAACATTTAATCCTTATAATTTCAATTTACTTCTTGTCATCAGATCAGCAGATTTCATCAACAAAACATTCACTTTTATATGGATTGAAGTTTTCTTTTGTTAGCCTCTCAACTGCAACAGAATACATAGCCCAATCTTCGCAAGCCAAGAGTCATCGATTCTTTATACAGTAATATTGAACAGAGTGTCAGAACAGGTCTAGCCAGTGATATATTGTTATTCTCATTATTTTAATATATGAAAAATTGGTTGATACTGTTTATACCAGGTTATTCATTTTTTCAGACATTATGCTTGTTTATGGTACATGTTGCTATAGCATTCATTGCTGATGCTTTCTACACAAATACAAAATAGTGTCAGTTCAAATGACATCCACTGCTCCATATGTGACCCTGATTTTTAAATAACAGCCGGTAAAATGTTATAGAAGCTAAATGCAATAATTTCATAGGACTGGCTTGTAAAACCTGCCATATGCTTTCTTTAGTAAAAGATGTGAGTGTTGAAATGCAGGAATGACTTTGCAACTATACTGTTTTAACTTCTATTTGGCAATTTTAATAGGGGTTGCATATTTTAGTCATAAATCACAAAGGTGGGTGGGTGGAGCTTGTTATTATTATGGCGCAAGACTTTGGTATTGATAAAGCTTCACATAAAATTACCTGGAAACTTGGAACCAAAGTAGTCCACAGAATTTACTGATGCATAAAAATTCTTGACCAGTATCATGTGACTGTTAATAACCAATCAGACTGCAGAGAATTTGGTTGATTTATAATAATTGGAATTATGTTACAACAATTCCATCAGCACCAGCCATCATAAACCAGGACAAATAACACAAGCATTATGCATCCAATTTTGGACACAGTCAAGGTCACCCAGCAACACAGGTTTCACATGGGTCAATTTTGTCAGGATTGTTTCAAACAAAAAAGATTTACAATCACTGGCACTGTTCAGGTGCCTAATCCATAATTCTTGAGAACTTTATGCTTTGATAGCGGTCTTTAAGAGAACCTCAAGATAATGATGGTGATATTAATGTGTTAACTCAGATGTGTGTTGAAAAAGAAGTTGTCATTTTCTTTAAGATCACACCACATTTATGCCAGATGTTAGCATTGAATAACTTAACGTAATTACTGCGGATTATGAATGTCAATATAATCATATATGTGTGAATGATAGATCCATGAAATTAGGTACCAAAAACGGATACTTTTTATCCAAACCTTGAAATTTGAAAACCACGATAATAAAAAAACAATTATTTATCACATACATTAAAGGGTGGTGGTCTGCAATGTATTAGTGTGAACAATTAGTGTAAAACAATTATTTATCTGACACTTTAAAGGGCAATGGTTTTCAATGTAATAATGAGATATCACTCTGAACTAAGACCATAATTCAAATCAATTATCTGCATAACTTAATCATGTTCCATTTGAGGCTTATGAAATGGGAGGAAAAAGGTTTCAAAATCGGCTTGTCAGATATTCTATTGCCCATCCAAAGTTGAAATAAAACCATTATTTCAAGAAACCTATTTCTTGTTCCTGGCAAAATATGCAAGAAACCTATGCAGCTATTTTTCCTAGCTCTACTGGAATCTTAAAATAGTTGCATGGATGTTAGGCCTACTTACAAGAGTTACATTCCAAATCTGAACATAGCATGCATGTTAAGTTTGTCCCCATAAGTTACATTCCAAATCTGAACACAGCATGGATGTTATGTTTGCCCCCATGAGTTACATTCCAAATCTAAACATAGCATGGATGTTAAATTTGTCCCCAAGAGTTACATTCCAAATCTGAACACAGCATGGATGTTATGTTTGCTCCCATGAGTTACATTCCAAATCTAAACATAGCATGGATGTTAAATTTGTCCCCATGAGTAACATTCCAAATCTGAACACAGCATGGATGTTATGCTTGCTCCCATGAGTTATATTTCAAATCTGAACATAGCATGGATGTTTAGTTTGCCCCCATGAGTTATATTTCAAATCTGAACATAATGTATTTCATCTATTTTTTCGTACCCTTTAATTTTTCATAATCCAGTTATCAAAAAAATATTTAAATGTATCATAATGTTTTTGTACATATCACTTTGTATTTTTTGAAAAAATCCATTATATTATCGGACATAAAATTTCTACTAATAAGATCAACATTTGCAAAAAATACTGAAAATACTGAATTGCCATTTTTGTTTTTACAAAAAATAATAATTGCTTACTATACTGACTCTCCCAGCCCTGAATGATTGACACCCCACTCACAAAAAATCCTGCGGGTGCCCATGTGCATAAGCTCTCTTATTGTCATTACGATATCTACTGGCGTTTATTAGCAAATTATTTCACGGACCATACCTTTCAGTACTATCATTAATTAGTTCTCCATATTAAGTCCGTCACCATAACAAAACACCACACACATTTCTTATTGGCGAGTTTGAATAACAACTGATGCATATGACTGCTTAACCTTGTAACATTTGCCATATGGACAACGGCTTCAATAGCACATTGACAGATTTTCATTTCCCTAATGAGAGCCTCATTTCCCTACTGGCAGCCTTGCTGATTTGACCTCTTCTTTCCATTCTTGCCATCAATCTGGTTTCAACTGGATAACCAAAGCACTAAGCATGTTTAATTACCGTGTAAATAACACTGCATAGCCATGTGGTTGTTGTGACAATGTACATTGTAATTAATACAAGAATGAACTGTTCAGTTAGTGGTGTTTATTGATAATGGAATACAAAAATAGTTTTTTTTTCTCTTTGCAAAAGCTACAAATAAAAACCACCCTGAATAAATGTGGTCTTGTAGACTGAACAAAATTTGTTTCATCTCTCACACGCATGGACACACACTCATGCACATTAACTAAAACGTGATTGCAAGTCCTTTATTTTTTACTGCAATTTGATAATGAGATTATTGTTGCTGTAAAAATACAAGTTTCACTTAATTTCTTGACAATGTGGTCACATATCGTTGCATACAATTTACCAATAACTAATATATGTTCAAACCATCTTAATCATTTTGCCAACATTAAACAACATAACAGCTACATATGCTATGAATGCAGATGAGCTTGCACACTGGGACATAATCCTCTTTCTCTCTCTCTCTCATTCACTAATAACAACAAAACCACTAAATGATAATTATTTTTTTTACATATAATTTTTCATACACTGAAATTGATACTGTTTGCCTCCATGAGTTATTTCAAATCTGAACATTGCATGGATGTTAAGTCTGCCCCCAAACAACGATATTCACACCTGCCAGAACATCCCATATCACATGAGGCTAGGCACCTAAGAGATAATTTCCACAAGAAAAAAGACATGAAAAGCTATAAAAAGTGGAGAAATAAAACTAAGCACATGATAGATAAGGCAAAAGAGAACCACTATAAACAGGCTATTAATGAAAGTAAGAGTACCAAAACATTGTGGAAGCATCTAAAAGAGCTGAACCCACACAAGAACAGTTGTCTTCCCCCTAGACTTAAGCAAAATGATGATATAGCAACATCTGTGCAAGACATTGTGGAAATGTTCAACAATTTCTTCATAAGCATCTCCAGTAAGAGTATTCAGAATCAGACTAATATCCCAATTGAACTTGATGCTCTTATATTATTTATAAAAGCTAAAATTCCTGATGATAATTATTTTTCAATAGCTAATGTTAGTGAAGCTGATGTTTTTGATATGCTAATTAAGGTTAATATTAATAAATCCTCTGGATTGGATGGTATTGGTCCACAAATTCTTAAAATTGCTGCACCAGTAATATCAAAGTCACTAACGCATATCATAAATTTAAGTATAATGAGTGGTAATTTTCCAGAAACATTGAAATGTGCAAAAGTTACACCTATCTTTAAGAAAGAAGAAAAGGAGGATCCAGGAAATTACAGACCAATATCAATTCTACCTGTATTGTCAAAACTATTTAAAAAGCATGTAGCCATTCAGGTCTATAAATTTTTTGAAACATACTCTCTATTTCATAAAGCTCCATCAGGATTTAGAAAGTACCACTCGTGCCAAACAGAACTTACCAAATTAATTGATCTTTGGCTGAAGGAAATGGATAATGGACATATGACTGGGATTGTTTTCCTTGACTTCAAGAAAGCCTTTAATCTTGTTGATCATGAAATTCTGCTGCAAAAGTTGAACTGTTACAGATTTGACAATCCTTCTTTAAACTGGTTTAGATCATACCTAAACCAAAGGTCTCAACAAGTAAGCATTGGCAATATTAGCTCTCAAACTCGCACTATTTATTCAGGAGTCCCTCAAGGCTCAGTTTTGGGCCCTCTCCTCTTCCTTATCTATATCAATGATCTACCATTAAATAATGAATCCACAAACACAGATTTGTTTGCAGATGATGCAACTTTGTAAACATCTAGTTCTGATACTGAAGTTATCCAAATGAAATTAAACTCAGACCTTATCAGAGTCCAAAACTGGGCACAACAAAATAGGATGGTAATTAATGAAGGTAAAACAAAATGTATGATTTTGGTGACATCACAAAAGCTACACAAGTCAGGGAACCCAAAACTGTCTCTTGCAATAAATAATCATCCATTAGAAAATGTCAAACATGAAAGGCTTGTAGGTGTGTCTGTAGATAATAATTTATTATGGAATGACCATATTGATAAGCTTTGTAAAACACTGTCATCCAAAATTGCCCTACTCAGCAGAATCAAGAAATATTTACCTATGGAAACTCGCAATCTATACTACAAGTCATATATTCTTCCAACAATGGATTATTGTTCTAATGTATGGGGAAACTGTGCCAAATCTGAGCTTGACAGGATTTATAAACTTCAGAAACGAGCAGCACATGTAATTTTAGATGCATCTGTTGATCATCCCTCAAAAGCATTATTTACAGAACTCAAATGGTTCACAATATATGACAGGATAGATTTTCACAAGGCAGTTCTTTTATATAAATGTCTACATGGAACTGCACCAGAGTATCTTCAAGACTTATTCAGGCCTTTTTCAGCACGATACCAGTTGAGATCAATATCACATGGAAACCTTCTAATACCAAAACCAAGAACAGAGCAATTTAAAAAGAGTTTTCAATACTCTGGTACAGTTCTGTGGAATAAGCTTCCACTACATGTAAAATCTGCTGAAAAAATTAGAGTATTTAAGAAAAGATATCATGAGCATGTATGTGTTTCTAACAGATAATGGAATTTAGTATTTTAATACTAAACATGTTAAAATAAACAGTAATTATTGCCATCTTCATATAATGTGCATTGTTATACTCTCCTTAAGAGGGCCTCAAGGGAGAATAGTCCTTGACTAATGAGTCACCCTCTATAAATAAAGCATTATTATTATTATTATTATTATTATTATTATTATTATTATTATAAACATTATTTTGGACTCCTAAATCCCCCTTTGAACAATGCGATTTACTGGAATCTTCCAATTTTTCAACTAAAAAAGAATTACTGGACCACTGTGATGTAATTATCCCTGTAATAAGTTTGTATGAACAGTAAACAGTCCTGTCCCAAGCTCAGCTAAGCCTATCCTCAGAACATACAGCTGATATGGAGGCAATTAAAAGTTAAGTGATCATAGATGAACAGACACCTTTCAGAGATAAATTTTTTGATTGGCATTAGCTGGGCCTGCTTGGGTGATGTCACCAGTCAAATTCTACTGTGGGAGGGTCCATTTTGCTAATTGTATAGGTAAAGTAAACAAAGTAGAAAGACCAAATTCATCTCAAGTTGAGCACATCAAAGAGACATGCTGAACAAATGATGTCATTAGACATCACTGCTTTGAAGGACAATGTTGTTGTAACTTGTAATCAGCAGCAACATTTCTCCTGAAGTTGGGTTTTTACCCCATATATATAAATGCAAAACATGATTATTTCAGTTGTAAGAATAGTGTTTAAGTGTCAGTTATTTTTGAGGAGTACAATTCAGGAAGCAATACACGATCTGCAAAATAAGCAAAGCCCAGAAAAATACATTTCAAAACTCCAGGCCTACCAAGTTGTCATGAACAACTTACTTCTGACCAGGATTTGTTCCAAAATCCAGCTGGAAAGTTTGGACATCAGTAACATCTAGTCTATATACAGTGAGTGCAAAGATGAACACTAATGACACCTGCATTACCTTCCAATCCCCTACTGAACTATTGAAAAAAGCAAAGACTGCATCAAATTAAGAATCTATTTTGGGAGCCAATGAATTTTAAAGACAGAAACTTGGAGCATGTTTTTATTTAATGCACATTTCAAGTGAATATTACATGTCTTCCTGTCCATCACTGGACAATAAAAAGGAAGATGTATAGAAAGCATGGAGTCAATGGACAGACAGTTAAAAGGAAGATGTATAGAAAGCATGGAGTCGATGGATAGACAGTTAAAAGGAAGATGTATAGAAAGCATGGAGTCAATGGATTGACAGTTAAAAGATGTATAGAAAGCATAGAGTTGATGGATAGACAATGAAAAGGAAGATGTATAGAAAGCATAGAGTTGATGGATAGACAATGAAAAGGAAGATGTATAGAAAGCATGGAGTCAATGGACAGACAGTTAAAAGGAAGATGTATAGAAATCATGGAGTTGATGGATAGACAGTTAAAAGATGTATAGAAAGCATGGAGTCCATGGATAGACAGTTAAAAGATGTATAGAAAGCATAGAGTCGATGGATAGACAGTTAAAAGATGTATAGAAAGCATGGAGTCGATGGATAGACAGTTAAAAGATGTATAGAAAGCATGGAGTCGATGGATATAATGCTAAATACCATATAAAATGACAAAGATCATGCTGAAGTATTAATGACAAATTGACTTCCTTACCCACAGCAATTCCCTCTACTTGCATTGGTTCTGAGAAGACAAAGTCTGATGGCTGACTGACATCCTGGTCTGAATGAGAAAACATGTGTCTGAGGCAATGAGCTTAGCTATCATTAATAAGGTGATGCTGTACATTTGTTTCAAAGCTGTCATAACTTCAAGGCAGCATTGTTCCAGCATATTTTTTAAGTTTTTCACTTTTACTCCCAGTCCTCCTTAAACATTCTCTCACCCTGTATTCCCAATCTATTGAACAGATGAATACAAACTCCAGGTCCTACTGCACAACCATACTAAAATCAAAATCAAACATCATAAATATCTATTAAATTAAATTGAGAGAATCCATCTAAAGAAAGACAAACGTACCATCCCATTGCATGTACTGGAAAAGTGGAACACTACAGTGGCAGATTGTTATCTGCAAGTAGATAATCCCATGTACTGGAAAAGTGGAACACTACAGTGGCAGATTGTTATCTGCAAGTAGATAATCCCATGTACTGGAAAAGTGGAACACTACAGTGGCAGATTGTTATCTGCAAGTAGATAATCCCATGCACTGGAAAAGTGGAACACTACAGTGGCAGATTGTTATCTGCAAGTAGATAATCCCATGTAAAGTGTGAGCAGACAGTAAATATTTTTTTGTACTTGAACTCATTGTAAATTAAAATATTAATGGTAACATTATTAATTAAAAAACAGCACTACAGTATATTGAAATTTCTGCTTCCCAATAATATATATATATATATATATATATATATATATATATATATATATATATATATATATATATATATATATATATATATATGTATATACATTAATTAAACAAGCCACTGATTGGTAAAAACAATGTGCATTTATTCCTTAGAAAAGATGATCTGACCCCTAAAATTTCAGGCACTGCAAACATCCAATACGAAATGGCCCCCAACTTCAATCCAAATAATCCAAACCTACATATCAAATAAATGTTCCAAAAAAAAAAAAAATGTTTTAATAGCCAAATGAGTATAATACATATATTTAGAAGTCTTAAAACATGTGAAGTATTTAGACAAAGAACCTAAATACAGTTTCATACAAAACAAATAAAATGAAAATAGCCGAAAAGTATGTTGTGTTCATTACCAACCTAAAACTTCTCTATTATTTATTAATAATGAGATTTAATTAACATTTTCAAATAAAATGGCCACTATGATTGCAAAGCTGTAATGAAACAAAAGAACCCTGAATGAACTGATGTTCTATTATGCCAAATTCTTTTTCCAGAAATTTAAAATTAGGCCATTTCTTTCTTTTAATTGCCGAGTGTTGAAACTATCTCTGATATTCTTGAACAATAAGATTGTTCAAATTAGCCACTACAAAAGCCAACCTGGATGCAAGATCATTACCATTTTAATTTAGGACAAACTCGACTCCACTTGCAGACTCCTGATCGAAACACCATGTTGATATGAACTTCCATTCTGGAGAAATAGCAACAAGATATTCAGCATGTTCATTGCGGCAGCCATTTTCCAAGTCAGATAGAAACCATTTTCATTTGTACTAAATGCAAGTAAATATCAGAATCAGCTGACAAACTGATGCCAATATGACTCTGATGCCAGTATGACTTTATGACAAACTGATGCCAATATCACTTTATGACAAACTGATGCCAATGACTTTATGACAAACTAATGCCAATATGATTTTACGACAAACTATTGCCAATATAACTTTATGACAATCTCATGCCAATATGACTTTATGACAATCTCATGCCAATATGACTTTATGACAAACTCATGCCAATATGACTTTATGACAAACTGATGCCAATGACTTTATGACAAACTAATGCCAATATGACTTTATGACAAACTGATGCCAATATCACTTTATGACAAACTGATGTCAATGACTTTATGACAAACTAATGCCAATATGACTTTACGACAAACTGATGCCAATATAACTTTATGACAATCTCATGCCAATATGACTTTATGACAAACTCATGCCAATATGACTTTATGACAAACTCATGCCAATATGACTTTATGACAAGCTCAAGCCAATATGACTTTATGACAAACTTATGCCAATATGACTTTATGATAAACTCATGTCAAAATGACTTTCATTTAGTATCAGCAGCAACAAGATTTTCAAGACTGCTGACATGTTGGATTGAAACCATTTTCATTTACTTTCAGCTATGACCTGAGATGTCTTCTGGTGAAACCTCCATGCTGATATGACCTTTTTGTTCATGACGAGTAACAATTACAAAACCTGTCAAAATGACTGTTGTGGTAGCTATACTGGGCATCAGATCACCACCATTTTCATTTAGGGCCATGTCTTTATGTGAAAACCTCCATGTTGAAATGGCCATCCATTCAGGTGGAGTAATGAAACAGGATTTTCAGGATGGATGTCATGGTGGCTATCTTTGTTACCAGATTTGGTACCACTTTCATTTAGAAACAAGCAGACATCATAAAGTCTTTCAGTGAAAACACCATGTTGATAAGACCATCCCTTAATAAGCAGTAACAATAACAGGACTTGTATGTTGTCGATGTTGTGGATGCCACATTGGCTGTTCAAATTACAACATTTTCATTCTCGACCAACTAGACCTTGAAAAAGCATTGCTAATGTTTATTGGCAATGATACGAGTAGTTCAGGAGAAGTAGCAATAAGAAAACTGTGCTAATGGATGGATGGCAGACCACAGACAATCCCTTAGCTCTTCTGGTCTATGACCAATACAGCTAAAAACTGTTTTCTTATTAACAGCCAAGCCTTAAAGCTCTAGGTTCTCAGTTCATCTATTCTATTTCCCAGGTTCTTCATCCACCATTAATACTAGCTGCCATGTATATAGCTTATCTTGTGCAGGAAAATGGTGTTAAACCCTACAACAACAAGTAACCGTTTTCAATAGTTATGAACTTTTTTAATAATTGTTTGTGTGCATATCTTATTTACCTGTCTCTGAAGATGATGATTTTACAGGTATTTCCTGTTTCTGCTTCTTTACAGATCGAGATGGAGTGGTTCTTCTACTTCTTGATTCTTTAACATCTTTTGCCTGTGTAACATCTGCATCCTGCTTTCTTTCATTTTCTGGACTAGAGTCCCTCTTGCCCTTTTGGGGTGTAGCTGGATGTGATTCACTACTCTCCCTTTCCTGGGAAAGACTTTCATCCTTGTTCAACCTTCCTGATCTCCTTGTTGGTGTGATTGTGATGCTCACAAAAGCTTTGCCAGGTCTGGTGGAACGAGTTGGAGTTACAATGTTGGGAGGACTTGAAGAAAGCTTTTCATCATCGGTAGAAGTTGTCTCCTCAGACTCTACCTTTCTTCTAGTTCTTCTAGAAGATGTACTCTTTAAGGACTCCTCAATTGTTCTGCTCCTTCTTGTGACCTTGGTTGGTGTTTCAATGCCTGCTTTATCAGGAGTAACGCCTTTCCTTCTTCTGGTGGATCTTGGTGGAGTCCTTGCAACATCACTCTGATCTGTTTGTTCTTCAATATTTATTTCTGGCGATTTCGCTGACTTGGGTATTATTACAGAAACTTTCTCTGATGATTTAGACCTCTGTGGAGATTTTGAAGGTGAGGTACTCCTAGTGTTTTGTACCCTTGGAGAAGGTGATATGGACTCCCTGTTACTGGCCCCTCTTGTAGATCTTCTGGGAGATGGAGATTGGGATGAATGTTCCTTTGCTTTACCTCTCCTGGATGAAGTCCTAGATGGGGATGACATAGGACTTGTCTGTCCTTCAGGTGCAATGGTTCCTCTTCTTTTGGATCTTGATGGGGTTGTTGTATCCTGTACCATTTTATCTTGTCCTATCATGGCCACAAGACTATCATTTTTTTGCTTTCTTTGCCAAGAGGGTTTTCTTGGAGAGACAGTCTCTTCTCTTACATCACCTGTGACATATGATGGGGAAGACATGCTCTTGGATTTCTTTCCTCTTTCTGTCAATTTAGTCTCTGACAATGGAGTTTTCTTGAGTTTTGGAGAAACAGCTGCTGGGCTTTTGTCATTCTCTATTTTTCTCTTTTCTGGAGACTTTGTAGGAGAAAGAGTTTTCTTGAAGAGGGGTGATTTACTAGGTGAAGATTTGGTTTCATCCTTTGTTTTTCTTCCTGGAGACTTGGAAGTGCTGAGACCACTAACTTCCTCTGCTGCCGTCCCTCTTCTTGAGCTGGCAGGTGTTATTTTAGCTGGTGATCTTGATGAGGACTTTGAGCCATTTCTCTCAACTTCCAGTGTCCTTCTGGTGGCTCTTCTAGATGAAGTGGGAGACTGCGAATCTGCATACATTTCTTTTGACCTCCTTGGTGACCTTGATGGCGAGATTGATGAAACTTTCGGTTCATCCATGATCTCAACTGCCCTTTTAGCCCTGAGTCTCCTTGAAGATCTAGTTGGAGTTGCTGGAGTCTCATCCTCATTCTCTGTTTTTTTGCTTCTGTGTGAAGACCTTGTTGGAGTGGAGGGAAATGAGGTTTCCTCCTCTGCTTTACTGACAACTTTTTGTTTCCGAGTTGGGGTTGCTGGTTCACCCTCCACTTGAGCAAAAGCAGTTTCAATCTCTGGTACATTCACCGAGGAGACATCCAAGACCTTTTCAGCTTTGACTTTTTCTGGACTACTAAGCCTCCTGTTTCTGGTTGGTGTAAGTGGTTCTGTTCCGTCACTTTCAGACTTCTCCCTGGATATATTAAGTCTGCGCCTGGTTGGAGATGAAGAAACTACTGGAAAGCTCTCATCTCTTGGTAAGGACTTCAACTTCGCTTTTGGTACAAATTTGGCTAATAAATCTATATCACTATCTTCCATGATTCTCTTAACTTCTAACTGATTAACCTCTTGCTTGACATCAATATGAACTGTGGGAAACAGAGACATTTGTCTTGGTGATGGAGTATGTTGTTTCTTCACAATCTGAAAAGAATGAAAAGATAGGAAAGTTAGCGAGGTTCTAGGTCTACAGAGAAGATGACATGATCATTATGAAGGCAAACAGCTACAATATCAACTTCTGTTTGTAATACCAGTAGATCCAAGGTTCTACAACTTTTCCATATTAACCTGTGAAAACATGGAGTCCATATAACTATTTTTCAATTAAATATTTTTAAAAATCTGTTGACTGGGAAAAAAGATTCATGTTGAGTTTCTCTGTTTTCACTTCACAGATAAAATATAAAGGTCACAGACCAGGATACTATTAGACGAATTTGATCAATCTCTGTTAAGCACTTTCTGAGAAGCCATTTAATAAGAGTATTACAAATCTAGGTCTTAAAACATGCAACAAAAAGGAAGTGAAACCAACAATTTGAGTAAAATTCAAATAATCAATTTAAGTTATAAAGTGAAAATTTAAGAGGCACTTACTGTATTGCAAATTAAATAACAAATAATCCTAATGTTCTATTACAAGTCAAAAAGGAAAAAAATGCTCCAAATTAATTCCAATAAATTTGAATGTCTTGATGTATCACAATGATATAATCTGGAATGTCTTTGAATGAGTCCTCAATTATTGATTTGGTTCAAAAAGTCAATGAGCACTTTGTAATTCCAATTAATAATTTAAATAAATAATTCCTTTAAAATTATATATGAACATGACTTTAAACAATTCCATAGACTGAACATAAAACTGGAATTAAAATTTTCTTTACTGAACTTCAATATACACATTTTTCACTTGACTGCAACATAACAGATTTTCACCAGGAAAAAAACTAGTTTAACTGTAAACCAGGCCAGGTCTTGAACTCAAATTCCTGTAAACATCTTTTTTTACAACAAAAATCAGGTAGACACAACCCTTAATCATAGACACAAACTAAGCACATAATATGGCCATACATAACAAGTAGCTATAATTTTGGTATTGCCAGCAATATTAGATGGTTGATTGGTACAACTTATAAGAACTTTCAAGGCCTTCTAACCACGATGCTTTCTGCGAAATGTGGTCAAATTTTCTTGAGTAGTTTTAATTAAATTTTTCAAAGTTTCTTATCTATTTTTGGTAATGGTGGCCATTTTGTACAACTGATCCACATCATTTGTTTCTTTTTAAAAAAGGTCTTCATGCCAAGATGCTTTCTGTCAAATTTCATTAAAAAAATTGCAGAGTGCTGCTTGGGGAGAAATCATGAAACTGTTCAACTTTTCTTAGTAATTTTTGGTTGGTAAATTAGGATCATTTGTACAAACCTGCAAGAACTGGGAAGCATGCCGTCCAATCCTTGTCGGAAATATTACAGGAGACATTTCAAGAGTTTTCTATTTTTAGCAATTACAGTCATATTGGATGGCAGAGAGGCATTATTTGTTTTCATGTGGAATAACCTGTCAAATTTTGTCCAGTTCTATGACTCAATTTAAAAATGTTATATATATTTTTTGTTGTTGCAAAAATGGACATGTACTGGATCAGCATCATTTGTGTAAACTTCTAAGGTTGCTGTCAATTTTTGTCAAGTGATTGTTTCAAAGTTTTCTTTGTTTTAGAAATGACAACCATACTGGTTTGTAGGTAACTTCTTTTTGTGGCATCATTTTGAGAACCTCCAGTGCATGGACACTTTCTGCCAAAAATGGTCAAATTCAATTGGGCAATTTTTGAGTAGTTGTTGGAAGTTTATTTGAACTATTTTTGATACTGGTTGGCATGTTATAGAGGAAATCTTTACATTTGTAAACATGCTTGGCTCACAACAAGATTCTAGTACCTAAAGAGAGGGTTTTCAAATCCAGTCCAAACCATGCTGTGTCAGCAACCATTATTTATATGTTCCTTGGCATGGCAATTTACTCCATTTGCCTCAACACACTGTAACCATTTATGACTAATGTGTTATTACTAAACAAAAATCAGACTTGCATACGTAAAACATGTATGCCCCTAATGGACAACCCAAAAAAATCAAACAGTTAGCAAAATGAACAAAATTCCTTCAATGGCATAAAAAAACTTCTGCATACAACCATACATACCAAGTATCATTTACCTGGAATAGTTTACGTTGAGCTCTTTACTGCACGTAAGTTTTGAGGCTGAACTGCCTAATTTGCATAGGATTTATCAAAAGTCAATAATTAGGATGCTTATTGTCAAATAATAATTTTCTTTATAGTGGGAAACTTGCTGTGTACACTGGATGAGTAATGGGTATATTTTGTGTCATTTTGTATGGAATAAAATGGCTGTTGAAAGCATGGAGAAAAAAGGTAGAATAATCTGTCTAATGTATATTTATCTTCCACACACCAGCGCATTACTACCAGTACCTGACAGTGGCATGGAAGGAAAAAGTAAGTACTAGAGCAAATTTTACTGATAAAAATTGTTAATAAACAAATCTCATCATTGCATGAGATCACTTAGAGTGGAGAAAATTATGTTGTAAACAACTCTGTAGAGTAGGAAAATAAAATGAATGCATTTCTGACTTTTCAGAAGCTGTGTTTGTAATGGACAGAGTCACAAGTCAACATTATGTTCCACACAGAATTTTATCCTACCTGTGACTCACTAAATTATCAGGTCAACATCATCAAATGTAATTAAAAGTACCTAATTCATTTCACAGAACATTTAAAATAAATTAGTTACTTTTAGCTATATTTAATGACATTGACCTGATAAAATTTGTGATGCTGTGTGGAACTACAGTGTTATCCCATTCCTCTGTCTGTCACCAACATAAGTCATACTAGGGGTGAAACAATACACCTCTGCCACATATCGATACGATTCATGATACACATCTTTGGAATTGTAGGTGGTGCCCCTTTATGCATGTTGACATACTGGTTGTATTTCATGTATGCAGATTACATACAGACATATAGTTATCATATTTTCAAACATAATGTCTGTTGGTTGTCAGCAAGTTTTATTCAACAATTTAGGCCATTTAATGGTGGCTCCATTTAACTCACTAGACCCACCAGGCCATTTGGTTTGCATGGCATGAATGCACTGAAAACATCTTATTACCAATTTCATGTCTAACTTAAACTTGGAAGACATTACGATGTTATCTTCAAAACAGAAGAAATAAATAAATTTCTTCATGCAAAGAAAATATCATCTGGAACAAACCCAAGAATGGGAATGAGCATGAATATCAACAAAATATATCACACTGTACTTCCTGCAGATTCAAAAGACTGCTGCGGCCAGAGGTACTTGTATTTGTTAGTGAAGAAAGAAAACTTTTGACAACACCTATTGTATATCTTTTTTAAAAATAAATGTCACAAGGTGATTGATAAACTTAAGCGGTTTGAAATCTGCCCCATTGCTGATTAAGCACTAATTTTATTTATTCCATTTTCATCTTGACTCACTGGTTAAACAACTCTGCATAAAAAGCGAAATTCCAAATTTGTTCCCCATGTACAATTTAAAGAGACTTTAAACATTTGTTACCAAAATAAGGGGGAAGAAGAAAACAAGGAGGTGGAGGAGGAAATGGTCATAGTTAAATATTTACCGAACACTTCAATATCTCTCTTTCTTCCTGTTCCACTTTCTCAGAGCGGGACTTTCAACTTATTTGCAGGAGCTCTCATGCATCACTGTTCACCAAGTGTGTGAATTCATTATTTGTAAAAATTTTGCATGAATCACAAAATTGCACACCCTGACAACATCTCTGCTTAAGTACTTTACATTTCAATTAATGACATTTGCATAAATTTCTCTGTTGCTTTGCCAGTACTCCTGTTTGCTGTTGTTGTGGGGTTTAACGCCATATTTCAGTACACGATAGGTTATGCATGGCAGCCAGTATTACTGGTGAAGGAAGAACCCAGGAAAACCCCAGGAAGAACCACAGACCCATGAGAAGCTACTCGCGATCTTTCTCACATACCCACGTTAGCCGAATCCTAGACTCAAATCCAGGCAGAGAGAGGTGATATGGCAGTGATCTGTAACGGAGAGCGCTTTGGACCACTCAGCCACTCGGGGCCCCAGTACTCCTGTTTATCATACAGGGTATAATTTACACTAATTCCTGTTTGGAAGTTATTATTTAACCTGGACTGAAACAAGCAATAATCATCAATGAGACTTCAATGTAATATATTTCACTGTGTGACACACCAGTAATGCAGCTTTCAAATTGACGTAGACAAGATACTCTTCAACATAGAAATTTCCCATAAATGTGGTTTTTAAATGATGATCAAAGTACTTCATTATAAATGGAACACATTTGGAATGAACATTTGCTGAACATGCTGCTGGGTTAAGATAATTAGCATGGAAGGTGGGGGGAGGGAAGATTTCCAGCCCCTTTAGTCTGTGTTAATTTGCAGACAGAAAGAGAATATTCCCAATAGTCTTTTTTGTTTTACTGATAAATGGTAAGTATCATTTAGTATTTTTCTCTTGTCTTGATATGTGTATTATTACGGCAAAAGAAATGATGCATCGATATATCAATGAATCATTTCACCCTTACTGAATACAGCCAATGTTGTCTACTGCTTGTCAATACATATTCATTACTCTTTAACAAGACATAATTTAAAACAGAATTTCATGAGGGAATCTAAATGAGGAAAACAAATAAGGGAAACATACACATGGGTTACACAATATTTTGTTCCCAGATATGACATTCTGTGTACCAATCACCGACACTGTTACTTTTATAGGTATAATAACATTTTAACTTGGGCCTTGTCTGTGCTAAAGGGCTTTAAAGTATTTATACCATAGGTGTGAAACGCTTTTGAAATTTGAAATATACAAAAGCTGACTATTACAGATTATGAAAGCATAATGCAAGGAAAATGCATATTTTATGATTCTACTGAAAATACGTAAGAAACATGTTCCTAATACCTGTTGAACATCTGTTTGGGTCTCAATTTCCCTGTCTGGGCTAGACTCTGCTGATATCCTCTCTCTCTTTACAGACTCAATGAGTAATGCAGATGAAATCTGTCCACTGTCTGACAATACATCCTCCTGGGACTGCACTTTTTCCCTATTACCAATAATACCTCCACTATCAACTGATTCTGTCAGAGTCTCATGCTTTTGAAATGCTGTCCTAATTTCTACAGAAGTCCTAGAGGTAAGAAGATTTTTCCCTTCAGGGAGTTGCTCAACTAAATTCCTAGAATCAGTCTCTGAAAAATCTTTGAAATGGAAACCAGTTTCAGCTGTAACCATACTGCTTTCATCTTGACCAGTTTCAATCATTCCCTGTATTTCCATTTTATCCTCCTCATTATCCTTACTCTCTCCATCTACCTCCACCTCAGATGCCTCTGTCTGACTGACTTGCATGGAGGATACAACAGAACTACTGTCAGCATCAGGATCTGCTAGAATCTGCAATGGAGTTACCTCCCCTGGGACACTAGAAGTTAATTCCAGCTGAGGATTTGGAGAAGACTCGAGTTCATAAGTGTCATCTTTTATATTGGAGGATGAAGAAACTGATGAATCTGCTGTAAAGGATTCAAATGTGGCTGTGCTTCCACTTGTTTCTCTCTCGTCATCGGCAGCTGAATAGGAAATTATCATTAAATAAACCTTTATTACATGATCTTATATTTCTTTTAACTTTACACTATCAGAATTGTGCAGTATTTTCCACACTACACAGCTTCATTCTGCAGGACACATATCTAAAAATAGGATCATGTATTGTAAACAAACTAACGTATGCTCATCTAATAAATGCTTCAGCTCTTAGTTGAATAGATTTTTTTGTGGATGAACTAAACAACCTGTTTTGTCTGATTGAAAGTAGGGATGATAAAGTTAATGATGTGGATGAGTTCACTGAGCCACAAATGAATCTTTCAAACAAGCAGATGAATTAAAGTTAAATTTGCAGTGCCCACAACACACTTGAGAGATGCAGTAATTGCAAATACAATTTTGATCTTTTAAACAGTTATTTAGGAAAAATATTAACTTTTTGCAAATAGAATGGTTCAGACTATGACCAGTGCTCTTTAGGGTCAACAACAGTTGCTTTGTAATTTTCCTGATCTAAATATTTTGATACAAATCAATGTTAGGCTATAGATAAAAGCCATACAGGTCATAGCTGGGAGCAATCTAAGAAGAGCATGCAATTGACATGGTATAAACATATCTTCGTTCGCTGGTAATAAGAGTGGCAATAAATATATTTGTATTTATGTATTCTGAATTTCCTCAAAATGTACTGTCTTACTTCTGCATGACATGACCCATGTCATGGATTCCAAAACTTGATACTCATCACAAAAGTTTACTGCAATTTTGACAT
The DNA here is from genome assembly GCA_028554795.2 of Sinohyriopsis cumingii. NCBI lineage: Eukaryota > Metazoa > Mollusca > Bivalvia > Unionida > Unionidae > Sinohyriopsis > Sinohyriopsis cumingii. Next base: position 5,655,880 of record CM068838.1, on the reverse strand, counting down.
TTCCAACTGAAATCACATTCTCCTTACTGCACTCAAAACAAAATTAATATATTATTCCAAATCATTTTTTTGATAATTCCATTTAAAAGAATTCATATTTTCCCCACATTATAATTCCAAACAATCAATGACAGAACAGAAATACAGGTGCAGTTGATTGAACTGAATTGGAAAGACAGAAAAATAAAATTCCTGACCAACTGGAAAAGTTGTTTGATCATAACATGATCTTCAATTTTAAGTAGATCAAAACAAGAATTGTTTATGAAACTAATGAAGAGCAGAAAATGATGTTCAAAGGTTTCTGGGCAGTGCACATTAATATTTGTTCTGATGAATCTTCGGTTGTGTATTTATTTTGGAATACAGCATAGATTCAACTACTTTGTTTCTTGTAATGTGTTCTTTTTATAATTCAGCTTTAGGTAGAAAACCAAACGAGTATATAATAAAAGGTTACTGCATTTTTATGGGAAAGTCTTCACTCATTTTTTTCAGAGTAATACTACACTCCCAAAGGACGTCCAGTATTACTAAAAAAAACCTTGTCTATATTTTACCATTCAAAGCAGTAACCTATATCTCTAGTTTACTTATGTTGATTATACCAACCCTTAAAAACATGGGATCAATTTAGAATGTCATTAAATCAAAACTCAGAAAAGCAACAGACATACAAATGCAAAAATGTATTTTATAATAATTTTAAAAGATAGTTTCATGGAATTTTCACATGGAGATTTCAGAATTTAAAACTCATTTTCCATCTGTACCTTAATTTGACACTGCTTTAGTCATTTTTTTTTATTATCATGTCAAAAAAGTAGAATGTGTATGTGTGTGTGTGTGTGTATATGTGTATATGTGTGTGTATATATATATATATATATATATATATATATATATATATATATATATATATATATATATATATATAGTGTGTGTGTGACCCCACTGTAACAGTAGTTGGGAACCAGACTATGTTATAAGCAACCAGGTCAGTTAGGTGGAGAAAATAATGTGCGCGAGTGGGGTGGGGTGGGTGTAGGTAATAAATGCAGGCAGTAAATACATGCTTCATTGGCACAGTTACCATCTTAAATTGGTGCATATTAAATGGGAAATACACCTGTAGTGAAAACAGAAGACATATACGTGTAAACTGTTTATATATACATGTCTAATGTTGTAGTTGTTCCAGGGAAGAACCACCGACCCACAAGAATCTACTGGCAGACTTTCCCACGTACCCACGCTAGCCAAGCCTTGGACTTGAACCCATGCAGACAGGTGAGATGGCAGTGATCCAGAATGGTGAGCGCTTTAGACCACTTGGAGCCCCCTACATGTCTAATGTATAGCATGAATAGAGCATCAACACTGTGTACTCACCCACAAATTTCATCACATACAACGAATCCAAAATAGAAGTAATTCCATCGAAAATATGCACACAGTTAAAAATATTCAATAATTTTGTCACAGATCATATAGGTCTGAATTCAGTGGAAAAACAGCACCATCACGTAAATGATGAAGCACATTACTTTTCAGTACATCCCAAGGTAGTAAAAGTTAGATTTAAGCCACTGCTGGTAGCATTCATTAGCATAAATGTTTTCCCTGCAAAAAAAAAACTTTCATGGCATAGTAAATGTGTTCCAGTCACGTTGGAAAATGAAAAATCCATCAGATTTCATTGCTTTTATGAAAGTTTGTTATTGACTTCCTTTGAAGAAAAGTTCATTGTTTTATCGATGATTGTAGTTGGCTTTCTTTGATGAAGGGTGCATTCGTTATTGAAGTCACCGCTGAAGGACAGCTTTGGAAAACCAAACAAATGCCCATTTCTTATTATGGCGGCAACATCAAATAACAGTATTGCATGATTGAGACATATTTTTTTCCCATCTGCTTAGTACGTTTTCATAACAATCGGTGCTTCAAAGGTAATCTGTTTTCTTTGAAATTTCAGTAAACTATTTTATCTGAGCCATCATTTGGTCGATTGTAGTTACTGTTCCTCCCTGCCTACTGAATAGACCTACAAGTAAGATGTTTGTTTGTTGGGTTTTTTTTACATTTGTTGTTGTAGTGGAGTGATGCTGCCTTCCACGCATGCATCAGAAATTGAACAAAAGGTCAAAGAACAAGAGATGCACATGTTGTAATCTGATGACAAGGATTAGCACAGAAAATGTCAGTGTTCTGAAGGATTTAATTCTGAGTGAAAAGAAGAGGAATTTTACTTACCATCCACATACAAATGTCAGTCTATGTAAATATATTAATTACTAGCAAGCGGCCAAAAATCCGCTGAAAGATAGATTACAAGATAATGCCTTGTCCGGTTGATCTCTGCTACCAGAAATGTCGTCAACAACAACAAAAGTGGATATCTCACAACATACATTACTCATGCTTGATGTCAACATAAGCAGTTTATGATGAAACAATGCACTGTTAAGATAGTTTGTCAATATGGACATAGAAATTGTTCATGTAACAATAGATAAATTTCAGTGTATTTTATATGAAGGTTGCAGCTTCCTGGCATGGGTGGGGCCTCTGAATTTCTCCACTTTAAACCAATGGTTGTATATACATGTTTAAACAGCCAACAATGTCGCCAATAAAGCAAAATCACCAGATGGTATATTTTGCTGCCAATATGAAAAAAACTGCAGTTGGCGACATTGGCAAAGACACATGTAATCCTAGAATAAACATTTTACATGTTTTTTTGGTACTTTTACGAGAAAAATATATAAAATTTCAGGAGCCATGCCATGATCATCTTTTATTATTCATGCATGATCTCTTCCCCAAAATGATAATAAAGTTTTTTTTGTTTTTTTCGTACTTTTAAGAAAGAATTTCTTTTATGTATGAGAAAAATACATGTATACAAAATTTCAGGAGCCACGCCACAACCATGTTATATCTGAAATCGTGTTATAATGGAGCGTGCGATCAATCGACCATGTTATATCCGAATTCATGTTATAATGGAGCATGCGATCAACTGATAGATAAACAGACAGACAGACAGACAGATAGATATAGCCTATGCTAAATTTACAGTGTAAATCCCTATAACAAAAACATTTAATTATACAACTCATATCATATATTTCCTGCACAATTTTATGTATAGCTACATCAGAATGTCCTTGATGTAAAATTTACAAGACAGTTCTAATACTATTTATGGAAGCCAATGCAAATATTTGCAATCCCATCCACCCACCCCTCCAACCTGCAGTCAGGATTTTAAATCCTATTTTGTCCTGTATGCATCCTTGTGAAAAATTGCACCAATTATAACCACTTTCCATCAAATGGTGAAGATGGAGTGCAGGTTACCCGGAAGGGACCATAACATCAATGAAAATGTGACCTTTAACCCAAATCCCTTCTCCAAGGTTTCATCCAGGATCTAAAATGTTCATTATCATCTATCCATTTTACTAAAGCAAGATACCCAATATGATCATTAGGGTAAAAGGATACCTCTTGTCCATGTATCGTTACGATTCACTATACACAGCCTATGATACCATACATTATCAATGCACATATCACCTTGATAGTCTTTGTATCTTTTGTATGCCCTTTATGTGTGTTGACACATTGGTTGTATTTCCAGTATGCTGATTACAGACAATCATAGTTTATATGCCAATCTCATCCATGACAATTATCAAAAATACTCCCAAACAGACTACCCGTTAGCTATCAGTGATTTTAATTAGTCCTTTTACAACATTTTGGGCTGATCAATTTAATCATCTTCGCCACTGAGACCTTTGTTTTTTTCACTACAATAATGCTTTTTAAAAAAAAAACTATTAGCAATTTCATGTCTTCATGTTAACTAGGAAGACATCACAGTATTATCTTCAAAACAAAAGAAATAGTGCAGTTTCCTTGAGCAAGGAAAATCTCGTCTAGAACAAGTCTGGGTGTGGAAGCAGTGATGACTAACAACCAAATCTATCACATTATTCCTCCTGCAGATGCAAAACAAAAGCAGGCACTTGTTTCTGTTAGGAAAAAGTGAAAAGGAAAACTAATGACAACACTCACTTTCTATAAAATAAATTTAAAAAATAAGGTGACAAACTAGTACAATTTAAAATCTGCTCCTCTGCCAAATCCGTGCTAACTTTATTTGTCCTGTTGGCCTGTTCAGTCACCGATTACATATATAAACATAAAAAGAGACATTCCAAATTAGTTCCCATTGTACCATATAAGTACATTACAGATCATTGGCCTAAAAAAAAATCTAGTATAAATATAATATAATCACCCCTAAAGAAGAGATGTCAAGTAATGCATGTTGGCAGCTGAATGGGGGGTGGGGGGGACTGAAGTGCTTTATTTATGTGGCCCAAGGAAACAAATACCTTCACTCTGGTGTGCCAAAGACCGAAAGAAAAAGGAGGTGAAAGTAGTGTTCAACCTCCAGAATGCAGCTCTCATAACATCCTCCAATGACGAACAATTAAAACAGGCCATGAAGTAGCAATAGCCCTGACTTCTTAAAAGTCATCTACTCAGCCCAGCGACAAGTAGTAGTTTTCCTTGCCTAATCCAAACTATTTAAGGCAAACCATACTTACCAGATTTATGAAAATTAAAGGTGATTTCCTTGTCCAAGTCACATGCATGCGAGTTATCTTCTCTTTCTTTTCTATCGCTTTCTGGGGATGGATGAATCGGCCTTCTTTGCAGATCATCAACCTTTGACTTAAACTTTGGGGAATTAGTCATACTGGAAAGCAAAATCATTTCTAACAATGTCATACATGTAAATTTCCAAATTCCCAGAAAGCCTAATCTGATGAAAAGAATTACAGCGATTTTCGAGAGCATAACATAAGATTAGGATTTTATAAGGAAATTGTCATTAAAAAAATGTAGGGTTACACTTTCTATTATTACCATCTGAACACCAAGTATTTCAAGAAGATTAACATACAAATTCTACCCAAAGTCCGGTTTGTAAATTAAAACCATTATATTTTCAGTCACAGTCACTTTGACCGTTGAACCCCAAATCAATAGACTTCTCCCTAACTCAGCTGTCCACAAAGTTTGGTAACTGTAAATGGTGGAGAACTTGAGTTATTTTGCTGACACCATTTCCATTCTTTCAGACATAGTGACTGTGATGCTTGACCCCCAAAATCTAAAGGGGTTCATCCTTACCCCAAAACCAAGGCATCTTTAAAGTCTGGTAGCTGTAGATAGCAGAGAACTAAAGTTATTTTTGTGGAACCCACTTTCCTTCTTTCATTCAGTACCATTGCACCTTGACCTCTAAAAAGCTAGTCTTCTTCCTTACCCATATGCAGGCCATCCACAAGATCTGATAACTCTAGTTGCTGGAGCAAATTTGGGTAATAGATTGGTACAGTGTGACCCCGCTATAACACAGTAGTTGAGAGCCATAGAACCTGACCATGTTATTAAATGAACCATGTAATAAACAATCAGGTCAGTTAGCTGAAGAAAATGATGCATGTACCATACAATTTGCTGGGTGGTGGTGGTGATAATAAATGCAGGCACAAAAATACGTGCTTCACTTGCAGTTACCATCTTAAATTGATGCATATTGAGAAATACACCTGTAGTGAAAACAGAGAAGGCACATACAATATCTGACTTTATTCAGAGAACCACGCATTGGAACATACTGTTTATATACTCATGTCTAATGTATAGCACTAATAGAGTAAATACATGTATATGAAATTTGTGAGCCACACCATGACTGTAATATCTGAATTCAAGTTTTAATGGAGCATGCTATAATGGGGTCACACTGTAGATGGGACACCAACAAAATACACTTTGTGTTATTGGAGGCATATCCAAAATATTGCAAGCTTATAGGGATTTATTTATAATAAGATAGGATGTTTTAGAGACCTGCAGTTACACAACTAGATAGTTCTTGCAAGACAACAAACATCTCTGCCAAGAGAAAACAAGAAAATAAGGATCACATATTGAATTTACACAAAACCTTTTCTTGTCACTGTGTAACGTCTAATGCCATGGTAAACTTCTAAAGTTATTCAGCAAAAAAGTCTGTAAAACCTAAGATGAACAAGGGACAATGAAACTTTATTATTTTTTGTTACTTTCCTACCTTCTACTATAGTAATAAGATAGAGATTAAAAATTCCACCTGCCTGGGACAAGCTCAAATTCAGTTCAGGCAAGCTCCAATCTCTAGACACATACCCACAGGACTGTCCAAATAAGGGGGCGGGGCAAAGAATGGGGCTGTATTGTGCTTGTAAAAATTTAATGCCAACAAGCAGTGTTCATGATCTGTTGTTTGTGGCAATTTACATAAGGCCAATATGTTAATACTACTTGCTTTGTTATGTCAGTGAGAGGTTTGTAAACCCCTTTGTCTTCAGAAGCATAATTATGAACCTCAAATGTAAATCAAAACTAAGAAGACACTGTACCACATGTCATGGGAATGGAGAGATGAAGGTCATTGATCCACCTTGTTGTAAATAGGTCCATCAGTGACCGTCCCCATAGGGAGCAGATCCAATGAAAGACAGATGGATGGAGAGACCACTACATATGAAGCACCTGGCCTTTCCTTGATAATGAGTCAGTCAGGACATGAAACCTGTCCATGATGTTGGGCTTGTATGTTTATGTGATCTTGGGTATTTCCAAGCCATGGCACAAAGATCCATTGACTTTGTTCCCGCTTGTTTCCAGTGGTAGTTCACCATCAGTGAGCTGTCTGACATTTGTACAAGTCTTCCTTTGGATGCATCCAACACAAGCACAGGTGGCATAGAGAAACACTCTCACCTGCAGGAGGTTGTGAAGAACCTTCTCTTGCTATGTCCACTTGCCACTGACAGTCACAAAGTCCAATAACAAGTGTGCCCACCCCCACCATGCAAGTTAGTGTTGCTGCAGATTGTCATTTCTGGTTATGGGGATTCTAAAGGCATACCTGCTGAAAGCCAGTTCCTTTCCTGCCTTTGGAGAAGAAAGTCTGATCTCAGATGAGATTAATTTGATGATTTAAACAACCCGAAAAGGGTAACACTTGTCAGAAGAGCCATTTGTAATAATCTGGTCTAGTCTGCTCAAATCTATAATTGGTCTTAATTTCCTGTTAGCTTTCATAATCTGGAAAAGTGTTTGAGTAAAAACCCAAGGAGTCTTGTTGTGTACTACCTCAACTGCCTGCCTGAACAATAGATGCTTGAGCTCCTTTTGTAAAATGTCTGCCTTCATGGGACTGCATCATTATGAAGGATGATGAAAGAAGAGGGAGCTAAATGAATGAAATCTAAAGCCCCTCCAAAAACTAATTGGATGACCCATTCGATTTGGGACAATAACTTTAAATCTGGCTAAAAGGAATAAGTCTCACAACCACAGAAGGATCCATAGTAGATGGGAGAATGGCAGGTCATTGATGGCTAGGAGGAGGACAGAGAGAGGAAAAACCTTGTTTTCTCCCCACCCTCGTGGCCACCTAAATCTGGGAAAAAGTGCTGTTGTTGAGCACTGACTCTGCAATCTGATGGTGATTTTCTACTCCCAGATACGACTGTCATTGAGGTCATGTTGAGATGGGGAATGTATGGAGAGCTGAAGGGGTAACTCCTGAGCCACCTATTTCCTAACCTCTGCAATTCAGCCGTGCAGAAGTGTATCCTGTCATACCAAATCTCCATCACAGGAGGCTGTTTTAGGTCATTCACCATAATGTGGAACCATTTCCATCCGTCAAAAAACCAGCAGTCCTAATGTGACGTCATCAATGTCGAACAAACGTAGCAGATGTTACATACTGCTTGGGTTGACACCTCATGAGTTCAATCGCAAATGAATTTCAATCCTTTTTTCATGAGTGCGTGTTGGGTTCATCCCACTCATGACAGCCCTAGATTCAGGTCGTTAGGGACTAATTAGTCCCACGATCTGATGGCCAGATTAATCAGTGTTCCTTGAACACATAAATGCCTGAGGGATGAGGCTCTAATTCTTTCCCCCAGGAGTAATTAAACATCCAGCTTTGCTGGAATAAAGTGTCGTACATGCCCAGTCGGGCGAAAACAAAGAAAATTCAACAAACCAACCAACCATGTGGTGAGCAGTCCAACTGATAACCTTGGCAATGTGGCCTAACACTTTCCAAGCATGGTCAATTTCAAGCCTTGTCCAAGAGAGACCACCAGAGAAAGCGAAGTCAAAGGGGGAAGTTGAAAATACATTCCTGACTTTGATGTGGTGTTGACCACTTGTCTACCCACTTTATAGTTAAGTGTAGAAGACACATTAACAACAGTAATATCTTTGTTCAAGCTAGAGACATCAGAATTATAATCATCAGAATACCACTTTGACCAGTATGATGAGAACGCGGTTGATAACCTAGTGACTGAAAGAAGACCTTGGATAATTATCAGGGTCACAAATGTTATCAAACAGATGCCTTATAATCTCTGCAATCTTTGATGACCGATAAAATAAGAGTCAGTCATCCGTGTCCATTAAGGCATTAACTCTATATGATGTATTTACAGCCAGGGGAAGAGAGCATTCTGGAGGAAGCAGCATCCTCTGTATTTCCTCCACTTAACATAAATTCTGTTATTTCCATAGTGGAATCATTATTATTGGGCAAATCAGTATCTTCAATCTTATTACCCTTATGTCCACCCATATTTCTCATGAAGCCAAATCATATGCATGCATAGTCAAAGTCCTACCAGCTGGATATGTCTGTAGAGCTAGCCATTTCATATCTAACCTAGAATATGTTCCAGCATTGGTAGACCAGACCAGTACAGTTGGATGGTCTGGACAGGCCAGCTAGACAAATGGCTGTAAATGTGATGCAAGTTCTCCATGCAAGGGTATCCTTTATATGCTTGGTACAGACAGCCAGACATTGCCTGCTGGTTGTAGGAAATTGTTGCTTTAGGGATTGTTATTGTCATGATGTCTGCCGGTCCAAGGTAAGACTCATCAACACTATCTCAACGTCCCCATGAAACTAGTCACTGATCTTAAGTTAGGATGAATACTTAAAATGTTGTGGTTGGAAGACTTGGTATGTGCCCATTTTGGGGATCCTTTCAAATGTCTTTTTTCTTAAACAAATCGGGACAAAACATCTTTTAACTGAAAATATGAACACTACATGGTTATCTGCACAACTTAAACACACTGGCATTTCTTTTACTTGAGTGACAAATCTGCAATCAAGAAAGGAACTATAGAAAACAAGTCTTTATAACAATACACTGTACAAGTGAACTTGCACTACTGACATAATGAACTGAAATAAGCAACACAGTACAATACATGTGTCAATGAAGGCTACTGACATATCTCAGGGACAATAACAACCTGTATAATATTGCAAAAACACAAATAAATTCAACATGACACATGACACTTTTGACTATAACAGTCATATCAACATTTTAACTTACATTACTAATGAAATAGATCAGTCGATGGTGAAACTTCAAGATAATTTTATTCTTTGGAGGCAATGCTTAGTAGAGTCTTAACTGACAAATATCTGGGATATGGGCTGTCACATGGCAGAAACAAAAGGGGATTTAACATGTAAGAGTTACTTTCCTTGAACTATATCATATGTTGACATTTTTTGTCTTTCATGGAGGGGTAGATTCTAGAGATAGCAGAAAGCAATTCTTTATATTAATGTGATTGGGTAATGTATTTTACAGAAATGAGATAATGCTATCATGAATGTTAAAAGAATTTTAAAAACTTGATGAACATAAAAATCTGTTCTTGTTAATATTCCCATTGCTGGGACATTAGTAAAGTGATGCATATGCTGACAATGGCAAAGACAAACAAACAATACCTTTCAGGTGTAGGACTCCTATCTTTAACAGAACGGGGACTTGAGGAAGACCATGCAGATGTTCCTGGGGAGTCGGGGGATGAACCAGAAGATCCTGGTGATGGTTTCAATCCAGTAAATCGGAGCCGTTTTGGAGTATCAGATACTACCGCAGCACGAGGGGTTTCCAAGACAGTGGGTTCTGCAAATGACACTGAGCGTGGTGTTCCTGGCTGGTAAGTGGCCGGTGTTTTCAAGTCCAATGTTTTCAACAAAATACTTTTTCCAGACTTCAAAGCAAGATCCAACTCTGAAATATGTGATGCAAAATATTTTTTCTCAAAAGTGGCACAGAACTAAATGTACAGCTGATTTATATCCTACTCCTTTCTTCTACATAATAAATCTCTTTCTGTGATTCATCTAAAATAAAAAGTGACTCCAGCATGCCTGAGACTCTCAACTATTTGGCCTCCAGGGTGGTCATCCTCTCTTATCAAAGCCACCTTTTCTGCAGCAGAAAAGTTGTTTTAAACGAGGGATGGTCTGTCTAGAGGAGGTTCTCACAAATGTGAGTAAATTACATACAAAGTATGAAAGGCATTTAATATTTTTATTTAGAAATTGGTCATGTTATTGAATCCATGTCATAAAAAATATATCAGTGTTATGTAAAATGTTATGTATAATAATGAGTCACAGTGCAAAACGTGGAGAGGGGGTAGAAAGTATAAACAATTTTAATTATGTAATACATACCTGTCATAACTGTGTTGTTTACCTAGCTCCAGAACAGAATTATGCACATCCGCATAACAAGAATTCATACTGTCACAGATAAACCACCAAGGAAATATCTGGAAAGAATCCAGATTAGAACACAGACCCAGCCCCCTGCCCAAGTCACTGGCACATGCACTGTAGTCCCCACCTCTTTACCAGGACTAGACTATGCATGGGACATCTGAGTGGGGTGGGAGGAGGGAATCTGACAATACTAACAGTTACGTATTACTTCATCAAAAATGTTAGCAGAGCCCTTTAAAGGAGTGAAAGATGCTTCCCACCTATCCTTTTCTTACTAGAAAGAATCTTAAACCTCTACCTAGGCATAAACGTTGATCCTGATCATTGGCAGCACAGCTGCAAATGAGACTGGGATCTCTCCATGGAGTGAAGATATTGAAGGTAGCTTGTTTTTGGCCAAGAAACCAGACTGGCATATGTGAGATGCTGACTTATAATTGCCACTGAACCTTAGACAGCCTTCTTCAACAGACAGGGCATGGAACTCATTCCTTCATGTCACGAATGTGAAGGATAGCAAGAAAATGGTCATAAGTGTATGATTCTGAAGGAAGCTTCACCTAAAGATTGATGGGGGAATTATTTGATGATCATTGGATGTACAAGAGGTTCAGTTTTGGTAAAAGTGAGTGAGACATCAGTCTTTGCATCTCAAAATACCTTGGACGTGTATAAAGTCATGTAACTGTGGAGGTGAAGCAACTCCACCAATAGTGCCATGGGCATTGATAGAGCATGCCAAGATGTTTAGACCACTGCCTTGAACAATCACTGAAGCACATCTGAGGATAGGAGACTGCAGAGATAAGGTCAGCATGTGAGGCTATGGTAACCTGTGACCTAGCTTTAAGCTCTCAAGTCTCCAGTGTCGTTACTGGGAGGCAGGCCAAGGCCCCTGAGGAATGGTTTGTGGGGTTTTACACGATTTTTCAGAACAAGATAAGGCTATACACAGCAGTCAGAACAAGATAAGGCTATACACAGCAGTCAGACTATTTTGGGGATGATGAATTCAGGAGAACCACTGACTTATGGGCAAGTTTTCTCACACATGGAAAGATGTGACATGCGAGTGATCAATTCAAGCAACCAGGTCCCTGACAAAATGCCTACTTGTGATTCCATGGCATCCAGAAAAGGAGGTTTAAGTAGCAAGGAGGGATTGTGCACATCATAGCAAGTTGAAGAGGCCAGAAGTCTTATATAAAGGGGTAAATGTCCACCCCTTATGCTACCTAGCAATATCCTGACTCTTCATAAACCTTTGAGACAGCTCTCTGACCAGAGCCAAGTGGGGGGGGGGGGGGGGGCAACAAGATTTATGGTTTGGATATGTCATTAGAGAATCTCTCCAAACTGGTGAGAATTTTTGTGTCCTCTAAGCCTTAGCATTTTGGTTCTTGGTGGGATTTAATGCCATTTTTCAGCACATGATAGGCTATAAATGGTGGTTAGTATATTTTGGAGAAAGAACCCAGGAAAATACCTGGAATAAGAGTGACATGAAGTTACTGGCAAGTTTTCTCATATAACCATGTTAGTTGAGCAGAGACTCAAACCCGCACAGAGGAGAGTTGTGAATGATCTGTAATGACGAGCACCTTAGGTCTCTTGGCCCCCTGAGCCTTAGGGCATGGGACACAAATCACAAGGCAGAAGACAGTAAACATCATTTACCACTTTATCAATTGACCAGATATCTTCTTCCTCCCATGTCCAAGTTAAGAGGTGGGTAGGGTCAGTGTCCCATATTTAACGGAAAATTGCAGTATATGCGGTGTCAGGCGTGGTTCCCATTTTTTAAACCCAAAAATACCAAAAAAAATGTACCCCATTTGTTGAACTTTAAGAAAATTGTGATCAAAATTGGTAACGGAAAATCTGATGTATAGCTCGTTTTATCGTTGAAAACAGTAGGTAGGACCTGGAAATTTGAATCAACACAAAGAAATATCAAATTTAAAAACAGCTCATACAATTTTTTTATTTTCTTTCCAAACAACATTCTTAGTACACCGCATTTAACGATATATAAGGAAATTTCAATCAATGAAAAAGTCACTTACGCCGAGTAATGGCAGTACTTTAATAAATAAATACAAATTAAATAATTTTTTTATCAATTGAAATTTGTGTTCTAGTTCCATCATTTAGTTCCCTTTATGTGTAATTGTCATAAATGCAATGTCCTCTTACAATTAAACGTAAAATGCGTCAATCCACCGTAACAGCTATGTCCGCAAGCGTTTCTCTGAGAATCTAATTAAGTACCAACCGTGTGTTGATAACTGAATTGCAGAAGTATTTGTTGTATTGTTGCACTGAATTAAAGCTGGCCTCTTTGTATTATCAGTTAATTATGTCTTTTGAATATAAAAAAGGTGAATAAAAGAAAAGTTAAAAGGCACAAAAATCGGACTAACTTAAAATCTAGTGGTCTCAGTCGTATGTCAGGTGAACTCACTTCATTTGATCAATCGTACACTGTAATAAACGTTATTGTGTATATAACATAAACTACCTTAAATTAACCGATTCTTTCATAACTGTGATCAAAGATAACAAGGCAGCCAAGTGAAATGAATACTTCGTAAAATATTGAGCTTGATTTCACAGATACGAACCATTGTGGGCAAGCAAGGTTCAGAGAATTCTTGAACTGGCATGTAGAGATATCCTCAGGGATGATAAGAAATTTCATTATTACTTACTTACTTGAAATCACAACATTAACATTGTACTAATGGAACAATAAAAAATTGAGTTTTGATGTAGATGTGTCATGAAATAAATGTCGCATGTTTTTGAAAAAAAGGAATCTTGTTTGGTGGTGTATCAACAGTTAGTCTAGTTAGCAAATTATGGACTACCGATTTGGCAAGATACTATTTATTAAACACCACTACGGGAACCAGACTCATCAAGAAAACAAAAAGCAGTGATGTAATACACAGATTTTTCGTGTACATGTGATGGTTGTACACACCAGTTGGAACGATTTTTCATATGTTGGGTATTTTGAAGAAAAAAAATGTTATTTAAACTGAATAACGAACAACTTCATTAGAAATTATTAAAAATTATCGACGTGATTGTAAAATGAGAATTCAGTCATTAAACAGCCCAGTTCCCTAATGCCAGTCCCCACCCCCATGGTTTTCTCCATGTCAAAGCGATGTGTTTTTCGGTAATTCGCGCCTCGCTTATAATGCGGTCTATGTATGTGGACCCCGTTGTGCGAGAGTTGTCGAGGGAGAGGTGTATTTGCATTATGTTCGGTTGTCATGTTCTTATAACAAAACTCAAATGCAATATTCTGCTAAACTCAATCCCAGATTTCCTGTGTATGGTCAATGAAAACTTTGCTGGGGTAACGGCCTTCATATATGTAATTTCAACAGCTAGCTGATATATTTACATGTTGACCGTCTCAGGATTACAGTTTTTCAAAGACTACAGGTGCTCTTAAGACCAAGCTACACCTTGATTTCAAATGCATTAAGTACTAACTTTCCTGAGGTTGCAGGAAATTGCAGCTAGGACAACTTGAGCAGCAGAGATCAAATACCATTCACAAGAGCACAGCAATGACTATGGCAGGACTTCACTATTTTTGATCCCGCAACCACTTTGTCAACATGTAGACACACTACTGCACATTAATGTTTTTACTGGTTTCATTTTTAAGAGATTATTCACTATATTATGCTGATGAAATGGGAGTCAAGTGCCTATGCCAAGGACACACCAAGACAGCTGACCTAGACTGGCATGGACATGTGTTAAACCCATGATCCTTGGATTACTTCATCAACTTTATTGCAGTACCTTTATTATGTTTTCCTAAATCTAAAATAATATGCTAGTCTAATGTCAAGCATGTACTAACCTGATGAAGTTGGCGTGGTGCTATGCGGACTTGGCAAAGTTGTTGAGACGAGACGACGGACTTTCAAGATGGACTGGGGAGTGCTGACGGTAGCTGAGGAGAGACGTTTCTTAACTGGAGTCACTCTGTGTATAGTAGGGGTTTTCAACAAGGGCACTTCATCTGCTGAGAAGTATTTCCTTTTCCTGGAACTGCAACAATGTTAGTAGTTTATCAATCTGGGAAATTACACATACCCAGGGGCAATTATTTTTTTGCCCAAAGTCTGCAAAACCATTAAAACTGATCTCCTAAACAAGATGCAAAAGATGGCCCTATAGCCCATACTAGCCTGACTAAATCTGCCTGATAGCCCAATACAAGAGCAGTTAGCCAAGAAATCTGGGTCAGAATAATTCTTCTTACTGAAATTTCTTCCTATACTCTTGATTACATCAGTTATAAAACATATTTCAAGGTTTCCCCAGTTTATCTATCTTCATCTATGTCTGATAGTAGATTAGCAGAATTTGTCGAATATTGAAAGGCCAATGCTGGGACACTTTGATCAAACTCTGTTCAGCAGTCCTCTCTCCTAAGATACAAGTTATGTAAATGTTTGTTAATGTTAGATTAGCATCATTTGTTAAAACCTGCAAGTCCTTCATGCCAGGATGCAGTCCCATTTTGGTCACCTTCAATTGTGAAGTTTCAAGTTGTCTAATGGTTTTTCTATTCTTTGGTCTGGCTTTGGTCTGGTTACCATCTTTTATGATGGATTGGCTTATAAAATCTTAAAGGTCGAAACGTCTGAATGGTTTGTATCAAGATTGGAAAAAATTTCTGAATTGATTTTTGATAAGTCAGTTTAAGCCTTTTCTATTTTTAGCAATGTCAGCTACATTTGGCCATTGACCAGCACCATTTGTACAGGCCTGAAGAAAAACATCATGCTAGGGTGCTTTCTTATAACTTTAGTCAAATTCTATTTCACAGTTTTGGAGAAATCATTGCTTGCTTTTTGTAACACTACTGTATGCCAGATCAGCTCAATTTATACATATTACCAATCCAATGTACAAACTTGAAAGAATTCTATGCCATGATGCTTTCTATTAAATTTAGTCAAATTCTGTTGTGGGTTATTTTTGTTGAGAAGTAGAATGAAAAAGTATTGGTAACATCATTTGTACTAAATCGAAAGATCTTCATTTCTCATATCAAATTCTGTTCTGCAGTTTTTGAGTTGCTGAAAGGTTTTATTTTTTTTCTGTAGTGGTGGCTAAACATGATAACAAATCAACATCAGTTGTACAAACCTGAAAGCCCTGTATTTGTTCAAATTCTATCCTGCTAAGTAGTTTTTAAGATTTTACTAATTTTAGTACTGTTGACCATGTTTGATGTCAGATCAGCATCATTTGTTTGTTTGATCTGGCCCTTTATGGCACAGCAACACAGGCAGGTCATTTAGTGCCACGACAATTGGAGTAACGTCACTTGCCCAAGGACGCACAACAGTAGCTAACCCAGCCATGTCAACTAAAAATAAAAAAAATAAAAAAATATTTTTGGCAAGACAATGAAGTTTGATATACGGGAGATTCCTCTGTCCTATCTTAATGTCTAACACCAGAATGTTTCCAACAAACATCACTCTAATATGATGCAATTAAAAGCAAAGTTAGAAAGAGGCCACGACACATTAAATTTGTAAGAAAAAGGTGAAAATCAAACTCCCCTAGGTCCTTTTATTGCCAATGGTCATACCAAACGAGGTTCAATTCATTAAGTCCTTGAAAAATTATTGTGCTGAAAAAATTGGCAATGGACATACCTAGACAGGATCATGCAGGTACACATGGATTACACTATATACCAATCCAGACAGGACGTGACATAACAATTCAAGATAAGGCAGATACACATGGATTACACTATATACCAATCCACAGACAGGACACGACATAACTAGACAGGATCAGACAGGTACACATGGATTACACTATATACCAATCCACAGACAGGACACGACATAACTAGACAGGATCAGACAGGTACACATGGATTACACTATATACCAATCCACAGACAGGACACGACATAACTAGACAGGATCAGACAGGTACACATGGATTACACTATATACCAATCCACAGACAGGACACGACATAACTAGACAGGATCAGACAGGTACACATGGATTACACTATATACCAACCCACAGACAGGACACGACATAACTAGACAGGATCAGACAGGTACACATGGATTACACTATATACCAATCCAGACAGGACATGACATAACTAGACAGGATCATACATGTACACATGGATTACACTATATACCAATCCACAGACAGGACACGACATAACTAGACAGGATCAGACAGGTACACATGGATTACACCATATACCAATCCACAGACAGGACACGACATAACTAGACAGGATCAGACATATGCACATGGATTACACTATATACCAATCCAGACAGGACACAACATAACTAGACAGGATCAGACAGGTACACATGGATTACACTATATACCAATCCACAGACAGGACACGACATAACTAGACAGGATCAGACATATGCATATGGATTACACTATATACCAATCCAGACAGGACACGACATAACTAGACAGGATCAGACAGGTACACATGGATTACACTATATACCAATCCACAGACAGGACACGACATAACTAGACAGGATCAGACAGGTACACATGGATTACACTATATACCAATCCACAGACAGGACACGACATAACTAGACAGGATCAGACAGGTACACATCAGACAGGTACACATGGATTACACTATATACCAATCCACAGACAGGACACGACATAACTAGACAGGATCAGACAGGTACACATGGATTACACTATATACCAATCCAGACAGGACACGACATAACTAGACAGGATCAGACATATGCACATGGATTACACTATATACCAATCCAGACAGGACACGACATAACTAGACAGGATCAGACAGGTACACATGGATTACACTATATACCAATCCACAGACAGGACACGACATAACTAGACAGGATCAGACATATGCATATGGATTACACTATATACCAATCCAGACAGGACATGACATAACTAGACAGGATCAGACAGGTACACATGGATTACACTATATACCAATCCACAGACAGGACACGACATAACTAGACAGGATCAGACAGGTACACATGGATTACACTATATACCAATCCACAGACAGGACACGACATAACTAGACAGGATCAGACAGGTACACATGGATTACACTATATACCAATCCACAGACAGGACACGACATAACTAGACAGGATCAGACAGGTACACATGGATTACACTATATACCAATCCAAAGACAGGACACGACATAACTAGACAGGATCAGACAGGTACACATGGATTACACTATATACCAATCCAGACAGGACACGACATAACTAGACAGGATCAGACATATGCACATGGATTACACTATATACCAATCCAGACAGGACACGACATAACTAGACAGGATCAGACAGGTACACATGGATTACACTATATACCAATCCACAGACAGGACACGACATAACTAGACAGGATCAGACATATGCATATGGATTACACTATATACCAATCCAGACAGGACATGACATAACTAGACAGGATCAGACAGGTACACATGGATTACACTATATACTAATCCAGACAGGACATGACATAACTAGACAGGATCAGACAGGTACACATGGATTACACTATATACCAATCCACAGACAGGACATGACATAACTAGACAGGATCATACATGTACACATGGATTACACTATATACCAATCCACAGACAGGACACGACATAACTAGACAGGATCAGACAGGTACACATGGATTACACTATATACCAATCCACAGACAGGACACGACATAACTAGACAGGATCAGACAGGTACACATGGATTACACTATATACCAATCCAGATAGGACATGACATAACTAGACAGGATCAGACAGGTACACATGGATTACACTATATA
This sequence comes from Sinohyriopsis cumingii, assembly GCA_028554795.2. NCBI lineage: Eukaryota > Metazoa > Mollusca > Bivalvia > Unionida > Unionidae > Sinohyriopsis > Sinohyriopsis cumingii. The sequence continues at coordinate 5,637,268 of CM068838.1, read as the reverse complement.
CCAATCCAGACAGGACACGACATAACTAGACAGGTACACATGGATTACACTATATACCAATCCAGATACAGGACAAGGCAAGATGGGTCTGATGTACATGGATTAACATAACAAGACTGGTTTAGACAGATGACATAAGCAAAACTATATGTGCCCTTCACAGATACGACCAGGGCAGAAAAATAACTGATCTATATCCATGTAATACTAAGCAATCCATCACTCACCTCAGACTGGCAGAGGTTGGTGGGCTCAAAAGACGCCCCAGAGATTTCCTTAATGACAGAACAGTGGCACTTGGCTTCCCTGGGCTTATGGATGTAACTGTTGGGAATATTCGAGCAGGTGTATCACTGGAAAAGAAAATTACTTATCTTGTGAGCATTTAAGTCCAGTCCAGTTAAGACTAATTATTAAAGTTAGTGATTAAAACAACATATTTGTATAATCTTCCTTTAAAGCACATGTGGCATAGTCAGAATACAAAATATTCTCTAGAATGCCTTGTCTGAATACATGTATTCATCTAACATACTACTCTTCATTTGCATCAAGCGATCTCACCTTTCTGTGTTGCATATACATGATAAATGTACCATCCATACTTGCTCGTAAGTTGGGTCCAATGGCAAACAACATCAACGCAGATCTGCCATCCCAAAGTGAGCAAGCTAATCAGGGTAAATGGTATTTGTTATACTAATCAGTCCTAACAAACTGCACATACCTAGGTCTGCCAGTACATTCAGCAATGGCAGAGCTGGGACGGTGCAGTCTGCAGTCGGATCTGTCTTAAAGGAGTACATGTGATATGTAAGACGAGTTTTTACAATAGGCAGCAGTAGAAATACCCTATATCTGCAATTCTGTGATCTTGGCAGACCTGCCAACCCTAACAAGATCTTCTCAGTAAGGCAGCTCATTTTTTTCTGTAAGTTTGACCAGTTTTCAGTAAGGTCTAACAGAATATTATGTACTGCTTTTGTCAAGTTGGAAAACATTTATTTAAAAAGTTTGGTATTCCAAAATGATGCATCGACAGAAAGCATTATGTTCATCTGAAAAGTTTGTAAAGTATATGTACACCGTATTAGCCTCTACTACAGTTGCACAAACTTCAGTTCCAGCCCCAAGCAGCTCAATGGCTTGTTGATATCACTCAATGGTTTGTTGATATCACTCAATGGCTTGTTGATATTTCTCAATATGATGTAATTTTTGGAATTGTTTTTCTTCAGTTTACACATAAGCAATTGTATCTCCTACCATGTGACATAATGAAATCGACACGTGGTGTCCCTTCCTGAGTAACCATTTTTTATTCTTCTTACTGAGTATTAAAACTTTTTTAAAAGGCTTAATTTTGTCATTTTGTGTTTAACATTTATCTGTATCTGGATGCCCTTTTAAAAAAAATTCTATAATCAACAATTTGATTATGCCAACGCTTCACTTGAAAACAATTTGTGCAGTTTAAAAAGTCTGAGGTATAACTATAAAGCTAGTCTGGTTCTCTAATTCCAATAAAGCTTATGTGAAACCCGGATCTAAATCCAGACCTGCCAACCCTGACAAGCCCATCTCAGTAAGGCAGTTGATTTTTTCCCGTAAGATTGACCAGTTTTTATTATGGTGTTAGAAAATATCAATAACTGCTATTGTAAAAACGGAAAAAATGCAAATAAAAGTTTGACACATCGACGATAAACATTACGGTCAACTGAAAAGTTTATAAAGTACATGTAGACATTATTTACCACTAGTACAGTTGCAATAAAACTTTAGTTCTAAACCCTATACAGCTCAATAGCTTGTTGCCATCTTTCAACTTGACGCAATTCTTGGAAATTCTTTCCCATTTCACATGAGGACGGCAATTTAATCTCCCACCACGACACACACTCAAATTGGCACATGATGTCCAATAAACGTAATTACGTTCTTTCCAGCCTTTACTCATAAGAATATATATACTCCTTTTAATCTTCTGCGTTGATTATTAACACTTTTCTAGAAGCTTATTTTCTCTTTCGTCTTAAACGTGATGCAGATGCTTTGCATGAACAAACAGGTGCAGTTTAAAGCATCTGGGGTGCTGTTCAATAATTCTAAGATGAAACCCAGATCCAAATAAGGGTTGTTCCAGTAAAACATATATTACCCCCGGGATGGCACTTAAAAAAAACGTCTGTGGGAGGTTGTAATTCAAATTATTTTGATTCTGACAGTGGAAGGTTGGTTAGGAAAATCATTTCTGTTGTGGGTTGTGTAAACAAAATGAGAAATCACTGGTGGGGTTGTCAGAAAGAAGAAAAAAACTGAATATTTATTTAAAATCGCATCAAACCCCCTCCTAGTGGTCTAATGTGAATAAAACATTGGGTCAGAAAATTTTGCTAGCACACGCGAGTGCACGTAATTTGTACGAATTTGCATACTTTTAAAGCAGTGATACGCATCAATTACGCCAACGTCGCAGATATAAAAAATGTGCTTTGCACAGTATGCAATTTTTATTAAACTTTTAACTTTAAAAGTGCAGTTAGCGACGTAATTCACGCTGCTGTCGTAGCCGTCTCACAGGACTTGATGCGCCATCCAGATATCTGGATACTTTGGTTTGACATAAATGGCTGTTAAACTAAATTTGATTGGTTCATTGGGCCCTGGAACAAGCATTTTACGGTAGTTTTAGCCTTATTTTCATCATGGAAGTTTTACAAATGCGTGTTTCGAATAAGGGCCAAACATGATACCAAAATGGCTGAATCACAACACAGTTTGTCATCAGACGATGTTTTCAGTTGGCAAATACTGGCTGGTGATAGCTATGATGACAATGAATTTTCAAGTATATCGGTCTGTTGGACATTGGGAAAATGTCACTGGAAATACCATTGTGTGATTTTGAGCCCAAAATTGCTGTTCAGTGTGAGTCTGATATATGTGTTGGATGGACAATATGCCGGTTATATTTATTCAAGATACCCATATCTGAAAAAGCAGACTATGGGAATGTTGGACTTAAAACCCTAATACAGCATTATGGAAGAGAAAAATCTGGCATAAGAGGCAGCAAAGCACTGATTCAAGGGAAGTGAATTGCTGGCAGAGTTCATGTTAGTGAAAACTGACAAGGGTCTTGGAAATGCTTATAATCACGCATATTTAGACGCCAATTTGTTTAAATTGGGGACGCAGAAAATCACTTAGGCAAGAGTCCTCTGTATGCATGAAATAGATGGGCGGTAAAATTCAAAGACTTGTGAGTCCTGCTTCAGTGGGAAAATGTGTTGATCAGTTGGCTGTGCTGATATTTACAATGACAGAATTTAGTGGCTGAAAGACCCACCCACCCCCAAAGTCGTCACCATTATAAGAGTACATCAAAGGAACATGCTGCAATAGCTAAGTGGCAAGATCAAAGGCTTTGACTGGCAGCTGGGTGGGAAAATCTACTGATATTTACAGTGCTTGAATTCTGAGGTAGAAAGACCCAGAGATGTACAAATGGTCATTTATAATAGTACATCAAATAAACAACTTTAGCTTTCCTTATTGTTAATTTCCAAATGTAACGGAATAAGCAGTGCACATGACCTTGAAATCATGACATGTTGAGACTTTGACTTGAATGAGTATTTCGGGGTTCAACAGCAAACTGATGAAGATTGTAATGAGATTCAGGAGAATGCTAAAGTTGCTAGAACTGATAGTTTGGAAGGAACAGAGTAACCAAGTGTAAGAAAGTGTGTGATACCTAGCTTAGTGCTATGAAGAAGACCTTCCTTGGATCAAAAAAATGCAGACTCACTCTGATGGACAAACAAAAGCCATGTCAGTGTTATAAAGAATGTAGAAAGTAAACTATGGCAACCAGTAGTTCTTAAAATTTGCAGTTTTCTGAGAGGGGACTGCAACATTTGCTGGTGGGACTGGTATTTTTACCAAAATGGGAGCCATGGACTCTTAGTTTTAAAATCCTAACGAGACGTCTGGTTCAAAACTTTTCTTTATGGACCAGAGATATCCAAGAGAGAATACCCATGTGGGCCATACATGTGAGATGTTGAAAATTGCACAACCATAAAGAACAGTAACTTGTTCAAGCTAGTTATGCATATGCATTTCAGACAGCAGTCAATGTAAGGAGTTCACAGCACAGAATCATATTCATACACAGAGGAGGAGGAGGAGGATCATATTAAATTCAGAAACAGTTAACAGATTAATGCTCATAGGAAACATCAGAGAATCCCCATACAACATAATTGTCTGTAGATCTCTAGCTGGCAGAACCACTACGACAACAAAAGAATAAAGAGACAAACTTTTATATCATGCAGATGTATGACCAAATGAAGTACATGATCTCTATGTGCAAAAATTAAATGACTCTAAACCTAAATGACTGACTGAACTGTGTAAACTCAAAGCAAGATGGATAAAATTTGTCCTGTCTGTGTTTGGTTCTCCCTTTATATATTTTGATCATGTTGGTATTTTCTGCAGGCCTTTTGGCACCTGGTTCCAAACCATCATTTGGTGTTTGTATTACAAACTGGATAAATAAAAAAGTCTATTATCTAGTACACTACATTTTAAAGTTGTTGTTGTTGTAGGGTTTAATGCCATTTTTCAGCACACGATAGGCTATACAGGCAACCAGTATTAATGGTGGAGGAAGAACCCAGGAAAACCCTGGAAAGAACCACTGACCCACGAGAAGCTACTGGCAAGCTTTTCTCATATACCCACATTGGCCGAATCCGAGACTACAACAGATGAGATGGCAGTGATCCGTAACGGAGAGCGCTTTAGACCACTTGGCCACTCGAGGCCTCTACATTTTGTACCATCTCCTTTAGTCTTACTGGTACCAGTGCATTTAATAAAATTGTAACTTCTATTTTCTTGCAATCTAAATATTTGTAACGATGTGTTATTGTCAAAAGGTAAAATGTGCTTAGTGTTGTAAAATCTAAAACTGATAATTAGCAAGGGACTAAAGTAAAAAGTGGGCAAAAATTATTGCCATATTACACTGTTGTTAGAAACAACAGAATAGTTGTACAAGATGTATTTTGCAAAGTTGTAGAACTAGTGCTCATATTGTCACCACATATTCTATTTAAATAATAATACCATTATTTCTGTATATTCCTATCAGTATTTTCCCAGTGGTAGTAATTTTCAGATCTGATGCTGTTCATTTCTTGTGCAATTTTTACACATCAAGAATTCTCACAGTATCATTAAAAACAATATAATCTGCACTAAACTGAGTTGTTTGAGAAGAAATTAATTTTTTAAACCCAAAAATCACTGAAGCTACGAGTTCTTGCATTAAAGTCTCACATTAAACAACATTTGAAGTAGCCATGATAGTAGTTTAGTATTCAACTGTACTAATTTCACCTTTGGTATATCCAAATCTTGAATGTGATGGAGGAACATAGTTCCAAAATAAACACATCAAACCTGTTCATGGACTGAATCAAATATCCGAGTTCAACTGAACTGTTAGAATTTTTTAAATTCTTTTGACAACATCATAATTAGCTGTCGAATATGCAATAAGCCTCTGGTCCTTTGGTCTATCTGCCATCCCAACCAAGACCCCACCACAACCACGTGACCAAGCCCAATGACATCACAGTAATAATCACTATGCAACTAGCGATGACATTTCTTCGAGAATTTTGATTTCAGTAGAGCCTTAACAGAGTGGAACAATAACAAAGAGTGACAGATATTTAAGTGTTAGGGAGATATTTAACAATGGCTATTCTTCCTGCCACCACTTCCTCATTGCAGATCACACACACACAAAACTTAGAGTAAATCCTGAAATCCTGGCAGCATCCCTGCAGGGGAGATAACTTGCCTATTTAATTCGATTTTATTGGTCTCTGGTTATCCCATGGTATTTCTGTTACTTGAGCATTATCTTACAGTGTCCAGTCAGCATGGTCAAAAAAGGCTTACCAGAGTTGTTAAAGGACTCACATCACTACAGATGTGAAAGAACAAGAACCAAACTATAAATCAGTGAAGATAAAATAGAGTATATATGGGTTTGACTGTCCTTGATAATGAAAGTAAGATTTTAGTAAAAACAATCTTTTGAGAGCTTGTCCTACTTGTAACTGAAAAAAGTGAGGGACATTGTTTTATTAACATAATTTCCATCCCTTTACAGACCCAAGTTTGGACGACTCATTACTGAAATCAGCAGCTGACTCTTTGGTGCAGTATTGAAAGCAAACATTTCAAATTGTGTAGATCCAGAAAATAGTGCAGCTGTTATGGTTTTCTTTTCACAAAAGCTGTCATCATAGATGTGTATATACTGATACAAATTTGATCATGAGCACTCAAAATTTTAAGTTATTGAATTTTATTATCATGGTGTTTGCACAGGTTTATAGTGGGAACTAAATTAGTACAGAGAGTCCTGAACTCTTGTACAGAAATATGGAATCCAAGCAGAATACATCCTGAAATGTAGAGGATTTCAATCTTGGGTTTAGTCTCCCCATTGCATTTCACACTGATATGCATATTCACAGAACATCTGTATAGTAGTTGGAATAGTAAGTGAGAAATTTAGATACATATCATAAACAAAACAAACAGTATGGGCAGGACAAGATCATTAGAACAGGCTGGAATGGAGAAGTATAATAAAAACAATAATGAGTAGAAGTGTGCCTCTTTTTTGATATGTGCAACATTATTTTCTCAGCTTCAGTAAGAAATTTCATCAAAAGGAAGGAAATAAAGGGTGTACAGTTAACTAAACCAATATGAATTTAGCTACTTAAAAGATGTATCAAATCGATTTTAACCTTCTGGTTAGATCTGTTCTGGTCTGTTTCTGTCCATTCTGGTGACATGTCCACTGAATCAGTATGGTTGAAAAAATATTTGGCAAATTTAAAAATGTTAAAATCTTTTGGCAGATTATGATTTTACACTACTTCTGCCTGAGAGATGTGAATAATTGTATTTCATTTTTTGTTGATTGTGGCTGTTGCTCAATTCAAATGCATCATTGAAGAACACTGATGCCTTCTCATACTTTGTTACAAATATTTATTACAGATGCATATCTCCAGATATTGGTGAATATAGCTTGAATAAGTTATAACAGTTCTAGTGAACATTTAAGTGAGCAAAAATGTAAACTTTTCAGCAGTATGTGATGCAGGATTGCTCAAGACTTTTCCAACTCATATGCTTACCATGAAAAATCCATTTGTACCAACTGATGATGACTTAGAAGGTAACTGTCAGAAAGGCATAACTGACGATATTCAAAGGTCTACAAAAATTAGACTAATTGCGAGCGTTGAATCACACCGTATTTTTGTTTGTTGTGTTGTCATACTAGGATCGATTTTAAATGAGTTAGGCATTTATAATTTCAAGGCAAAAAAAACAAAAAAACAACATAACTACTGGTGCACTGACTGCATGCATCTTGTGATGTCTCAGAGCTGTGGGTTGGCTTATATGCGGGTCATGCACTTCTTAAGTGTTTATACCTGTTCAGTGGGGGGGGGCTTACGTGCTAATGGGCTTATAAGCGAGTATATACAGTAAGTGAAATGCGTTTTTTCATTATAAGAAAATATAGTTTCAGTAAAACCATGTGCTTCTATCACAATCCTAAGAATTTTTTTTTTTAAAAAAACCAAGACCTTAGAAAAATGGGAAAATTAGTGTCAGTTTTTTCTCTCTTTCTTCCATACCTCTGCTGCAGATGCTGTCTGGAAGGTGTTGCCATATGAGAAATGAATGGAATGTAGGTTGAATCAGTCTTTGTGTCTTCATATCTAGGGAAAAAATTAAACAAAAAATTATTTCATTAATAAATAAACCTGTAAATAAAAAGATGCAGTATGTATCATCTTATACTTCTCAAAAAATAATAAACACTAACTTCCTATTACAAGAACTGAATTTCTCTTGGGGTACCAACTTTCCTGGATTTCATGGTTGGAAACAGTATTAATTGCCAAACCCCAGTAGTACAGATTTTTCTATTATAAATAATCTGGAATTCCCAAGGATCCAACCTGCATACATCTGAATGGATGGAGATATTTTGATCAATAATTATCCTATTGATTGTTTAAAAGTTCATATTTAAACACAATTAAATAAACATGTAATACTACATAGAATGCATTTTTATAAGCATGACTTGAATTTGATTTGTGGGAGTTATCATGCATCACTACTTTTCAAATGTGCAAAACGTTTGCATGATTTGTGCACTTGTATGCCCATGGCAGCATCCCACATGTACATTACACACCTAACCTGCTGAAGGTAGCCTATCACAATATAAAATACAGTCATTATAGAACATTTACCACTGAATAAACACCATTCTACTTCCAAATGCAATGTGGGTATGTGAGAAAGCTTGTCAGTAGCTTCTCGTGGGTCGGTGGTTCTTTCCGGGTTTTTCCCTGGTTCTTCCTCCACCATTAATACTGGCCGCCATGTATAGCCTATCGTGTACTAAAAATGGCATTAAACCCTACAACAACAACTTCCAACTGCAAGGGTCAGATTTGGGCCTTATGAGTTTTCTAGGAAGTATAAGGCATGGAATAATCTATATAATCATCGGCTTAACACAAGTACCCATATCAGTAAATTATAAAATTTAGGCCACTGTGACTTTTGGTTGTAAGGGTGTAGTACTTACAAAGATCCAATTTCATGACTGGAACATAAAAAGCACAAAATAAATGAACTTTATGTACTAAAATTCAACAGGCAATGAAGCACGAAATATAGAGACCTAATTTTGCAATAAAGATGTATTACTTAAGTTTCATCCCATCTAAGTAGGACAGTATGCATAAATCATGCAAAAGACCCTTTGTGGTCGTCAGATAAATCAAAATCTTAACCCAAGATACTGAAATGAGAAATGTGGGTCATGGTGACCTTTTCTGTATGGATGTGGTATTAAAAGACACGTAAACAATCATCTAGCTTGATTCAAGCAAGAACAGTTAAAACAAAAAATGTATCAAAGTCAGGGGATTGTAAATTAAGGATCATAGTAATCCACTTCTGTGACGAGGCTGTAGTACTCATGAAGATGCATTCCTCACCAAGTTCATGATTCTAGGTATATAAAGGATGCCAAAAAATAGATTTTCATCTAGTTTAATGACTCAAGTAGAGCTTGCAAAACAAACTTGAAACAAAATTTAACTCAAGTCAGTGTTGTTGTTGTTTAATGCCATTTTTCAGCACAAGATAGGCTATACATGGCAGCCAGTACAAATGGTGGAGGAAGAACCTGGGAAAACCCCCAAAAGAAACACCAACCCATGAGAAGCTACTGGCAAGCTTTCTCACATACCCACTGGCCGAACCTAAGACTTGAATCCATGCAGACAGAAGTGAGATGACAATGATCCGTAATGGTGAGCACTTTAGACCACTTGGCCACTTGTGGCCCACTCAAGTCAGTGAATCACAAGACAAAGGTTAAGTGAGCTACATTCGTGATGGGCGTATTTGTATTTGCTTACCGACGTTTATGAATCTAGGTATAACAGCATATATACAAAGTACACAAAATAAATAAAAACAAAATAAAACTTATCTGGTCATGAGGCTAACCTAAGCCAGTTGTTTTCATTATTGTGGTGGGTTTAACATTATGTCAGCACACAGTATGCTATATATGGCAGCCAGTATAGCTGGTGGAAGAAGAACCCAGGCAAGAACTATCTACCCAAAGGAAGCTACCGGCAAGCCACAAAGGTCAAGCCTGAGACTCAAACACATGCAAAGAGATTAGATGGTAGAGCACTTGGCCACCTAGGGTCCCCAGTGAAATGTGAAATGTAGATGACACTGACATTTTGTTGTAAGGGTCTGGGACAATTGAAGAATTATGGTTCAATATGCATGGCCAAACTTTGCAGTTAAACAGGATTCATAACTCATATTTTGTCAGAAACAAAACAAAAAAAAAAAACGAAAATCAAACCAGACCTAGTTCTAAATATAAAGCTGGGGCTAGAAACATCCACTGCCTGGGAGTCAGGCACAATTAATAATTAATGCTGGGCAAAAAAAAAATTCTCCCAAAGTGAAAGTCCACTTGGGCAACTACAACTAATATTTTAAAATGATTATGTCATAAATTATAATAGAGTTGATATATTTCCAGAAACACATGCAATTATTAAATTGTCCCTTGGGGTTCCTACAGAAGGATGCCTTACTTATCTCAATATCATTCCTTATTTGAGGGATTGCTATTGATAAGAGGTTCCATAATCCTCACGTCAGCTACTTACTATCTGATCAATTGCTGCCAATAGCAACATCACCACAGGGTGAACCCTAAAAACAGCAGGTGAGTGAATTTTTGTCTTTTAACAACACACCAACAAACTGCAGCATTGTCTTTCCTCTTTAACTTAACATACTTCATGATCTAGTATTACTTTTCCTGACTGGTCTGTTGAAGAAATGGGCACTTGTTGTAGACCATGTGACAGTTGCACCTCAGGACTAACTTTAACAAAATGAATATGGCATGTTTTATAAATGAAACCAATAACAATCTGCTGTTTGAATGGGTCATGGCTAAACGAAAGTTTAGATACTGGATTAATAACAGCATTAGACTGATGATAACCATAACAATGAAAATTCAGATAAACATGAAACGGGGCTGGGGGGGGGGGGCACCTTGTACAAAGCTCACAGACAACAAGATGGCATTAAAAAGAAAATTGTTCATTTTTCTTTAATTAGCTGATCTTAAAGTCAATTAAATAAACACATAAACTTATATGGTACTTTTCCGTTAGCAGAACAGACGGTGAGTTACAAGTATTGTGAGCAATTAGCTAAATATAACAAAAGTTGTTTAATAATTTTGATTACAGCAAGCCTAGAGACAAATGATGTCATTGTCATTTAGAAGGCAATGACAAAAATTGGCCTGGCAGGGACAACCATGAACACTGAAAAAATTTCTATCCCTGTAAAGCCACATATCAAATTAAATTCACGATGTTCTTCAAAGATTCTCCAACAAAACCCCCAAAATTTGACAAACAGATTGACGAAACTGGAAAGGACACAATGGATGGATGGACATATGTAAAACTATATGCCTTCTTACATAAAAACAAGGGCCATAACCAGCTTAAATCATGGCATAAGTGACTATAATAAATGTTGTAAAATGTTTACCCCTGTCTGTCTTCAATCTCGTCATCATCATCATCATCATCTACCGAGTCCATGACCATCTGGATGTAGGTTGCCTGTGAGATCACCTGAGAAGTAGACTTGGTCACCTTGGTTGACAGAGGAGTTGGCCTCTGAACTGCATGGTATTGAAATTGTTTTTATTTATTTTTATTTAATTTTTATTATTTGCCTAATTATCACATCACAACTAATGCAGCATAATGTTAACAGCTCAGGACTGTTCCATTTAAAACATACATTGTACCCAAGGAAGGCATGTTTTGAAAAGTAAATGCCAGGACTGTTCCATTTAAAACATACAGGGTACCCAAGGAAGGCATGTTTTGAAAAATAAATGCCAGGACTGTTCCATTTAAAACATACATGGTACCCAAAGCAGGCAGGTTATGAAAAATAAATCCCAGGACAGCTCTATTTAAAACATACATGGTACCCAAGGAAGGCAGGTTTTGAAAAATAAATGCCAGGACTGTTCCGTTTAAAACATACATGGTACCCAAGGAAGGCAGGTTTTGAAAAATAAATGCCAGGACTGTTCCATTTAAAACATACATGGTACCCAAGGAAGGCATGTTTTGAAAAATAAATGCCAGGATAAGGGTACTCTGATTACTCAGAGTTCATATGAAACTGATACAAAATTGTAAACTGCATCTATGGATGATTATTCCACATTAAAAGTGCATTCTCTAGGCCTCAAGCATTTTAATGGAACAGCCTCAGACTGCATCACATGCTCTGTGAAACTAAAGAAGATTTCTAATAAACAACCAACTTAAACAATTCTCCATTGCTGGAAAATAAGTGTTCTAGTTAAATAGCTATAAAAGTGACATGTTAGATGGCAAAATGATGTAACCACCAGATTTCACCCATTGCAAAGTATTTTGATGTATGCATTCAGATCAGTGGGGATACAAATCCTAGTATTAAAAATTTATCCATGTATACTGACACACATATCTGCATATGAACATCCTGAAACCCATACACATCATCTGGACATACAACAATCTAAAAACCTAATTAGAATGTTTAATGAGTAATAACATAGCTAAAGGAATGGGTCTAGACTGACAGTAACAAAATGCATGTATTTCCCAATTAGTGGCCTGTTCTGTAAAACTTGGATGATGACATACTGTGCCATGAATAATGGCTTATTTAAAATTGGCCCTTTTTTACCAAAAAAAATTATTAATGCAGATTAGGGGTCATCTTTTATTCGAGACATAACAAAGTATTTTAAAATCTGACCTTATCAAAATGACTTGGGATGACAATTATTTTCAAAAGTAACTTTATATCACCTATAAATGTTGGGACACTTTTTCTTAACTAATCGATATAGGTAATAAAAATACAATAATATGTTTCAGAAACAATGCTTTGAAAATAATTGTAATACTGTCAAAACTCAGTTTTAGTTTGCTTTAAAGTTAGGAAACATTAATTAAGGTGCAGTAATTGTGCTAATATTATCTAGAGAGTACACGGGAATTAAACATATAATATTTGGTCTTACCCAAGCCAGTATCAGGTGTTTAAATGCGTATGGTAACTGACTTTGACTGCTAGTGGAAAACAAAAGAAAAATCTGCCAATTATAAACTAAGGAAAAGTCAAAATAACTAGAATGCCATGGTATTTTTAGGTTCAAACACTTTTAAAACTCGCTCATACCAAGTTTTTTAATTTAATTTTTAATTTCTGTATTAGCATGGGCAATTACCCTAGTGTTCTGATAGAGTTGCTAATTACATAAATAGTACCTTAATCATTTTGCATGTAAAAGCAGTACAGTTTTGCTTTCCCACTGGACAATCTGCAGCACTATTTTTTTTTTTTCTATGTAATGTCTACAACTAGTGTACCATGAACCTGATACTTGTTCAGTGCCACGTTGAGTCTCTTTGATCATACCATGCAACTGACATCTGTTCAGTTGCAGCAATCCTTTGATGTGATTTCAAAGACTGTATGATCAAAGTATCTCTTACTCACCCCAAGCTCTACATAAATAATGGTCAAAGTTTATGAATAGTCAGTGTTCTGTCAATTACAGTGTACTTTGCCAGATATCATAGACACCACAAATTGATACAATTAGCTATTTCCACCAACATGAGACAAAGAAAACGTAAAGCGTATGATGGAACATTTAAGTTAATTAAAGGTTATAGACTTTGTAGAGAAAAACACAAGTGCTGCAGAATGTGACTGGTGACTTGGAAAAATAGATGCAGGACTGGTGCAAGAAAAAGTTCTAGTGATTAGTGTCAGGCATCTAAAGAAAATTTTAATAATGAAAAGCCCCTATTCAAACCTGGTTTGAATGACATAGCTGCCAACCCTGGGGTACAAAAATACTGACAGATTACGACAAAAATACTGATTTTTAAAATATTAATGCATAACTTTTCGTAACATCTACAACTATCCGTACTGTAGGACAGTCCCTTCCTTAATTATTTAATGTCAAAGATGCATGTGTTGCACTCTTGCACCTTCTGAATGGGCACCCTGTTCCATTTGGGCACTCAGGCACAGGCTGTTTGTATCAGCCTTTTTTTCCACACAACATTTCATTTTCTTTTTCAGTCATTATCAATTCCAATGTCCCATCTTTCATTGATGATCTGAATTCTGTGTGATTTTCTTACTGAACTGTTTTCGTTTTTTTTCACACAAGTAATCCTTTGAAATTTTACTGTCTGGAAGACATATGCAAAAAAATGTGCCAGCAACACCAGTAACTGTAAGAAAGGTCCATTTCTCGACATGAATTTGGTCTTCCATTAAAAAAGCTGAAATTTTTTTAAGGTGGTTTGGGGGTTTTGCCTAAATGGGAATTTGAGGGGCAGTGCCCCTGATCCGGGGGTCCAGTGGCCAAAAACTCATTTCACACTCATAAAAAATTGCTCCTTGTGCAACTTATGATTACAAAAAAACCAAAGTCATTTGAAAAACTAATAAACTTACCAAAAATGTTCAACTTGACTTCAATAATTTTACAACATTTATAGTCACATGAATTTGTTCTCCAATACTACTGATGCTGAAGTTATTTCATGTGCATGTCAGTGTTCACATCGTAACTAAGTCACAATAATTACTCAATTTTTGCAGCAATTATATTATACTTAGCTCTTTTCATAACAAATCTGAAAAAATAAACACCCAAGTACATCAACTGTACACAAATAATCCCATGCATTCACTAGTCTTTTCTCCAACGGACACAACCTGTTGATATGCCAGTCAAGCTCTTTTTGCAGCTTTGGCAAAGATTTCTTTAGGCTTCCCTTTTGTCACCACTGACTTTTTTGCCTCAATGTGCAATCGTTTCTTTTCCTTCTCAGTGAGAGCCTTTTTCCTTTCAAGCTGGTGCTTGTATTGGCAACATACAGTGCGCATATTCTGACAGAGGGCTACATCTTTGCTCTCATTCAAGAATTTTTTTTTTCTTACAGTAATTAATTGCACTTTTTCCAGATGCCTTCTGAGCTTCAATTTTTCCGTATGGAGCTTCTTTTGTAGATGCTGTTACAAACTCTTCCAACCACGATTACCATAATTCAGATCTTTATTGCCGAGGTCACAAAATGCCAGTCCATAAACTCACCAAATAAATTTCCGTCAAATTTTTGCTCCAGCCATTCCCATTTTAATACGTTTTTTAAAACTTTTATCTAAACTTTTCATGTCATGGTCTCTCTCAACAACTCTCTCCATTGCCATCAGTTTCCATTAAATGAAAATTCATTGGATGAATTTAAACCTTTGAAAAATCAGAATACTCTTTATGAGAGTCATGTGCTAACTAATATATGAAACAAATAATTTACACAGGTTGTTGTGGAGTGGGAGTGGACATTTTGTAAAAACACTGGATCGGAGATGATATAAAAAATGGACTATATCAAGAAAAATATGATTCAAGTCAGAAGAAAAGCTCAGATATTCCTTAAAATCTTAAATAAATCATGTCTGATTTCTAAACGAAATTTAGTAAACCGAATTTTGATCGAATTGCATCGATGTTATCTCTGGGTCTTTTATATGTTAAAAGTTTAGGCTGAGTTGTGTATGACAAAGCAGCAAGCTTATGTTTATTAGCTTTTTCGTGCTCTTGTATTTCATGGGCGCCTCCATGCCCAATAGCGAAATCACATTACACAATTTGCAAAACAATGTATTTCTCCTTTACTAGATGGTTTCACATATCTAAACAAGACAGCACAGTTGTCCTTCCAGTTCTGTTTTCTTGTCTTTCCTGGAGAAAATTCAATATTCTGCTTTCCTATTCAAATGATCAGAAGTTGAATATTACAAAGATGAGATACAGTGATAGCCATAACTGTTTGCAAAATCCAATATGGCAGATAAAGACAGGCATGGTAGCCTCAATTTCAAATGAACTAAACATATTGTAGAACTGTATTCCTATATATATGCAATACATTTCTATCGGAATGGAACTGAGAGCCCGTTCTAAACTGAAAATTGCAAGTAAATTTTTACTATTTTTTTTAATTAAAAAACTTTTTTTTTAAAACAAAAATCATACACCTGTATTCAGGTCCAAAATACAGGGCATATACAGAAAAAAACAGGACACTTTGGAATGAGTAGGTTCTATAGTGATGTGTATCAGGCACACTTTGTGAAGTTATGGCAACATCAAACATACCAAGCTGTGATTCCCGGTCACCACATGCATACTACAACCATTGGATGTTTACCTAAACAAGCTGTTCAAGGCGAATATACAATAACAGTGGCACAAGTAGACTGTAGATGGTCCCACAAAATTTACAAAGGCAGGAAATGTGAATCATCCAGGATAGTTAGTATCTCAGTGTAATACATGGGAGGAAAATTCCAAATATGATGGTGGTCAAATCATTTAAGAAATGTGGTATTTCCAATGCATAGCTACCAACCCCACAGCACAAAAATACTGACTGCTTATGACAAAAATACTGATTTTCAGGTACAAATACTTGTTTTTAAAATTTGAATGCATATGTAACTATTTACAACACCTACAACCATCACCAAAGAAAGATAATAACCTATATAATTATTTATTGTCAAAGATGCATTTCTTGCACTCTTGTATCTTCTGAATGAGTACCCTGTTCCATTCGGGTGCCCATACCAAAAGTGCAAGAATGTAACACACTCACCCTCAGATATAGGCTGTTTATAGGAGCCTTTACCGTTATAACATCTTTTATTGATGATCTGCATGTGTGTGTGTAATTAGGATTTTTAGCTTAGCTTTAAAAAAATTTCAGTCATATCGCTACAATGTCTGCAGTGTGACAGTTTATAGTGATGTCTAGCACTGGGGCATCCTGCCGCAGACATGTAGCATGATGTCCCACCCTGTCACATTATCCTGACACTAGGCCGACCAGTCCTAACACTAACCTCTTAATGCTGAGTGCCTAGTGAGGCAGCTGTTAGTACCATTTTTGTAAGTCTTCAGTATGACTCAGCCAAGGGTTTGAACCCACAACCTCCTGCTTCTGAAGCGGCCGCTCTAACCACTAGACCACTGGAGTGATCTATACTTGGTCTGAATTCTGTGCCATTTTGTTTTACTGAGCTGTTTTCATTCTAGCACGAACCACTCCGGTGGAATAGTGGTTAGAGCATCCGTCTCACATGCGGGAGTCATACCAAAGCTGTGTCATACCAAAGACTTAAAGCAACACAAAAAATCCATATCACACACCAAATCACTCATTCTAGCACAAAGTAATCCTCTGCGATTTTACCTTTTGGAAAAAGTGTGCAGAATAAATTGCCAGCAGCACTAGCAACTGAAAGATGACAGTTCATTTCTAAAAGAAATTTAGCAAAATGAACCTCCGATCGAATAACATCAAGGTTCTCTCTGGTATTTACAAGTATTTAAGTTCAGTCTGTGTTGCTGATGATGAAGCTGCAAGCTGATGTTTATTAGCTTTTTCATGCTGTTTGTTTTTTTCATGGGCACCTCCATGCCCATAAGCAAAATCACAATTAGACAATAAGCAAAACGCAAAGTTTACTCCTGTACTAGATGGTCTCACAAACCAAAACAAGACAGCATTAACTCCTTATAGTTCTGTGTTCCTTTCTTTGCTGTAGAAAATTCTGAATCTTCTACTTTGCTTTTCAACATGATTAGAAGCTGAATATTACAATGAGATACAGTGATCGGCAACTTGTTTGTGCAATCAAATATGGTAGTTAAAGAATGGCAAGGTAGCCTCGATCTTGAATGAACCAATCATATTTTAAAACTCTATATCCCTATATACATGTGACACATGGAACCAGGTGCCCATTCTAAACAAAAAATTGAAAGGAAACTTTATATTTAATTATTTAATTTTAAAAAAACATACACCAGTATTCAGGTCCAAAATACAAGACAAACATGGAAAAAACTGGACACTTGGTAACTATACAATGGATGGGAAGGAAGATGACATAATCTTTCAGACCAACACTGAAGGGACAACAAACGACATGACAAGGAATCAGAACTGGTTGATGAATCAGGAGGAGGAATCAGAGGAGGACGTTGTTTATGACGACCAGATGAGGAATTCAGAACTTTATCTGGTAACTCCGATGATGATGATGAATTCTTGGACTTTGAACCAGATGAGTGACATTTACATGATACCATGAATCACAAAAATGTGGACTTTATTATAACACTTTTGGAATTATTATATTATGAATCGTATCAATCTGAATCATGATTGTTATACCCGTATACAACATATAATTCAAAGCATGGGTTGTCAATTTACTTATACATATTCAACTAATAATAAAAATGTATTTATTGTACATTGATTTTGTCTTTATTTGTCCTATCGGTCTATCCATCTTCCCATTTTACTTGGGTTTTTTTTTAAAGTGCAACTCCAACTTGTGGAGTACATGTCACCCCTTGCAGACAGATCTGACTTGCAAAAACACCTCAACTTACAAGAGGTTCACAGATAAATTCTTTTCTGCAGCCCTAAAGTGGGGTGGGTGGGTAATAAATCATAGTCAAAATGACTTGTCAGTATATATGGTACTTTAAGAATATTTTTGCCAAATGTTTCATCAGCATACTGACGCTATTTTGCAAGCTAACAAACTTACCCTCATATCTCTGTGGCTTCCTAACTTTGGTGGTGTGCTGCTGGTCAAGAATTAATTTTTTCAACACTGGAGGCAATCTAGATGCATAAGCCTCAACAATCAGATTCCTTGTCCGTGCCCTCTCCCTGGCCTCACTTTCAGTGTTCAACTTAAAGATAAAACAGCAAGCTACAGAGCAGGCTTTGCATAAATATAAAGAAAACTTTTAGACATAGAGTTGGACTTCAGCTAAAATCTATATGAAAAGTTATGATATATCTAGTCCACAGCGGTTTTTACAGAAAAGTAGTCTTGAGAAAGATTGAGCTGTTTGCTCATAGGAATATACCCCATCTCTCCTGCATGCCATCCTTCCATGGGGCTAGGGGTTATGGTTGTTGTTGTTGTGGGGTTTAACGCCATTTTTCAGCACACGATAGGCCATATATGGCGGCCAGTATTAATGGTGGAGGAAGAACCCGGGAAAACCCCGGAAAGAACCACCGACCCACGAGAAGCTACTGGCATGCTTTCTCACATATCTACATTGGCTGAATCTGAGACTCGAACCGGCGCAGACAGAGGTGAGATGGCAGTGATCCGTAACGGCGAACGCTTTAGACCACTCGGCCACTCGGGGCCCCTCTAGGGGTTATGGAGTCTACAGTCAAGCACAAGTACCATAAATAACACATTATATGCCTGCCCTCTGATTATTTGTTTTCTATGAAGGCAACTGTAGGGCATGGTTGACATAGGAGATTATTAATGAATGAGTCTCTGTGTCCTGGTCCCTTGGTATGCAGTCTTAAAGTAAAGTAACTGTGCAGAAACCACTATTTTCTTATTAAACTAGCCATGGTCATGACACCTGGCTATTAGACTCAAAATCCGTTTAGTGCAAGCCATACAACAAGTCCAGTCATGGAACTTACTCTAGAAACATAGTTATTCTGGAAAACAATTTTTTTCTTCTTCTGAGCCTTGTCTTGCCCTAAAATCAATAAACTTCAACCATGTTTAGGTGAGTGGATAAATGATGAAAAACAGGTCATCCCATAACATCTTCTAGTCTATGCATCTGTGATTTGGATTTTTAACAATTATTCAGTTGTATCGCTATGGTGTCTGCAGTGTGGCAGTTTATAGCAATGTCTAGCACTGGTGTATCATGCCGCAGACCCATGATGTCTCACCCTGTCACGTTATCCTGACACCAGGCCGACCAGTCCTAACACTAACCCCATAATGCTATGTGCCAAGCGAGGCAGCTGCTAGTTCCATTTTTATGAGTCTTTGTTATAACTCAACAATGGTTTGAACCCATGTCCTACCACATCTGAGGCAGATATTCTAAGCAGTTTATAGTCTATGACCAGAAGAGCTAAAAATTACAGGAACAAAGTGATATTGTTCACATGTCTATATTAAAATGATAACTGTGTAACTTGAAATGATAATCAAGGTAACCCAATAAAATCTGGGAGACGAATTGCATTCCCCATATTCTGTGATATACTACATCCAGCTGCCAGCCAAAAAGGGCAGTAATTATAAAAACGTACTCCAAAGTAATGGCATTAGTCAATATATGCATCAATTTTCACAGTGATCCATCAAAAACTTTAGTAGTTGCATTCACAATATTATATCATGGAAAATTAAGCTAAAAGTCAACATGGGCAAAAATTCAAACAAGAATTGCAATATTAAAGTAAGTGTCAATCTGCAGTCTGATGATGACTATCATAAACTAGTTGCACTAATAAGGATAGATCGAGTGTGGTTTGCCCCTTCATCAAAATTATGAACAGTTATAACAATCACAAACCAAACTGGGGGAGGCTTTAATTCACTTTGGAGAGCAGTCTGATGGGTCAGGTATTAATCACTAACCTGGTTACAAATTAATCCTTCTTAAAACAAGAGACTTGAGCACACCTGTTATTTAGTTTGAAAGTATATAAAAAACTGAGCTTAACTGATTGTTTTGATATACATACTAACAGACATGTGCAAATACATCAAAGTAATCACTATGCTGTACTTCCACCAAGGCTGGCTCAACAATAATTTGTGAAATAAATACCCATGTTATAATACGAATAACTAAAGTAGCCAAGCTGCAAAATTGCAATGATTTATATAAATGCCTGCACTGGATTTACCCAACTATTCATCACAGTTTCTGAGGGCAGTGGTTCCCAACTACCAGGTTGTAAGGACATTCTAGAGGGTCAACAGGATTTTTTGGGGATGGGATGGCAAAAATTACCCAAAATCTCGAAACTGGGTTGTGAGGCTCAGATATAAAAAAATTAGGGTCACGGCCAAGAACTGGATTAGGGAAATTAGTGATTAACCATTATATCGGTAAACTTACAAGATCAGCCTCCTTGAGTTTTTCATTGAGCTGTATGGCCTGGACAATTTTGCCTCTCTGAAGGTAGTGCATAACAAGCAGGTTCTGTGCATGTGGGTTTGTACTATTCAGCAGGAACTCCACCAGCAGTGACTCTTCCATGTCCATCAGATGAAACTGCAGCAGCTGTCCCATCTTCTTGCCTTTAATGTTACATTAAATATTTCAATGATGATTACCATGAATTATATACTTTTCTGTTAATAATGATAACCATCTACAATACTATAACAGTGGATCTGAAGGGGAGGTAACTCTTATTTTTGTGCTCATTTGGTTAATGCACACAAGGGTTGCACTTAGTAATGACAGCGTCATTCATGCACTGTTATCATGGAAGATAGTCTGGCTCTACTGAATACAAATACTTAACATGAATGCCAAATGCTCACCAATTTGGCATATTGGTGAAGTTTTCTGATTTTTAACTTTACTCTGGTACGTTAACAAATAAACAAAACAAATGCAACAGTTTACAAACACAAATCCCAACATGTTTTACTGCATATTCCAATTCCTACTTCACACCTGCCATACTGAACACAGCCCAGAGCTGTCTATCTGGAGTTTCAGATATGCAAAAAACCAGTGAAAGTTATTTGTTCCTTTCTGTACCAATTTACATTGAAAGGCTAATGGAATACCATCCACTTAATGTCTTCAATTTTGGAATGTTGACAGGAAAAAAAGCTGAAATAAAAAATTACTAATGCATACATCTCTAATTTACAAATTATCTGACATCAAACCCGGAGAAAAGACAAGCTGCATCTAAAGATATCCAAGTTCCAAACCTGACAACCTTAACAAGACTATCTCAGTAAGGAGGTCTATATTTTTCCGTAACGTGTAATAAAATACCAAGTATGCTATTGTCAAGCTGGAAGACATGCATGTTAGAAGTTCAGAAGTATAACTGGAGACTGATGCAGTGACAGTAAACATGCTGAACTAATGAGTTTGTGAAGTAAATAGACTTTAATTACCTCAGTACTTTTTCACAAGATGCCGTTCTAAACCATATGCAGCTCAATGGCCTATTGCTATATCTCACCTTGATGTAATCCCCTACTTCTCTTAATTTCACTTGGCAATGGCAACCATCTCTCCCACATACTCAAATCAACACATGGCGAACATTAAACACAGTTGTTGTCCTTCCTGCTTTTCCCCCCAAAAATAGTCTCTTTGCTATTTAAACTCTTCAAATTTTTGCTGTTCGTTTTGTTTTTAAAGGAATTGTTTTTGGACACCATATTTAGAAAATTCTATAACATGGTTCCTATGCTTTTTAATGACACTTTCCAGGACATTTCCAGGATGAAATTATTTTTTCCAGATTTACACATGACCATTACTGAATGGAAATAAAGAACATTTTAGCTTATAAAACATGTATTTCTTAAATCAAAACAGGTTTCTATTTTGTGACTCTCCCAAAACATATGAATCAGATATACGATCAGGCCCTAAAATGAGGGTCTGAAGGGGAGGTAACTCTTGTATATTCATTAAATTGGCATGTCATGTCATCCATTCTACAGAATAAAAATTCTAACTTTACTTTGATGAACTGCATTATGTTGAAGGGTGCAAATAATAATATAATTAACACAGTTTTGTTTCATTTCAAACCTGTAATTCTAAAGAAATCAGGATAATCAGTTGTAAGTCAAGACATCTATATGCATGTTGCACAAAGTAAACATTTTTTACTGCAGTATAAAAAAAACCCCCCAATAAATGCAACGTGTTAGAATCTGATCGTGAAGAGAAAATATTTATACACTGAATTAATTTGTGCCAATAAAACCCAAAACTTACATGATTTTTAAACAAACCAATCTCCTCAAGACAATTTCGTTAAAAATCCATCATGACCTAAATTACAAAAGCGTCAATTTAAAGTTTAACAAAAAGACCTTCAAAGTTATATACCACTGTATCAACAAGGATTGAATTTTCTACAAAATCAACATGTGTCAGCTGGTAACGAGAAAAACCAGCCCCATAACCAGTATTGATATTCACTGGCGATTCCATCATTTCTTAATGCATAATACAATGATTTCCAATTTTTCTTGTGACCTATTCAAGATCAGAAACCAATACTTCAAGATATATGTCAAAGTGTAATAGATTCGCATCCAAGTTCAGCTCAGAGATTCAATATTTTACAATAAAATTTCACTAAGGAATGGCAGTCCATTTTCTAATCTGGTTTTTCTCCCATTATTTCCACCCCGTTTTCATATCTGGAGATTTCTATTGGGTGTAGGGTAAGAGCCAATTGCCTAATGAAAATTGGAATTGGCTACCACTGTGCAGCATTTGGTAGCCACATACCAGCCAGCCTAGCAAACTTAAACAATGCCACATCGAGCTGTACCCCCATGAAATCAATAGGAAAATGATTTATTTTCTCAGAAATTGCAAGTATTGTAATCATTATGTATTTAATCCACTGAAAGAGGAGACTAAACTACAGCACTGATGAAACCCTACTGATACTCTCCATTTGCATTGGTGGTCACATGACTACACAAATCTCTCACGCGATATTAACAACACCTTTTTAATGTACAAAAATTTACAAATATTAAATAAATGAAAGCTGCATACCTTTTGTAAAAGCCCGAAAGAACTTTTAAGTTGTATAATTCTCAACTGTAGCAGCAATCTGGACAGAGCCTGAGTCTTCAAGTAGAGAGCACATGTTAAAGTGATAGTCACATGATATGACAAAACCATTGTTAACATGTGCTCTTTGTATCATGAACCTTACACAGGTAGTTGTTCTTGGAATAAATAATATAGAAATTCTATGTTCCTTTTATTACAAATAGTATGCAGCTTTCATTTCATGTTTTTGATTGCTTTTTTTAATACAATATTTGACACAAGTTATTCTTTTCAATGACTACTGGACCTCTGATGTTATATGAGATTTGAGGACTTGTGTGACTGGCAATGCAAATGGTGATTTGCATCAATGCTGTAGTTTCACCTGTCAGCAGAATAAGGATATAGCAACTGTAATACTCGTAATTTCTAAGAAAATAAATAATTTTTATATTGATTTCATGCAGGTATGACTCAATGTAACAGAGTTTAAGTTTATTAAGCCAACTGGTACATGGCTACCCTACGCCATCATCATATTGGATTTCTGTGATGCCTGACTGGTGCTAATACCTTCAATGTAAGAAATTATGCCAATGTCCAGCTGTCTGTGAACTAACCAGTCTACTAGATGAATAAAATCCATCAAGCATCTGGACTGACCATACAAATATGTTTGTGGCAACCACCCAAATAATATGCATGTCAACTTTCAAATATTCTGGTCTGAACACAATAAATTTATCTCGTGATCAGCTAGTTCAGTTACAACTCAATTACATAATTATTTCTACTGTCAAGTGGTGGGAAAAAATTCCTGGGTTTCCCTGACTTTCATCAATATTTGCAAACTTCGATAACTTTTCATGGTTGGGGAAAAACTTCCAACTCCTTTCCCAATTTCCCAGCAGTGTGGGAACCCTGCTGTAAGCAACATGTATATGTGTGGTTGAAAGTGTCTGAAAGTTAGTCTTGCCACCTGACCAACTCCATTATTCTAATAAGAAACCCATCTTCGAATCAAATGCTGACAAACAAGCATCCTGATTTTACCACAATATTTCTGCAATATTTTTTATTCCATCAGTCATCTTCATAAGATTTACAGTCAAATTGTAATGGTTGTCAAGGTCTGACACTTATCCTGTCATTTTAAGAAACATTTTTTAATAAAACAGCACATACTTTCAAGACATCCGAGAAAGAAGTGATTCATCAGGTCCTTACTATTAGCTGGGTCCTGACAAGTCCTCAAGAAGTCCAGAGCCAAAGATATGTACCTGAAAAACAATCAAAAATGTCCTTGGTTTTTGGGAGGATGGGAATTAATTTTAATGATTAACACTTACCGGTTACTGTCACCATTATACCTAAATTACCTTTTCTGAGACAGAATTACCCTTGTATAAACAAGAAAACTGCTTCCTCCCATTAGATGGAAAGTTCGGTAACATCTATAACTGGACAGAACATAAACCCATCCTGGTGCCAACACTGTCAGCCCATAATCAGTACATGTCCTCTTTATTTCAACCCAGACTATTTATGAATCAGAAAAGGGTGGGAGGAGGGAATCTTCCAATATTGAGAAGTATTACTTCATTAAAACTAGTTTCACACTAAACCCCACCTCCATGGCAAAAACTATATTTTAATAGCAGTAATAAATGATATGTACAGTGTGAGGCTGACAGCTTCAATTAAAGTGACATGTTATTAAATGTTATACTCACCAATACTAAAGGAGTGTCTACTATTGTACGCTGGCAGCAGCGTAGGTCACATTTGTGCTGCAACTGTTCGTCATCCAAGGCAAAATACCTTTGCGCTGGTTTGCCAAAGACCAAAGGTAGATGGTGGAGAAAGTCAAATGTGACTAGTAAAAAAATATCTCTCTTAAAATTCTCCAATAATTGGCTGAGTTTGATAGGCCCATGAAGTAACATTAGCCTAAATTCATAGACCTTAATTCTCATAAAATAGAGGTCACTCCAAGTAAAAGACTGATAATTTCCTTTCATAATTAGGACAATCCAACTTGAAATGGTGGATGCTGAAATATCAGCAGAACCAAGATGCCTCCTACATTTTCTTCTCCTTTTAGAATCGATCGATAAAGCCCAAATTGGGCATAGAAGTCTGTTCTGATCACCCCTAGCAAGGCTCCGACAGACTGGGGATCTCAAAAAGAAGTGGAGCTATCAAACGCAGTTGGTTCTTTGCCAGAAATCCAGGTTTGAAAAAGAACAGAAACAGACTCTTGATTACTGTTGAACCATAAACAATCCTTTTGTACCAACCAAGAAATAAGTTTACTCCTCCTCATAAAAACAATAAACTAGGAAGATAGTTTTCAAGATAACGTCCTTGAAAGAAGCTTAGCACAGTGGTTCATATGGGGAATTTGACAAAGTCCACAAAACATGCTAACGTTCCATCTAGGTTTTAGTGACCATTCGACAGGACTACGAATCAGAGATATGAGGATCAGTGAAAATGGCTCTACTCTTAGATAACTTGAGTGTGCTATGGAGGGCTATCTATAGCCATTAATATCAGAGACTGAACATTCTCCCTCTCGGAACAGGAAATTAGAGCCGGAACATTCCTCTCTTGGAACAGGAAGAGATGTCTGCCACTGTACTTAGAGGGACAGCAATGATAAATGTGCTACCTACTGCACCAATCACATAACATTTTCCACCTTGCATTATAAACCATTGGATATGGATCATTTCTCGGACTGGATAATAAAGTTCGGAATTTTGCTTGAAATGGTCATGGTGGAACAAACACGTGATAAACCAAGTGTGAAAGTGGAAAATCTGCGGGCTGCTGTGAAGAGACCCACTGTACTATGACAGTGGTTAAAATATTTTGATGGTTATTATGTCATGACCCCAATTAAATTATGACCAAATCAGATGTGGTCTTGATATTATGTGCTTCTTAAACTTATTACAATAACATTCATTATGTGAAAACTGGTGGGAACTGATGGCGACACTTCAAATGCTTCTTTTGAATGAACGTCAGCAGCATTTCTTGTGAAAAGATATTACATACCTACAGAAATATCTACTCGTCTCCACTTTGCCATGACATTAATAAAGCTGAAATTCCTGAAAATACCAGTGACCTAGTAAAAATAAAGTACTTTCTGACCAGATGAAAAATCAAATAATGTGATAGTTCCGTGCACACTAAAATGATGCCTAAATTACCAAAAATGATATTTCCAACAGAGATATATTTAGATAATGCACCATTTATTAGAAGGGTTTTTAAACCCTTGTCTTGTCTCCAAACATAATTTTAGCATCTAGTCTCCAAGGGAATTTCTTTGTAACATGTCAGACTGTCAACATGTGGCAAAAATGTCAAAAGTAATCAATAATTTCTTACATATGGGAATAATGAAGACAGAAAAATACATTCAAAGTTAAGTTATAAAAACATGCAATGCATTTTTCTTTAACTTTAGTTTCAAATGAATTTGTTTACATCTGAAAATTTTCAATGAAAAAGTATCACTCTAATCAAAATGTTATGCTTTTTAAAATGGTATATAACTTTAAAAAGTTATCTGAAAAACTGTAAAGCAAGACTGACATACATCACTTCAATCTCTTTTTGATACACCCCCTGCTTAAGAAATTTCCATTTCTACAGATTGGGCTTCTGTATGAATAGGTCAAGAGACGTGTATAAATTCCAAGAAAAAGAATAAATATTCATATTTGTAAGAAGTGAACTAAGGTATCAGCCTGGGCATATGTTTCTTTTGTATTCTAGATCTTCCAATGGAGATAGGAATCAATTCCTTGAACTGGTGACTAACATCAGGAAAAGATACAACAATGGAATAACAGCTGTAATGGGGTCCCAGGTGGCTGAGTGGTCCAAAGTGCATGCCTTTACCAATCACTACATTTTCACTCCTGTCTACATTTGTTTTAAGTCTCAGACTCTGCCTAAGTTGGTATGTGAGAAAGCTTGCCAGTAGCTTTCCATGGGTCGGTGGTTCTTCCTGGGGGTTTTGGGTTTTCTTTATCCATCATTTACAATGGCTGCTATGAAAAACCTACAAGGTGCTGGAAACTAGAGTTAAGTCCAAAATAAAAACAGCTGATAATGTATTACTGCTATTAAAAAGATTAATTTTTGTCACACGTTTTAAATTTGTAAACCTTTCAATCTGCATCTACAGGTAAAACACAACTGTAACTATTCCCATTTTCAAATTGATGGCTTGGCTATGTTAAGCCCACACCATGAACTTGGAACCCCAAAGCTTCATCCAGATACAGAAAATACGAAACAAACAAACTGATTTATTTTGCCTAAAAACAGAAGTGCATGCGTGTTCACAAAATCAACAAATGACTGAGAAACCTAAACTACAATGTTGCAGAATTTACATTAGCCAAGGTGTTCATCTGCAAAGCTGCATTTCAGGAACATGAGAAGACTGTCCACAGACTAAAAATCCCTATCTACCCATCCACAGACTAAAAATCCCTTTCTACCCATCCACAGACTAAAAATCCCTACCTACCCATCCAAAGACTAAAAATCCCTATCTACCCATCCACAGACTAAAAATCCCTACCTACCCATCCAAAGACTAAAAATCCCTATCTACCCATCCACAGACTAAAAAGCCCTACCTACACATCCACAGACTAAAAATCCCTACCTACCCATCCAGACTAAAAATCCCTACCTACCCATCCACAGACTAAAAATCCCTACCTACCCGTCCACAGACTAAAAATCCCTACCTACCCGTCCACAGACTAAAAATCCCTATCTACCCATCCAAAGACTAAAAATACCTACCTACCTCAGGGCTCGAAATTAGCGGTAGTTAGCTATCCCGAGGCTAGCAGATTTCCTGTCGGACTAGTAACTTTCATGATGTTAATAGTCCGATAGGCTAGTAAGTTTCGGCTATCAATCGTCATTGTTTGTTTACACCATTCCCTAATAAAGACTTGACTTAGCAGATGTTCTGTAGAATCATAGCAGTGGCTATTGTAAACAGAGTCATAAAATATTAGTATGAGAAGATGAAGTCAATTTCTGCCTTGGACAGGTGCGTTTCTATAACAAGAATCCATCCGATTTTGTGCATTTCACTTAACAGTGCAAATTATGGTCCTGTCATTAACAACGGAAGTTTGGTAATTTATCCTAATTAATCTGATAACAAATTAAATGAAAAAATGACGTATCACGCTTTATTCACTTGACCACAGTAACAAACTACAAAGCAGTATACCACACAAAAGAACACAGCAAAAACTATTCAAAGAAATTAGTTCACGTTTTTTTTTTTGTTTAAGGTTTGTATTTTTTGCTCGCTACCCAAATGCTCCAACAGTCACAAACAGGAAACTACATATTTTACATTTCCATCAAAATAACTATAAGAATTAGATCGATTTATTACAATTAGGTTATTGACACATCCTTTCCATACAACTATTTTTTCTATGATGATAAGAATAGTTTTTATATTTTTCCCTTACAAGAATGAAAAAATAATTGAATACATGTGGAGATATCCAAGCAGAATGCCGTACATTTGTTGGGAATTAAAATCTCTGAGCATGGGCATCTAAGATTTGAAAATTTTCTGCCTTATTATTAATTTCAACATTACATTGAGGTTCGATTAATTAGGAACAATTACCAAACTTACAACTTATAATACCGTAACAAAGCTGTTAAATACAATGCACCGAGTGTCAGATGGCTTCGTTTGATGGGAACACACCCTTTCCAAGCTGAAACTAACACTATCTTCCAATGCTAATATTTTATAACAGTGTTTACAATAGCCACTGCTTTGATCATGCAGAAATTCCGCTGATGTTAATTCTTTGTTAGGGAGAGGCCATTTAATTGTGGGAGGGGGCAAAGACACGTGTTTTGAAACGTGTTTCTTGCTCTGACTTTCTTATATAAAGAACACTGTGCCATTCCCTTTTTTGCTTTAAATAATTCGCGTCAGCTATAACATCTCATGTTTCAAAACAAGGCACATTTCCCTCCTTATAAGACAGGCAAAATGTGGCATTTGATAGGTGTTCAGCCACCGGAAAAAAAAGCAAAAGTTGAATGAGAATGATGAGGAATAATTCTTATGATAGGGAAAAGCCTAATGGAAAATTTCGAAGAAATCGACAAAAGACAGGGAATGGGCGAATTATGATGAGGAAAGGAACATTATGTGGTGTAACTGGTGTACGCAATTCGCAAAAACAAGCACACAGAAAACATCCAGTTTTGTTGCGGGTTGTTCAAACTTTAAAATTGAATTGGTAAACATACATGGAAGCTGTGTGACATTGTTTTGTGAACAGGACTAGTAAAAAGTTGGCAGGACTAATAAATTTCTCAATATACTAGTCCTTCTGGCTACAAAGAAATTTGTGTTAAATTCTAGCCCTGCTACCTGTCCAAAGACTAACAATCCCTACCTACCCATTAGCCAGAAGAACAGTGAGTTTCAGCTTCATATCTTTTGCTGAGGTAACACTGGCAAGTGTGTTTTCGCTGTACCTCAAGGCCAGTTTCTCTTCTCCCTGGAACAGCAGTGCTCGAATTATCAAGCAATGCTGCCACCTACCCAGTTCAGATTTTACGGTGGGGTGAAGGATCATACCTATAGCCTCCTGCGAAAGAAATTTAATCATGAGATCTAGAGAAGAATTTAATAATATGGGTATTTTACTCTTTGCTTTACAAATAATTGCATTTCTATACAAAATATATTGCATAAACAGCACAAAACATACAATACCAGACTGAAGTCAAACCCTCTTAATCATGCCTTTAAAAATACATCACACATATATATAAAACTTTTCTTGATAGCCAAGCTAATGTTGATATAATGCACAATAAAGTCCTAAATAAACATGTTTCCTATTGCACTGCTTTCAAAATTAGGGTAGGCAAGTCATTTTTTGTTTTAAAAATGTATATCTAATATGAATTTAAAAAAAATTAATTTAACTATGAGGGAAAAAAGTGCTAGGATCAACACCATGGAACAGGGATGGTCAGATGACCAGAAATATACATTTTTTCCTTCTGTTTGGCCTAATAGAACACGCAATATGATTATGAGAAGAGTAATATATCAACATCTTTTAAAAAAATGCCGATAACTAGAAAGTTCTGTCAGAATGCCAATTTATGTAAAATATGCCTATACAGCTCTGTCAATCATAAATTGGTTTCATGTGTGTTAATAAGTGGCAAGTGTACGGGTGATCCACATACACGTGTACATGCAGAACAGATATTAAGCTCAAAGAACATCATACATAATTATGTTTCTCCATTACTTTATAAACTAACCCATGAATGACCTGCGTCTTTTTTTAACCCTACATCAAATGAAGAAAGAAACAATAAAAGGACCAATGACAATTTTCTGGCACTTTAAAGTATCTTTCTGTTTGGTAAGATTTAAGTTGGTTATGGAAGTGCCTACATTTATATACCGATACATAGTGAACTAATGACCATCTTGATCTTCCATCTCTGTGCTCTTCTATTTGAGCATATGTGGCATTCAGGGAAAATGCTTTTTAAAAATATATGCCTGAATAATCTGAGTACATGGTGAATTCATATGAAATTCATTCAAAATTTTAAACTGCATATACGAGTGACTGCTCAACATTATAAATACTTTACCTGGATCACAAATACATTTCACCGTAAAATCCTTCTGCTTCATTTTAAATGTTTGTACTAAAATAACAGCAAGAAAGTGACCTTATAAGAGTGGTGGTTCTTCTCAAGAAGGGTTAAACGGGTGCGTGTGTGTGTGATTTGGATTTTAAATGTAGCTTTAACAATTTTTCAGTCAAATTGCTACCATGTCTGTAGTGTGAACATTTATAGTGATGTGCAGCACTGGAGCATCATGCCGCAACCATGTAGCATCACATCCCACAAAGTGATATTATCCTGACACTGGGCCGGCAAGTCCTAACACTAACCGATTAATGTCGGGTGCCTAGCAAGGCAGCTGCTGGTAAAAATAATTGCATATAAAGTATGAAAGATGGAATTAACTTTTAAATATCTAATATTTTCATTAAATAAAAAATCACTTTGATGTTATTGTACCAATGTGATATACTTTACATATGTTATTTTAAATAATTATGAATTGTGATGAAAAACCACCTTGTTATTAAAAAATAGAGTAGTAACAATCCTTCTGACATTTAATTTCTCAGCAGTGATCAAAGGACTTTGTTTAATCAAATTGCTTACTTTTACTTCTGAACATGTGATATTTGGCAACAACATGTTCCTTCACTGGCAAAGGCAAATAATACAGCATAATGAACTTAGTGTTAATAAAATTGTATGCATGTGTGTATGTGATATTAAGATATTAAAAGTTTTAATGTATTTTGAACTTTGAACTATTGTTCAGTCATATCACTATGATATCTGCAGTGTGGCAGTTTACAGTGATGTCTAGAGCTGGGGCATCATGTATAGCAGACATTTTGCATCGTGACCCACTCAGTCAAATTATACTGACACCAGGCTGACCAGTCTTAACACTAACCTCTTAATGCTGAGTGCCAAGTGAGATAAATGCTAGTAACATTTATGTCTTTGGTAAAACTTCCCGCATGTGAGGGAGTCACTAATAAAATTGGAAGAATCTTATTTGCTTTAATAATTCTACCAACTTGACATTGTTATCTACAATGTAATATCTTATTTTCAGTGGCTACTTACAGTACTGCAATAAACAATTTACCATGCACTCAAGTAACAACAACAGGTTGGGATGACCTGAAACAAGCTGTACCATGGAATTTTCCATCAGATCTAGAAACACTCATTTAAAATAAACAACCATAGTTATTACTTCTTTTTTCAATTTAGTAAATCATTCATTAAATGACATATTTTTGTAGTTGCATAAATTGAGTCTCTTTTGTCATGAATTCAGTCGGGTGTATCTTGAACCTTGAAAATAACACAAATCTTAAATTTTTTTATTGCCAGATACATTTATCTCTCTTAGTGACTTTAGCAGTTGCTAACGTATCCTTTGGATGTCAACTAATTTTTTTATATATCTTTCTCATTTTTCCCTCACAGAAAGTATGTCCGGGTGAGTGCACTGGGCAAATATTTGGGGGATATGGGACAAAAAATTGCAGAAAACCTATGATCCCACACTAAATGTGCAACACTGCAATATGAGAGTCAAAATAATGCAAAATATCAAGAAGAAAAAGTTTAGAGACATTTAATAAAACTGGTTTGATGATTCTTCTAAAATGCTTAACATATCTTCCATAAGTATCAAGCACATAATGCATGTAAGAAAATAAAAATATTGTACATTGTAAATTTCAGAGAGAGAGAGAGAGAGAGAGAGAGAGAGTCACCTCAAAATCTTTATGATCCAACAGCCAGAAGCCTTGTATTTGCTTTACAAGTTGTGATGGTATATAAAACTGTTTGACAAAGATGTTAATCTTTTCTTCAAACTGAAACAACAAAACACAAAAAATGGTTATCATAAAAGATTTGATAACACTCTATGTAAATTTGGCTATTTACCTGTTAATCTTCATGTCTTTGTCTCATCTTGACAGATAAATAACACTGGCCTTAGAAATATACAAATGGACTATGCAAGTGATCCATAAAAACAACAACATGAAATCCACATCATAAAATGAAAGCGGCTCCTTTCTTGATTTAAAAAAATGTTACTAATGCTCTTGGGAAAGTAATATTTCTGAAACAATTAGAAAGTATGAACCATAGCAAACCTGCATCAAGGATTATAACAAGAGGTCAAAGTGAGTCATATATTGCTCATCTGCTCAGCAATGGTTTATAACAACCCCCAAAAAGACTAATTAAATGTGTGCTGTTTTTTTGAAGACATCCATACCAGGTTAATCTCCAACAAATTTGGTTACAACTGGAAGAGTAATTTTTGGAGTAATTTGTGTATGATTAATAATTGTGGCCATGTCTCACTGAAGATCAACATCTTCTGATGGAATACAGAAAGTATGAATCCCTTGATGGGACTGAAAATCTTGGGGGGGGGGGGGCGGCTTTAAAAGTGGATCAATTAGTTATCATAAAAGATGACTGGTGAAAACCCTATGCTGAAATAGCCATCCAATTGGGAAAAGGAGAGATAACTAAAACTGCAAGTAGACCACCATTGTGGTCATATTGGAAATCTAATGGCATCTTCTGATGAAAATACCATGTCAAAATAACTTTCTGTTTACAAAGAGTAACATGATTTTAAAGATGGTCACCTGGAAGAAGTAGAAATAAAAATATTTCCCAGATGGCCTTTGTGGTGGCCAAACTTAGGTTAGGGTGACACCACTTTCATCCATGAAAAACTAGACATTATAAGAAGTCTTTGTGAGAAAAAAGATACTGATATGAACATTTATAATGGAAAAGTAGTGATACAGAGGTCTTCAAGATGGCCACTGTGGTAGCCATATTGGCTTTCTGAGCATCAGTGAAGAAGACTTTAAGTATAACGCCCCATGCTGATATGACCATTCATTCAGGAAATATAGTGATAACAAGAGTATCATATGGCAAAACTGGCAACGATACTGGATGTGCAAGTGTCACCTCATTCAGGACTAACTATACACATGGCATCTTCTGCTTGATAAACCCACATCAATAAGAGTTTTTGTTCAGGAAGAATAGATGGCTGATGTAACACCACACTGGACATCAGATTGGCACTATTTTCATTTAGAACCAACCAGACATCACAAGAAATATCAGTTTCATTGCAATCCTCCAAATACTTGTTATGTATGGACAGACAGACAAAAGACTGTCCCATAAGCTATTCTGGTTTAAGACCCGTAGAATTAAACTATTTTTTTTAAGTAGGTCATATATCAACCAAGTATACTACTAATCATTTATGAATTGGATATCACACTGATTTACCTTAAGACATTATGCTGAAATCTAAAATATATTCATAATTAAACTTTAAATGTATCCTGAATCACAACAAAGACAAGAACCTAACTTTAATTTTCACTATTGTTTTATGGGAACACTGAGTCATTTCCTGCACTACAAATATAAACTCTGCCTTTTTTTTATCAGGTAAGCAGAAAAATGAACTTTGATGAATAAGATGAATTAATTTTTCCATTTTGAGGAGAACAAAAAATCAAACAGCACTCAGGTTAGTTTTCCTGAAATTAAAAGTGGCTATATATGAAGTGTTTTCATGGAAAAGGCTAGGATCTGCCAGCCGCACCAGAAACTGACAGGGAATTAACTCCTCAAAGTATGGTCTCAATTACTCTATGACCAGTGACTCTGTCTGAATAGATCCTGAAAATTTGCATTTCTTGTAATGACTTGAGTTTTAAAAAATGAAGAACTTACCTGGGCAGATTCCACAGGACTGAGTGAAACCAGGTCCATAAGAACATAGAGGACCAGTGTGTGCTTGGCCAATAAGCTGAGCTCATCCAAAAGATAGATTGACAACAGGGCCTGAAATAAGATTTTTTTGGTGTATATGATTTAGTGCCAACACAAAAAGACCTAAAATAAAATGATACAATGTATATATAAGCATGAAATTACACAAGGAAGTTTAAAAAAATTAACATAGAAAAGAAATTATGAAGTAAAATAGGTTTCTCTGAAAATACTTACAAAATCACATAACAATAAGAATAACTTTCTGCTACTTCTGAAATCCAGCCCTGCCCTCATTCCCATTTGTCTGTAGCTCATGCACATGAAGCAACTCTTGTCACACTAGATGGCAACAAGTAACATTAATGTAACACTAGATGGCAACAAGTAACATTATTGTAACACTAGATGGCAACAAGTAACAGTAATGGAAAACTAGATGGCAACAAGTAACATTAATGTAACACTAGATGGCAACAAGTAACAGTAATGTAAAACTAGATGGCAACAAGTAACATTAATGTAACACTAGATGGCAACAAGTAACATTAATCTAACCCTAGATGGCAACAAGTAACATTAACACTAGATAGCAACAAGTAACATTAATGTAACACTAGATGGCAACAAGTAACATTAATATAACACTAAATGGCAACAAGTAACATTAATGTAATACTAGATGGCAACAAGTAACATTAATGTAACACTAGACAGCAACAAGAAACATTAATGTAATACTAGACGGCAACAAGTAACATTAATGTAACACTAAATGGCAACAAGTAATGTTAATGTAACCAGGTCAAACCATAGTGATCAAAGAAGCAGGATGTTTGCAGTGTTGGGAATGAGGGCTGGGCTTAATAGTGATATGATCACGTATTTTTGGAGAAACATAATTCAGTAGAAATTATCTTTTCTCTCTCAGTATGCTAGGAGAAAAGGTAAAAGACGAAAGAAATGCTACCTCTACTTAGCATGATGAGTGTTCTGCTAGAAGGATGAAATTCTCTTAATGCTAGTTAGCACAAATGAAACTATGTGCTTATGCCTGTGTGATGGCGGACCACCATCGGCTTCTGAACTCATCACTGTTTTACAGACCAAAAGTTGCCTTGGCAAATACAGCAATAGTTTATAACCAGGTGATCATCTGGGCAGAAGCAAGAGGCCCAATAAGATTCAAATCTGTTCTTTGCAAGACCGTGTAAACTGGAAAAATGCTAAGCATGCCAGTCAACTGACTTCACTGTCTTTAAATGAGGTATTCCAAGGTCAGTGTCATGGAAATGGATTATAATTCCATAGCTTAAATCTCCTGTCAGAGCTCTGAATTCATAGGCTTTAATAACTCCGTTTAACTAAGTGATCAGTACTTGTTGGGTTCTGGCCCTTAGTGTATGGTCTGGATGTTCCCCATACTATTCGGGTAGTATCTATGAGCACGTACTGAGTCCTGCAACTTCACCTCTCTTGAGAGATTGATAAAATGCGAGGGGTTGTATTATTGTTTGGTTGACAGTTGACAGCAGGTCTTCACTGCAATGAAGCTAGGCTGTGTCATTAGAACAACAGTCAGAATTAGACATGATTTTGGTCTTCCATAAAAAAAGCTGAAAATCTGAAAGGGGTGTTTGGGGGTCCTCCCCCCAATGGGGTTTCGAGGGGCAGTGCCCCTGATTAGGGGGTCCAGGGGGCCAAAGGCCCTGGCCAAAAATGCATTTTACACTCACGAAAAGCTGCTCCTGGTGCAACTTATGATCATAATATATAACAAAACAATCATCTGAAAAACTAACAAACTTACCAAAAATTTTCAACTTGAATAATTTCACAATATTTATTGTCACATGAATTTGTTCTCCAATTATATTGGTGCTTAAGTTATTTCATGTGCATGTCAGTGTTCACAGCGTAATTAAGTCAATAATTAGGTATTTTTTGCTGCCAACATATTACACTTCTCTCTTTTCATAACAAATCTGTAAAATAAACAGCCAAGTACATCACCTATATACAAGTACATCACCTATATACAAATAATCCCATATATTCACTTGTCTTTTTCTCCAATGGACACAACCTGTTGATATGCCAGTTGTGCTCTTTTTTCGGCTTTATCAAAGATTTCTTTAGCCTTCCTTTTTGTCACCAATGATTTTGTTGGCACAATTTGAAATCGTTTCTTTTCCTTCTCAACTAGAGCCTTTTTCCTTTCAAGCTCCAGCTTGTATTGGCGACATGCAGTGCACATATTCTAACAGAGGGCTACATCTGTTCCAGACTCTTCCAACCACGACTTCCGTAATTTATATCTTTATTGCAGAGGTCACAAAATGCCAG
Source organism: Sinohyriopsis cumingii (assembly GCA_028554795.2). NCBI lineage: Eukaryota > Metazoa > Mollusca > Bivalvia > Unionida > Unionidae > Sinohyriopsis > Sinohyriopsis cumingii. The sequence goes on along the minus strand of CM068838.1, from coordinate 5,599,965 downwards.
TCCTTTGGCGTTCAGTTTTCTTATAAACTGACCAGCTAAATTTCTGTAGACTTTTCGCCCATTTCCATACATTTTTAAACCTTTATCTAAATTTCTCATGTCATGGTCTCTCTCAACAACTCGGGACGCCATTTTTTGTAAGCACGCTTCTTCTTTCCATTGCCATCAGTTTCATTTACATGAAGATTCATTGGATGAATTTAGACTTTTGACCAATCAGAAGACTCTTTACAAGAGTCGTGGGCTAACTAATATATGGAGCGAACACGATACAAGGGTCATTGAGGAATGGGACCGAATAGACCGTTTAAAAAGCCGGAAAAAAAAACAGATCGGACATAATAATAAAACAGATCGGACATAATAATAAAAAAAACGGACGATATCAACAAAAAACAGACGATATCAACAAAAATCGGATTCAAGTCAGGAGAAACCGGAATTCCGCTTTAAAACAGAGAAAAATCATGTCTGCAGAATGAAAAAGTAGGTAGCATACAGTTCACTCACTGTCAGGATTCAGGTCTTGTTGTTGTTGTTGTTGTAGGGTTTAATGCCATTTTTCAGCACACGATAGGCTATACATGGCGACCAATATTAATGGTGGAGGAAGAACCCGGGAAATGCCCGGAAAGAACCACCAACCCTCAAGAAGCTACTGGCAAGCTTTCTTACATACCCAGATTGACTGAATCCGAGACTCAAACCCACACAGAGGTGAGATGGCAGTAATCTGTAACGGAGAGCACTTTAGACCACTCAGGCACTCGGGGCCCCCAGGATGCAGGTCTTGTATGATTGCTGCTTCGGTGAGGTGCTAGACAGAAAGGTGCTAGACAAGATGCAAGAGAACAGTGAACAAGCACAATCTGGATATATCAAACAACTAGTCAGAAAGGTCCTTGTTGTGACCACCGTCATTAAATTCACAATGTCAGAAGGTATTTTGTCCACAAGGGAAAACAAAATGAGAGGAAGTGGAAACCACATTTCTTACTAACCTGTCTACTTGATAATACAGAAGCATTGACATGCTAACAACCCTCAAGTCTTTGCCATGGCACTTCAGTTTTGTACTCACTGGTATAAAACCTATAACAATATGGTGAGAAGCTGGCAGAAAGTTGACCAGGTATGTGGATTTTCTCTGAAAGGTGCCAGGTAATTTCCATATGTCTGAAGAAAGGCTGATACTCATCATCTGTCTAATCCATTGTCAGAATATTTGTCGACTGGAGTATTATCCTCCTCCTTTGTGAAAGTCCTGGGTAGGGCATGCCATAAGGCAATCGTAATGCTGTATCGTCAAAATGCATTGCTGAGAGATCTCCTGGGTGAGAAAGCTAACTGGGCTGACCTTGAAGCTGCATCTGGTAGGCTTGTATTAAGTCAGCCTGGCACAGTCTGCTGGGTTGATATGGACAGCTGGATTAGTTGGATTGTCAGTGCCATGTGCAATTTTGGATTCAATGTTTTAGGTGAGGCCAGGATGGCCGGACAGATGGATGCCTGGTTTAGGAATCATAGTCTGTGTATGACATCATTGAAGGTGCAGCCGGAAAAGGTTATTCTCCAGTCTTGGATACTGGCTTGATTACTACCTGGACCAAATCTCAAATGTCCATACAGCTCAGCAGGTTCGTTGGCAACCAGGGCGGCATAAATGTACAATGAAATTCTTGCAGATCTCTGTGGTCATCAACATAAAGAAAACACACATGCCATGTTTCTTCCTTATATTCATTAGCAAGCAAGGAGATGGATTTACACACAGTGGGTTGCCTATTAACATGGAATGAATAATTGTCCAATATGCCTGCTGACATTCTCACATACAAAGCTTTTTTGATTCAAGATCTTTTTAAATTAGATCCTAACAGCAATGTCTTTGCAGGTGCGACACTGTCATATTCATGGGGTCAGGTCTGCTATTTTGGCACTGTCATATTCGTGGGGTCAGGTTTGCTATTTTGGCATTGTCACATTAGTGGGGTCAGGTGGAAGGAGGTTAAGTAAATCTGAATTAGGATGAATACTTCGTACATAGATATTTACAACCTGGCCATTTTTGTAGGATGCTGGACCAGATTTTGCAGTTCAAAGGGAACACACACTACATGTGTGCATCAACAAACTCTTGATACATAATAAAAATAATAACAATAATAATAATGATTACAGTGTTTCCCTTTTACCCTCATTTGCACTTCAGAGACCCTCAAATTTTTAATTTGACCCCCAGTTTTGATACCAAAGTTTTTTTTTACTCAGTCTGACCCCCAGTTTTGACACCAAGGATATTTTTGACTCTCAGTCTTGCACCCCTAGGGGATAAACTGAATGAGGACTTTGTATAGCGCCTAATCTTTAGAAGCTCTAGGCGCCTTAAAACATTAGACTACACCTATAAGATAAAAAACATATATAATGATATGATTACAAACACAAACACCATGAAATTAGAAAACAGAGAAAAAAACATGCTGAGAATATTTAAGGTAGGAAACATCATTAGGTCTTTAAGTTTGTTCTTGCTGTTGAAATAAGTGAGTTTTGAGAGCCCTCTTGAATGTGATCACTCTGTCTTTGTGTCTAAGTTCAGTGGGCAATTCATTCCACATTGCTGGGCTCTGGTATGCAAAAGAACGCTGTCCATATGAATTTGTTTTCATTTTGGGAATAATGAGTGTACGATTATCAGAAGAGAAGCGTAAGTTTCTTGCTGGTTTGTACACATGGCGATCTGACTTTAATCAGATTGCACTGTGTTATGGCAGGAATGTCAACATCTGGAAAATACATATTTGCATTCATCTGCATGATCAAACTTTTTTTTAGAAAACCATGCACCTCTTTTAGAATAAAGGACAGACACAATCTGAAATTTGAGTGGCCTCAGTTGCAAGGCTTTTGGAGTGTTTGAGCACTGATCTGGAAGAATTGCTTTCCTCCATCTATATGAGCTAGAGTCCGAAAGATAAAGATGCCAATGGGTACTCAGGTACCCACCCACTGATAATAACCTGGGTAATAAAATGAACAACCAGGTAGCCGTTAAAAAAATGAAGATTTCCAAGTTCAGATCAAGATACAGTAACAACTACAGTTTGTGCTTCAAGTCGTGTGCACATTTATTCATCATCACAGGGGTTCATATGGTTGCTTACAATTTACATGTCATACATAACTATATAATAATACAATACAATCCTTTTTCGTGTGACCTATTTAAGAATCAATGCTGATATTTAAAGCTTGATCATCCTAAGTTCATGCCTTCGCCATTCTTCTAGCAACTTAAACGCACTTGTTTTGATGCCATTAACTGGGTCAATACCTTTCATCAACAGCGATAGTAAGTACTGGTTAAGAAATATTCGATGAAATAAAATTTAAATAAGTACTACAAATCAAATAAAAGAATGCACAATAGAAATGTCCGATTTAACTAATGTCTTTTTGGCTACAAGTTCGTAGCCTGGAGTGAGTGTTAGCTGTTCAAGTCATGGCTGCTGTTTATGTTTATTTATAGGACCTTTTATTAGCAGGAAACCCAAGACAGATGTTTTGTCACAGCAAAGGCAACACAAAAACTTGGTTTCTGTAATATGCAATTAACGAAATGGACATATTTAAATATAAGGGAAAAAAAAAATCTGTCATTTAATAACACTGAGGAAAAAAACTAATAAAAATTTGCATGTGTAAATGTGGTAATTTTGCATGAATTTTACATGAAACAGTTCCAAGAAAACAAACGGGTTTCTTGAGTGTGAAACCACTTATCCTAGAGTTGTTCTATTTTGATAAATGGTAATAGATATCATAAAAATAAAAAAAACGGGATGTATCGATGTAACTGATGGATGTTACATGACTGAAAAATGTTAGAGGAGAGGGATTTCGTTAAACTTACAAATATGTTGCACCAGACCGTCGTTAAAGGACAAATCATGGGAGGTCAAGGATAATACAACAATCATCATTTGTGCATCTTTGCTAGCCATGATTCAGATAAACCTATCTACACCTTGGCAGATCGAACAGCTATATTGATACTTTGTCCGAGCAACATTTATTGGATTTCATGTGTTGCCTCCCTTAGCATGTAATGCCAACTAACCAATAGCATTGTGAATTGTACACTGGCCAAAAATGGTGGTGACAATTGACCTAAAAAGGATACTTTGTAACTTTAACATCGAAAGTATGATTATGTACAAGAGCGACGCCATTACAGGTGTATCTGAGTGAAAGGTATTTGTGCAAACATGGACCAACACTGGAAAATTGATTCTTTAGCAGTCCATTCATTCAAGTTGAGTGCTCCCCTTGTCTAGATCACATAGGAACAACTTAATTTTGATTGGATGCGGTGGCTTGCCACTGCATACAATGAAATTTTGGACATGAAGCACAGATCTGCTCAATATACCAAGGTGTAGTTATCGGAACCTTAGCCAGTGAAGATGTCAATTGTGGACTTTACCACTAACCGCGAAAGTTACTGAAGACATGCTGTTGTTGTTGTAGGGTTTAATACCATTTTTCAGCACACGATAGGCTATACATGGCGGCCAGTATTAATGGTGGAGGAAGAACCCGGGAAATCCCCGGAAATAACCACCAACCCTTGAGAAGCTACTGGCAAGCTTTCTCACATACCCACATTGGCCAAATCCGCAACTCAAACCCACGCAGACAGAGGTGAGATGGCAGTGATCCATAATGGAGAGCACTTCAGACCACTCTAAAGACATGCAGACTAGGTGAAGTGAGTGTTTCATTTCTTTTGTCTTGATACTCCTGTACTAACTACTAATCTACATGAACATCACCGATTTAAGTCAAATATTTTAACTGCAGATCCAGGTAAGTAGCAAAATTAAATTTTTCATATAGTTTTCTGTAATTATGGCACATAATATATAGATTGCTCTTTTTGTGCTCAGATTACACTTTTCTGCCACTTATATTAGTAATAATTATGCTTATACCTCTTTTGGGGGGTTGGCACATTTGAAACTACAACAAAGCAGTTCAGGTTCACATTTAATAAAATTTCCCTTTGACTGGGTACCTGGGTAACCAATCGTTCGGACTGAAAGGTACCCGGTAGAAATTTCCCAAAATACAGACATCTGTGGTGCCCTTTTTGCAACAACTTAAAGCAAAACCTATCATTGTAATCTAATTTAGAGAAGTTAGATAAGTAGACTGACAAAAAAGAAAAAAGAAATTGGCAAATTAAAAATTAATCTTGGCATAACGGATTAAAGACGTAAATTTCCAGGCACTAAATATTCATTTTTGTCAATCATGAACACTACAAAAGAAGCTTATTTTCAGGAAATACCCAATTTAATTGATGCAGCACATTTGGTTCAAATCTAAAATCTACATGCATTTTCTAATGCTGAGTACATCACAACAGCAACTTACATGAAGACTAGGTGGAGGGTACTGGCCGTTTCCTCCTTCCCTCTCCCACAATGTACTGACAGCTGGTCCCAGATGATTCATCAGCCCATCAATCATCAGAATCTCTGTTCCATCAAATTCACTGTCACAACAAAAGAAATGACTATTTGGAGGCGGATATTTATGAGAGAAATACCTTTAACACAAAACATCAACATTGTTGACTTCTAAAACGCTGACAACATTGGTGGAAATGTGTTATGGTGTAGGGTATCGATTTCCTGGCAGTCTTTTTCTGCAAAAAAGCTACATGCCGTTCTTCTGTTATTTATTATGCCCTTATTAATGCAGTACTTGAATATGCAAACTGAACATAGTTCAAAAATATGCGACTTTGATGTTCTGGTGAACTGTTTACAAATATATTAATCAGCAGCTCTTATCTTTATGGAAAATAAAGATGAACTTGTTGTTGTTATAGGGTTTAACGCCATTTTTCCGCACAAGATAGGCTATACATGGTGGTCAGTATTAATGGTGGAGGAAGAACCATGAAAAACCCAGGGAAAAACCACAGACCCACGAGAAGCTATTGGTAAACTTTCTCCCATACCCACATTGGCCGAACCCGAGATGAAGTTATGCATAAAATATATTATGACCTTGCATGAGCAATTCATGGAAACTACTGTTAGGATAAAGGGGTGGATATGGAGTCAGCAAATAAGATGACAGACTCTAACAACAGACATATGCATAATGTGCGAGTTTCTGTTGCGTTTGCACAGTGATACACAGAAGTCACTTTTCCACAAGCATCGTCAGTGTCTTATTGTATGAGCATAATAACATTTAAAAGTCACTTTTTCTGTGAAATATTCCCCACAAACTATGGAGAAATCTTAGCAGTAAAGAGCTCTGACATTCTACCTTTAAAGTCTGGTGCGTGCCATAATGTAATTGCATAGTTTATTATTTTCACTTAAGAAATCTTAACATGACCTGTTTATGTAATAGTTAAAAAGTGAAGAACGAAAAACATGTTCAAGGGACACAAATGTCCTGCAAAAGTGTCCAAGAAATTTACCTAAATGCAAAGGAAGGTGTGACAAACAGATGGATTAAGAGACTATGGACAAGGGTAGTACTATATGACAGGATGTTTCAAATATATTTGTAGTCATCCATTCCAAATACAGTTGTAGCCATCCCTTCCATATATAGTTGTAGCTATCCCTTCCAAATACATTTATAGTCATCCATTCCAAATACATTAAAGTCATCTCTTCCATATATATTTGAGTCATCCATTCCAAATACATTTAGTCATCCCTTCCAAATATATTTGTAGTCATCCCATCCAGATACTATTTTGTGGTCATTCTTTCATATACATTTGCAGTCATCCATTCCAAATACATTTATATGATCACTTCCAAATATATTTGTTGTCATCCCTTCTAAATAGATTTATAGTCATCTCTTCCAAATACATGTGATGTCATCTCTTCCAAATACATTTATAGTCATCCATTCCAAATACATGTGATGTCATCTCTTCCAAATACATTTATAGTCATCCAGTCCAAATACATTTATAGTCATCTTTTCCAAATATATTTGTAGGCATCCCTTCCAAATACATTTTTGTGGTCATCCTTTCACATACATTTGTCATCATCCCTTCCAAATACATCTGTAGTCATCCCTTCCAAATATATTTGTAGTCATCCTTTCCAAAAACATTTGAGGTGAGGAATGACAGACAGATGCATGGACTGAAAAATCGACTAATAATATAAAAGTATAATATATTCAAGCCACATCTGTGATTACGTGTTATGTGCAAAAGTTTGAAGTGATCAGAGTTGGTGAGCTGTTGTGAGGAACATCAAATTCAAAACAAAAGCATAGTTATTTTTAAACAATACAGCTTGCTTTCTTCACATATCTGAATAAAATGTCCAATAGTCTAAAAGGTACTTGTTTTCACTGTCACAATACTCTAGATAAATCAAACTAAAGTCAAAACATGACAAAAACTGAAACACATTGTACACAGTAGTTTCAGAATACGGCCGTTCAAAATCACTTTCCATATTCTACCAGTTTGTCTTTAACAGTATTCTAATTCAGTCTTGGCCCATTGAACAAGTGGGTCAAATGTCTTGCTCTCTGTGAAGCAAGCATTGAAGAATTGAGTATCTGGGCCTTCAGACACGACTGGTAGTTGGTAACAGAAAATGTCTTTCCTCAGACTTGGTCTCACACTGGTTTTAATACAGTTAGCAGCTAAAAATGCTGCCCCTCCAACCCTCAACAAGCACTGCTTGAGTGTGAAATAGTGAACAAATACTCTGGCAATTTTTGCAAAAGCAGACTTCCTAAACATGTCTCCCCATTAACAAGACTGTACACTGCAAGGAGATGACTGACTGTGGTCTTACAAGCAATTTCTGAAATAACCAGTTTATATCAAGGATTGTCTTTCACTTCCTGTGTGAAATATTCCGTGACCACACTTCCAGTAAACATGAATTTCATGTGAAGCACCTCAAAGTCAGGTGGCCATGCATGGAAATTTAACATCTGTAGCTCTTTCACAGGGGATATACTGAGTTTCCTGAACTTCTCCTGGATGTACTTTATGGAACTGTCAATTATTAGGCAATAGTCCCTAAAATCCACTACATTGTTGGACCAGTGACACATATCACATAATTTCTTGTGTACAGGGTCATTGTATCAAAGAAATCTGTTCATGTGTTTTCCATAATGCCATTCAAAAAAGACAAATTTCAAACTGTTCTGGCAATTCAATAACAAGCTAATGATCCAAATGAAATTGCCTTGTATAACTCGGCTACTATTGGCATATTGTCTAATATGGAAAAAAAGCCATGAAAGAAACTTTCATGATTAGCATTGTCAGCTCTATTCCCCGCAGATGAATATTTAGTCTGCAGATTTTTTTCAACAGCTTTCAGTGCACATTCCTCGCTAGACCATGATGCATGTTTTATTAAGAAGTGAGCAAGTTCCAACTATAGTAAAAGCAAAATTTATCTCAGCTCCCTCGTTCTCTTTGGAGAGAAATGGTAAAAGCCAAGCACTCCTTTTATTGTATCTTCAAAGTTACTCTTGTACGATACAGACTTGTTTCATCAAGAATAGCTAGCTCAATTTTAAGAAAACTCAGTGAAACACTCCGTAGTAAGAATAACAGATCTTATCTTGGTTATAACACGTTTCCTAGACTGTAAGAGGCACCATCAAAATTGGCATGTATTAGAGATGGCTTGTTTCCAGACAGAAGTTCAGTGTTAGGTTTTCAAACTCAATGTCAACTTTTGACAAAGCATTTTTTATTCAATAAATATTCCGTCTGCATTTCCTGAAGTAAGGGGCTCAATTTCGACTAATTTTGTAGGGGTTATTTACTCAAATGGTGTGTGTATGATTTGGATTTTTAACATAGCTCTAACAATTTTTCAGTCATTGCTACGATGTCTGCAGTGTGACAGTTTATAGCGATGTCTAGCACTTGGGCATCATACCGTAGACATGTAGCATGATGCCCCATCCAGTCATAACCCCGACACCAGGCCAACCAGACCTAACACTAATCTCTTAATGCTGAGCATCAAGCGAGGCAGCCGTTAGTACCATTTTTGTAAGTCTTTGGTATGACTTGGCCGGGGATCGAACCCACAACCTCCTGCATCCAAGGTGTATGCTCTAACCACTAGGCCACTGGAGCGGTTTACTCCGATGGTAATGGATAACATACATATACAATTTCTTGTTTTCAATAGGAGTTTTCTATTGATCTATCACTTAATATACTGATGAAATTGATACCTTTGATTTCATGTTTGATTGGATCCAGAAGGAGTCTAATAAATGCAATGAAGTTGGTGCATCCATTGGAAAACAGTTATTTTCCTTTATCCTGATCATATCTGACCCAAGTCCTTTTTCATTTTCCAGTGTTCTTTAAGTGTGCATCTGTCATACTTTTTATCTTGCCTTGCTTATTCTTTTCTGTTAGGGGTCCATTTTCTTTATATTTTTGGAGGTTCCTGAAGTTCTTTGAGTTTGCTGATGGATGAGAAACCAAAGTTTAAAAAACCTTCATGACTCATAATGATCGCCTGACATGCAGACCTCCCAACCCTGACACATCCATCTCAGTAAGGCAGTTTATTATTTTCCCACAAGACCTCCCAACCCTGACACATCCATCTCAGTAAGGCAGTTTATTATTTTCCCACAAGACCTCCCAACCCTGACACATCCATCTCAGTAAGGCAGTTTATTATTTTCCCACAAGACCTCCCAACCCTGACACATCCATCTCAGTAAGGCAGTTTATTATTTTCCCACAAGACCTCCCAACCCTGACACATCCATCTCAGTAAGGCAGTTTATTATTTTCCCACAAGACCTCTCAACCCTGACACATCCATATCAGTAAGGCAGTTTATTATTTTCCCACAAGATTGACCAGCTTTCAGTAAGGTGTAAAAAAATATCAATAACTACTATTCTAAAGCTGGAAAATGTAATTAAAAATTTGACGCAGCGACGATAAACATTGTGTTCAACTGAAAAGTTTGTAAAGTACGTGCAGACTTTATTTACCACTCGTACAGTTGCACAAACTTTTGTTCCAAACCCTATGCATTTCAATGGCATGTTGCTATCTCTCAACTTGACGTAATTCTTGGAAATTCTTTTCCATTTCACATGATGATGGCAATCATATCTCCCACCACAAGACATACTCAAATTGGCACATGACATCCAATAAATGAAATCGTGTCCTTTCCAGCTTTTATTCACAAGAATCTGAATACTCCTTTTAATTCTTCTGTGTTAATTTTTAAATCTTTTTAGAAGCTTTTTTTGTTGCTCTTTTGTCTTAAACATGCACTGCTTTCTGGAAGCAATTTTTTATATTTTTATAATCAACAATTTGATCATGCAGATGCTTTGCATGAACAAATAGCTCACTGGTCAACAGTGAAATCATTACTGACTTGAAAAGGCCCTAATCTGTAGTATTTTGGTGTGCCGAACACGAATATAACCGTGAAAAATTTGTATTGGCTCTTGTTTTGAAGATATTCATATACCTCATTTTCTATGTTTCACTGTGTAAATTTCTCCAGTAGGACTGCAGCAACATCCGGAATAATGATGTAACATTGCATAATACCATCATGCTCACATCATCCACAGTTGATTGCATCATTTTCTGATGCAATGCAATACTAATGCCATGCGGCTGCTGAAGTAAGTTGACGTCAGCAGTGTACTATACATGTGTAGGCCTATTATACTAATGCCAGGCGGCTGCTGAAGCTGACGTAAGCAGTGTACTATATAAAGCCCAATCAGATAGGTTCAGCATTTAAAATATTTTAGACGTTGTGCGAGACAGTTCAAGCTACTGTTGCATAAAACTTATTATTTTATCCATTTACGTACAATAAAGAACAGTAATGCCTCGAAAGTGTGTTAATACCGCAGACAATTTTTGCTATATTTGTGGGGAAGTGACATTTGCCAACCAGAAGAAAAGTATCAATTCTCAAGTGAAGAAGGCATATCATCTTTACTTCGGATGCAAGGTTGGTGACCAAGACAAGCCTTGGGCTCCGCATATATGCTGTGCTACATGTACAACACAGCTTTCACAGTGGTTGAATTGCAAAAGGTCATCAATGCCGTTTGCAGTCCCAATGGTGTGGAGAGAGCCAAGCAACCACCTAAATGACTGTTACTTCTGCTTGGTTCCTCCTCTTTCCGGCGGAATAACGAAGCGAAAGAAAGTCGAGAATAGTCTACCCAAACATTCCGTCTGCATTGAGACCAGTTCCACATGGTGAGGGACTTCCTATTCCAGAACCTCCAGCAGAATATTCTCTTGATTCATCTGACGAAGACAAAGGTGAGTCGACCTGTTCTTCTCCTGGTCCATCAGCATGCAGTGATCCAGATTTTCACTGTGGTGCATCATCAACCCCACACAGAATAACACAGGAAGAACTAAATGACCTGATTCGTGATTTGGACTTATCAAAGAACAAGGCAGAATTGCTAGGATCAAGACTCCAACAATGGAATCTTCTAGAAGAAGATGTCACAATTACTGCATATCGAAAGCGCCACCAGCAATTGGAGCCTTTCTTCAGAAAGGAAAGTAATCTGATATTCTGTTCCGATATTGAGGGCCTCATGAATGCTTTAAAAATCACTCATGACCCACAAGAATGGAGACTATTTGTGGACTCTTCGAAACTGAGTCTCAAGGCTGTGCTTTTGCACAATGGAAACATTCTTCCATCTATTCCAGTAGCGTATGCTGTCCACATGAAAGAGACATACGATAACTTAAGGCAGCTACTGAATTCCATTGAGTATAACAAGTACAGCTGGCACCTCTGTGGTGATTTGAAGGTAGTTGCCCTTTTAATGGGACTGCAGCAAGGATATACAAAATACATGTGTTTCTTATGCGAGTGGGATAGCCGAGCAAGGGAAATGCACTACATGAGGAAGGAATGGACTCACAGGCAGAATGTAGCCATTGGAGAGAAGAATATCCAACACCCAACTCTGGTTGAGGCTCAGAAAATCTTGCTACCACCCCTTCACATCAAACTAGGTTTGATGAAGAACTTCGTGAAAGCCATTGACCGGACTTTGCCAGCATTCCGATACCTGCATGAAAAATTCCCTCGACTCAGCGAAGCAAAGATTAAAGAGGGAGTTTTTGTGGGTCCTCAGATTCGAGAGCTTTTCAAAGATGACCGGTTCAACAACTTGCTGGAAGGTGACGCGAAACAAGCATGGAATGCTTTTCGCCTAGTTTCTACAAACTTCCTCGGAAATGTTAGGGCAGAAAACTATAAGGAACTAGTAGAAGACATGTTGATGAAGTATAAGAAACTTGGCTGCAATATGTCTCTAAAGATTCACTTCCTTCATTCCCATTTGGATTTCTTTCCTAGCAACTGTGGTATTGTTAGTGATGAACACGGCGAACGTTTTCATCAAGATATCGCAACAATGGAACAAAGATACCAGGGAAAATGGTCCACTACAATGCTGGCTGACTACTGCTGGACACTCCTCAGAGATGCTCCCGAACAGCTGTACAAGAGACAGGCGAAGAAATCTAAGATGTAGTCAATGACTTGATTTTTTATAGGTAGGCTATTACAGTTGACCTTTTACTATTGGAATGCATTTCGTTATGTAAACATTAATTTCTTGCAGATTACAAAAAACTAGAGCCAATTTTGCAATTTGACTGTCATATTCGTGTTCAGCACATAAAAATTGATAAGAATTGACTAATTTTATTTCAGTAACATGACTTTTGTAAAAATTTGTTGTCCAGTGTAGGTGCAGTTTAAAGCGTCTAGGGTGCTGCTGTAAAATTAGCCTGGTTCCCTTACTTATTTCACTAATTTTAATAAGAAACCTGGATCCATGTCAAACAAAGATGAACCAATTATCTGGATTTTTCGTTAACTATCATTTTCCTTAGTTTTTGCTTACATGCCATTAGTCTGTATTTTGGGGGTAATATTCGTAAGACTTACAACAAAATCATAAGAGTTGGCAAGTCTGGATATGTCCACTGGAGCAGAAAGTGTTGTCAGTCAGATTGCATTTTATTGTTGTAGTCAGCAGCTAATTCAACCTTATGGTATCGAACCAGATTTGCAATATGTGTAAATATTTTTTACCAGCAATTACATCAGAAATCTTGAGTCTCAGTGAACATGGTTTCAAGCCGCTGACTTTGGAATTTTCTTTTTCCAAGTAATAAGGTGAAGTCATATATTGAGAGAGAGCAGAATTTAGGCCTTGCAGCTTTTATACTAATGTGTAATGATACTTAAATTCTCAGGTAAAATAGTAATGGCTCGCACATTTTTCTATAAATGTTGTTCCAATCTATTATATACAATGCAAAATTACCAGCAGGCTTTGAGTAACATTGCTTGTACATAATTTCACTTTAAAAAACAACTCCAAGTCTGAAGATGATTAATTTCAATATCCATTTTTTGGAAATGCATGAGGTCCAAAGGACTTTTGACATTTAATTCTCGGGTCCGACTGGGAAAACTGCAGGTCCCAAACCTCAGACCACTGCTATTTTCAGGCCCTGGCCATGGCCAACACGTTATATATTTGTAGTGGGTATGATGGACAGATATATAGACTCAAAGACTAACAAGGGCAATACTACAAACCAATATGTTCAAACCACTTTTCTGGACCAACAAGAATATGGAAGAAATATTGACGGTGCTTCCTGGGAGTCAGTGGTTCTTCCTCCACCAAGTATAATGGATACCATTTATAGCCTATCATGTGCTGAGAAACCGCATTAAACACCACAAAACCAAGCTTGTTTCTAAATTTAAGAAATGTTAAGGAACATACCTATCTAACTGTTGAGCCTCTTGTCTGCGATTCTTGTAGGCCTGGATCAGAGTTCCTGCTGGGTAACTGTACTGGTCATCCAATAACTCCTCTGCCTCTGCAGGCAAAAGAATTGGCATGTAAATGTGTTGGGCAGTAACTGAGTAAATGAGAACGAATTTATGTTTTTTTTTCTTTCTTCTGGTTTCTTTACTCTTTGGGTGTAATATCTATTATCAAAGCGTAATACAGGCCCATAAGGGAGTACTTCTATCATATTTGTTTACTGTATATGTCAGTTGTCGGTATAAACTAAATATCATCTGTTTGTTTTAAACCTTAGATGTTATCTTCTTCAAATTTCCAAGCTCTGACACATGAAACACATTTAAACAATAAAATGGAATCGATTCATATTAAAGAATCAATTAACAGTGGCTGAATTTCTATGTAACTGCACATATATTGTTGGCTAGGAAGAAAATTTGTATCATGCAGAACCTATGGCAAGCTGTGTACTCATACATTACTAAGAACAGTATGTGCAGAGAGAGACAGAGACAGACAGACAGAAGACACAGAGACAGAGGATATTCACAGGACACCATTCCAGTTCTAATCCTTAGAGGAAATGATTAATCACTGGTTACCTCCCTTTATAAAGTTTTTCAGCTTCTGTGTAGCACCTCAAACAATACACAATTCTTTCAAAAGGAAATGTTCCTCAAAGGTAATTGCTAAAATATCTTACTCAAAATACTTTCCTAAATATTTCTCTCAAACTTACTTAAAAAAGATTCAATTCTCTACTAAAAGATTAAAAGAAGAAAAGACTTGAAACATTTCGTGTTAAGGTACGTGAATATAAATATTTTTCAAGTTATATTCATCCTTTTGATTCCATTTAATTAGCAATATCTGAACGCTTCAAGCCATAGGTATTCTCAATATTCTGATGATGATGATGCCAAAACATGAAAAAAATTCATCTGTCTGGGATTCCAATATGCAGTCAAACTAGTCTTAATGATCACCGAAGTTCAGCAGTCACCCAGTCACAATTCCCTATCTAATCTCTCCCAAGCAAATTTCCTAAATAACGGTCATGTAATCAGTGGTGACCTGTCTTCCACGGTCAGCATCCATGTGTTTCTTAACCAAACAGTGTCTTCACCTTGCCTTTTATGGTCACTGGAGCATTTCAGCAGTGACCACTCAAAGTATGCAAAATAAACTTCTTTTGTTTGATGAGCAAGGCATGGTATATATAAAGGTAAATTATGCAAACTGATAGCTGCAGGAACCTTCTTTTCATTACGTAATCATCAAAGGTCTCTAAACTCCCATTAATCTGTGAATTAGTTATGCTCAATATTTTGTACAGGCTTAATCTACAGCAGTAAGAAATATTATATGACAACTGCATCATGATGTCTAGGACCACTGATAACAAACAACCTTTATCTTTGAAAAAGTATTTTAATAAATAATACCTTTTATCCATCATGCACCATGCAAATGTTTAGCTACCAACCAATCAATGCAGTTCTAGGTGTGTTTCAAAACTAGCCATTATGGGAATGACATCAGTGTTAGGCAAACGATATCACTGAAACATCAATCACCAGTGAGAGATTTTATTATCTACCAGCTTATGATATTGACTTGAAATTTAGGTTACTGCCAGCTGATAGAAAAGAATGAGAATAAGGTCACAACGGCAGATATAAATGACTGTGCAAATTTAGGTCACTACTTGCAGACATGAAAGAATGTGCAAATTTAGGTCACTACACGCCGATATAAATGATTGTGCAAATTCAACCAGATTATACCTCACCACCACTGTTGTCACCAAAAAATAATACCTGTCTTACCATATACTAAAGTCATGTTCACTACATTGCCACCGAAAAATAATACCCGTCTTACCATATACAAAAGTCATGATCAGTACATTGCCACCAAAAAATAATGTCTTACCATATACTAAAGTCATGCTCATTGCATTGCACCAAAACATAATACCCATCTAACTATATACTAAAGACATGATTATTGCCACCAAAATAATATGCATCTTACCATACTGTAAAGACATGCTCATTGCATTGCCACAAAAAAATTACATCTTACCATATACTAGAGACATGCTCATTGCCACCCAAAAAAATACCTGTCTTACCATATACTAAAGACATGCTCCATAAAAAGTAATGTACATACAATCTCCTGAGACAAATAATGGTTAATTCCCTTATCATATATTATTACCATCATTTTCTGGAAGGAGATTAGTATCCAGAAACCATAAAACCATCTGTAAGTGTTGTGCAATAAGACCGGTAATTGCAATCTTTTCCTCCACATCTGACAGCCCTGTAAGATAGACAAAAATGCACATGTATTTCAATCAAAAACCTCCAAATATTCTTACAACCATTCTAAAATGATGGACATCTCATCTGACTAGAGTTTCAATGCTTTAAAGAGACATTACATTAATCCATGCATGGACCCTTTAATGGACAAATTGACCAACTGCACATCATTTCTAGACCACTTGTTTCTTTTAATTCTGTGAACATTTTACATAATTTTAACATCTTTACATTTTATATTTAATCATTGCTGTATGTCACATTTATATTTATTTTATTTCACTGATAAAATTACCCACTGCTGGGTCCGCATACTGTACCAGCAGATCAAGGTCTACACTGTTCATTTTATTTCACTGATAAAATTACCCACTGCTGGGTCTGCATACTGTACAAGCAGATCAAGGTCTACACTGTTCATTTTATTTCACTGATAAAGTTACCCACTGCTGGGTCTGCATACTGTACCAGCAGATCAAGGTCTACACTGTTCATTTGTAATCAGAAGCAGAATTACTTTCCTAGTTCCTCATCATCCTGTAATGTGGTGGTAGATCCTAGTCCTGGTTTCAACAACAAAAAATAAACCAATTTTCTAACCGAGATTAAGATTTACTGATATTGTTCTTATTGATTGGTTTGCAATTATGAGATGCTCTCTGAGGACTAAACAGGCGTATCTACATGGTCACAATCTACATTTTCCATTAATTAGGCTTGCTTAAGGAAAAGTTAAAATTCAGAATGACTAAATTCCACCAATCACATTAACGTCAAAAAAATTAACTCTGCTATCTTTCTAATCCAGCCCTCCTGAAAAGACAAAAATTTCATCTTTACCATCAATAGCCAAGGAAGGAAACTATTACCTATCACATCTATTTACCATTGCTAGGAGGCTCCAGTTGGTTTTTTTGTGATCAATCTCATTTTTGAGACTACACAGTAAGCCAAGCACAGTACCCACTCCAGCCACGATGGTAGCACTTCAGAGGTCATATCCTCTTTCCCAATCTTGAATGGAAGAAAGTAACATTGTGTTCTACAACTTTTCTATGTGTACTTTAATTCTTGAGAGCATGGACGGGATCTTGCATCATCACCTCTTTCAATGCATTGATCAATGAAAGGAAGCATGTGACCATTATGATTGTCTTAGCTACGTTGCATCATTTGAATAACACTGATAATGCATGTAAATATATATATATATATATATATATATATATAGTAAATTGCAGACTGGTTGCCTACCTTGTTCTGTGATTGCTGACGACTGGTCCACAAGTGCTTTGAAGATAACAATGACACTATTTAGTCTCTTGTAGCAGGTGTAGAGTGTTTCAAGTGACCGTTGGTCAAGCATTATACCTGACCAATCATACAGGCAGGTACCTATTTAGGTTAGAAAAAACAAGATTATAAACTCAACAGATAAACACTTACATATTAATACTATTTCTAACAAATTACACTTAAATGTGAACTGTTTGAGACAATATACTGAAAATGTCTACAGATTATAGACATGAAAACAAATGTTTTCACTATCACCCAGCTCCTCTAAGCAAACTGGATTTTGAAATTAACATTTATGCAACTTCATTTTCACTAATTTGGGTTTACAGTGACACAATGGTGCTTGCACTTCCAAAATTTAAATTCAAATTTTGAGCTAAATGTTCATCTTCAAAAGTTTTGATAACTTCGGGTTCTGGTTATATGATGCATTCATCTTACATGGAAAACACATCAGTGCAAGTTAAATTCTTATTCAATTACATCTATGATGGATCATAGGTCTGCAGAGTTCAATTATTTTAAAATCTTCAGTAATTACAAGAATCTTGCCTAAGACTTTAGCCAAGGGTACACCCATGCAATGGTGACTGAACAAGCTTTACCCATTTTAGTAACTGTCATCTAACAGAAACCGCTGTCATTAGGTTTGATGCTGCCGTCATTAACACTATTACCAGTAGGAAATTTTGTTAATCAAACAAATATGATTGAAAGGCATAGGCATTTGTTAATCAATCCATTAAGATTGTAAGGACAGCATAGGTAGGTGTTTGTTAAACAATCATGACTGAAAGGATGGCATAGCTTGTTGTTGTTGTTCTAGGGTTTAATGCCATTTTTCAGCACAAGATAGGCTGTTGTTGTTGCTGTTGTTCTAGAGTTTAACGACATTTTTCAGCACAAGATAGGCTATACATGGCTGCCAGTATAACTAGTGGAGGAAGAACCCTGAAAAACCCAGGGAAGAACCACCAACCCACGAGAAGCTAATGGCAGGCTTTCTCACATACCCACGCTAGCCGAGCCTTGGACTCGAACTCACACAGACAGAGGTTAGATGGCAGTGATCCGGAACGGTGAGCGCTTTAGACCACTCGGCCACTCGGGGCCCCGGCATAGGTAATTGTTAATCAAACCAACACAATTAAAAGGATGGTATAGACAGGTGTTTGTGGACTATTTATCATCTTAACCTTACTAGAGGTATTCTAAACTTAAAGATTATAACCCTGAGCTTTAAGACAAATATTTAAAGTTTTCAAACAAGAAATCTTCTATCTCTCACCTACTATGCCAATGTACATTCCAAATTCCCAGCCAAGTCACTGGAGAGTGACTTTACATAAAACAGTGTAAGAGAAACTGAGCTACTACAAAACAATGTAACACCAATGCATACAACAATGGCAATTACATCTGAAAAGTCAACCTTATGTCTAACTTATGATCTGCAGGCAATAAAAGAGTCTTCAGCTAAGTTTGATAAATTATAAAAAAGGCTGTAATAACTGTAATTTTCAGGAAGTATCAATTAGACATGTATGACAGTTTGGCCTTCACTAATTATGTGACTAATTAATATTGAAACAATCAAGGAAGGATACATTCCACAGTAAAAAAAGAAACAAGATCTCTCGAACATCTCTTAAAAAAAGCACAAGCATAATTAACATCGGGACTGGAAGAAGGTTTTACATGTGTTGTCGATCTGCTGCTTAGTCTGAGAGACTTTATCCCAGGCCCAGTTCAACAGGAACGTCAGCGTACACCCATGATGCTCATACTCTGAAAAGAACAAAACAACCCGATCATCATACATTGGACCCTCTCTACAATGCACCTCAATACAGCATGGTTCCTTGAATGACATAGATATGGCAATGGATCCTATTTTGGAGATGAATGTCATCTTGATATTGAACCTGCCTTGGTACAAGGTGACCTCACAAGACAGTACACTTATATGGCTCCACATAACAATATTATAGTGAATATCCAATGTATTAAGTTCAATAATTCAATCTTAACTAAAGAATTTCACTTAATTTAACTTGAAATTTCAATCCGTGAAAGTATTGTTGCATGATCTACAATAACGGCATGGCACAATTTTGTCTAAAATCCCATACAGCTATATCCCTCATTCAAATACTGTCTCATATAAACAATGTTGCTTGGGCAGAAAATTTTCTTTCATTTGACACAACTCTTGCCTTACTAAGATGATATATCAAACTGAGATCAGGTATCATTTTTTACTATTGCTTAATCTGAACTTACCATATATACTGCTTATAAATCATGTCCATCTACAAACTACATAGAGCAGGATCTGCCAATGCATCATGCATCAGTAGATCTAAGTCTCTGCAGTTTGTTAGATGAAATCAGTAGAACATACCACAAAGACCCTAATCTGCCAGTGCATTATGGTCCAAGTCATTTGCCTTTGGACTAGACTTATTAGCATCCTACAACCACTAGATCTATTTCTTTTTCTTCCCCTTCCATTGTAAAGCAAAAAAGTTTTTTTCCTTGTTTTGATACTACATCTTTGCCTCTATGCTAAGGAATTTCCTCAAATGCTATTTGAATGTGGAGTAAAAAATGTCACCCACCTCCTCCAGCCCACTGCTGGATACAGCTGATGATGAAGCCCGTCAAATTCTGGTTCAACATAACATTCAACAATGCTTCTTTATGATAGGTCTGAAATTACACAAGCATATATAACGTTTGGTTAGGTTTGGTAGTTTACTACATAGCAACAAATTGAGGTTATTTAGCACTAAGGCATCTTCACTAGCCAAGGTTTCGATGTGTTAACCCTATCTACATCATGGTGTGTTGATTAGATAATTTTGTGCTTTGGGTCTGTAAATTTAATTGGATGAAGCAGCAAGCCATTGCATCCAATCAAAATCAAGTGTTCCTTCATGAATGACACAAGAGGAGCACACAAATGGAATGTACTGATAAATGTGCAATTATCAACTGCTGATCCGTCTTCGTACAAATACATCCTTTTCCTCAAATAAACCTGTACTGGCTTCTCCCTGTTACATATTCATGCTTACGATATTAAACTTACAATGTATCCTTTTGA
Organism: Sinohyriopsis cumingii; assembly: GCA_028554795.2. Classification (NCBI taxonomy): domain Eukaryota; kingdom Metazoa; phylum Mollusca; class Bivalvia; order Unionida; family Unionidae; genus Sinohyriopsis; species Sinohyriopsis cumingii. Next base: position 5,579,307 of record CM068838.1, on the reverse strand, counting down.
AGTCAGTTGCCTTCAGTATTTCTAGCCGATGTACAAAGTAGCAATGCACTGCTGTTACATTCTGTTGGTTGGCATTACATACTAAGGGAGACAACTCATGAAATCCAGTAGATGTCACTTTGACAAAGCACTCAAATATCTAATCAATCCGCCAAGGTGTAGATAGGGTTAACATATTGTAATCTTGGCTAGTGAAGATGGCACCAAAGCAACTGGCTACAAGTTTCTTTGCCCAAGGACACAGCACAGAAGCTGACCTGGACAGATAAAATGGCAGATTCAAACTCGCACTGTTATGGTTGCAAACATAGCATGTGCCATCACAACTCTTGTCTACAACAGTTTCTTCCTGCAATATGTGGAGGTGACTCATTGGACTTATTCTACTTTCCCACAGGTTTATCAGACATAAATATAATTATTGAAAAATATTTTAAGATATATTGGAGTGCATTCTTTGCTATTATTCTTTCACTACCTCTGGAAACTCCAGTCCTCTACCACTAAAATATCTGACCTATTCTAACATGAAAGCACCTAAATATTAACCATACAATATATGATGCAACGCACTTCCCGTTCTTGTTGCATGCACTATAAAAAAATGCAATCATTTTTACTCTTTTTAAGAACAATGATAATCGTGAATTTATCATAGTTCTCATGAACAGAATTTTGTTTAAGGTGATGTGACATAATACTGAGGAAAGAAAAAAGCTATCATAAATCACGAGCCCATAATCAATAGTTTCTGTATTTCTGATTGGGTGAACTGCAATTTACATATGGCGGTTCTTCAAATGATCTCAAAGTAATTCTATTATTTCAAATTCAAACGTGAACAAAATCAACAAAGCTACTTAGCAATCTCCATTTATGATCAGGAGGATGCTAGCTCGATACTTGCTGTGTCAAAACAAGGTTGGACATTAAACTTGACACCGAAACTGGATTCCTAAAAAAAATCAGATATTGAAACTTGACTGGATTCCTTAAGGATAGTCATTTATAAAATGTTGGATTATAAAACTTCTCATAAAATGTCAATTTTACACACAGCTATAAGACCAAGTCCAAAATCACAAACAAGTGTACCTTAACAGGACTGATGCTCTCCTGGCAAAAAGAAATTTCTAAGCATTCAAGAAAAGACCATTTCTTCCATTTATTGCTGAAACCATTTCTGACATTCTTCAGCAACAACAAGATTTTCAGCTGTGGTGGACTTGCTTGATGTCAGATTGGACCAGCAGGACATCATTTAGGAAGGACCAGCAAAAACCTTAAAGTCTTTAGGCAGAAATCCATTGATGATATGATGTTGTGTTTTTGTTTTTTTTTTATTTTTTAAAAAAAAAAAGATTTCCAAATCTGCAACATAGCTACTAAGGTGGCCATATTATACATCAGACTGGCACCATTTTCAGTTAGAACCAACTAGACATCATGTCTTTTGGTGAAAGTACAACAACAACACATGACCAACCTTCTTTAAGTCAGATCAACAAGATTTTGATTTATAAGAAATCTTTAAGTGAGAACCCCATGCTGATAAGACCATTAACTGAGGATTGACAACAAGATTTTTAAGATGGCCACTGTGATGGCCATATTTGACATATGAACAGCACCACTTTAATTGAGGACCAACTAGACACTGCAATATGTCCTTTATTAGAAGCCACATGTTAATACAACCATCCATTAAATGTGAAAGCAGCACCATTTTCATTTAGGACCAAAAGACATATTACTTTTTGTTCAGGAGAAATAGCAATAGCTAACAATCTCAAAGAGTGCTTATTCCTTATCAGTAAATTGAAAACAGACTTTTATTATACTGTGTGCGCAAAATTTGCATTAAAATCAATATTTATAAGAACATATTTTATGAAGTTAACATTATTTAAAAGGGCTTTAAATTATCTACAAAAGCATATAAATTTCATTAATATGTATTTTTATTGCATAACCATATGGTGATGTAATTATCATTCAGTTATCAAAATTGTCGGCTCTCAGTTAATTGCTATTTCCTATGTGTGGGTTGACACCAGTGTGTTTATTTTGCAAATGCGGGTCATTAGAACCTCATCTATATTAATGAGATATTTGTCAATTGAATGGGGAATGAATGACGTTTCTGATGGTGTTCTGAAAATTTGCATATGATGACCATGTGCTAAGAAAATAGTCCCTAAAGTCTCGCTAATATCTTTCAACTCAAAAATGTTATATTTCAATTTTCAATATACCTTTACAAAATACACATTCTAATCTTCCTTTCAAAACTAAATTGGCTTTTCTGAAAAAATATTTAAGTACCTGCATTTAATTTCAAAAGTACGCCTTTCACCAAGTTGACGTCCATAAGACGTGGACGAAGTCGCCATGTTGGTTTCATGATAAACATAACATCGATGTGAAAAATCTGTGATCACAAGACGAATGCTGTGATTTATGTACATTGTCAGAATGTTTTGTATCGGTAAGTATTTATTTTGTATATTTATTTATTAAATATTTTGAGAAATATAGCGTAAATTATCATATAAATGATCGCATCATATATTTTGTAAATTTTGGGTAAATGCAAATGCGAAACTTGACATGCTGGGAATAATTGGTATAACTGCTTTCAGTTCTTTTTTTTTTAATTTAAAGATACAAATATTTTGCTCCTGGAATAAAACTGAAAGTCAGGATCTATCAAAACAATAGGTTCAACAGTTTATTTCAAACAGCAGCCAAGACTCTAGTACATCACCTGGATTTCCAGAAAGTCATCAGAACTGTACAAGCACTGAATGAAAAAATCCTATCTGTAGACGCAGATTTACTCTCTGACCATACTGTGATTATGTTGCTAACCCTAGGGCTTATGTATATTAGAGTGTCTGGCCCCCACTGGAAACTCATTAAATTGGGAAAATTAGAATTGTATATATACATTCAAAACTTGCAAAAGTATTTAAAAGATTGCACAGAAAAACCCAAACTGATTGAAAGTGATGAACATTGGTTGGGGGTGGTGTATGACATTGCAATTGAGCAACACTATGAAGTGACAAAATCTACCAAGATTGACAGAAAATTACTGAATCAAGTTATTACTTGCAATGTGTAAGTCAATGGTAGGAACTACTGAAAAACAACTCTCTGATTTCTTTCCTGGTGAGCAGTACAGCGAAGCAGCCGATCCAAAGACATTTATGAGGACATGGTTCATGCAAGTGACCAATCTTGGCTGTGAACACCACTTTGGTGACCTGGATAACAGTCAGAAGTGTAGACCTAAATGCACCATCACTCCTCCATTCAACTACTCAAGAGAAACCATCTCAGAATGAAAGTGTGGTATGAAAGTATGACTCTCACAGAAAAAGAGTGGAAGAGTGCATGTCGTGGTGGAAAAGAGTTGTGTCTTAAACATAAAGAACACCAGAAACATGTGTGCAATGAAATATTGGACCAAATAAGTGAACCACCACCAGAGAAGAGAAAATGAAATCCGAATGACACTGATGAACTCTATGAAAGTGAAATAGATGAACTCAATACAATATGTCAACGGTTGCCTGTTCTAGACCAGCTCAAGGAAAATGTTATCATAGCATACCAGGAAGCTTGGTACCCTGGATGTGTTCATGAAATTAAAAGTGACATTAATAATAATAATAATCTGATAGTTAAATTCACTGCACCATGTAGGAAAGCATGAGTTTTTATATGGACCAACAGAGATGATGTTCAGGAAGTCAAGCCTGATTTGTCATAGCGAATGGAATGCTTCCAGAATGTCTAAATTCTAGACGTCAGTGGGCATTGTCAGAGCATAGAAAATTTGATGAACTGTTTATAATGTATGCCAATGTTTTCTTCTGAATTAAATGACTTCTTAAGAAATATTTTGTCCAGCATCTGAATTGTCTGCTAGAAATGTAACTTTTTTTAAAACCCCTTTTTTCTTCCCTACACTGAAATCTAGTGGCATAGTTTAATTTACTGTAGATATTTTTTGAATTCTAGCCGAAAACTGCAATAAGACTGCCCAGTTTCAATGAGATATCTTATTTAGACCAAAAGTTGTGATGGAAATACTTATTTTATTAAACGTGTCGAGTCTGCAACTTAAAAGAATTAAACATGCATTTAAATAAGGCAAAAATTCACTGAAAAGCCAATTTTTGTCAACTTAAAACTTTTGAACTTATATTTAAAAAATTAACTGTTCAGAACAAGTCTGAATGAGCTCCATAAGAATTAAAATGCAAATATGAAGACTTTGTCATTTTGACTGGGGTTGCTAAGCTGTCATGAACTCCATAAGAATCAATCTTTAAAATAATCATTAAAATGCAAATATGAAGACTTTGTCATTTTGACTGGGGTTGCTACAGTAACAAGATTTTCCAGATGGCAACTGTGGCAGTCATGTTGGACATCAGATCTGCACCATTTCCATTTATGGCAAACCATACATTATAAGTAGTGTTTTAGTGAAAACCACATGATGGTAGGACCATCCATTCAGAAGGAGCAGCAATAAATAAGATTTTCAAGATGGCTGCTTTGGTGGTCAGATTGTATGTCAGATAGGGACCATTTTCATCAATGCATCGTAAGAAGTCTTCTGGTGAAACCTACATGTCAATATGACTTTTCATTCAAGAGATGAATCAATAAGTAGATTTACAAGACAGCTACTGTGATGGCTATATCAGACATCAGAAAGGCAATATTTTCATTTAGAACATAAGAACTCCTTAGTGAAAATCCAATCCATTCAGGACAGGAAGCGACAAGATTTTGAAGATGGCCGTTGTGATGACCACATTGGACCACAGTTGTACCATTTTCATTTAGGACCAACTCAACCGTAGGAAGAATCTGTGCATAAAGTTTCATGGCAATCAAAACACAATTGACTCATGGAACTTACTGAACAGAATCAACCATAATTTGGCCTTGAAAATATGCATTTTTAAAAACAAAAGCGGTTTGTATTTTGAGATTCATCTATGACATCTGAATTAGAACTATGTACATATCCTAAACCACAGGATATACAGTGAAACTTCTGAAAACCTGACCTTCTCCAATTCAAAATTCTCTATAACCCTAACTGCACTGAATGCAAGTACCAATTTGGAACTATCATACAGGGCAGGACTTACAGAGTTTGGCATCAGAGAAGCTGCCTCATGTGGTCGTGGCAATAGTCCAAGGAAGAGGAACAATCTATACATTTCTTGTGGCTGATGGAAAGCTGCTGGGCCTTTCTTCACCATGTCTGCTAACGCCTGAAATGTGACATGTAGAAGTCTTTTCAATGTCCTATCTGAGAATGAATGTCAAGAGCACACTGTTTTTGTGTAACTTAATTACTGAGGGGGTGTGGGCATAGATAGAAAATGTTAGAAGGGTATTATAGATTATGACAGCACCATCCTGAATATATAGTACAGACTTTCTGATAATGTAGCATCTTGTCATAAAATCTTTGTTTGAAGAACATACTTCAAAATAAATGTTTCTTTGCTTTTTTATCAGACTATGTTTAGAAATAAGATTTATATAGTAATTATGAGTTTATAAACTTATCATTCCATACCTGTCTTTGTGACCCGAGGAATTTGACTTCAAGCATACCACCTTCAGTAACAACAATGGCATCTGAAAAAAGAATTATTTTTTTATACAAATATTACCAATGTTGGACTAATCTGACAAAGCTTATGGTGAGAATATTCCTCTTATCACAAAGTAAAGTAGGCATAGCACAAGTATCCTATGTAACAGAAGCCTAGACAAGGACTTAGAACTAAATTTATAAGGAATATCTAAGACTTTATTACAATAACTAATAGATTACTGTGAAGTAATTTATGTAAAATCCCATAAAGACAGACAGCCAATCAAATACATGATAAATAAAAGTTACATTTCTAATAAAAAGTTTAAATATATATTTTAAGTGCATATCTATATAATCACGGGTTGTGCTAAATTTGAACTTTAGGGGAGTAGTGACATCTCCTTTTGGACAGAGTGGGACCAAAGCAAGAAACAGTGTGTGTGTGTGTTTGTGTACACACTTTCTCTTTCTTGCACTTTTTGTCCTCCATTTCTCAATATGCATATTTGCATTTAACATCAGTTTTAAGCAATACTTAATCTTCTAGCAGAAAAACTATGTTGAAAGTATATTAAAATCACATTTTGCAAGAAAGTATAATATTTATATGCCCAGTATTCATACTTGAAAGTGTGCATGTTTGGATAGAGAAATATTATGCAATGTATTTTGGCCATATGACTTCAAAAGAGCACAGCAGAAATTACCAGTACATACTGTCATTCATTTTAACTGATAGGGCACACCTATATTATAGTACAGTAATTACAAATAGGTAAAAATACTTAACTGCCCCTTAAACAAGATACTTTTTCCTTTGGTTTCTAAAACATCACTAGAAAAAGGCAAAACAATTCTAAACTAGACTGAACAAACCCTATATCATGTACATGACAGCATTTGCACAGGTGTCTGCACACAATATAGTAATCATCAACTTAATCCCCCACAGGTGTCTGCACACAATATAGTAATCATCAACTTAATCCCCCACAGGTGTCTGCACACAATATAGTAATCATCAACTTAATCCCCCACTGATGTTACAAATTATTAACATGAACATACCAACCATGTCTTAAGGGAGATAATTTGAAATTAAATACATGGTTCCCACGCTTTTTTAAAGATATATTTCCACATGATTTTGAGGGTTTTTCCAGGATGAAATTACTTTTTTCAATGTTCACATATGACCATTACTGAATGGAATTAAAGAACATTTTAGATTATAGAACACGCTTTTTTCTAAAAGTAAAGATGTTTCTCTTTCAAGGCTCTCCAAAAACATCAAAGTCGGACAACATTATCATGTACAAAACCACAAAATGTTTCACACAAAACAAGTCTGATTATAATCCTATAAATTGGCATGTAAAGTCATTTCAATGTACAGAATACAAATTCTAACTTTATTTTGCTTTATTATGTTGCTAAGTGGGAACAACTTAATGAACATAAATTGTGTTTTGTTTCCTTTCAACCCTTTAATTCTAAAGTATTCTATAGCAATATATATGCATCACAGTGAAAGTAACATTTCCTGTTACAATATATAAAAAACAAAACAATAAACACATTTAGAATCTTGTCTTGTAATGAAAAGAGTTTAACCTGAATGTGTCTGTGCCAATAAAATCCCAAACAAGATTTTTCAAACAACCTAATCTCCTTAAGACGATCTGGTTAAAAATCAATAATTAAAAAAAACATTTTCAAAAGAGTTGCTTTAAATTTTGACAAAAGACCTTCAAAATTATGTACTGTTGTATAAACAAGGACTGAATTTTCTGTAAAATCTACTTGTCTTCTTGTAATTTGTTAAACCAGTCCCCAACCTGTATTGATACAGGGGCTCATATCGTTTTTTAATATATAATGCAAAGGATGAAATATTTCTCATTTCAGCTCTGAGATTCAACAATTTGGACTACAAATTTGGCTTAAAATAAATAGCAGTCTGTTTTCTAATTGGAGTTTCCTCTGAATATTCCCAACCCATTTTTCATACTTGGACATTTAGGTTGGGGTGTGGGGTCATTGCAACCGCATTATCAAAAATTTGGAATTTGCTGCCACCATGTGGTAGCGACATATGGTAGTCGCTCACCGGTGGTCTTAGAAAATATGAACTTATGTTATATCGACTCATACCTGCATGAAATCGATAAGAAAATAAATTGTTTTCTCAGAAATGGCAAGTATTATAATTGTTATGTTATTAATCCACTGAAAGACAAGATGAAACTACGGCATAAATGAAAATTGCCCCAGTACTCGCCATTTGCATTACTAGTCACATGACTTCACAAATCTCAAATGACAACATCAGAAGTCCAACAGTCACGTGTTATCAACAACAAACTCCTTTATAATGTTGTTGTACAGAAATTCAATTCTATTAAATGAAAGTCAGATACCTTTTGTAAAAAGCAGCAATCTGGCCAGTCTGATTTATCAAGCAGAGAGCACATGTCAATTTGATAGTCTTGTGAAACAACAAAACTCCATAAGTTGTTCTCGGAATATATAAATATGGAGAATTTTGAATTCTTTCGTTTTAGTATTTTTATTACAACCAGTATAAAATTTTCATTTAACATTTTTGTATTTTTTTGTTTACATTTGAAAATGTGGGTTAGATTTGTATATTCATGTGACTAGCAATGCAAATCGCAAGTACCAGGTCACATTTCATCAACGACGTAGTTTTATCTTATCTTTCAACAGATTAAAGACATAATGATTTTAATACATGTATCACAACTTCTGAGAAAACACGTAATTTTCATATCAATTTCATGCATGTATCACTCAATCTAACATTGTTTAAAGTTTGCTAGACCATCCGGTTAGCAGCTACGCTTTGCCACCACCATGTTGGCTTCTTGTGATGCTAGACTGGTTTTCATACCTTCCACATAAAGATATGGATATCAAGCTGACTTTGAAAATAAAAGTCTACTAGACGAATCTAATCCACTCGGCATTTGGATTGACTCAGCATATATGTTTATTGCAAGCAACCAAATGATTCATACTGCACCCTCTGAATATTCTGGGTAGAACTCGATAAATTTAACTCGTAATCATTTTAGTTACGACTCAATTATGTGATTGTTATGGGCATCAAGTAGTGGTGGAAAATTCCCGGATTTTTCCAGACTTACATCAATATTTGCAAAATTCCAAGACATTTCATGGTCGAGAAAAATGTATAATTTCTCCCAACTTTTTCCCGATTTCCCAGTAGCGTGGGAACCCTATAAATAATCTTTTGGATTTTTTGTGAAGCTTTCAAACATAGTCAAAGCAAATATTTAAATAAATTATGTTTCTCCAATAATACTTACCTGATAGCATTACATTAGGATAACATTTTTGCTACGTCTGGATCTAGCCTTTCAGGAAAAATGGGAAAATAACTCTCTATTTATTATATAGACAAAAGGAAGCAGCTCTTACACGTTAACTCCCCTTTCTACCCACAAGGTAGCTACCATTATACCGAGCTTCTTGTGGGTCAGTGGTTCTTCCCTGGGTTTCCAGGTTCTTCCTCCACCAGTTATACTGGCCGCCATGTAATGCCTATCTCGTGCTGAAAAATGGCGTTAAACCCTAGAACAATAACAACAACCATTATACCAGGCTTATTATCGGAGAAACATAATTTACTCTATCAAATACATTGCCTGATCATATTACATTAGTAGAATCGGTAAGAGGATGAAATGCTGAGCATCGTACCTCTACCTGTGTCATCCATGATTGCTCTACTAAAAGGATGAACTTCTCAGGTTAGTTTATACACGTGGGAAATTCCTGTGGGATTACACACTTGATCATTGTCTCACCGGCAAGTTTCCTAGGCAAATTGTGCGAAATTCATGTCGGAGTCAAATGATGTTCTTACATCAATGGGGAGTGGTCATTCTGCAGCTACCACTAACCTGAGAAGATTCAGTTCTCACATGTCAAGCAAATAGAAACTTGAGAAATCAGACTGGGCATGCCAGTCATTGTCATTTTATAGTCAAGATCAGGTTCATGGAAGGTACTCGTAATTCATGAGCTGAAATCTTCCTTATAATAACTCATCCTGTGACAGTTCCAAGTATATTGATTTTAATAACTCCCTTTAGTCAAGCGACCAGTACTGGTGGGGTTGTTTTGCATTTCAACCTTCAGCAGTAGGAAGTCTTACCTAGTTGATGCAGATATTGTCCATGTGTCTCTGATATTCCTGAGGGTACATACACTCTCAATATATTGATGATGGAGAGAGAATGCATAATTACTGTTGGCAGACTAGACGAGTTTGCCAATGTCAAGCCCCAGAAGAAATTCCATTAAGAAAAATGTGAGTGGGTATGGTCTTGATATGTTGGAATTGGATCACACCTCGGATATTACCTTGCTGATACCAAAATCATCCCTTTCACGAGTCTGAACATGTATGGGTCATGGAACAGTGTCCCTTAACTGTAATAGGAGCTAACTTAATGAGATTGAAAAAAAGTTCGTCAGGAGGGAATGGATGCTGCGAGTGGTATGACCTCATTGATTTGACACCGGTCAATAAAAAACAATTTTTCCTTGTATGCCCTTAGAGTGGAAAATTTTCAGCATTCAATCAGGGGTCATGCTACTAAGCAATGTGGGCAACCAAGTCACCTAAAAAATGTCAACTTTGCCTTCTTCTGTTAGGAAAACGAAAAAGACTTCACCCTGCGATTTTTTAGATGTACATTGAGTGATCATAATTTTTTATATGCCCCAAAGCTGTTGTCAGGTAGTTTACTGTGTTGTGTTGTAGCTCAAGGAAAAATAGAGGGATGCATCAAGCCATGATATAGCTGGTGTTGATACGAATTATGCTGACAAACAAACTCATGCACAATTACAGGCATGTGTTTTGATAGCTGACTGACCATTAATCATTTCCTGAGTAAGTTATCAACTATTACTGCTCGATTTCCACAAGTTATCATTCGGTGATAAAACAAATACAATCCTGGGACAATGTTATGTTGTCACATTAAAAAAGTGCTATACAGTCAAAGTTCTTTTCTAACTTCACTCATTTTTGTGAAAATACAAAGAAACAAAACAGCAATTACTATATAAACAATTCCTGATGTTACTACAAGTACACAGACAAAACATCAAATCTGCACTCCTATCAATGGACTGTTGTAAAGAAGTTATAAACTAAGTGATTACATCAAGAAAACCCTCCCCCCGATGAACTGGCTGCATTGATTTGTTTGGAAAGAAGAGTTTCGTCCCTTCGTATATTAACTTTAATATTTCAGTGTGTTGTTTATAAATAGTTGCTGTAATGTTTTATTGGCAACAAAGAAACAAATGAACAGTATCATCTGACGACATGTATGCATTTGCTCTCATGTACATGGAACAGGGGTTGTTTAAAACAAACTTTAGAAATCTTTTCAACTGCTGTTTTATAGTGAACTTTCAGAAAATAAGAAAATTCTTGTTTAAGGGTAGCTGATTAAGTATTTACAATAAAAAACTCTGAAAATTTTCTACCTGAAAATAAAGCATTGTTTAAAACCAATCTTAAATGCAGATAGATAGATAGATAGATAGATAGATAGATAGATAGCATTGCACCAACATATTCCTGTTCAGCTTTCACTTCCCCCAGTTCTGTCCTAAAGGAGAAGTCAATTAAATTCTTAAATACAAGTCTAGCTTGATCCCTGTTCAATGCACTTGGGAGAAAAGCACCAACCTGACGTGTTAAGGGTTACACACCTACATGGACCAAAATATTGATTACTGACATAGTCTGACTTCTCTACATTGATATTTTTTCATCAAAAAATGATAACATGATAACTTGGGGGTGGGTGGGTAGGGATATTGGTCAATCAGCTATAATACATGCAAGTGTACAAAAATATGTTTGAGTGCAATGGATTGCACAAAATACATTTCACCACACTGTCACCACTAAGCTGAGGAAACATTTAAAAAGTCCAAACTACTGTCACTCAGTGTACATCTAAATAATCACAGGGCCAACAGGTCATTTTTACTTTTCTAATCAAGTTTACCTTTCTTCAGCAACTTAGTCCATGTGTTAATACACACACACACATGCACGCACACACATACACACACACACATATATATATAAATAAATAAAAGAAACTCAGTAATACATATTTTATTCACTTTAGAACTTCTGTATCGTCAACATGGATGCTCTAGTGGTAGGTAGATTATACACTTTTAAGGTATAATGTACCTACCTCAAATGTATCCACAACAATAATGTGAAAGTGATGCGTGCGCACACACACACATGCACACACACACAATGACTTCTAATTATAGTACACTCAGCACATATCATTGTGCCGTTAAGTGATCTCTTTAATATCTGATTTTGCAGCTATTCTGAGTCTAAATTCTCACACAATTGATGTCGTTGTTGTTGTTGTGGGGTTTAACGCCATTTTTCAGCACACGATAGGCTATACATGGCAGCCAGTATTAATGGTGGAGAAAGAACCCAGGAGAACCCCTGAAAGAACCACCGACCCACGAGAAGCTACTGGCAAGCTTTCTCACATACCCACATCGGTTGATTCCAAGACTCGAACCCATGCAGACAGGTGAGACAGCAGTGATCCGTAACAGAGAGTGCTTTAGACCACTCGGCCACTTGAGGCCCCACAAATTGATGTCAAAATGGAAGATATATTCATTCAAAATATCAGTTTTTCTCTACATTCAAAACACCACAACAGCAAGGAAAATAAGTCATCACTCACTGAAAGCCAAAGAAGCTGGATAAAAGAACTGCTCTGAGGGCATGGGTGACCTGTCAATGTATTTTCTCAGAGACTTCATTCCAACATACACTGTCTGAAAATATATAAAAAATTTAAAAAATCAAACAAGATTGCTTGCTTATACAGAATATAAACTACAAATGGGCAGACGACACATATCTATATGCGGATGATTAGGTAAAGGCTTCCAAGTAAAATGTCCATCAAACACTCAAAACTTTCCATATGAACTGGACAAACCAGTATGTCTATTGATGATCACGTAAAGGCTTCCAAGTAAAATGTCCATCAAACACTCAAAACTTTCCATCTGAACTGGACAAACCAGTATGTCTATTGATGATCAAGTAAAGACTTCCAGGTAAAATGTCCATCAAACACTCAAAACTTTCCATCTGAGGAGAGTATCAGGGTTGCATCAGATTTGGTAAGTGTAGGCACTCGTCCAAACTAAATCTGAAAAAGAGCCTTGCAGCATGGCATAACAAATCTTCAACATATTCAAACAGTGCAACAATTATAGCAAGTGTATTAAATACATGTGTTCCTTATATTACAGAATAATAAAAATACATATCATGTGTATCACATGTTCTGTATATTACAGTATACCACCAAACGTATCGATGTTCAGAATATTAATGTATAATACTCAATGCATATCATGTTTTCAGGATATTACAGTATTACACTATTACCACTCTATGGTCTTAAAATAAATAACAGCAAAGAGTGAAAAGCATCAAGCTTTGTAAAATTGAAAAATAATTTATTTCCCAAGAATACAAAGTGAAAATGAAGAAAAAGAACTTACAATATTACAAATTAAATCCCAAAATATTCCCAGAATTACAGACACAAGTCCTACTAATAAAAGTTCGGAATAAACTTTAGCAGAAATCCAAATTAAATCAAATGCTGAAAATGTTGATGTGTCTGTGGTTCCCTGTATCTTGGTCTTGTACCAAGTCTTTTGTTCAAACACGACATAATTCCAAGCTTGAATTCACTAAAAATCCCAATGACTTTCTGTCTAATAATCTTATTTTTTTATGAGCACTCTGTATTTCCAGAGCCAAATAATTTGAAGAAATATATTCCAGCAAAATTAACTACTAGTTACAAAAATAATTCAAACTGACTAAAGCATGAATTAATGATTTTTTCCAGTAACAAGATTATATAGTACACTACTTGCCTTCAGATCACATTTAGCATTTTCTAATGAACATTATTCATTAATGGAACAAATACTATCTGGAAGGTTCAAAATGTTTACAAGATAAAATGTTAGTTATAATTAGAAGGTGTTACTAAAATTATAATACAGAACCTGGACTATGCCAGTTACACCTGGGAAATCCCAACAACATATACCCAGACCCAAATAAACATGTTTACTTCAGTTAATAATGATCTTAATATTAGAACATACATACACAGAGAATATTTTAGCTATGTAATAGATATTTACATATTTTTTTTATTAAAAATCAGGTGAAGTAAAAAATAAACTTGATTTTGGACAAGGTTAAGTCCAAAATACAATGCTACATTAGCATATAATGAATTTTTTTCTTACAAAAAAATAACAATGTAAATTAAATATACACAGCAACACTCAACATATACCATGTGTTCTGTATATTACAGGATAACACTAAATACGTACCATGTGTTCTGTATATTACAAGATAACACTAAATACGTACCATGTGTTCTGTATATTACAGGATAACACTAAATATGTACCGTGTGTTCTGTACATTACGGTATAATGCTTAATACACTTAATGTGTTATCTATATTACAGTACAACATTAAATGCACATCATGTGTTCTGTATACACAAGCGTTATTTTCAAAAAAAGGAAAAATACCTGGTTTAACCGCAACAACCATTTTTTATATATTAAAGTAATGGTCATAGCAATATATTGATGGCATCGCCCACTATGACATGCCACCCCGTATCACTGTATAAAGAATCAATGAATCTTGGCTAGCAAAGATAGGGCTATGTATTCTATCGCAGTTAAGAGGCTAATGAAAGAAAACGTCCATGTACCTAAAAGTGAATGTTTAGTTGATTAAATCTGCTGATCTGATGTTAGAAAGGAAGTAAATTGGAATTATAAGGATTAAATGATCATGGTTGGGTATTTATCGATGTGTAAATTTTACCTAATCACTCATAAAGTTAACATAAAGTCCATGTGTTCTGTATATTACAGCATAACACTAAATATGTACCATTTGTTCTGTATATTACAGTATAACAAAAAATATGTACCATGTGTTCTGTATATTACAGCATAACACTAAATATGTACCACGTGTTCTGTATATTACAGCATAACACTAAATATGTACCATGTGTTCTGTATATTACAGTATAATACACTAGATATGTACCACGTGTTCTGTATATTGCAGTTTAACACTAAACATGTACCATATTTTCTGTATATTTGAACAGAACACTTAATGCATATGATGTGTTCTCTGTGTTACAGTACAACACTTAATACATATGTGTTCTATATATTACAGTATAACAAATCTGAAATCAAATAGTCATGTGTTTTCTCACAATAGCATTTAATCAAAACACCTACTATTAAAGAATCAACCTATGGGCTGCAGTTCATTACTCTTCTGTAAATTCTTAAAACAATGTCACTTTTCCCATTCATAGATTCAATCCAAGAATATCTAAGGAAAGGTAACAAAAATGAATTGTGGAATATATATATATATATATATATATATATATATATATATATATATATATAT
Organism: Sinohyriopsis cumingii; assembly: GCA_028554795.2. NCBI lineage: Eukaryota > Metazoa > Mollusca > Bivalvia > Unionida > Unionidae > Sinohyriopsis > Sinohyriopsis cumingii. Next base: position 5,564,046 of record CM068838.1, on the reverse strand, counting down.
ATATATCCACACTTAAATTCTTGTATTTCTGGATGCACCATTTCCTGACTAGCCTCCTACTATCTTCAGTGGAAACCTTCAGGGGAGAAATCATCAGGAGAGTGACGAATTTTCTTCTAACTGGCTTTCTCTTGTAGCTTGGTTTTGATCTTGATTGCTGAGTCCACTCTAACAATTAGTCATTTGGTATGGTATTACCATGGATATTGATGCTGATGTATAATTTGCCAGCAGTTACATACTTAAGACAACAGGAAGATAAGATCTGATATACCAGGAACTTCTAATTCATCTGCTCTTTGGAAATGCCACAGAGATCTTTGCTGCAGATATATAACAAACTATTAGCAAAGGTTATATGCATCTTCTGAAAATGTCTTTAACGTACTACTGTGTAACTTAAGTTAAAACCATTTTAGGTGATTTTAGTCCTGTCTCCATTGACTGACAATTTCAATCTTTAAGGATTGTCAAGTGTCTATTTCTTGTAAGGTAGAATTCAAACTATCAAGTGCAGGTGACATAGTTGCTATATCCAAGTCAGATTTCTGTAAAAGCATATTTAGCTGTGCTAAGTGAGGTATGATATCCATCACAATATTCATGCATGCCACAAATCTGTAGTCTATGAATTTATTCAACAAGTCTTGACACTCTTTTGTCTTATTAATCTTCTTGAAATAATTCATCAGTGCCTCCCAGCTGTGAAACATTGCATATAGTACATCATATACTGCCAGTCATCTAATTTCATGCACCTTTTTCGGTTGAGGATTGTCCATCTTTGCTAGCCAAGGTTCCAATAACCCTATCTACACCTAGGCGGATCAAATAGCTGTATCTGTGCTTTGTCCTAGTGACATCTATTGGATTTCATGTGTTGCTTCCCTTAGTATGTAATGCCAACTAACTAACAGCATGGTGCATTGTACATTGGCTGAAAACGGTGGTAGCAACTGACCTAAATAGGATACTTTGTAAGTTTAACATCAAAAGTATGACTATGTACCAGAAGGAAGCCATTACAGGTCTATTTGAGTGAAAGGATTTGTGCAAACATAGACCGGCACTGGAAAAGTGCTTATTTATCAGTCCATTCAAGTGTGCTTCCATTGTCTCGATCACATAAATCTGAACAACTTAATTTTGATTGGAAGCAGTGGCTTGCCGCCACATCCAATGAAATTAACAGACCCAAAGCTCAGAAATATCTGCTCGATGTATAGATAGGGTTTTCGGAACCTTGGTTAGCAAAGATGAGGACTGTCCAGAACTTTCTGGATTTCCTTCAATTCAGCTGTTTTTTTTCCCAGATTTATTTTTAAAAATAATACAGGTCTCTACATGTGCCTTCAAACAATTTTTAGGTCAGGGATGTATCCCTGAAAGGTACAAAAATTAGAACATACAAATGAATGCTGATCAATTAATGACTTTTATCCTTTAACTGTTTTGCTATACCACTTTTACATCCTATCACTGATGCCAGTCACTGCCAAAACCTGTAACGTTTTGTAGAGGAATTTCCTCCTCATCGAAGAACTGGACAGCTTCATAGAAAAGGTTTGTGTAGTATGTGATTGGCCTTCCAATAACACTTTACCTGTTATGACTCTATGGTCATAAACTATGTAACAGAAGAAACAAAAACTTGTGTAAAAGTTAAACAATTTAATTATCAAAGTTGTAAATGAAAATGTGAGAGGAGCTTAAAAGTATTATGAAGTGAATCCAAACTAATCCTCCTAAAGGTCTATCAAAGTCCTAAATTGATGAAAAGTTCCATATAAATTTAAAAGCCAGAAATGTACTGGACCACCAAGAACAATAACGCTGTCAAGATGGCATTGTCCAAAATTCCTTCAAATAATTTATAACAGTTTCAGAATAATGTACATTTCCACTGAACAGTCCAAACAAATCGTTTTTTCCACCTCTCAAATAATATCTGAGTACAACATAAAACACATCTGCAGACTTACAACAGGAATACAAGAAATGTGAATGACTCCAATATCGGAATTAAACTGATTGCTCAGTTCTCTCGTTATGTACACTGTCCAATTTGACCGTTTCAAAATGGACCCCATGTGACAGAATATACTACTCATTTTGCATCAAACCAGCCTATTCATGTTACATAGCCAAACCAATGGTAAGTTACAGAATTATTTAGAAATGTCGAAACCCCATCAGCCACTAAGAAATTAACCCATAAGCAAAACTGTAGTCTTGCTATTAAGATTATTGTTAATCATTATCAACATATGCATAAACACCTATTTATAGATCCTATGCAATATAACAATCGTAACAGATTCAATTCATAAAGGCAAACCAAAATATAGATAAAGATATTCTGTACAACTTACAACCATGAATAAAAATAATAAAAATTGCATAAAATCATGTACCAAGAATTACAAAAACTATGGATATACATAACATACCATACCAAGAAAATTAGCTCTAGAAACAAACATTGTTAGTTCGGTGATTCTGGTATTTAAAATGAGTATGCTCTCATCAATTCAGATGCTAAAGAATGGGCTACATCATACTTTCTCCATCAACTCAGATTCTATCACTGTTGCAAGTTTCTAGTGTGGGGTTAATTGGACTACAGTACAGTATCAGGATCTCCATACATGCTCAGGAAATTATTCAAACAAATATTATCATCATTACAAAAAGAAGAAAAATCCTGTTTCCGTGACAGCAGGCAGGACAGAATTTCATGACAAAAGAAACTCTTATCAATAATTCAGACTGATTAAAAAACAAGACCCCAGTCAACCAATGAACATTTCACAAAGTTATCAAGATGTACAACCCAATGCAATTTCAATGGCTGATCACAATGACTGGTACTAATTTTCAGCAAAAAAGAAACTGCTCAATACCTACCCTTAAAAAGTATCTAGTAAATATGTAATGGTTGCTTGAAAGTTACATTTCCTCTGTAGAAGTCCTGACGAATATGTTGCCCTTCCTCTCATGTTGCCAACATCAATATTCATTAAGTCCATAAAATCCTTTTAGAGGAGCAGTATCCTCCTTTACCAGGCAATAGTTAACTGACATAGGATGGGCAACTGACATAGGATGGGCAACTAATATAGGATGGGCAATTGACATAGGATGGGTAATTGACATAGGACGGGCAATTGACATAGGATGGGCAAATGACATAGGATGGGAAAATGGGCAACTGACATAGGATGGGCAAATGACATAGGATGGGAAACTGGTACAGGATGGGCAACTGACATAGGATGGGCATTGACATAAGATGGGCAACTGATTCCGATTTCTTGCTGATAGCTATCATACATGTAGTTTCAAGATTTTCACTATGTTTCAAATCCTGGATTACCTCGTTTATGAGATGGTAATTCAACATGTCTGTCCTGGGTAGATGTCTTAAAATTGGTATTTCCAAGTGTAAAGGAATTTTCTTTGACAGCTGCTCATTTTTAAATTTGTGATTAGCCTGAGGATCTGTTTGTTCACTGTCACCATGACTACTGACAGAAACATCTGCACTCCAACTCTTATCTAAGTATTGCTGCTAAAATAATATTAAAGTGCTAGAGTTTTAAATAGTTGTGCCATTTAAAAAAAACCATAATGCCAAGCCAGCATCAGCATCAAACATGTGCTCTCCTGACCTTACTCAGCAACCACTCACAAGTCAGCCAAGACACAAAGGGAACATGTGACAACATCCAGTAAGTGACAAGGATTTTTACAATAAAAGATAAAATATCCATAACTCTTATATTTTTGTTTCACTCTGCCAATACAGAACTGAAAAGTTAGCAAAATCTTTGATGAGGGCAAGGTGTCATGATCACACATCCCAGATTCAACACTGGAGTGTAAATATGTTGGAATAAATTTACAACCACCAATTTGGTATAACGGCTGTAATGGTGTCATTCCATCTGTGAGAATGAGACTGGAAAGTGCATCACAAACTCATCCTGACTAGTAGAACAGTTCTATGCTCAGTCTGTTCTACTTCTGGTTTCAAATAAGCATTGCAGCCCCAGATTCTGCAGACACATATGTGATGGCAGGTCAGGGTGCAATTTATACACAAGGACATAGTGTTTAAGTCTTACCAGGAGCTTGTCCTTTGCTGCCCTCTCCAATGTGCTGTCAAGGCTGAAGTATGCAAGGTAGGGGCATGTGTCAATTGGTCCTCCTGGATGCCTGTCAACAATGGGTATTATGTAAAATAATGACGTAAGAAACTGATTAACTTGAATAAAGATCTAAATATGAATTTGTCAATGCAAAGAAACGTGAAAAATTAATAGCAACAATAGCAGAAATGTCAAATTGAACTAATTTAAAAAATAAGTAACATATTATGACATATTATTATAACATATAAGTGACATATTATGTAATTTAAGAAAAGGTAAAAATACTGTTCAAATATCCTTCTTTAAATAATTTCTTATATCCACTAAAAAAGAAAGCATCTCCAACATATTAAATCGATATGTAACATCACAAACCAGTTACATTCCATATTTAATCGATATGTAACATCACAAACCAGTTACATTCCATATGATACTTTTACGATTATACCCTACTGACATGGAAAACGGTCAGTCAGTGGTGACTTCCATAAAAACAAGGACAGCTTTAAGTGGTAATGTCCGTACCAACAAAATAGAAAATACACGTAAATCATTTTCTTCCTTGAAAAAAATACAAATTAAGTGACTGATCAATTGAAACTGTTTAGGCCAAAGCTCTTAAGAATTTAAACTATATACAGGTAAAACCCGTTATAATGCAATGCTTGGGGTCCAAAGAATAACACCTAACATAAGATGGATCGCGTTGACAAATATTTTTAAAAACTTCCAGATAGAAAATATGCATTGAAATTTCAATGTCATCAGTTTTAACCAACCTCTTGATAATATAACCTGCAAGGGATATGAAAAATTGGCTTTTCTGAGAGTATGTATTTAGGATATTAAAAAGATAGGTCACCTTTAATTAAAAACTGGGAGCCATCCTGCCATCATGCTATAAGTGGAATCACGTTATAACAAATAGTATCTGTACATCTACATCTCCATTTGCTTCTCTTGCAAATAAACTGTATTATTAAAAAAGATCATCAGCAACAGCAAGGGGAATACATTTTGTTAGAGGATCTGTGTGAAATTCTGAATTATTTCTATTGTAAATACTTATATGAACAATTTTTCTGTTTCTTATTTAAAATTTCATTCTTTTTATCTTCTAGTCGTGTAACCCAAAAATTGAAAATGGGTTTTAATTTTGAAGTTATGTCTGAGTCATTCTTACCTTAAATTTTTGCAGTTTGTTTTGTTTTTATTTTCTTCTCTCTATTTTCTTATTATGCAATAAAAAATATCTACAGTGTCCCAAAGAGGTTACACTCTAAAATGTTCCAAAATGTTCTCAGCTTGTGTGTATCATGTATAAAAATAACATGGACCCCAATTTGTGTGCACATTAAACAATAGCAAATTTGCTTTCTGCAACTTGTTGCACACTGTACATGAGCCAAAAGTATAAAAATGGCCATGTCCTTTCATCAAAGTATGCAGTATTTAAGTAAACGCTCACAATAACGATGACCTATGACCTTTTGACACATAAAATCTAAATGTTTCTTGAGTACCTGAAAGCAACAAATCAGTTAAGTCTGGTTCATCAAACTTACTCAAAAGTTACTATGCAAAATACATTTTTATCAAATCACAACTGTAATGGTAGAGAACATGGGAATGGGCAGATGGTAGGACAGACATCATAATATGATATCCTCCACTCATTAGTTTACAAACCTGACAGAGGACGGCATCTGTGCATGGTACCAGCGGTTCATGTCAAAGATGGCCATATGATGCGTCAGCTTGGCATTGGCTCCACCTTCGAAGGCCTCCCACACAAACAGGCACAGGCTCAGATCTGGACCGTGAGCCCCTGCTCACATAAAAAAACAGACACATAAATATAAAACCAGAGAGGTTGTAAAACAGACACACAAATATAAAACCAGAGAGGTCGTGACAATTTATTTTCATTCCTACAACTATCCCAGCTGCATTCTGGGTTAAAAAACAATTGCCACATTCTCTTAAAACATTATACAAAATAAAAATATGATCACTCTACCCTAATTGTTGTAGATGGCATTCAAGTTACAAGGATGAGTTTGGGTTTAATACCATTTCTTAGTGCAAGGCTATTAATAATAATAATAATAATAATAATAATAATAATAATATTAATAATAATGAGGAATTTGTATAGCGCCTAATCTTTAGAAGCTCTAAGCGCTTTACATTAGACAACACCTATAAGATAAAAAACATATAATGATATGATTACAAAAACAATCACCATTAAATTAGAAAACATTATAAAAAAACATGCTGAGAATATTTAAGGTAGGAAACATTATTAGGTCTTTAAGTTTGTTCTTCCAGTCGAAATGAATGAGTTTTGAGAGCCCTCTTTAATGTGATCACTGTCTTTGTGTATAAGTTCAGTGGGCAATTTATTCCACATTGCTGGGCCCTGGTATGCAAAAGAATGCTGTCCATATGACTTTGTTTTCATACTTGGAATAATGAGTATACAATTGTCAGAAGAGGAGCATAAGTATCTTGCTGGTGTGTACACATGGGTGAGGTCAGATAGGTATGTTGGACTAGTCCGACAGTGAAACGTAGCACAGAGAACAAATTTTGTGTTTGATTCTGGATCGAATCGATAGCCAGTGTAGGGTACAGAGCAGCAGGGAGGTGTGCTCTGATCGTGGTTCTCTAAGTATGATCCGAGCAGCTGTGTTTTGAATGTTTTGAAGTTTCTGGAGCAGATATTGAGATGAACCAGACAGAATTGAGTTACAATAGTCTAGTCTTGAAAGTACTAATGAACACACAAGTGTTTTAGTGGCATCAACTGAAAGATATTTGCATGGCAGTCAGGATAACTGAAAAAAAAACTGTTAAAAACTACTGACCCACGGGAAGTACCAGTAAGCTTTCTCACATACCCATGGGTTAAAGTTGGGAAAAACCACAATACTGAAAAGATGGCTGTGGGTCAAAAGGAGTCATCTTGGCTCCCTTGTAGCCCCAAGGCAAAGCCCTGGTGGGGTGTTAAGGGAAGGGATTCTGATTCTTTAACATGATGTGTACATTAAGCAGTCAAAATTTTAGGAAATTTCTACCAGCTGATCCTACTGATTGGTTAGACATAATTTTGGTCTTCCATAAAATAAAAAACATGCTATGGGGGGTTTGGGGGTCCTCCCCCAATGGGGTCTCGAGGGGCAGCGCCACCGAATAGAGGTCCAAAGGTGGCACTCTACAGTTTCTTATTTTGCATAGGGTTAGAATTTTAAGGAAAAAGAATTTCCCATGATTTCTTCACTGGTTATACAGGCTATATAATAAAGACTTTGTATATCTTAGGTGCTGTTAAAAGAACTTTTAATTCCCTTTATTTTGATATATGATTGATGGGTGTACTATGGGTTCTAGAGTATACAGCTTGGGCTCACTTAAGATGTGCTCGTTTAAAAAAACTGCTAGCTCCACATCGTCATTTTCACTTCCTGGACTTCAGAGGTAAATTGTAGAAAAAAGAGCCGATAACTTTTTTACTTTTCAGATATTTTGTACTTGGTTCATTGCACTTTCAGTAAATGCTATTGTCTACTTCAGCAAAATTCATTTTCCCTATTTTAATAATTGCTAAAGTTAGTGTACTTTTGATTAATTCTGGTTAATTTGTCAAGCACAGGGGAGCATCCATTTTGTTCTACCGTGTGCTTAGATCATGTACAATTTCCACAAGTACAGTATCCAAAGAAATGTCAGCCACATTACATAAAAGTAACATAGAGGTATACCAACATTATCTCCATTATGCATCTTACAAATGCAAACAACTTCACCTTACCTACGTCACTCTCTCAAAAGTTCAAACTAATTGGTGAGCGCTACCAAAAACACATTTTACACTCATAAAAAAACTGCTCCTGCTGCAACTTATGATTATAAAATAAACCAAAATAATCAACTGAAAAACTAATAAACTTACCAAAAATGTTCAACTTGACTTCAATAATTTCACAATATTTATAGTCACATTTGTTTGTTCTCCAATACTATTGATGCTGAAGTTATTTCATGTGCATGTCAGTGTTATCATCGCAATTAAGTCACAATAATTTATCAATTTTTGTAGCAAATATATTATACTTCTCTCTTTTCATAACAAATCTGTAAAATAAACACCCAAGTACATCAACTGTATACAAATAATCCCATACATTCACTTGTCATTCTCTCCAGTGGACACAACCTGTTGATATTCCAGTCGAGCTCTTTTTGTGGCTTTGGCAAATATTTCTTTAGCCTTCCTTTTTGTCACCAATGACTTTTTTTGCTTAATGTACAATCATTTCTTTTCCTTCTCAGTGACAACCTTTCTCCTTTCAAGCTGGTGCTTGTATTGGCAACATGCAGTGTGCATATTCTGACAGAGGGCTACATCTGTTCTCTCATGCAAGAAATCTTTCTTCTTATAGCAATTAATAGCACTTTTTCCAGATGCTTTTGTGCTTCAATTTTGCCATATGCAGCTTCTTTTGTAGGTGCTGTTCCAAACTCTTCCAACAGCGATTACCGTAAATCAGATCTTTCTTGTAGAGGTCACAAAATGCCAGTCCTCTAGCATTCAGTTTTCTTATAAACTAACCAGCTAAATTTCCGTCAACTTTTCGCTCCAGTCATTCCCATTTCCATATGTTTTTTTAAACCTTTATCTAAATTTTTCATGCCATTGTCTCTCTCAACAACTTGGGACACCATGTTTTTCAAGCTTGTTTCTTCTATCGATTGCCATCAGTTTCCATTACACATTGATGAATTTAAACATTTGACCGATCAGAATACTCTTTATGAGTCGTGTACTAACTAATTTATAGAATGAACAATTTACAAGGGTCATTGTGGAATGGGACAGTTTTTAAAACACCAGATCGGAGACAATATAAAGAACAGACTAAATCAAGAAAAACCTGATTCAAGTCAGGAGAAAAGCGGAATTCCACTTTAAAACGTAGAAAAATCTCGTCTGTGGTTCCCAGGGTACCCAATCAAAGGGAAATTGTATCAAATGTGAACTGAACTGCTTTGTTTTAGTTGATACATGCCATCTGCCAAGAGAGGTATAAGAGTAATAATTATTATAAGTAGCAAAATAATGTAATCTGAGCATAAAAAGAGCAATCTATATACAGTGGTACCCCTCTTATACGGCCACCCCTTATGCACCAGGTAAGTGGCCTTATAAGACAGGTGGCTTTTCCAGAGTAGGACTAAATTTTATGAGATGTATATGTAATGTACGTAGTAAGAAAGCTACATAGTTCAAAGCATTTAATATCTTTATTTAGTATCTTCATTTAAAAGGAACATTAATTATTAAACGGTTCTTCTTGTTTTAACAATAGACTTATTTCAGCTGAACATACATTAATAGTTCTTATTCTTGGTGTAAGCATGATATGCGAGTGGGTATTGTTGTCATGCATGATGCAGAACCATTCAAAAATGTTGTTAAATCTTGGTACATACATAATTCTCTTTACATCTGCTACATTTTCCCAATGCTGCTCAATAACCTCATCAGTTATAACAGTTTATTAGTCTTTTCAACATATAATTTTTTATTCAAGTCTTTTCCAAAAAAATTGTTCGGCAAGTCCCCTTCCCCACCTCACCCAATGTTGTCAAGTAGAAAAAACAACTTTCTTCTAAATAATATGTCTCCATTTATGTGATGACATGTCAGTTTTTGGTAATGATTTATTCGGATGTTGCTAACTGTATGAGATTTAATTATGCAGATGAAACTTTTGTTTGTTAAGTGGATGAAATGCCTTCTTCGTAAAGGAAGCGAAAAATGTCACATGATTTTTCAGTCTTTGTCTCGTACCCTGATTTGTTCAAGGTTAATTTCTCTGTGTATGTGTTATCGCACAAAATCTATTTTTAGCCTATGCTGACCCTGACAATTATGCCCAGTTATATGCCTAATCATCAAAGAGGAGAACGACAGGTGTGTGAAGCCCAAAACTTTTTAATAATTTTAAAAGTAACCACAATAGCTTATTCTAAAAGGCTGACACTAAACAATTTCATTTTCATTCACTTAAATCTATTAAAACAATGCTTTTATATGCTGTCTTTTATGTTTCAAAGTTATTCTCTGTTCTCACCATGAAAGTTGGCTAGCATATACACAATGTATAAAGCTGCTGAAAAAGACAATGCATTTTCCTTGACCTGCAGTCAGAAGAAGTAGACAGTTATACTTTGAAGCTTCAACTCTTACAGGAGAAAGAAGTGTTTTTCATTTTGCCATTTATAGATTTGTAAATGTATTGAATTGGAGAGGGAAAAAATGCAATTGTTTGTGAATTTAGTATGGACAAAATTCCAAACGACCTGACCAAGGACTACCAAGACAAGATAATCCAACAAATTATTTATTTTAAAAAATCCATCTATTAAGTAAAGGGAGGTGGAGAATAGAGAAAACAATGGTAGAATGATATACTTCGAGGTAGAGAACTGCATACCCACACTGGCAAAGAAATGTGCGTCTGTGTCCATGACAGTTGTGTTGCATCTGCATTAGGTACAATGTATAGGACCTGGTTGTTAGTTATCTCCGCTCCCATATAAGGACTTGTTCTAAATAAGATTTTCCTTGCATGAGGAAATTACACTATTTCTTCTTATTTAAGATACAATGTAAAATGTTTTAAAAGCATTCATGCAGTGCAAAGAAAGGGCATGATGACTACGATAAGTCCTGCACCTGATCAAAAGCAGCCTGAAATGGCCTAAAAGGCTAAATAAAAATCACCGACACCTAGTTGGTAGCCTGGAAGTATATTTGTATCTTGTCAAGGATGAACAATTGAAGTCTATGCCTGTAATCTGCATACTAGAAATACAACATATCAACACACATAAAATGGCACATGAACAATTGAAGTCTATGCCTGTATTCTGCATGCTAGAAATACAACATATCAACACACATGAGATGGTACCACCCTAATACTATATACCTTCTAAAGATGAAAATCCATCAAGCTGATATGTGTATCATGAATTGTATCTGTACATGACAGAGATGTATCCTTTCACCCTAGTGAATAATAGGAAAACAGGCATCCAGTAGGTTGAGACTTATCAGGTACCCATCCATTTTCATGGATAGATGTCCTGTTCACATGATCTCCACTCTGAACCATGGCATCGCAATAAACTACCAGCTGCCTTCAATCAGGACTAGATACAAACTGTCTAAATGCTTACGTTAAACCCCATCTTTATGTGACCATGCAATCAGGAGAAATAGCCATATGAAAATTTTCAACTTGGTTTCTGTGGTACAGAGATAGGTTATACCAACAGCATTTTCACTTAGGACATACTACAGAAAGTATTTTAGTATATCCTAACATCTGTTTTGAATAAAGAAATGTTAAAATTTTAAAGATGCCGACTGTGATAATTGTTTTTTTTTTGGTCAGATCAGCATGACATTTGTTTTGGACACATTACACAAGAAATATACAGGAGGAGGAGCCATAAAATTTTCAAGACGGTAGTAATTTTATGAGTTTGGATTGGAACCATTTTTAAAATAGGAAATATAGCATATAGTAAGACATTTTTTTTATTAAATCTCCATGTGTATACAACCATCCATTCAAGATGACAGTCACTGTGACATGTTGTAGGCACAACTGGCAAACAAAACAGCAAAAAATAACAATCGCATGACCATATATTCCGGACAAGAAACAAGACTGTACAACTAGACCTCGTGAAGAAAAACTGTGGACCTTAATGAATCTTCGATGTCACTGAAGAAGAGATTGTTGTTGTTGTTGTTGTTCAAGGGTTTACTGCCATTTTTCAGCACAAGATAGGCTATACATGGTGGCCAGTATAACTGGTGGAGGAAGAATCTTGGAAAACCCAGGGAAGAACCACCCGCCCACGAGAAGTTACTGGCAGGCTTTCCCACGCACCTGAGCCTTGGACTCAAACCCACGCAGACAGAGGTGAGATGGCAGTGATCCGGAATGGTGAGCACTTTAGACCACTCGGGGCCCCGAAGAAGAGATAATAAGCTGCTTAAAGTTGACGGGCAAGACATGGATGATGGACCACCACTAAATTCCTCTGATCTTTGAACAGTGGAGCTGATAAAAACCAAAACACTCCATCTTTTCTTATTATTTTTTGTTCAACAGCTAGCACTGCTTGTACTCACGACTGAGAAAATACCCAGACATTATCATTCAATGCCATATTAGGGCTTCCCTGAAAAGCAGCAGTTAAACTGCAAGAATGTTGTAACATATAGCTTGTTTTAAATTTCTCACCTTCATCAAAAGATTCATCATCAAGAATCTTGGTGGTAGTGCTGTGTGGATCTTCTAAAGTGTAACATGCCAAAACTCTGCTGCCCCCACCATATCTAGATTGGATCTGAACGGGAGATGCTGTCAGCTCATGGTCGATTCTCATGCACACTGAAGTCAGGTCCTCATAGAAGACTCCATAGTTGTGATACAGTGTCTTTTTGTTGAAAGTCAGCTGATACAGTGTAATAAAGCTTGTGTCTGGTTCATCTCTGAAACGGAAATATATGTAATGTGCTCGCAGCTTCTACATAGGTGTTAAACCTGCTTACAAACAACTGAAAGAAACTGACGAAAGATGTTTATACAAACAGAATGCAAATTCCTTCAAGATAAAAGGATTCACTGAAAACTCGATGCAAATTGCATATTTGAACGTTAGATTAAGAGTTTTCTACGTATCTAACAAAATTTCCAACAAAAAATTTCGTACAAACCAGTTTCTTTGTACATAAAAGACTACAAAATATTGCTGTTAATACTGGAGTAAGGGTTGTTCAAAAAAAACATACTTTTGGAACTAAGGGACATCAATTTTAATGTGGAATAGTCATCCATTGATGCAGCTGTAAATATTATTTTATTATCCTATAAATGCTTTCAGTAGTACCACGGCCTATCTTCATATGAAACTACCTTCCTTGGGTTCCATGTAAGTTCAAATGAAACATCCATGACTAATCAAGGTCAATCTTTTTTCCCCTTCATTTCTTTGGTGCTATGTACACCATGACCCTACTATAACATAGAGGGTGTGACCCATATAACCCAAATGAATTGTAGACCAAAGGAGAGGAATAAAAGAAGGCACAAAAATACAAACTTTTGATTAAATGAAGACAAAACTAGTCTGAAATACACTTGCATATTGACAACTTACATTTGTGTATTAGAGTCAATAATGTAGTAAGTACTGTACATGTGAAAAATCCATAAATTCGAGTATATTATAAAATTCATGTATCATTCACATCCCATTAGAAAACACTAATAAAACATTAAAAAATAGTAGTCCTCATCTGATCTTTATCCCACTGTTAATAAACATGTGTCACTAATCAATTCCCTGCAATAGAAGCATGTGGCTATTTAAGCGTCAACATGCTACATGTACATGTACTTAAACTGACCAAGATTTTGGAGACAGCTTTTATCTTGCCAAAGCGAACAAGGTGATGAGGCTATCCACGGTAAAATGAAAACATGAACAAATTGACAAGCAGCTTGATGGCCAGTTATAAATTCTTCTTACACTTTGGAAAATGCAAACAATCCATCAGATTACATTGCTTTTATTTAAGTTTATTGCTGACTTCCTCTGATGAATGGTACTTTAGTTTTACTGAAGATTGTAGTCGACATGCTTTTATGAAGGGTACATGTGTTATTGAAGTCACAGCTAAAGAACAAATCTGGAGAACAAAACAAAAGCCCATCTGTTATTCTGGTGGCAACATCAAATAATTGTAGAACATGGAGACTGCCATTTTTGATTTGCTTAGTATTTGTACAGAACAATCGGTGCTTGACAGATAATCAATTTTCTTTGAAATTTCAGCAAACCTATTTTTCCAGGTACATTTTTTTAAAAATGTAACCATCATCTGGTTCAATAAAGTTGTTCCTGTTCCTGTCTTCAAAAGTTAGTCTATTGTATAGCTAGCCCAATAACATGACTAGTTGAAGGTATGATATGAGAGTACTCAGGCCTCATCATGACTAGTTGAGGATATGATATGAGAGTACTCAGGCCTCATCATCACTAGTTGAGGGTATGATATGAGAGTACTATGGCCTTATCAGCTCCAGCAGATTAATTTTTCCACTTCTTCCCCAAGATTGTATATACAAGTTTAAACAACCAAAAATGCTGTAACAAAAAAAAGAATTTGTGTATGAGAAAAATACATGTAAATGAAATTTCAGGAGCCACAACACTACTGTCTTATAGTAGATTCATCAACAATCTCTTCCCCAAAATGATAGTAAACCTTTTTACACTTTGTTTTTTGTACATTTATGAAGAAAACAAATTTGTGTTGTGAAAAATACGTGCATATGAAATTTTGGGAGCGTGCCATGATCATGCTACATACAAATTCATGTTGTAACATAGTGTGCTATAGTGGAGTCACAATGTATCCAAATTTACTCCAGGTTCAAACAATGAAATTCTATTTTTCTTAGCAGTTTGCTAATGTATCTATACATGACCAGGGTCTATCCTTGATAGTTATTCTTATGAAATAGTTCCTCCTTTGCCTGTTAGTTCCCCCTGATACATAAAGAAAATGAAGGGGACTTGATTGTGATTTAGTTGATTTCATCACCACCACTACCACCCTAGTTTTGCCCAATAATGCTGTTATATTCAAAATACAATATTAACTTTTTTTTTTGTTCAAAGAGCAATGTAATACAGTTTCAACGGTAGTTTCATGTTTCTGGTCCAATTTCATGTCGATTTTTTGATTATGTATATCTTCAGTTATGTCACAATGTATGAGATTCTCAAGAAAATTCACACATGAAACTCAAAGCACTTACAACCGTTACAAGAACAAATTATTATTCCGTGGAGTTTTACTAGATGATTTCTAGCAAAGATAGACCAAAGTACCCACTATTTTTTACAAGGTAATTTCAGGCAAAAATAAACCAATTTCACTCTATTTTTTAAAAGCTGATTTCTAGCAAAGATAAAATAATGTACTCACTATCTTTTACAAACTGATTTCTAGCAAAGATAAATCAATTTACTCACTTTGTCACCTGATAAACGTAATGAGATGTACCTCAATACCCGGTAAAAGTAATGTGATTGTATTTGTGTGTGTGATTTGGATTTTTAACATAGCTTTAAAAATTGTTCAGACATATCACTATGATGTCTGCAGTGTTGCAGTTCAGGGTCATATCTAGCACTGAGGCATCATGCCGCTGACATGTAACATGATGTCCCACCCAACCACATTATCCTGACACCAGGCCGAACAGTCCTAACACTAACATCTTAATACTGAGCGCCTTGCAAGGCAGCTGTTAGTACCATTTTTATAAGTCTTTGGTATGACTCAGCCAGGGTTGAAACCCCGAGACCTCCAACATCCGAGGAGGACTCTCTAACCACTCGGCCACCGGAACGGTCAATTCTGTATCTCAATACATGGTAAAGGTAATGATATTTTGTCTCTCAATACCTGCCACCTGTTTTCAGTAGTAACCTACTTTTTAGGCTACAAATTTTGCAAACTCAAGGTCACATTACAATTATGAAGGATAAAACAAAGCATTTATTTTGTTCCCATCCTGTTTGACTTGTATGTTTAGTCAAAAGGCTGTTCTAACCAAGAATTTTAAACATTCTTAAGCCTGACCAATCTACCCTCACTTGTCCATACTTTCTGACTCCTCAATTTTATTCTGGTTAAAATTGGTCACTTCACCCAAAAGTTAGATTCTATCATGCACCCTGCACAACAACAACTTTGCTTTTCATTACATGCATTTTTGGCAGACAGATCTTCAGTCTTGAGTTGGGAGATATTAATGAAAAAATGTTTCAATGACATCTTAAACAAGACTTGTACCTGGATGTGCATGTGAGCATTATACTGTATTTGTAATTAACCTTACAGAAGGTAATAAATATCCACATTGTGACAAATGTAACAAACAATACTTACTCTACATCGATCTCATACGATCCCCTACAAACCCAAAGGTAGCAGAAGTTTTTGGGGTCATTCTCTGGTTCCTGGTAGGTCACATGAGTGATTGGCTTGGGATTTGATTCTAGTCTACTGCTGTATCTGTTAAAACAGAAACTAGGGCACATGTATAGCTGATCATATGAAAGTTAAGTTCACATGAAATTTATGATTTATCTTTTTTGAACCTAAGAAAGTAGAAGGTTCAAATTATTAAACATGTTTTGCACATTTGATGTGAAATGAAAATTGTTTATCTTTTGTGAGCCAAACAAAAGGCACATAAAATGAAAACCCTATATAGCACAATGATAGGGGTCCACAAATTAATACTGTGTAATGTACCATACAATGCTATAGCCAAACAAATCAGTTAATTGTAGAAAATGGCGCATACCACCTTCAAAACTAAATGGTGAATAGAAGTGGGTGCTGGGTGCAATAGCTTGGTCCCACTGACACATTAAACAAGAACCACTGACACATTAAACAAGAACCACTGATAGATTAAACAAGAAGAACTTAAAACAGTTATTACATGTCTAATATTTATTTTTCTGCACAGTGTGATCGCGATTTACACGAGGGTTACATTTTTAAAGTGTGCGCATAATTTCAGATTCGCATAAAATGAGATGAATACAGGATGTTAAAATTAGGAGAATGTGGCAGAACTTAGTTAATACAACTATACTCAGAAATAAAAAGGATATTTGGAATTTAGGGAGAAAGAAATTGGAAGAATTTAGTAAGCTTAATAAAGTTTTTGGAGAGATGTAATTTTGGCAGCATCTAATTGGAAAGAGGAACCACAAAGTCCAAACGCGTATCTATTGATGAGTATTTTAAATTTTGTCACCCCTAAAATGTTCTATCAACACAAATCCTGGGCAGAAGCCGGTGTTGAAATTCTGAATGATCTAGTAGATGATCACGGTAATTTAATACCGTTTGAAATAATAAAACAAAAGACTAGAAGTAATGATTTCTTGAAATACTTCTCCTTAATATCCAAAATTCCACAAGCATGGAAAGACTCCATAAAAAACCAGTACATAATTTTGATAAGCAGGAGGATAAAATAATGAACTTACAAAAACAAAAGTCACTCAAGTTTGTTTACAAAGATGTTTTTTAAAAAAGCTAAAGGCAACTCAATACTAAGCAAGAAACTTGGTGGTTGCTGTTGTAGGGTTTAATGCCATTTTCAGCACATGATAGGCTGGCTATACATGGTGACAAGTATTAATGGTGGAGGAAGAACCCGGGAATACCCCGGAAACAACCAGCGAACCAAGAGAAGCTACTGACAAGCTTTCTCATATACCCACATTAGCCTAATCCGAGACTCGAACCCATACAGCCAGAGGTGGGATGGCAGTGATCCATAACGGAGAGCGCTTTAGACCACTTGGGGCCCCCAAGAAACTTGGATGCAAGTATTTAATAAAAATATAAGTAGTGAGGAGTGGTCTGATATTTATAGCCGGGCAAAAGCTGTACCAAGGATACGAAGTTGACCTCTTTTAACTTTAAATTAATCCACAGAATAATCGATGCTAATGATTTTCTGAAAAGAATTAACATGTTAGATGACAACAAATGTACTTTCTATAAGAATGAAAATTTAAGTACTGAGCACATCTTTTATGACTTCAATATTACTTCACAGTTTTTATTGAACTTTTTGCCCAAATATTGTACATCTGTCCAAAAACGAAACATTTTTAGGAAGTGAACAACTGGACAATTTCTTGCTTATTTTGGCAAAATATTATATTTATACTTGCACAGATTCAAAATGAAAAATGCTTTCAAGCAAATAGTTGCGATGCATAAGAACATTGAAAAATACATTGCTAAGGTAAACAAAAAATAAGATAAAATTTCTTCAAAACTAGATCTCAATAATGAACATTTAACTTGTACCTGACTTGATGGTAAACAGGCACAAAATACGGTAACATTATAAGGTCCATGTCACCATGAATGTGTGCCATATGCATGTGTGTTTTCTTTTTCTGTAGTTTATATTTATCATCCCTAAATTATCTGATAACCAGAAATGTTTGATTGTAAGATGACCTTGGGATGGTTCCCTGACCCAGTGGTCAATCCATTATGGGGTGTTTAAAAAAATTAAAATTAGGAGATGTTTCTGCAAAGTAGATTAAAATATATAAAAATAATAAAAAGTTTTCATAAAAAGCATAGGCAAATGAACTTAAAACATAAAATAAAAACATGACATTACGAATTTTAATCAATAGAACATATGTTTGTGTAATTAAAAAACAAATGCTGTGCTGAACAGTAGTGTTGATAACATCTTTGAAACTGTGTATAGAAAAACAATGTTTACATACACTGTTTGGAACTGTCTATTGAGACAACAACAGGTGGTAGGCTTGGGCGTGCAGGCATGCCACCTGAAGTGGAAGACTCATCTGGAGATGATACTATGAAGAAAGAGCCCAGTGTAGTCTAAGTCTTATGTTCTCTTTTTTCTCAAAAAAGCTCTTCATACCAAGAAACTGCATCCATAACACTGCGTTGAATAAGTGAACTTTTATTTGTATCTGGATCATTATCCTCCATTAAAGTTGAAGCAGCAGTAACATGACTTAAGATATCAGACAAAATTTTCAAGGTCAAAGTCTGAGCATGTTGTTGCTCACAAGCCTCTTGCTGGCTGGCAAATGCTTTTTGTTCTTAATCCAAATGTTCTCTGTTGTTGCTGTTATTGGATTTAATGCCATTTTTCAGCACAAGATAGGCTTCACATGGCGGCCAGTATTAATGGTGGAGGAAGAACCCAGGAAAATGCCAGAAAGATCCACCGACCCACAAGAAGCTACCAGCAAGCTTTCTCACATATCCACATTGGCCGAGCCCGAGACTCGAACCCCCAAATGTTCTTGTTCCAAATCCAACAGGTCTTCATTTGTCAACTCCTCAGCATCAGATTCCAAAAGCTGCTTAATGTCAATCTCTTGTAATGTCTCTTCTGCCAGTCTGACTTTGTTTACACCCTTTACACTGGCCTTATTTGCTAATGCTATGGTGTCTTCGATATCTAAGCCATCAGAAGTATGATACAACTGAGGACAAACTTTTTTCCAAATGCTATTCATGCTATGTGGTGAAATCTCCTGCCAAATTGCAAGGCATCCTTATGTTAAATGTCTTCCAGTAACCTTTCACTGTGATGTTCCAATCATTTGTTACCTTCACCAAATCATTTAAAACTGACCGCAGATTTGAAGGCCTTTATGACATCATGATCCATTGGTTGCAAAGGGGATGTGGTATTTGGTGGCAAATATGTGACTTTATTGTTTTCAGTATGGTCTTCAATAGTTCTATGATGGCTGGGGGCGTTGTTTACAAGTGATAAGATTTTAAATGGAATGCCTTCTCTCGCAATAGTTTTTCAACTCACAATGCAGGTCCTTCTCAAAGTATTGCTTGAACATTGCACTGGCCATCCGCCTTTTCTTATTAGCATACCAGTAGACAGGCAACTCTGATTGTTCATACACCTTCAAGGCCTTGGGATTTTCCGAATCATAAATGAAGAGAGGGTTCAAGTTGCAGTCACCTTGTGCACTGCCTCTCAAAAGAAGTGTTTAGCAGCTTTAAAACCGGGCGCAGTCTTTTCTTCCACTGAAATGTAAGTGCAGTCAGGCATTTCTTTCCAGTATAGTCCGGTTTCGTCGACTTTGCTGAGTAATCACTGCTTTCAATGATTTTCTGCTGGGAAAACCTCTTGCTGCTTCTTCATCTGCTGATGCAGCTTCACCACTTGTTTTAACATTTTTAAAGCCAAAACATGCTTTAAATTTGTGTAACCACCCAATGCTGTCTTGAAAATCGTTTGATCACCTTCAGATACCCTGAGAATTTCGTACAGGCTAGAGACTTTAGAGGAATTTTCTTATTATGCTGATCATCAAGCCACGTTGCCAACATCCTTTCCTTTTGGTCCATTACGTTGGGGCAGGTATAGCAATAATTCTGGTTTGAAAGGGAGGTTCAAGCTTTCACACTTGCTTTTATTTTTTCTGCACAGTCACGTGTTGTTCTACATGTACTTTCACTAAGGTTTAAAGCATGCTTTATCATGGCGGAATTATGACCAGGTTCATACCTTTTCACTACTTCAAGTTTAACCTCAAAGAAATAGCCTTCCTTGGTCTCTTTAGACTATCACTTGGTCGTCTTTAAAATGCCATCACTAATAACATTCCAAAATTGTAACAAACAATTTGTACATGTACATACATACACAGCATGAAGGCCACAATAAACAATGGTGGGTGTGTAAGAGCCGGTCATTGTGGATAATGTTTGAATGCGATGTGGCACAATCTATATGTATGAGAGTTATCTCAACAGTAGCGATCTATTTAGCATTTTCCCATCTCTCGTTATTTCGAATTCACGTGAATTGAGATAGCGTAAATTGCGACCACACTCTATATGAAATGCAACATAAGCATAACTTGTAGATTATGTGTTCACCCAGTAAAATCTATTTTTATCCATAACAGGATTTCCATCAAAAATTGCATAAATAAGCACAATTTCTATAATTAAAAAATATTTGCAAAGTCAATTCGAATCCAAACATTTAATTTCTTGCCAATATATTCACATGAACCTATGAAATGGGCATTTTCCCCGACAATGTTCATATTTGCTGGATGTGCCTACAGGGTCAGATTTTTTACGGACAATAATTCAGTCACTTAGAGTTTCTAAAGCCTACAGGGTCCGATTTTTTACGGACAATAATATGCCTAATTCAGTCACTTAGAGTTTCTAAAAAAGAAACCTGTTACTTAGGATTGAAAAGTACATGCATGTACTTGAGCTGAAAATTCATATAGAAGGTCAAAGGTATCGACCTTGTAATGAGAAATCAACAGATGTGAATATACAAACTGCCTGAACCCTGTTTGGAGAAAAAAGACATTCAACCCTGTTGAGTTCAGAACATGTTCCTTAAAATTTTTTGAGAAATTCTCAAAAGAGAGAAATTTTTAACCTCTGTAACTTTAATGGTTTTGTTCCAATCAATGGTAACAATGGCAGAACAGATTCTTGTGTAAATGTAGATGATTTGTAGCTAGAAAATAAAAAGGATTAAGAAAAAAGGGGATGGGAGTTGATCAACATGTTTCTCATAATGACAAAAACTGCTGACAATTTAGTCCATAAACTTTTTTTTCAACGGGCATGTATAGCAGCTGATTCAGCAGAAATCAATTATCTACTGTTTTCCCGTAAAATAGAAGGCAAATTTATTGACTTATAAATTCACATTAGATGGTTTTAATATAACACCACACTGTTTGCTTGACTTGTGAACAGTAATTTCCAAGCTAACTGCATTTGTTTAACTCTTAGCTTCTCTTTAACAGCAAAAGCTTTAAGTTTCTGTATCCATCTATCTGTTGAAAATAACCACTATTTAACACCCTGACCTCTATTTGTTTGAAATACTACAGAAAGAATAATTGTTATGGAACAACGGGGTTATTTTTTTATAGAACAGTATTCACAGGTCAACTGATTGCATGACTACACCACAAAGACATGAAGACATGTTTGCAGCTTTATCAGTTGCTTGTTCTTTTTTTAATTACAAATCAGAGTCCCATAAAATGAACATCCTTTAGTTGTAAGATTAACTTTGATGATTAACAATTAATGAAATAAACTGATTTATAAATTTGGATGAGGATCTTTTCTTTCCTTAGAGCAAATACTGTACACAAAATGCACTGAAGATAAATGGAGAAGACGTACTATCTTTACTGTTCATACAAACTCTTGGTTATTTTGTCACACACCATTGCACTTCAAGAAATTGGTGACATTAACTGTAAAACCTCAGGTGCCAATCAATCTCATCTCGAAAATAACATAACTTTTTGCACATTAATTTTCATACCTTGAGAAAAATATTTATTTTTTACAGAGGAAGAAATTACAAATTTTGGGAGCAATGACTCAATCATGTTATATCTAAAACAGTGCTATAGCGGGGTTTCATTTAACTCAATTTGTAGAGGTAGCAACAACAGTAGATGTGGCAGCATTTGTAGTAGTAGAACAATAAACCTATACACTTTACATAAAAGTCAAACTGTACAATAAATTAGAGCATTCAAGATTTCCAGTTGATGGATATTATACAATTATTGCCCTTGTCTTGAGGTTCAAGATATATGTAGTGCTCTCTGGACGTATGTCATGTTACCGGAGGGTTCAACCCATGGGTGGTAATAACTGCTTTATATTATACCGAAGAAAACTGATATTACCCGAGAGCGAAAAATTCTTAACACAAGCACATTTAGATTAATTTAGAATGATTCCTGGTGAAATGAAAGAGAATTTAATTTTAGAAACACTGATATTTTTTACAGAATTACAGGTCCAATCAATCCAAGTGCATGATAAAATTATATTGGTGTTCATTCCCTTGTACTAAAATTGGGGGGCATCATAAAACCAGTAGTTTAGCCAAGTATATTTTTCTTACACAAACTGAGAGCCATTCCTTCAGAGTATGCTATTTATCTCTATAATGAAATAACTTCATCAATTTTTATTCCAAGCAAAATAGTTTTAAATTCCCAAATTATGGTCAAGGAAGTAGCATCTGATGCACCAGATTCTACACAATTGAAATTACATTTTTTTTTATCAATAACTGATATAAATAAGTAACCAAATGTAACTATATGAAACTATATTCGGTGTGGAGTTTTTAATAAATGATATTTTTCATGTTGTTGGGACTACAACGATAAAAAAAATAATAAAAAATGGCAGACATTATGTCTTGCAGACATGTTTACCATTGGGTTCTAAGTGAGGGTGAGCTTATTTTGGGTGATTCCCTGTCTCAAAGTAGGAGGTGGTTGAATTAAATTACATGGATATATGGCAGTTAAAATATCAGTTCATAAACAACAGCTACTACACAGAACAGCTCCATAAATATTCCAGAGTTCATAATGCTGGAATACACTGAAATAATAATGTAAAGAACACGTCATTTCATGATAAGAGTAAACAATGACAACATCCTTAAGGGGAACAAAAAAAAGTATATAAAAGTATATATATATCTGGGGAAACATTTGACAAGTTGGCTACATAGCTAAACAGCCTATGCAGATAATCTAACATGATCTTGAGGCTGATAACGATATTTGAAAAGATGTAATCAATATCACATTCTGAATATCAAATGTTTGAATTTCAACCAGTGGCAGATTCTAAAACTCGACTATAATAATGCAAGAAATAAACTGTCCTTTATAATTGATGCTTATTAAAATTCAAGTACCCCAAAAATAAGAATTTTCTACAATCTATACTCTTTTCTGACAAACTTGGACCCTTACCCATGTTAAGATTCTAGCTGCTACACAACGACACTGTACTTACTCTAACACTGGAATGTGCAGGTTCCAGAGCTGGTAGCAGCCAAAGTCGAAGCCCACAACAAGTATTCCAGTTTGGTGTATGTACTTCAGACAGCTAACACTGATCTTCTCTTCTGGGTATGACTTCAAAATAATGTTGTCTGGTTTCTGGTACTGGTAACAACCACGACTGAAATTTTCCTCTGCACAAAAAAAGAACTGACAATAATGAAACCTGCTTATGAGAATGATGACACAGCTGTAAAATTACTTGGCAGACACGGAAAGTAATAATGTTTTATTTCTCATTTTTTCAAAGAGCATGAAATAAAAAGTGCAGAAAATGGATTTTTAAAAATGATCATTGGCTTTGACCTTAACCCATTTTATCCTGTTTACCAATTTCAACTGCAGTGCCTGATTCCTGAGAAGCAATTCTAAATACACTGTGCTAAAACGGAGCATCATACAGCAGTTACTGCTGAAATTGTGACTACCTTCACCATGTTTACTAAAAATGTTGTAACAATGTTATTTCTTTTATAAAATATATAAAACTATATATCTCTGAAATGGTAATAAAATTAGCAACACAGTGAAATATGTTTTGTTATCATTTACCAATGTACATGCTCACAACTTTATTTTGAAATATGACTTGAAAGAAGAAAAAAAACATTAAAAAACTGACCATGATGTTCAATGAATCTTTTGTCCATGAAAATGAACAACATGCTCCTAATATTATGCGAATAAAATAAAGATAATTCAATTTCTAGCATTTTGGTCCAAATTTGAAGTTTCTAGCACTGTTAGTTCAAAAGTTATAATAATTTTACTAAAATTGGACAACATGTCACAAGGAACAATTTGTTTGCTTCACATTCTGGAACATGTACTTCAGCATGTAGTTTCTCATGAAAACTTGTCACAAATTAATCCTAGAAATCTTTCAGCATAATGATTTGTTTCATCAACAAGTTTTTCCAGATTAAATCATCACAAAGTAACTCAAAATAATGTTTTGCATCGGCTTCTCCTGGGTGTTGCTCCTTCTATCAATTTAAATCTTGGCTGCAACTGAAGTGAAAAATCATGTCAGACCCATTTTTCTTGAAAGCCTTCAAAGTCAGCTTCATTCTCCAAATTGCTGTCGAAAAGTGCATGAAGTCATGCATCATCTCTTTCATCAACTTTATTCAATTCTAACCGATCATTTTAGTCAATATTATCATCAAATCATCCAAATCGTCAACTTCAATGTCGCTACCCTCGCTATCAACATCTATGTTTACATCAGAGTTGTCATCCATCATTTTATCGATCGATTTTCAAGTCAACAATTTCTTTTCCACCCGCGTTTTTTTAAAAATTTCACTGTGCATGTGTGCTTTAACCATTTCTTGTGTAGGTGAAGAAGCACACATATATTTGTGATGTATAACACGTGTTTCTAGAGACACTACACACATACGTAGTAGAGTAAGACCATAGTTGTATTCCAGATAAAATGGGATACTACGACTGCAGGCATA
This sequence comes from Sinohyriopsis cumingii, assembly GCA_028554795.2. Taxonomy (NCBI): domain Eukaryota; kingdom Metazoa; phylum Mollusca; class Bivalvia; order Unionida; family Unionidae; genus Sinohyriopsis; species Sinohyriopsis cumingii. The sequence continues at coordinate 5,538,827 of CM068838.1, read as the reverse complement.
TTCAGGATAGAACGAGGTATTACGACCGCAGTCGTATTCAGGATAAAATGGGTTAAAGATGAAACTTCAACTGCAATATATGAAATGTCATCAATACACATTCTAATTGTTATGTATATTTGATTTAATTTATATTTGATAGAATTTAATTGTTTGTCTGTTAATTTGTTTAAATTATTCCATTATATGCTATTGGACCCCCCACCCCCAATTTCTATTTCTAGTATAGATTCGAAATGGGATAGACATTTTGTTGTTAGGGATAGCCAGGATATTATGTGAGGAAAATATCTGCAATCAATCCTACAAATCAAAAATACAAGAAGACCAAGTTGTCAGACTTTACCAACATGAAGACAATATACCAACATGAAGACAATACACAACTAATATTTCCATATTTGTGAAAAAATTAACATAATGCTTATGCCCTAATCCACTGTCTATCAGTAGGTACATAAGACTACAGTATTTAGCTACACACTAAAATATCGTAACTTGTTGTAAGGGAATGAATGCTAAAACAAGCTTTAACTTTTAAGAATTATGCCTGCCAATTTTGTTTAAGAGACTAATGATTTGCTGTATTATCACTGAAAAATTTAGCTTTCTCAAAAATATGCAAAGGTTTGAAATCTCAGCTTATATTTTCCACAATCAATTTGAATTTTGTAAGTATGCAACTAAATGCAAGCCCTGCAAAAATAATGCAAAGCCAGCATACACATAATTTCATATCTTCATGTGAGTGCTTATTATCGAGATTTTAAAGTGCATGTGTACATATCCATTCCAAGTCTTTCACTGCCCCATGTTTCTTTAATATAACATTAAATCAAAGTATTTTAGTCCCAGAGAATTTTCTGGGCCTAATTTTTGGCTTAAATCTGACACATTCCCAATCTAACTTAAAAAACCTCAACAGTCTTTACTATACCAAAATTGACAGGAATTACAGCAATGTGCGTAGCACAGAGATAAACGATCCCAAATAACAAGGCTCATAATTCAGGATTTGGAGTCTAATATTTGGGTGAACTGACTTCTAGTTCCACTCACTATAGGGAAAAGTGGGGGAAAATATGGAGAACAGTGCCAAAGTTCAAAATTATAATGTTCAAAATACTGACTTTATTCTTCTGCATTTGCAAATTTTCAAAACTAAATGTTTAAAGTTCTGATGAATACTATTAAAACTTTATAACAACATCAAAACTTTTTCATTTGCTTCACTACATCTGTTGCATGACACGAAATGACAGCATAATATAAAATAGGTTAGTCAAAAATTTCCAAAGCAGAAGACCTTTTACCATATGTTTATAGGATATCATATTTGGGAAAAAATGTTTGATTTTATTAGTACTAGACCTGGATATGTCCATGAGTCATAATTTTCCTCAAACTGGGTTACACAAGCATACAATGTTACAAACAAATGTCAAAGACAATGAGCAATTTTCAACAGGAATTCATTATACACCAATCTAGATTCAGGTATTTGGTTCAAGAAGGTACAAAAGATGACAGCTAAGTGACTGAGCATTTTATGACCGGGTGGGGTGGGAGGGCTAAATTTTCTTTCAAAGATGAGATTTTTTTTTACATCAGGGTAAAACACTTAATAACAAACAGCAACAAATGTCAATGTGATGAATTATCACTTAACAAATATTCTCAAGATTTCTATCTCTATACCCTGTTTTGTGGCTACTCGGAAGGGGTAAATGACAGATATTGTACTAATGACAAACACCGGGTGCATTTGAGGGGTGGCCATCCTAGACGCCTATGTTGAAGGGTTATTTTTCCCCAAACTCTCCACAACACATCTCCCATCATGGTGTTGAGTTGTAACTGCATAATGGTGATGTGTTGTAACCATATCATGGTGGTAGTGTTGTAACTATTTGTACTATAATACCAAAGATTTCTGAAACACTGCTTCAAATTTGGTTTTCTTTTGGCCGTTAATCTAAATCGGGAAATGATATCATTTTAGAATTGCAGTCTTCCATTTTACAAGAAACTCTATTGATCCTTCACCTTCTTAATCCTGCCATTTACCTTCCAAATTTCATTCACTACTGGGGCCCCGAGTGGCCGAAAGCACTGTCCGTTACAGATCACTGCCATTTCACCTCTGTCTGCATGGGTTCGAGTCTCGGATTCAGCCAATGTGGGTATGTGGGAAAGCTTGCCAGTAGCTTCTTGTGGGTCGGTGGTTCTTTCCGGGTTCTTCCTCCACTATTAATACTGGCTGCCATGTATAGCCTATTGTGTGCTGAAAAATGGCGTTAAACCCTACAACAACAATCATTCACTACTAATTTGATGTTGAAAATATACTTTTCCAATCAGCATTCTGGTAGCTCCTGAGCTCAATGGCAAACATAAACATAGGCAACTGGGCTACTGACTCTAATATTTAGTAGCCTGGACACAACATTCTGGTAGCTACTGGGTTACCGACTCCAATATATGGTACCCGTAACCCAGAATTCTGGTAGATCCTGGGCTCAAGACACAAAATCTGTTGCACCCTGCAATCACCAATGTTTTTATACCAAGATTCAACACAAGCTATTATACTGCAAGATTTTTTGATGACCTGATTGATGGACAGGCAAACCACCCCACCCACCCACCTCACTGACTTAAGGACTAGTTCTATACGCTCCTGAAAATATTTATGACAAAACCATACCAAAGCTGAAAGGACTAACCATTAAGGTGGATACAAAGACACTGTCCATTATCCACAGTTTGAGTTCGAAGTTGCTCAATGTCTCTTGTTCTGGGAGTGATGAAGTGAAGTTTCTGTGGCATTTCTTCATCTGAGAATCCATCCTCTACATCTAAACACATGTCTGAAATTTGGAATCAACAAAGATGCATGTAAGTATTATATATATATATATATATATATATATATATATATATATATATATATATATATATATATATATATATATATATATATATATATATATATATGTGTGTGTATGTGTGTATTTTTGGTCTATGCATAATTTGATGATTTTGACTGAACAGGCTGGTTCAATTTTAGTGACAGCTGATTCAAGAGTGGACAACTGTTACATTCTTATAGATATTTTTCTTGATCTAACTCTAAATTTGCTAAAATGCATCTACTGCCAAAATCATCACAACAAAATATACAGTACATGCATCACAGATTAAGGAAAATCCTCATCTCCACACTGGACATTGAAAAGTATTGTCCCAACTGTAAAGACACGGCAATATAATTAGATAATAGTCCACTAAATATTATGGATTATAATAAAAGAGAGAGAGAGTTCAAAAGTATGCTTTCAAACAAATAAAAATACACGCACAAAATATGTGTGGGTTTATACAAGAAGTCGATGTTTAAGCAATATACAAAAATGATTGTGTGGACTACCTATTCAGTTATTAAAATAATGAATGTGCAAATGCTGCCACTAATTTTTATTTTTGTTCTCATTATCTCAGTCACTTCTAAAATGTTTGCTTACCATGTTCCACACAATGAAATATACAAAGCACTATCCAAAATACAACTTCTAGTCCAGACTCTGTATAGTACTTCTGTACCAAATATACAAGTCAATATGACATATTTTCTCCAAAAAAAGAAAAGTGTTTACCTTTACCACAGACCTACTGTTTGACTCTAAGCATACACAACCATATCCTTTTGCCACCAGCTCAAAGAAATATACTTCCTTGGTCAACTGACAAGTTTTACCATATGGCCAGGCAAAAGTGACGATAAAGCATAGCCACTAAATTATTTCCAGTAGAAGATAAACTTGCTTGTATTACTTTCAGCTTTAGCAAATAAATTCTTTCAGTCCACATGACGATACTGCAAAACTGTTTCCAAACGTTAACAATATTATTTTATTATCAAGCTGGTTAATAATTTCTTACACTTCGACCCAAATATCCTTTAAAGAAGCAGGGGTAAATACAAAATGTACTCTGCAATCTCACCACTCTGTGTGTATGTTTGTATGTATGCATGTATGTATATATGTATGTATGTATGTATAGTTTCATCAATTTTATTTGTTTCATTCTACTCGTGTCTCAGTAGTTCAAGTCTGTATTTTGGTACACTGCTGTCATATTAAAAATTGCAATTCATCAAAACAGCAGAGATTGAACCAGCTCTGCAATATAGTACCTCAGTACTCTCCATCCAATGCAGTACAAGATATGAATCAAAATGGAACCAATTCAGAGTTTTATCTGGTTTCTTCATTACATCAACTAGACTGTGCATTAGGATTTTCTAATTTCAAAATTCATGTTTGTTTATACAAACATCAAATTGCAAACAATTATATTTTTTGTCTGGTAATTGCTAAGCTGTTTGCTACAGATGTTAACGTTTTTAAATGACCCTGACCCTGCCAGAGGGCAAGGTGAATAAATTAAAAGGGCTGCAGACCTACCATTCCTAACAAGACCTTCTCAATAAGGCGGGCAATTTTTTCTGTTAAGTTGGACCAGTTTTCATTTAGGTGTAACAAGATTAACATTATCATATACTGCTACTGTCATGCTGGAAAACATGCAAAAATGTGATTCAAGACTGATGCAGCAATGATAAACATCATGTTCAACTCAAAAGTTTGTAAAGTTTACCTGAATCATAATTACCTAAAATACATTTTCACAAACTGCATTTCCAAACCCTATGGAGCTCAATGGCTTCTTGATATCTATCAACTTGAGCTAACCCTTTAAAAATTAAATTTCACATGGGCCATTGCAGCAGTTATATCTTCCACCATGTGACATATTCAAATGAACATATTATGTCCACAAAATGTATGTTTCCCTTCCAGCTTTTTCACCAAAATACAAATATTCTCTTTTATTCTTCTGCACAAGTCTATTAAAACACAATGAGAGGTTAATTGTTTCTTTCATCCTGACATGTCACTTGTTGGATGCCATTTAAATAAATAAAAACATCAGCTTGATCATGGGACCTATTGCATCACAAAATATGCAATCTAAATCTGAAGTAATCTGGCAAAGTTAGTCTGGTTCCCTGACCAATTCCAGTGAATCGAATATGAAACCCAGATCCAAATCAAACATGGACAAGCCAGTATCTGGATTTTACTACAAACAATCACATTTCTTTAATTTGTAATTTTATTCTTTTATGAGTAATCTCCAAAAGAATCAAAGGAAAATCACAGACCTGGGGCTTGTGACCCTCTGTCCATCTATAATAATTAAGATGTGGGGGTCTTTCAAATTTTTGGGGTCACCCACAGTTTAAGTGGAAAAATGCCTTTGGGTTCACTAGAGGTATAACGTTGATTTTTGTTTTTTAGTTTTCGTTCTCTCGCTGTGACCTAAGATGATTAGGTGTCTTCCTTTTTCAAATGCACATCAGTTGAAAGTAGGTGATGAAGAACTCAAGACAAAGTGCACAAACCATTTTTCTTCTTCTTAATCACCATGACTGACTTTTGACCTCAAGATCTACAGCTTTCTTAAACAATTTACAAAATCTGTCAAAGTATATAGTATTCAAGTAGCTGTGTTTCTTCTTTCAATTTGGTGTTAACCTTTGACCTTCTGAAACAGATACTGATAGGTTTCTACCATGTGCAAAAAGAAATATTTGGAGTTTATGGATATGAAAGCTTCTCCAGTCCCATTATGGTAGCTATACCTCTCCAGGTTTGGAACTTGAGGCATGCCAACACACATGCCAACCTCCTGAGAGGTATAAGCATAATTATTGCTATTATAAGTGACAATCTATATATATCACATGCCAGAATTACAGCACAAAGAAACAATTTATTACTAACCTGGTCATGTAGCTGGTAAAAATTCTTGTCACAAAGGCCAAAATCCATGTGGATTAGAACCAGAATACAAACAAAATATACTGGAAGATTATTTATATTCAGCACTCACTACAACTAGCCTACATGTGTAACTTAGCACAATGATCCTGAATTGGAATCCTGCAATGATCATGGTGAGGTGATCAGAGTATTGATTTACATTACTCTCATTTTCCTTTTAAAGTTTGTGAAACGGTGTTGATTTGTCCCTTTTTCTTACATGTTTTAAGTTTGAAATGATCCATCTGCTCTAATTTTTCCATCATATAACATCCACAACTCACACCACAAAGCATTTCCCTTAACATCTGGTGCCATTTTCTTTACAAATATAGACTCGTTCACTAACTAGCTAGCATGTCAATAAAATGAATCTGTCAGGAAAAGTTCACTTTTGAAGAAACCCATTTGTTTTCTTGGAAAGAGATCATATACAATTGCTATAAATAGCAGTCCTCTTTTCAAGAATATTCTCAAAATTTATGAGCGAAATTAAAGTGATGATAATAAAAATGACACAAATATCATTTTACTGCTTTATTATTATATTTTTTAAGGTAGCAGAAAAGTATAATACATAGAAAGTTTAGCAGAAAATGTAATTTGGTGAGATAAAAAAGCAATGATTATGACAAAAGCATATGGTTGGCATGTACGCAAACAAAAATTTAAAACCAAATCTTACACAGTGGTTGGCACAGCCAAAGCAAAAAGAGATACCAAGCTCTCCCTAATGCTAAAGTAGGCGAGATAAAATCTTACCAAGGAAATATATGTGGCCTCCACTGGTACCAACAGACACTAACCCATAAAACTGCTGCAGATGGGAACTAAGTGCCCACTTTGGGACATGCTTTCCCCCAACAGAACACACTGGCTCCAATTCTGTTATCTGGAGAAATATATGAAGCAACATTTTAAAATTTATTAGTATGATAGTATACGAAAGATGCTAGTTCATACAAGACTGAAGCAATCTCTTGTCCTGTAGCCTGGATAGGTTTTTGACCTTGCTGGACTAGCAAATATCTTATGTCATATAATTCTAAAAGAACAGTTACAGATATGTGAATTTTCTCCCAAGCTTTTTCAGTGATGTCAAGGGCTATAAAATTACCTCCCTTGAAATAACTGTTCAACAATTGGGTAATCTTTAGGCCAACATGATGAAAATCATGATAAAACTTGGTAACTGAAATCTTGATATATTGCATCAAAAATGGTTTATATAGCAGGGAAAATTTAAATCAACATTATCAGATTATCAACTTTAAATAAGAAGTCATGTACTTTGTTAAAACGTAAATAACTGAATTGAACGAAATTTCAATCAATGAAAATGTCATTAATGCATACCTGAGACAGAAATTTAATAAATATATACCAATCGAATAACACAAAAGCAGTCATTCTGACCTGGTCCATTGGCTAGCTTACCACTGTGCCACTACAGTTTCTGACACCTTGCAGATATCAAACACTACATTGTAATTTATGATCAAGGGCCCTGAAAATTGAAAGTACCTGTGCTCATGCCCATACCATTACTCAGTAAAGTAACTGTAACCTATATTTCAAAGTATGTTTGGAGTACAAGACTAAAGTTAAAATTAAAGCTTATCAATGTGCAATATTAATCTCAGCAAAACAGAAAATATAAGCATTTCCTAATTCTCAAAGATTATTATCCTGTCTTCTTGACTGACCTTTCTTTGTAGAACCAATAGAGCAAATATATCCAAGATCTACCAGAAATGACCAATAGTGCTTAATCTCTTAATATCTATGGGAAACCAAGCAATAATGTGCTGATGGTGTTGGCACAGAACAACTAATCTGGTGATAATTAAACAAACCTCTAACTGATACTGTATCAACTGAGTTGACCAGACCGTGAATCCCTTTATTTGTCTGTGTCATTAGAGTCATTTAATTCTTTGTGGATGTTCAGTGAGTCAGTTAAAAGGTGAAAATGCACTTAGTACAAGGTTAATTCATAAAACAAGTTTTCTTCCATTACACGTTATTCCATTCTGAAAATTACATGTGTTTAATAAGATATAGAGGTGTTAATGCTCTGCATCTGGAAAAGACCAATCAGCTTAATCTCCTATTTCTTTGGGAAACCAAGCCAATATGCAAATGATATACAGACAGAACAACTTATGTGGTAAATATGATGATTAAACAGACAGCTAAATGACATTATATCAATCAAGTTGACCAGACTTTTAATCCCCTCTTTACCCAGTCATTAGTGTCATTTTAATTGATTCGGGATGTACTGAGAGCCAATTATGTTAAAATTGTACCTTGTACAAGGTTAAATCATAAATTAGTCTGCTTTTGTTATATTTTATTCCATTCTGAAATTACATGTCTGTTTTTCTAACTACACATTTGTTGATGCCCTGAATCATCACTCATTCAAAGAGTCTGTTCATTGTTTCCTTAAGTATGGTAAAAAAATGTAATAATTAAATTATTTGCAACTGGAGTCTGCAGTTAGGGCAAACAGGGAATTATGCTTTAAATTTAATTTCATAATTTCCTACAGTTACTAGATAAGTCCTATTTGAAAGAATGATTAATATTAAGAAGAAATCATATGGTCTCAAAAGTAAACCAGTGTGTAATCTACTATTACAAAGCCAAAATCTACATTTACTAATCCCCAAATACAACTGTAAACATTACTGATCATAAAATAAATTCAGACTAACGTGATCTTGGTCCACTTCTATGAAAAGATTTTGAGAGCAGCTTTTATCTTTATATTCAAATTTTTAATTATTTCAAGCTTTAAAATTTTAACTTTGATTGATTTGGCACTAAATAGCCAGTATACTGTGAAGCAACCCACTTACCTGCACACCCACAAAACCTACCTTCTATGACTGAGCAAAAAAGTAAAAACATTTTTTTCTATCATATCAATGTAGTGGTGTTAAAGAGTTGATAAAAAGCAAAAATAATGTGTTGTTTTTTTAAAAAACCATTCATAATATCTGCAATCTACCAAAACACATTGTACTCCACAGCTTTGTGTTAAGATGCAAGTCAGTCTAAATATTACATGACCATTAGATACAAAATGTGTAGTGAAAGGTTTTAACATCGTTCATGCCACAATTTTTGTATCAAGACTGTCAGTGAAATGGACTTTACACACTTCATGTATTGGGGAAAGCATTATATCCATGAATTGGAAAAATTTACTTTAGAATGAAAACATGAAAGTAATGAAATAATCAGATGTATAGGCTCTCTGAAAAAGATGTAAAGTAAAAGAAAAGTCTTGTTATCTCTTGAATGCAATCTGATATGCTTCTAAATAGCATCCAAAAAAATGTTTCTCTCACTCAGATATTAAGGATCTGCATCAAATTGGGTAGAACAGATTTTTACTCATGAAATCAGGGAATTCTGCAACTCTCCAAAACTTCCTCAAATATACTATCGTTGCATCTGTTCTAAAAATAGCTACTGCTCATGTTGCATCAGTTTTATTAAAAGAGTAGGTGGGTTAGTCATTCAACTTATTTAGGTTCTTTCTTTTTATGAGTGAGACAAAATCAAACCAATTTTTCATTCAGTTACAGTCTGTCCCATCCATGACATAGGAATGTTCTGTTCATGCCATGATCTGTCCCGTATGTGTCCCACTCCTAATCCAATTTCCATACATCAGAAAAGTTGGCTTTTTATACAATTTTCTTTTTCATTTTCCCATGAGTTATAGGCGAAATTAACTGTTCTTACATTTTGTCACAGATGAGAATTTTTGTATCTGTTTTTAACATCATTCAAGCAAACACACAAAATCAAAGGCCTATGTGATGATAAATGACATAACAAAATATGGTTTAATACCTAAATAATTTAAATAAAATTAAAAGCTATAAATGAATTTGAAAATTTGGCATTTTTACAGCATCATTTTCAAACTTAAGAAATCATTTTATGTTCATACGTACATGTTTGAAAAACAGAAAAATTGTTTTCACTTTTCATGGAATTGCCTAGTGAACCTTTCATGGAAAACAAAAAAAACTAGTATGACCTCACTATATCATGGTAGTTGGGGTCCATAGAACCTGACCATGTTATATACCGAACCCTATGATACCAAGTCAGTCAGTCAGCTGAAGAAAATGATGCATGTACCTTTAAAAAATGCAGATGCACAAATATGTGCTTTTGATTAAATGAAGACAAACTAGTCTGAAATACAGGGATTACTACAGAACATGTGAGTGTTCTGAAGGAATTAATTCTATGAGTGAAAAGAACAGTAATTTTACTTACCATCCACACAAAAATATATTAATTACTAGCAAGCAGCCAATAACCTAACACTATTTAGTCTGAGAGATCCATTATGATATAGTGCCTTGTCCGGTTGATCTCCGCTACCAGAAATGTTTAAAATAAAAAAATTGAGAGATCCCACAGAATACAGTACCCAGGCCAGATGTCAGAATAAGCAGATTATGATGTAAAAATACACAGCTAAGATGGTTTCTTAATATGAACAAAGAATTCCAGTGCATTTACATCAAAATTTGCGGCTTCCTTTTATGGCACCTCTTGATTTCTCTATTCCAAACCCAAAATTTTATACAGTGGTCCCCCTCGTATACAGCCACCATTTCTGCACTGGAAAAGTGGCCTCATAAGATGGGTGGCTTTTCCAGAGGGGGGAATACATTTGTGAGATGTGAATGTAAATGTGCATATAGTATGAAAACTAAATATAAGTTAAAGCAGTTATTATCTTCATTTAAAAGTAACATAAATTAATAGTGAAATGTGAGCGAGTTATTGCTGACATGCGCATTACAAAGCCATTAAAAAATGAGTCTTGGTACACATGCTGTTTCGTATTTAAATTCTCTTTCCATTTTCCCACTGCTACAGAATATTCTCCTTATTTTTTTATACTCTCGTTTATTTCAGTCTTCCCAACATACATTTTTTTGGCATGTGAACTCTCCCCACTGACAAGTTGAATAACTTATATTTTTTCTAAAGTATTATTTCTTCTTTTACATGATGACATGTTAAAGTTTTGTAATGATTTATTTATAAGCGGCTAATCACAAAATACTGAAATTTAATTTTGCAGACGAAACATTTGTAAACGAAATGCCTTATTATACAAGAAGTGGTACATGATCTGTCACATGATTTTTCTGTCTTTGTCTAGTACCCTGTTTTGTTTAATGTTAATTGTTTCTGTGTGTTTGTGTGTATCCACAAAATCTATTTTTAGCCTAACTGACCATGTTATGGTCCTGACGATTACGTAGGTCGTAATTATCAATTTAAAAAACAAAAGCAAAAAAGAAAACAAATTGCTGCATGAAGCCCAAAGCTCTATCAAAACACTGCTGACTTCATTTTGATCTAACCATGTTATGTCCTTGACCCACGCCACGACCATCTTATTTTAGAATGCATATGCAATCTCTTCTCCTAAATGTCAATAAACCTTTTCCATGTTATATTTTTGCATTCTTAAGAAATATTTTTCATGTACGAGAAAACTACATGCATATGAAATTCTGGGAGTCACTCCATGACCATTTTCAATCTGAATTCATATTATAACGAAGCATGCTATAGCAGGGTCACACTGTTACTAGTACAAGAAAATGACATTGCCCAAGAAAAAAACTGAAGATGTCTCAAAATAATTAAAACTGATTGATTATGATGACCCAAATTGCCCATCTTTAACTTTCAACTAATTCCCAAAACTATCTGTCAACATCAATTGTATTTCTGAAAATTTAGTTGTCATGCAAAAATGTACACTCACATCAACTTTAAAACTGATAATACCTGATAAGGGACTTCAATGGCCTTAACAACTCTGGATGAGTTGACGTGAAAGAGACATAGAATTCCTTGCTGCGACACATTACAGACACCCACCAGCAGGTGTAGCTTTCCATCTATCATGAATTCTTTGACACATGTAATGTTAGTGTGCTGATCACCGAGCACATGACCGAACTTCCATGCTGCCAACCGATTCCTGGACTGAGATTCAATCACTTCCAGAATAGGGCCCTTGACAATCCAGAAGATATTGCCATCTGTGAACAAAGTCATGTACTGGGATGAAAAAATTATTCAATTTTACTAGTACCTCAAATGGAGAAACTTATGAAAGTCTGCCTTCCTATCATCTACCAGCTATCAGCAAAATTGTCATCTGCTTTAACAACAATGTAACACTTGTTATATTCTTGCATTAAATAAGCCATGTACTTGTAATTTTGAACTGGCTACTTCAAAAAATTAACGTGTACAAAAATTTGAGTCCCTACATGTTATAGACCAGTAACAAAATTCTCAGCCAGCATCAGAAGTCTGCTTATCTGGCAGAATGTTCAACATTTGTCAGGTGGAATTTGGGCCTATTTTTTGCAAGCCATCTCTTTTAACTTTTCAGCCAATGCTTACTAACAAGACATTTATTTTTTCACTTCTACTGATATCTGAACAACTCTGCTGCAGTAATGGACTCAAAACAACCGTTTTGAGACAAGACATGGGCAATCCATTAAGATTTAAGTATAGCCATGTAGTTTTACACTATTAATGGGGGCCCTGAGTGGCAGAGCAGTCTAAATCGCTCTCCATTACGGACCACTGCCATCTCATCTCTGTCTGCGTGGGTTTGAGTCTTGGATTTGGCTAATGTGGTTATGTGAGAAAGCTTCCCAGTAGCTTCTCTTAGGTCAGTGGTTCTTTCCGGGGTTTTCCCAGGTTCTTCCTACACCATTAATACTGACTGCCATGTGTAACCTATCGTGTGCTGAAAAATGGCATTAAACCCTACAACAACAACAGTATTAATGACATAGCCTGGCTTGGTTTGGTCTGCACAGGAATACTTTTAAGGTTATAACATTCCAAGGTAAAGTGAGTGAAGTGCCCTGCCCAAGGACAAACCACCATAGCTGATCTAAACTGATTTAATGGTGGGAATGGAACCACCACTCTTCTGGTCACAAGTTAATGCCTTAGCCACTGAAGCTTTATTCAATTAAATAAAATTCAACCTTACAAATGTTTTCATAAAATAACTACCGTATATACTCAAGTATGCATGCATAAACTGACCCACAAGTTCGAGATGACATTAAAAGATGCACGCAGTAAGTTTCTCTAACACATTATTTTTAAGGCAAACATGTGTTAGCCAAAATTATGTGTATAGCTCTCTTGGGGCTGGCACTTCTTAGTTAATATAATTTGTTTGAAAATATATTTTGTTTCAGTCTTTTTATTGTTTTTGCCTTATTCAAATTTGTGTATAATATGAATGTACAATAACAAGAAATGAGCATTAGCGGGTTGCTGTAACAGTACATCTCCCTTCCGACTCCAGTTAATTATTATGTTTATCCATTATTGGATTATTATTTTGTATCAATGCACCAGTAATTACATTTTTATTTTGCCTTGAAATTGAAATACAGCAACTCATTAAAATTTGATCCCAGTACGACAACAAACAACAACAGGATTTGGTGCAATGCTCGCATTTAGGCAAGTGAAATAATGGCAGACTTATCTAAGTCTGGGATGTACCAGTTAATTAGATTGTCTGTTTTTGTAAATCATCGGGCAAATATTTTCAGAAAAATATACCAATCATGGAAAGCAAAGCCAATGTATTATTTTATTATGATTTAACTTTAAAAATCAAATTATGTAGGTCAGAAATGTATGGGACAATGCGATGTTGTGGAATTCACAAAATGCACATTAAGATTTAAGTTGACATGTATTTGCAAAAATACGATGGAAAAACCCAGCAAATCAGATACTATTTAACCATTGCCTAAAATTACTACAAGGATGTAAACAAATAAATAAACCATAAATTTGCAATCCTGTCAATGGACTGTTGTAATGAAGCTATATTATAGTGAATTGATTACATTACGAAAACCTCTCCATCTAAAAATAGATGCTCTCACGTCTGCATTTATTCTGTAGGAAAGAAGGGACTGCAACTTTTGATGGCAGGACTTCTATTTTTACCAAAATGGGAGTCATGGACCCTTAGTTTTAAAATCTTAGCGAGACCTCTGGTATATCCAAATTACAATAATGAAGTTTCAGGAATAATGCTTCGAAAATTAGGCTAATACCATAATAGAGTTGTTGTAGGCAACCTTACACCTCGTTTTATACAGCTATAATAATCAAGCTAACATTATGGAGCAAAAGGCAATTACACATCAAAAAGTACTGGTATAGCCACCAGATAAAATTCCCTCATAAACCAAGTCACTTTCAGAATTTGAACGGTTAACAGGCCTGGACTGCTGTTGGAAAACAAAGAACAAATCCACCAATTATAAACAAAGTAGGTGCCGAAACAACAAGTTTTCTGTCCAGCTTAAACACAATTAAAATTGAACACTTCAGATTTTTAGCCCTTATTATTACCTTTCTTTCATGAACATGTAACAGTTATATGCATATACGATGGTTATGTGCCTTGCACAATTGAAAGTGTGTACCTTTTGATACAGATTATCTCAATCTGTAGGATCGCTTATATCACTGAAAAAGAATAACTTGTGAGCATGTGGATCTTCATAAATATGATGTGATTTTGATTTTTTACGTAGCTTTAACAATTTTTTAGTCATATCGCTACAATGCCTGCAATGTGGCACTTTATAGTGATGTCTAGCACTGGAGCATCATGCCACAGACATGTAGCATGATGTCCCACCCAGTCACATTTATCCTGACACCAGGCCGACCAGTCCTAACACTAACCTCTTAATTCTGAACGTCAAGCGAGGCAGCTGTTAGTACCATTTTTGTAAGTATCTGGTATGACTCGGTCGGGGATCGAACCCATGAAATCCCGCATCCGAGGCGGACATTCTAACCACTAGGCCACCGGAGCGATTCTTCATAAATGAAACAACTATTTATAATTAGCTGAAATGTGACCTGGAAGAATACAATTTGGCAGAAATCTGCATATTTTGGGAATAGACAAGGATATAAGTGACACTAAGCATGATTAATTACTGTCTAATTACTGCACATTATAGTACAGCCTGGTCTCCTGTGCAAACTCGAACCAGCCATTGAATTATGAAATTTTTATTTACCTTTATTTAATTTCATGTTGAAGAATAAATTATGCAAGATAATAACAAAAGCAATCTATGTAGTTGATAACAGTCTAGTATGTGATGTGACTCTGAAAAAGTATTTTTTTTTTTACATTCATATAAGTCTTGGGACATGGATAAATACAATTATTTTTTTCGTGTCCCAAGATTTACAGCCATTACCAGGGTAAGCCACCCACCTCT
Source organism: Sinohyriopsis cumingii (assembly GCA_028554795.2). NCBI lineage: Eukaryota > Metazoa > Mollusca > Bivalvia > Unionida > Unionidae > Sinohyriopsis > Sinohyriopsis cumingii. The sequence continues at coordinate 5,523,571 of CM068838.1, read as the reverse complement.
TCTTACATTCTTTTTTTTTTTGTAAATTATTTGGCTAATATGCAAGTTGTTGTAGGGTTTAACGCCATTTTTCAGCACAAGATAGGCTATACATGGCGGCCAGTATAATTGGTGGAGGAAGAACCCTGGAAAACCCCGGGAAGAATCACCGACCCACGAGAAGCTACTGGCAGGCTTTCTCATGTACCAACATTAGCCGAGCCTGAGACTCGAACTCACGCAGACAGAGGTGAGATGGCAGCGATCTGTAACGGTGAGCACTTTAGAACACTCACGGCCCCGGCTAATATGCAAGTATATATGGTAAATACAAAAAACAAGAGTATCTTGAATGAACATTATACATCTACCCTATGTTTAATAGTTCTCTAAGCAGATCAGATAAATTAAATCTTCATGCCGAAACCACTTCTCTTCTTTCAGTGACAGTGACCTTGACCTTTGATCCCAAATCAATAGACTTCTTCCTTACCCATACATAAAGGTTGACCTACGCCTGTGATGTAGAACTAATGATGGTAATGTTATTGTGAGGAAATGATTTTTCTTCTTTCAGTCAGTAACCATGGTCCTTGACCTAAAAATTTAACAGTTTTCTCCTTATCCCAAGTGGAAGCAATCCACAAAGTTTGGTAACTTAAAGTAGCATATGAGTTATTGTGCAGAAACCATGTCTTTGTCAGTTACATTAACCTTAGACCTGCTGAAATTGATATGGTAATTCTTTACTCCAAGTGCAAGCCATCTGCAAAGTTTGGTAACTAGAGTGGACAACTTGAGTTATTGTGTGTAAACAAATTGGTTACAGAAAGATAGATGGACATTATAATATGCTGTCTTATGAGTGGCATATAAGCAATGATAAATTTAATAACTGCCCCAAATGAAAGCCCTTTCAACTTAAAACGGTCTTCTGAAACATTAATCATTCATTTCACAACAGGGCCACACACAAAAATCTGTTTCCAGTCAGCTGACCATCCCTGCTTCTCATTGCTGACCCAAGCATTTTTCCCCACCATGAAAGAAACAAAAATTATCAAAAAAGATCACAATAAATTTATATGTAGAAAATAATTACCCACCTACCCTAACTTAAAACCAGTGCAATAGAAAACATTTTTTAAGCCCAAGATTAATTTTCAAAACAACATGAGGCATCAAAACACACATACTTTGTAATCAGGAAATTGTTTTCTCAGCCATTTTCAATACAAAGGTACATTTATATTGTGTTCATGAAGTCACATTAGCTAAAACATGACTTGCAATAAAAGAATCGTGGGTTCAATACTCGCCACAGGCAACCAATGTCAGCTGCCTTGTTGTGTCCTAGAGAAAGGCACTTTAATGGGACTGATGATCTATTCAAAGAATGCAAGGCAAGGAAATATGTGTTTTATAAAAGCTGAGTAATGAAGCCATCTCCAATGTTCTTGAGCGATTACAAGATTTTCAAATTGCCAAAGTGTGGCAGATTTAGAGCAACATAGTCCTGAGACAACATGCCAATCCAGAGACTAACTACATCGAAGAAAAATAAAGGAAGATCAATCTAACAGATGAAACAGAAGCATGTAAGATGACTACTAGAAACAGGGCCAGCTCTTTTCACACGAGTCATGGATTAAATCATGCGATATAACAGTAACAATTAATAATGTTAATATCCATGAAAAAGATGATAACAAAAGCAAATCAAATTATTTTTATTTTACCACTAAGAGTGCAACTACTAGATATTACTTTTTTTAGTCTCTTTGAAATTGTGAATGCTCCCAAATTTGAATAGCAGGAGGACACAGTGCTTCCTGCATTCTGTATCCTACAAGCAACACTAATCCTCATGCACACACCTTGGAAAATCTTCAATACAAAACTTGTACATGGAATTAAACACTGACAATGCATTGACAGTAATCACAGAATAAGTCACAATATGTCCCACTATGCTGTTGCAGATTGACAACAACAAAAAATTGAGTTTATCGAATAAGGTTGCCCCATCACACCATTCTAAAATGACCGAAAACCACAACTTTACCATGGTGTGACATACAGATGAATACAGATTCCCACACCATAGAGCTTGAAGTAAATGTCAAAATACTTAGTCAAGGTGTGATGTTCAAACTTATCCCTCATGTGATGTATAGAGAGACAAGGGTAACAGAACCTAAAACGATGTCAAGATCCAACAGACACGGATCCAAGGGGGGATGTATGGACAGACAGACAGACATGGGTAATATACCACTACCACTGTCATGATGAAGCATAAAATTATGAGCTTTGTAATATGTCAGCTTTCACATGGTTAATCCTTACAAAAATCTTAATTTTTTACAGCCTATGTAAAAGAAATTTTTTAATTTACTACCTTTGGTGAAGCCAGCAAAAGCCGGACTGTTGTCTGAATCCAAAAAATGAATGGACTGCTGCTGGAAGGATTGATATGGTGAGATCCAGTTTGGAAGAACACCTGGTCTCATCTTGCTAAATTAAATAAAACAAAATCATATTTAGGAATGACAATGCAAGGAAATATACAAACTGATTATGGTAGCATTAATCATGTCCACAGTGTTGCTGACAAAAACACTTGTCTTAAATAGCAGGTCATCTCACCAAAATGTGGTCTTTTCTGACAGGTTTTATCAGATTTTGTGACTTGTCAAAGTTCACCCATTTGGTGTCCTGAAAACCCAAACTATATCTACACTGATTCTGGAAAATATTGCCCTCCCCCTTTCTCTCCCAATTATATAATTATGATTAGTATGCTTTAAGTACTGGGTAAAACTGGCTGAAGCAGATGCACAAATCAATTTTCTGTTAACGTTATATATATTAAAATGATTACTACATACATGTATCAGTATAAATAAGTGCCACAAGTACCGGCAAAACGGGATCAATTGGATGCACAAATCAAAACACATGGGGGGGGGCAAAAAAAATAGTTATTCTCATTTGAATCTTGCTTTTGTGGCTCACATGCACTGGCCCTCCCTGGGACCTTAAAATTAATTTTTAGTCTCATGCCCCTTCCCCATTACTGTCTGGAATATGATGCTAAAGACCTTGGGATAAATGTATGTGCAATGTTCATGGCAATCCTCCAAGCTGAAGAATGATGACAACAAGCTAGCACTAACAGGCAGATGCATGTTGAACAACAGACCATTCTATATGCTCTCCAGATCTATGACCAACAGAGCTAAACAAATCTTACATAAGCAAGCAATTGGAACATCCTTGTTTCTTTCCAATGTGAGCTGAATAACACGAACTCTTGGAGGTACTCGTCATAATACTTTCCAATTGGAAAGGTTTGTTTTGCAGATATATGCTAGATTAGCAATGATTAAATCCCCTTAATGGTGTATATGTCAAAGGTCACACCTGGTGATGTTTGAACAATAAATGAAATACCTTTGGTATTTTTTCAAATATTCAACCATTTTCAGTTTAGACAATGGGTCACAGACCCAAAAGTTGCTCTCTGCCTATCAGCTACGATGTCGTAGCCTCAACTTTATTTGTTGTGGTTGAGGCTACGAACCGATCCCATATGTAATGGAGCAAAACTATCATCACTAAAGTCAGAAAAACAAACAGTGTAGAAATCTACTAGATAAGTATAATCGTGCTGTGAAAGAAGTCTGGCTTATTTTGAATTTATTAAGCCCTTACACGATAAAATAAATTGGCATGGTTACACTAACCCCAGTGTCCACAATGACAGATAACGTGAGACTCTCGCCATGACCCCTTTTCAACGATACTCTTGCCAGACCATATTTGGATATTCTGCGCTATGTTATTATCAAATAAGTTTCTAATAATGGCTTCTTGGTGGAATTTCAAAGTTGCCGATAAACCATATTTACTTTCATAAAGCAGAATTTCTCACTCAAACTGCACTAAATTTTTATTACGATTTGTTTACGTTTCCAAATAAGGCCTCAATGTCCTTATATGGCACACAAACAAATGAGGCTGAGAATGGAAGTAATCATTATCTGAACTAATATGGCAGACGATCTAAATGAAAATATTTGATAAAAAAAAGGTAAATGAGATTCTACAAATATTTCTACAATGATTTTCGGTATTAAGAGGACCACTCAATTTATTGGATTATATGCAAGGTATGCGTTCAAATAGTTGATATTAGGCTTAAAGAGCGACAGGTGGGAATCACACCGGGCTTGCTCCATTAACACTGATATGCTCATGTTAGTACCCTGTCCACGAGGTAGGAGTAAGGGTATTAATATTAGTACTATCTGCCTATATATTTTTTAATGTATTTTTTTACATAACTGGTGGCAAAGCACAACCCTATGAAGCTTTGAAGACATAATTTGTACTGGCGTGTCATCTGTTATGCAGACTGATTAGTATGCCACTTGCTACTAACAAATAATTCTGACTAACCTCTTAAGCCCATCCATTAAGATGGGGAACTAATATTAGTACTACAGCTAAGTGTATCTCAAATGGAATTAATAACTGGGAGAGTTCTCAGCAACCAGATGTCATTAAAAAAGACAGAGAACAACTTGTTGGCCACCTGATCAATAACTGATTTTCATTCAAACTTGGCCTATAATTCCTGGCCTAAGCAACACATTATTCAGACAGCAATATGCTGAAAAGTACCATGATACCTTAGTCCAACAATGCAAGACATCCACCCAATAATTTAAGTATATATAAGTATTTATATAAGACAATAATTTAAGTTTTTGTGTTACTGTCTTACTTATAAAATACACAGCATTGTAAAGCATGTTCTTCAAAGCTATCTAAACCCTTTCTTTTGGTAAATATTAGTCCATTTTTTGTCATTTCCTTCAATAAACATATCCCACCTTCAACTGACTTCAGCATTCATTGCCTACCATCGCATTTCAACCAAATGAAATGCATGTCAACCAGACTTTGAAAGGTGCTCACTTGCTTGTGCCAGAATTTGATCCCATCCAGAAGAAATCAGAATAAGTATACTCCAACTAAAGCAATTAGATTTTGATTGGTGCAAAAGTATTAATCTGGCTTGCCTAGTACTGTACCCATCCTTTGACTGAGAAATGCACTAGACACCATTTATTCTGGAAGAGAGACAATGGTCAAACAAAATAAATATCAGGTAGATGTCTCACTGTAGGATTAGGACTAACTCCACACTGCTGCATATCAATGTCTTGAATGAAACTGAAATTTCTCATTCTAGTTTCTTATTATATATTAAGACAAAATTTATTTTACATGGCAAGATTTCAAACAACAATTCAACCGACATTAAATTAAACAAAGGAGTCCTTAACATCCAACAACACTTGCAAGACACATGAACACAGACCAAACACACAATGCATAACTTGAAACATGAGCAATGAGTAATTTTCAAAGGCAATGATTAAAATTGAATTTAGTACCTGTATAAATTAAAACCACATTTTAGGATAATTTCAACCAAAAAGAAAAAAATTATATGAAAAAACTGACTTTTAAATTAAATGCAAAAGCACCAAATTAGGACAAAAAAGAAACATGCTCTGATGCAGCGCATGTCTTTGTTAAAAAGAAATCAGCTGTAGTGCACTTGATAAGACAAGGACATATAAGAAAACAAAAGCTAACAAAATGGGGAGGGTATTATTATTATTATTTATAATTACACATATTACATTTACAGTCTTTATCATTATGAATGAAATATCTAAGAGAATTAAAATCTGCTCTCTAAAGTGATCTGGTAGCATTTCATAGAATGGCGGCTGCATATATAAAACATTTTTGTCCCAAATGTTGATATTTTAATTCTTGGGACATCTAAATTATTTGAAATCTAAAATTATATGTATTCTTTTTAAAGCATTAAATCATTCAAACTTTTGGAAGCTAAGAATTCTGAAAGTCTCTAGAACCAGAAGTCTGTGCACATTTAGGGTTGGCATATGTAAGAGTTTATGATTGCTGCCTGTGAAGTCAACATACACAAATCTCACCACACTCTTGAATATTTTCAAGTTGATACAGGGGTCAAGCAAGACATGAAACTTGGAAGAAGTCACTTTTCTTTCTGGACAGAACAGGGAAAAGTGGGAGCACATATATACATGGCTGTGCGCATGTTCTTGTTCTCTTATTTAACGTATGCCCTCTATTTCCCAGTATGCACATTTGCATTTAACATTGATTTTAAGCAATACTTCATTTTCAAGTGGAAAATCTTCTGAATTATTTAAATATTATAAACACATTTAGTATGTTTTTAAAACTTACCAAATTCATATGCATTGTATTTTCACCATGACTTTAAAAGAGAAACTATACATTGTAATGAATTTAATTGAGTAACTAAATTACAGTACTGTATTTGCAAGTTAGCACAAATGATAAAACTGCCCTTAATAAAGAATCCTTTTTTACTTTCTGAAACTTCACCATAAAAAGGCACTTGAAAAGATCTCTAAACTTGTTTTAAACAATCTCTGTTCCATGTACACGAAAGCAAATGCATACATCAGGGATCATGCTACCAGTTGAAGTGGACAACTACATCACCTAAAAAATTAAAACTTCACCTTTTCTGGTAGTAAAGCGAAAATGACTTCACCTTCTTATTTTTTTACATGTACATTTTGAGTGTCTGTAACTTCTGAGATGCTACCTCGCCATATCGATTATTTCCAGTTTTAGTTCAAGGTCAATGTAGGCACCAAGCCATCAAATAGCTCATGTTAATTTCAACTGCACCAACAAACTCTTGCACATTCACAGGCGTGTTTTGATAGCTGACTGACCGTTAAGCCTTTCCCAAGTAAGTTACAACAGAGATGTGTTAAGTCTTTGTTAGGGAGAGTCCATTTAATTGTGGGAGGAGGCAAAGACGTGTTTTGAAACGTGTTTCTTGCTCTACTTTCTTATATAAAGGACACTGTGCCATTCCTTTTCTTGCTTTAAATAATTCGCGTCAGCTATACTATAACATCTTGTATTTCAAAACAAGGCACAATTCCCTCCTTATAAGACAGGCAAAATGTGGCAGTTGATAGAAGGTGTTCAGCCACCAAAAAAAAAAAACATGCAAAAGTTGAATGAGAATGATGAGGAATAATTCTTATGATAGGGAAAAGCATAATGAAAAGTTTCATAAGAAATGGACAAGAGACAGGTAATGGCTGAATTATGATGAGGAAAGAAACGTTATGTGGTGTAACTGGTGTATGCAATTCGTAAAAACAAACAGAAAACATCCCGTTTTGTTGGGGGTTGTTCGAACTTTAAAATTTAATCGGTAAACGTACATGAAAGCTGTGTGACATTGTTTTGTGAACAGGACTAGTAAAGATTTGGCAGGACTAGTAAATTTCTCAGTATACTAGCCCTTCTGGCTACAAAGAAATTTGTGTTAAATTCGAACCCTGCAGTTAAATGCAAGTCTATCTTGACCCTTGTCTTCAGATCATACTGTTCATCCTAATTTCTTTGTTTCCAATAAAACATTACTATTCATAGACAATACACCGAAGCATTAAAATCTGTATATGAATGAACTAAATCCTTCTTATCAACCAATCGACAAAGACAACATGTTAGTGCTGGTGTTTTCTAAATGTAATCACTCACAATATATCTTCACTACACGATTTTGTTTTATTATTTGTTTACATGCTAGCTTAAATTGTATTTGCTCTGCTGCTTTTTTATTTGTATTTTCAAAAAAATGAGAGAAATCATAAAACAACTTTTGACCTACTAGTGCTTCTTGTGAATTCTACAACTTGGCATTGTCACATTAACAACTGATATAATTGCATTTTAAAGCTAAATCTTCCAAATAATATTTAGACTTTACTTTCTATTAATTGTAAATTTTCCTGATTTATGAAAAAGATAATCCAATAATATGATACTTCCCAGATACAGCAATGTCCACCATTATTTCCCCATTACAGGTTAACATTTAGTTTCAAACTGATTTTAAGAAGAAAATAATGTATAAACTGCAGGTAAAATAATCTGATTGCCAATTCTATTCTTAAAACATAAACTGCTATCACATATTATTAAGCTTCAAAACACAAGTTTAAAGGATGACTTACGGAAATCTGGCAGTGATAGTTGCTAACTTAATCAATAAAGGGTTAATGGTCAATCAGCTATTAAAATACATGCCTGAGAATTTGCAAGAGTTTGTCAGCACAAATAATATCAACACCAGTTCTTCGTTGGCTTGATGCCTCCATTTCACCTTGAGCTACATGTTGGAACTAACCTCAGTAAGTTAATCAAGAGTCTAAAAAATTATGGTTACTCCTCCAAGACTAAGGGCGAAGTCATTTTCACTTTCCTAACAGAAGGCAAAGTTTATATTTTTAGGCAACTTAGTCACCCACTTCGTCTGGTAGCATGACCTGTTTATTGTGCAAGTCTCACAGGTTATATACGTATTCACATTTTAGTAATGGATATCATTGGTTAGAATTTGTTTGCACAACCTTTTAAATGACCCTTATCTGAATCCTCATAATTGTTTGGAAATGTCATTATTTACAACTCCCGATAAATAAGGCAAGACTGAATGTCATGCGCTGTGATGTCACAGTGAAAGTAGCAAGAATTTAAAAATATGTACTAATCTGGCAATTGTTTTGATAGACTTGACGTTTTAGTGAGTGTTCATGCCATTGCAGAAATACCAGCCTAAGGGACAGAGATTGAATCTAGAAATGATAAATGTATATAGGATTTTGTCAGTTTGTTGAGTCTAGTTCTGACCAATACATTTCAAGACGGACAGATGCATTGAACTTGAAGCATTGCTCAAGAATTTTTACATGTGAATCGAAATGCAGTTGATAGTTAACTTAATACAAATTCCTGGGAGTTTAACAATATCTTCTCATTATGACACTGCTCATGTTTGGTACAGGCTTCATACTGAATGGCAACGAGGTCATATATTCGAAGAATTTCAAGGCCCACCGTGTTCACTAAGAATATACTTCTACAGGTTTATTTTTACCCATTTCAGTTTCATGCTTACACCTTTGGTTCAGAGACTGTCTTGTTTATATTTTAGATAACCCATCGAATCTGGAATGCGTAGCTGCAAACTCACCTTCGAAGAGAATTTATTATTGTTTCCCCCTGATCTGACTATAACTGCATTGCAACGAGGTGCTCCCTATATCATATATTGCAAAGGTTCGATTACTTCGTCTAGAAAAGTATAACGAAGCGAACTTTACTGGCCAAACTGCCTTATTTTTATCCACACGTGCAAATTTGAACTTGTGCGCATGCCGCTGTATATAAAGCAGTTTGTCTTTAGTTTCGCACAAAGGCACGTCTAAAAATCTACAAAATTTACATTTGAAAATATTATTAACTCACAATATAAATTGACTATACCTAATAAGGAATATTTTAATGCTTGTTAACAACGAACATTCATTATTTACGCATCTACACACTTGCAACTCTGCATCAGTTACTACGAAGATTTTCATTGGATTTATCTGGGCGGGTAATATGAAAGAAGTGTCCCGGTTGGTTAATTATTCTATGCAGGAAATACCTTCATACAATGTACACATAAAGCACGTTTTAGCTATACGGGTCAATAAACAACAACAGCAGAGGGTTATGTGCGTTTGTGAGCTGTGTATAATGACCAGAGTCTATATTGACGTGCAGGGATGTATAAAACAAACATTTAACATTCATGGGAAGTGTTGGCGATGATTTCTCAGATTGTAGGAAACCAAATGGATAAACTCGAAGGTAATGAAAATGACGCAGTCAAGTTACGATCATACATGTATTGTGTCAACTGATACTTAATGTACATGTGATACAGGTTTGATCGTGTCCTTGTTAACAGCTGATTTGTTATAAAAGTTATCCAAAGAATATGATTTGTAACATATTCAGTTTCTAACTTTGTGAATATAATGAATATAGTGATTTTAGTTTAGTTATTATAGGTCATCATAGCATGTCACAAATATCCAATCTTGTAATTTCATTTCGGGTAGCTTGTGAAGTTAGTCAGTTTGCTGTAAAACATCTAATGTGATGGATGACTATTATGCAGAATATTTTTCCATGCACCTTGCAATAGATATAAGCTCATTTTACTCAGTTCATTTTTATATATAGAAACTTAATGTATAGAAAAGAAAAAGAAAGGAAAAAACAACTTCAGTATCTAATCTTTGAATATGAACTTCAATCCTAGGTTTGGCATGTTACCTTAGATAACCTGAAGTCCTTTTTGTGGTTACCTGAATAGATATCTTTATGGTTGTCTGATTGTCCTAGCACAGTTACTATTAGGTTCATTTTTTAATGTTTACTTTAAAGTATTGTTTTAATTTGTATATAATTCTTCACTATGTCATGCCTATTTTTGGAAAAGGGTTCTGGAGTATATAATTTTGTTGACTTATTCAGTATTGAAGAGATACTTCCTGGTGTGTAGTCATAATAATTGATTGAAACAAATCTGGCTGCTTGCATTCATTTTTTTCTCTCAAGTTCATTATGTTATGCTTAAGAGTGTTGGTCCCAAATTGTATATATATATGTTCCATAAAATAGGTCTTGATAATCTCATAAGCTTATTTTTTTCTTTGCAAGATGATAAGTTTTAACATACCTAAAGTATGATTTATTTAAATGCCTTTGCATATTAAGGTTCCATTTCAAATCATTTTTATTTTAAAATGTAAATATTTAAGTAGATAATAATTTTTGTATTAGGTTCCAGGGTTAGGGTTTGAATATTGTAAATCTTATTTAGCTATTAAATTGAAATCACACAAGAAGTAAAAAATGTGTCTTAAAGACAGCCAGTATTTGATAATAATCATAGATTGCAGATACAGCTTACAAGAATGGTACATTGACTATTTTTACTAACTTAGACTAAAAAGTAATGTTCAAATAATTCTGAAATTTCAGTTAATTTCCTGGAAAAAATGAATTCTGAAATTTCAGTTTTTTTATTTTTATTTATTAACATTGTATCCATTATCTTTTTTTTCTTATACAGTATATAATAATAATGTACTTTAGGTTAAAATTTATAACATTTTGTGCATAATAAAAAAACAAATCTAAATCTTTGGGAAAATTGCTATAATAAAATACATGATTTAAATATTGCATTTAGGGAAAGAATGGAAAGAACGTTCTATTGACACAGTTTCTACCTTTACTTTTTGTCTCGTTTTCTCTTTGAACAAACACAATGACAGGGTCATTTCATTTTTGTATTTTCAGGCCTACAGTTCATAATGTAGTTACTCAGTTTTCATTTAAACTATTGATGTATTTTAATTTTATTTTTACAAAGTAGGTACATGAGACCTTCCATCAAGTTCTTGGCCTTGTCACTTTTGTGATATATGAAGTATCAATTATTTTCAAGTGTACTGATGGAATGATATAAAAAGTTTAACTTTGGTATGCTGGTGTATCTGTCTGATTTTTTAAGAAACCATTTAAGAAATATATGTCGTGAAAACGAATTATACCTGTAATCAGAATCTTAGGATAGATCTACCTGGAGATAGTAATTTTGATGGTTGTTGAATTATAGATGTGCAAAACATAATCATGTACATTTTCCTTACTTGTATTGAAGATAAAACAAATCATGTGTAAAATGCACAGGTAAAATACACAAGTAAAAGCCCCTGGAGCCAATATGTGATATATCAACATTTACATTTACCATAGAGATGAATATAAATTACATTTTTGGTCTCAAAGAATACATTTTTCGTCATGATACAAATCTTTGCTATGATGCACTTTATAATTGACACAAAGTCTATTGCAAACTAAAATGTTTTCCAACAAACTTTATCTGTCGGAATTCTCAGAACGTACATAAACAGTCTCTATTAGTGACCATTTCATGACATGGACTGTGAACTTTTTACGATGTTAGATTGAAGACAATCTGTTCAAGGTTGCAATTTCATTGTTACGAAACTACACTTTTATTTCAGGGCAGCCATGCATTGAGGTCTTCTATTCGACAACATCACACCTGTTCACATATATGTACATGTAAAATGTTCATGTTACAAAATACTTGAGTCATTATTTTTTCTTGTTCTTGTTAGCTGGTAAATAGGTAGACACTGTATACATGTACATCTTTGAGCAATGTGCATGTAACTTAATCCTGTTATCAAATAATCACATTATTGAATGCCTGTATCTTTATTCCCATGCCTAAAACTTGTATGAGATATTGGGGGTACCCTTTGTACATTTTGTTTGTATCTTAATGTCCTACTACCAGTAATCTGGAATTTCATCAGACTTGTAAATATATTTCCATTTAGGTAGCCATAAACAAATTGTTTATAATTAGTTTTGCTCCCTACCATTGGGTACCTGTGAAGTAGGTCAAAGTTCAAATACAGAAAAATTTAAATTAATGTTACATTTTTTTCTGCCCAAAGTTCATAATGCAGCACTGGCAGAAAAGACAACCACTGTGCATGTATGCAATAAATTTTGGTTGACTGTCCTGGGTTATTGTGCTGTAGGAATGGTCAGTTACAGGAGGTTATGTAATAAAAAGCCTTGGTGATAAAAAGGGATTAGCTCTAATTTTCAGCTTGAAGTAGATGAGATTTTTTTTATGCATAAGTATTCACTCTCTGATCAACATGGGTTTTTTAATAAAAAGAGTGAATTTTCTAATTCATTTTCACTGCCACTATTCGCAAGCTATCTCGACAAAAATGCATAAAGTTTTCCCATTTTTCTATCAACCTGCAATGGAAAATAACCTGAATAATTCTCTTTATATTTTCAAATTTGATTTCAGTTAGCTACTGTGCCACTTGCTAAATTTGCCTGTATTTTCCTTAAAATATAAACACATTTCATTTTCTAGGTCCGACTATGTATGATAAAGGATTCATGCTTTCTCAGGTAGCTGTTTTTTATGAGAAATATGGACACCAGATCTTCACGTTTAGTGCCATTTTCAAAGATAATAAAAAGACAAATGGATCGATTGGTTAATCTTGATATGTGAAAGGCAGCTATTAAAGTTTGTATGCATTATATATCTCTCGGATTTGAAATAGAAAGATATCCCTCACTGATCTTATCATTGTTGCTATGCATGAGTGAGATTGGTAGCTGTGTAAGACTGTTAAGTGATCTTTATTTCTTTGGAGAGAATGCCTTAAAAAGGTTGTAAACAAAAGAATTTTTAAAGCTCGAAGATCCTTGAAGCCTGTTCTGATGCAGTCCCCCAAATCTGTATTAGAATAATCCTGACAATGGATTATCTGTTTGAAGATACAAAAATCCTCTTAAATTAATCAATGCCAATCAGTCGGTTATCAGATGGTACTCTCAATCCTAGAAACTAAGAATTGTACATGTCATTCAATATGCCTGTAGATGTTAAACAATATGGATTAAAATATGGTTGTCTTGCAAATAAAGCTAGACATGTTGAAATCTTCATGTACTTCAGAATGTTTCTGCCAGCACTGTAAAGCCATCATCCTATATCGGGTTTCTGAATGCATGTTATAAAAATTTGTAAATTGTTTTATTTGTTCTTTTTTCTACATAATGTAAAATGAGGTATATGTGATTGCAAGTAAAATGCTATGAAATATATGGATAACATGTTAGATAATTAAGTGCAGATGTCAAAGGTTTAAATGATACAGATTAATAATATTTTTAAAAATTCCTTACTAATTTTATCTTATTCGATTTTATTTGTATATTTGTTTTCAATTTTAGCAGAACTGAACATTACGTTAACAGATACATGGTTTTGTGCAATTAAAATAATTTTCCCCAAATATTGTACTCGTCTCAGTGTAAAAAGGAACTAGATATTATTCCACAAATATGTCCAACACAATACGTGAAAAGTAACCTAAATCACCTACCATAACATTATGTGTCATGACTTTTTTTACTCTCTCACCCCTGACATGGTCATGTTTCAAAAGCATGATATTCAGTAACTTTCAACATAAAATAGAGAAAAAAACAGCACTTCAATCCAGTATTAAGGGTAAGCAGTCCTGATTGTAGCTAATGTAAACTAGCAGTTTAAATAGCAATTAAAAGGCAAAGAGAAAGAGGTCAGCTATAAACCACCACTTTACATTTTACTTAATTGGCAGACAGTACAATATCTTGTCTGTTGAGTACTATAAAGGCTGCTGTAGGTGAAAATTTGCATAGGTAAAGTTTACAAAGTGTAACAACTCAATTCATCCTAAGTTATATATAAATGAAAAAGCTTCTAGATGTGTGTTGAAGAACAAAAGTTATTACATATCGCTGACTTGAATGTTAAAGCCATCTGTATTAAAGACAATTGGCAAGTTTGTGAACAGCAGTAACATTTCTTTGAAGTCTGATTTTACTCCAAATATGAAACGCTATGCATAATTATTTCAATTTTAGAATAGTGTGAAATTGTGAATCGTTATTAAAGGTCATTCAGGAAGCAGTAAGGTCTCAGCAGAGCAAGGACTAGCAAAAATAAATTTCAACTCCTGGCTGGTTGACAAAGTTTTGCTCTGCTAAACTCAGCAACAAAGGGGAGAATTCAATTCTTTGCATACAACATACACTGTATCAAGGTTTGTCTTGAGTGTATGACGTCCACCAATATAGCAACACCACCCTTATCATGCATGTGACATGCAGTTGTCTTTTATTATTATTATTATTATTATTATTATCATTGTTATTTTTTTTAATATAATTATTATTATTATTATTCACTATCTTAATCTTGTTCAAATACTATAAATTTACACATGCTCTTCATGATGATTGTAGCCATAAATTGGATTGATTGAAAGACAATAATAAGCACACGCTTGTGTTTGTACAGTTAATTTGAATAGATAAAGCATTAACACCTGCACTGGAGAGAGGTATTTATTACTGCAATGAAATGGTCAGTCCCAAATGTGAGATATATTCATTTTTTTGCTAGAGACAAGCATGATCAGACTGCATCAAATACAGTTCTCACAATGTTATCCTCTGGCCAGGATTTGCACTGAGAAGCCTAGTCCAATAAATCAACCAACCCCCCCAATTCAGTGTTGATACTGAAGGATAATATGTGGGTCTGATGGCACTTGTTCATTATAATGTGCAATATGCTGCATGCAAATCATTCCAGAACAACCTACACTTTAGACACATACATGTTATTAGTAACAGCTATATCTAGCATAAAATTCAAAATGGCTACAGGACAGATGGTTGTGCTATTCCACATAGATTTACAGGTCACATAAAATAGGATTTGCTCTGGAAATATAACATACTAGTCAGCGAAAGAACCCTTTATGTAACAGTATCTCCACAGCTGCCAGAAATACCGGTAAGTGTATAAAATTTACACTGATGGGTGCAGCCAAGATTCGCTGAAGATTTGTGCAGCTCTTAATGAATAGGTGATATCAGCCCCTAAATCAAACATCAGTATCATCACAGGAGAGGGGCTGATATAATCTCTTAACAGAATCCATCAGATAAGTTTGAACTCCAGTACCATCCAGTCCTAGTGAGTACAGTTATGAACTCTAGTGACACTTGCATGTAATTTCACCATTACATGGATTTTACAACATAACCTTGGTTTATGTTTTATTTCTGTTAATGTGGTTGTGATCATGAGAGTTTTGCACATGTCTGTGTACAGCAATACTATTTGACAATACTAAGTCTATCAACTAATTTTTTTGTTGTAAGTTTATTAAATGCTTTGAACAGGAAAATGGAGTTATTTTCTTTCATTCAGATTTGAATTTCCAATCATTTTCTATAGGCTTATTTGAAAATGTTGTTTATTTTCATTTGGAAAAGACTTGGCAATAGTAAATTCGTGTAAACACTGGTAAGAGATTAATCACATAATTACAGCAAGCTAAATGATTTTTTTTGCAAAAATTAAATATCTTATAAATTATACAAGATATCCTGTTAACTTGATTTGATATTTTATGTACTTTATTAGATATCTTTTCTTTTGTGTGCTATTTTAATTAAGATATAAATTAAAGTTTATGATATCTTCATAAGTTTATCATAAGATATCTAAATGAGTTGATGAGATATCTTAAGGACGTGATCTTAATGAGTTTATAATGATAATAATAATACTGAGGACTTTGTACTGCACCTAATCTTTAGAAGCTCTAAGCGCTTTACAACATTAGACAACACCTATAAGATAAAAAACAAAATGATATGATTACAAAAACAAACAGTGAAATTAGAAAACATTAAAAAAACATGCTGAAAATATTCAAGGTATCTTAATGAGTTAACGAGATATTTTAATGATATATCTTAATGAGTTAATGAGATATCTTAATGAGTTAATGAAATATTTTAATGAGTTAATGAAATATATTAATGAGTTAATGAGATATATTAATGGGTTAATGAGATGTCTTAATGAGTTCTTGAGATATCTTAATGAGTTATTGAGATATCTTAATGAGTTATTGATATATCCTAATGAGTTAATGAGATATCCTAATGAGTTAATGAGATATCTTAATGAGTTATTGAGATATCTTTGTGACTTATTTAGAATAATTAATAATTAATTATAATAAAATACATAATGTATAAAATCCCTTATGGCTCCAGGATGCAATGAATAATATAAAAGATTTTAATACATGAAGAAATATTTCTTAGAAAGGCCAAATAAAGTGTCCAGAAAAGCCATTCCTGTCTATCTAAGAGATGCTGATGGTACTCCAAATTTAGGTTCGTGCGAAATAAAAATTGCATTATACCAAGGCCAAAGAAGGAATTGTTTTTAAAAAAAGTGTTCAATACTCTGGTCCACTGGTATGGAACAACATTCCCAATGACATAAGACAGACCCTAGCATTTCTTTTTCATAATCAGTGTCTCAAATGGATGAAATCTTTAGAAAATTGAATAGTTCTAGTAAAATAAACAACACCTGCTTTTCTGTAATTTTGCATCATTTTCACAGTTGAATTTTTCAGTGCAGAAATTTTCTATTTCATATATGTTTATGTGTTCACAGATGCCTGTGCATATGTTTCAAGCTTGATACTTTGATGTTTTGAATCAATTATTTAGTGTCAAGCCACATTCTTCACATCATATGCTGTATATATTGTACATAACAGATGAAAAGGCCTCAAGGTAACTCACCGAGTCACTTTCTCTCAATAAAGTTATTATTATTATATTGTTTATGAGGTATCTAGTTTGTAGAATAAATGAGAATTTGGCTTGCCAAATATAACTGACCCTATGACATTCATGTGACCCAAATAGACTTGACAGTGTACACAAAGTGTTTGTGCTTTTTGAGTGCACTCATGCAGAACGGACAAATACCCCTATTCTGTTCAATGCCACATATCATCCATTATGAGGCCTAGATGAAGTGAAGTTCCTCTCTCCCTGAAAACCTAATGATGTCATCAAAATTGGAGTAACTCTCTCCTGGAAACCTAATGTCATCAAACATATTTATGAGTCAGTTCTTGAGTGATTTAAACAATAGCACAATTTTCCATAAAATATTTCCAGTCCATCCCATTATTAAATGGTACAATAAAAATGTAAAGTGTTTATTGTATTTATAAAATGTGTGATTTAAAACCAGCAGTACAGTGAATACTTGTAATAAGAAACAGGTGTAAAGATAATATGCTAAATTTACAGTGGATAATTTTTTTATTTATTTCAATAAGTCTTTGCAGTTTTAGATTAATGAGTCACTATAAGAGTGATATATTTGGTTAGCCTGCCATTATGTGGATATTGTATAAATAAAATTGAAAAGATATAAATAGCCAAGGTAAGATTATTTCAAGTACATTCTTTTATCCTTCGTTTTTTTTTGGAGAATGACTAATCAGTGACTCAATCTACAGAAAGAGATACAGCAGAGTTATTGTAAATATTCTATAAAAAATTTGCTGTGTCCATCATTATGGAAAATAATTTCATCAATGGATTAAATACTATTTTCTTGCATTAGTTTTTATTAATTATTATTTTGCATGATCTTGATTAGTCATGTTCTAACCAACTCTTTGATCATGTCCTTAGTATACAATCTTTGACCTTCTTGACGTAATTTTCAAAGTCTGCTTACGAGAGTCATTTCAATCAAATTGACCACTAAGAGTAAGAACCTGCTTTGCAGAAAAGCCAGTTGTCCTGTTCACTGAGTACTCAGATAATTTAAAGATTAAAATATCTAATTACCTTTTGAAATTACTGGCAAATAAAAACATATGAACGTATTAGAATATCAACTGAGAAGTAGGACTGACCCAAGACTGCATATTCTTGTGTCTACGGACTAGGGCCTGACAACATTGCTGAGTCTTGAGTCTGATGACTAGGGGCTTGAGTAGTCAAGATGGACTTCAAACAGGCACTAGTATGGACTGTAAGATGACACAGGCCCTTCATTATGACGATGATAGCTAGTATGGACTGTAAGGTGACACAGGCCCTTCATTATGACGATGATAGCTAGTATGGACTGTCCTTCATTGTGATGCTGATAGCTAGTATGGACTGTAAGATGACACATGCCCTTCATTGTGATGCTGATAGCTAGTATGGACTGTAAGATGACACAGGCCCTTCATTGTGATGCTGATAGCTAGTATGGACTGTAAGATGACACAGGCCCTTCATTATGACAATGATAGCTAGTATGGACTGTAAGATGACACAGGCCCTTCATTATGACGATGATAGCTAGTATGGACTGTCCTTCATTATGACGATGATAGCTAGTATGGACTGTCCTTCATTATGACGATGATAGCTAGTATGGACTGTAAGATGACACAGGCCCTTCATTGTGATGCTGATAGCTAGTATGGACTGTAAGATGACACAGGCCCTTCATTATGATGATGATAGCTAGTATGGACTGTCCTTCATTATGACGATGATAGCTAGTATGGACTGTCCTTCATTATGACAATGATAGCTAGTATGGACTGTAAGATGACACAGGCCCTTCATTGTGATGCTGATAGCTAGTATGGACTGTAAGATGACACAGGCCCTTCATTGTGATGCTGATAGCTAGTATGGACTGTAAGATGACACAGGCCCTTCATTATGACGATGATAGCTAGTATGGACTGTAAGATGACACAGGCCCTTCATTGTGATGCTGATAGCTAGTATGGACTGTAAGATGACACACGCCCTTCATTATGATGATGATAGCTAGTATGGACTGTAAGATGACACAGGCCCTTCATTGTGATGCTGATAGCTAGTATGGACTGTAAGATGACACAGGCCCTTCATTATGATGATGATAGCTAGTATGGACTGTCCTTCATTATGACAATGATAGCTAGTATGGACTGTAAGATGACACAGGCCCTTCATTATGATGATGATAGCTAGTATGGACTGTCCTTCATTATGATGATGATAGCTAGTATGGACTGTCCTTCATTATGATGATGATAGCTAGTATGGACTGTCCTTCATTATGATGATGATAGCTAGTATGGACTGTCCTTCATTATGATGATGATAGCTAGTATGGACTGTCCTTCATTATGATGATGATAGCTAGTATGGACTGTCCTTCATTATAACGATGATAGCTAGTATGGACTGTAAGATGACACAGGCCCTTCATTATGATGATGATAGCTAGTATGGACTGTAAGATGACACAGGCCCTTCATTATGATGATGATAGCTAGTATGGACTGTAAGATGACACAGGCCCTTCATTATGATGATGATAGCTAGTATGGACTGTCCTTCATTATGACGATGATAGCTAGTATGGACTGTAAGATGACACAGGCCCTTCATTATGATGATGATAGCTAGTATGGACTGTCCTTCATTATGACGATGATAGCTAGTATGGACTGTCCTTCATTATGACGATGATAGCTAGTATGGACTGTCCTTCATTATGACGATGATAGCTAGTATGGACTGTCCTTCATTATGATGATGATAGCTAGTATGGACTGTCCTTCATTATGACGATGATAGCTAGTATGGACTGTCCTTCATTATGACAATGATAGCTAGTATGGACTGTCCTTCATTATGACGATGATAGCTAGTATGGACTGTCCTTCATTATGACGATGATAGCTAGTATGGACTGACCTTCATTATGACGATGATAGCTAGTATGGACTGTAAGATGACAGAGACTAATTCACATATTTTCTCCAGACAACTACAATATGTGAAAGGTACAGACATCACAGCTGCATCCAGGCATACTTGTCAACCACCCTGTGTTGTGGGGTGGGGACTCATGTTAAGTGTTTTGACATCCTGTGTGTATGTGTGTGTACTCAAAAATAGACAATGTTTAATTGAGAATAAGTCCTCTACTCATATGGGAAATAACTGGAATAAAAGAAATAAAATATGTTTTCTTTGAAGTATTTAATATACATGTACTTTCAAATAGAAAACTGCTGGTACACTTAGCATTGTCAGATATAATCTCTCAAAAACACACACACATACATGTACATAACCACATTATACCAAATTTCTGTCCTTCTTATGATAGAGCTCAACAGTTTCATATTTTAAATTTTGTACAATTTACACAGGTAAAATATTTTTTTTAAATTACAACCAAAGTACATGAAAGTAGCTTAGAGGTATGTTAACATTCTCTTCATTTTGTATGTTGCATATGCAAACAACTTCACCTTACACCTGTCACTCTTATAAATGTATATATTGTATGTAGAGTGTCCTCTAAATCCACTGGAAATTGAAATACACTTTTAACTGGATGCAGTCTTTGCTGTTCCCAATAGCTCAGCAGGTGGATCAAGGACTTGCAGTTTTAATTATTGGAAAAATGGGGACCAGTCTAGAAGTAAACATAACTTAACAGTTGAGGGGTTTTGGGGGTTTAGAAGCCATGATTTGTTGGTGATGAAAGGTAAAATTTTCGCAAAAGGAATCTTTTCAGAGTTTGTGACTAAAATAACAGAAAACAACAAGTCATTGAATTTTGAATTTGATGGCGTTTCTTTAGATGTACTATGGGAACTGAATTAGTAACACAAGTCATTGAAGGTAAGGCAAGTACTGGTTGAGTTCATCTTGCACTCATCTGAGACTGATTGCTACTTTTTTTAAAAAACTTCTCCAACATTTGTTTTGAATTTATTTTTGTTTCAGCACAGAAAATGATCTTTTTGCATATACATTGGTATGAGGGCATGTGAAACATGGTGACACTAGTTAGAATGTTCAAACAATTGTTGGTTAGGGGTTTTTTTTCAGTTTGGAATAGTGTTTTGCAGTGATATATTGTCCCACTGCTGGATGGTGTTAGTATCTCAGTTGATTTCAAGTACTCTAGAGAGACTAATGTTTATTTGGTGTTTGTAATCAAACTCTCAGCAACCCGTTCTTAAATGTTATTTTGCCTTCAAACATGCCACGCTATTCCAACTTATGAAATAATACACAGAAAAACCAGCTTCGAAAAAATCTTGCTTCTTGCTGTTCATGAATTAGCTGATAAACTTGAATCTGGCCAACAGTAATGACAATTAACAGTAATGACAATTAAATGTTAAAAATAGTTGATGATAATTTTTCATGATCATTAGGCACAAAGGTTTACCAAGTACAGTCATCAATAATGGTGCCTGCAAAATTGTCTCTCACTCTTTTTTTATATTTAATTTGACTGAAAGTGTGTTTTTCAAAAAACATAACTGTGTTCAGGGTTTTGCAGTCAGAAATCGTTTTTCATTTGCCTTACCACATTCTGGCAGTTACCTCCAGGTGTATTATCAGCCTAATCTATTGACAACTCCCAAGTGTTTGCCTTGGCTAATTTATTGATTATTCTTCAAAATTTCACAAAAAGCTTTTAATTCTAATAATAATTGCATATTTTTGTCATTTCCTTTTTTATTGGTAATTTATTTAAAGCTGTGTAATGTTATGAAATAGTCTGACTGCCAAATTTGCTTTCACACACATTTTTTCCAAGTGTTTTCCAAATTCTGAGCTTCCCTCACTATCTTGAGAATTTTGCAGTTGACATGGACCCCATTGCCTGCAAATTATCAGTGGAGAGGTGTAATGTGTGCTCAGTATAGGGGGAGGAATGTTTCCAGCATGTTGTTAGTGGAATTCCTCTATACATTTCAGTTTTCTTGTCATTTGAATGAGAGCCACATTAGCTCAGGCATTGGACTTGTAACCAAATTTGATTCCTGCCATCAGAGTACTTACAATGATCCAAATTGTCTATTACCTTAAAACTGTTGCTGTGATGTAAACCACCAAAACAGCAAGCCAAACATTGATACACAAGTTGTTGTTTTTTAAGGTGTGCACAACCTTTGGCTTTCTTAGTTTCCTGTGAATTTGTGAGAACAAAGTTTAACTTAACATGTACTTATCTCAAAGTTTCCTTTTCCAATAATATTTTTATGATCAGATTTTATAGGTTATTTTGTTTTTATTTTCTTTCATGTCAACCGTCTGCTTCTTGTACTTCACCAGGTACTAGTTTATGAGATATTTTACATTATAAATGGAAATACTGTATATCCCATTTCCTTTGTATCTCTGGCTAACCATAATAGAAAAATGTACTCCTTTCAGGTACTGTATGAATAATAAGTATTTGTCAGATTGTCTACAAAACAAACTCATTGAGGCAGTTGACTGTCTGATAGCACAGTCCATGAAGACTGTTTCCAGTCGACTGTCTGATAGCACAGTCCATGAAAACTATTTCAAACATTTGATCATATCTGACATTGTGTATTATGTATATTTTAATTGGTCATATATTTACAGATGACAAACTTTCATGGAGACATTAGGGTTGAGAAAAAGCAATTTAAAATTCCTTAACACAAGCTATCAATCAAAGTAAACAAAAATCAAAGTTATACTGGATGTGATTTTGTGTGCTTTCAATGTATTTATACATGTACAGATATTTATTACATGAAGATGCATGTTAATGGGACATTAAACTTGCTTCATTGCTCCACATGATACAGGATAACAAGATAGTAAAAAGAAGTGCACATTAACCTCTGTACAATCCTGTGTTGATCAAGTACCAGATAAAGACAAATTTGCAAGGAGGAATTCATAGTTATTTCTGCTATCTATTGCTAACTGTCAAACCATTAAGTGCACAGCATTGCAATACAACAGTAGTGTCCTTAACAGACAGGTGCCCCTTTATATACATATATTATGCTCCTTTTATATTCATGGTGGAATAACGAGTGAGGGAATCTTATGTTCTGGACATTGCAACTTTAGAATACATCATAATAATGCCCTAAAAGTAAATGGTTGAAGTCAAATTATGATTTGTTTCCATTTTTCAACATCTAACTTCAAATTCAATAATTGAAATAGTAATTATTAAACAAAAGTTTAATGTGATTTGAGTCACCTTCTTAAATGAGTCAGTGCTTGGGTGGGTTTTTTTCTGTTTGATGTTTTGATTGCATGAATACAAAAATGCTCACGTTGTAAAAGGGATAGTGTTATATTGAAAGACTTTATTGTGAGTGACCACTGCATGCAAAAGTATAAAAATGAAATTCAACAAAGTGAACACTTGACTTTATGAACAGGTGTCCTTTATATTGAGGTGTCCATTATTATACAAAATATATACTCTTTGGGATTTATATTTACACATTTGCAAATTAGCTGTGTTGATGTTAGGTTCAAGAACAGTACAGAGTATGAGTTTAGATACAATGTACACAAATGAGAAATGAGTTTAGATACAATGTGCAGAAATGAGTTTAGATACAATGTGCACAAATGAGAAATGAGTTTAGATACAATGTACACAAATGAGTTTTGATACAATGTACACAAATGAGAAACGAGTTTAGATACAATGTACACAAATGAGAAATGAGTTTAGATACAATGTCACAAATGAGAAATGAGTTTAGATACAATGTACACAAATGAGAAATGAGTTTAGATACGATGTGCACAAATGAGAAATGAGTTTAGATACGATGTACACAAATGAGAAATATGCCAACACATCACAGATTTGGAATGAAGCTGACAAGAAAGGAGAGATGTTTGACATCTTATAGCACAACAGCAAAGTTTGTTATTTAGTGATGAGGCAACTGAAGTAAAGTGCCAAAGTGCGTTTATTACGGTTGAATCACAATTATACCATTTTCTGAGTGACGTTCTTTACTGTTGACTCCATTAGTTATATGCAAGATTGGGACATATTATTTATTTAGATCCCCAGCATGCAGAAGGCAAAAAAATGAGGAGAAAATCTCTTGGCATGAATGAAGCAATTCAAACTATTCATTTTATTCTTGCCTTCAATGATAGATTAAGAGAGAAATTGTTAATAATAACTGATATTAAGAATACAATCTTTCACATAATGAATAAACCCCACTATTTTAACATTCGCTTCCAGTCAGAGATGTTAAATAGAAATGTTTTAGTTCAGTGACTTAGATGATACTGTGACCATGAGTCACTGCATTAGTTGCTTTATTACATCATCATTTGATGGTATTTACTCAAGTGTTTGTTCTCAGATGGGTACCTTTCATGTGTCAGTTGATAACCATCACTGTCACTTCCTCAATACTAATACAGGTATACAGGTGTTCTTTCTTTGCTGGGGTTTTATCAGTAGGTGTCAGACAAATTTTACTTCTTGGTGCTAAAAACCATGTATTCAGTTGTAAGTGGTTCAGTATCGTATATTGCACAGGAAGTCTTTATGTAATGAGTGTTTTCATCAACCAGCAATCCATAAAAATCCATTATTATGCACATGCCATAAAGCAGAGCATATTAAGTCAAGATGTCCACCCATCTGTTACTCGTTTAGTTTTCACACAGTAACTTGCCTTTCACATTATTGACCTTTGTGGATATCTTATACTTGGTGTACGGTAGAAATCAGTAGATATTGCAATAAAAAGGTCAAAAATTTAAAAAATATTTCCACACAATAACATTGGTTCTGAATCTCAGGCCTTAACCAAACTTTGTAAATGGCAAGAAATTTGTCAATTTTGGGATTGATAGGTCAGTGATCAAGGTCATTATAACTAAAGTTTCAGTTTTAAGCTTAACTTCAGTAATGTTTATAGATGCCTTTCACCTTGACATTGAAAGAAGTCATTTGATGTTGTGGTCTAAAGGTCAGAAGTTAAAGCTACTATGACAGAAAGAAGAAATTTGTTTCCATAATAACTCTTGTTCCCAGACCATTCATCTGACAGAAGGAATAAAAATTACTTTTTTTATGTACCCAATAACTTTTTTTCCAGATCAGATACCTTGGCTGTACTTAAAGGATGCTGAATTACTGGGGTTAAAAATTCAAAGGTCCAAGTTATTGTGACTCACAGCAAATGGGTTTTGCAGAATAACTTTTGTTCTGAAAACATTTGTTGACCACACTCTATACACAGCTTGCATTTAGGGTAAATTATTCTTGGGTTTTAAGGTCATAAGTCATGTTCATGGAAAGTCTAAAAAAAAAGAAAATGATGGTGGCTTCTGCACAGTTAAGTTTACTTTAAGACCACATACATTGACTAAAGGTTCTGGTCACAGAGACCCATTGGTCAGCAATCTCCATGGTCAGCGATGCCAACTGTGCCTGCGCAGGAGTACAATGTGCCATGGCTATTTTCTTTTTCTTTTGCTATATTGTCCAATTAATCAATTGGTGTAGACAATACAGCAGCTAAGTTTTTGATTTTAATGTTTTTGTAAAAAGCTTATCATTTCATTGTTGCTGCTTTCCATGCTGATTCTGAATTTTAAGTTTATTTATCTGAAAGTATTTTATTTATTTACATTTTTAGTAGTTCAGATCTGCTGGCAAGAAACTTCTCATGTATATTTGATTGGCAGTTTCTAAATGCATCTTCATCTATTATTGTTATAATACAACAGAATATATATGTTATGTCGTCTTGACATCTTTATGCTGTTAAGATCCACACAAGAACTGGAGTTTTCTATCCTCTACCATGACTATACAATACTTTGTAATTTAGCTTGCATTTGTTTGAAGAAAGAAACCTGTTGATTTTAGAATAATAATAATAATAATAATAATAACTTTTATTTAAAGAGGGTAACACAATTAGCTAAGAACTAATCTCCCTTGAGGCCCTCATACAAAGGAATTTATTTATTTTAGCTGCATTTCTGAAGCCACTGGATATATTGGGTTTGGAAGAAGGAAATAGAGTGGGCATTTCTAATCTCAACTGGAATAGTATTCCAGAGCAAAGTTCCAGAGTGCTGGATCAGTGTTAAATAAAATCCATTTTAAATAGGACTGAAATAAGGAAGTATTTCCACAATGTAAGTTGACCAGACAACATGACCAATCTTTGTAAATAGCTTGCATTTGAGATAAAAAAGAAAAACAGATGTATTGATTGTTGTGTTCACAAAAGTTAAAAATATCATGGTCACAGTGACATTGTTTTCACGAGCATTGACAATTGCATACCCCCCCCCCCCAAATATTTTGTGGAATTTCCCACCGACCCACCTATTAAGAAATGTGAGCATGTGAACATCATTTAAGTCATTTTGCTTTGAGCATCATGCAAAACCTGTAATTTTAATTAATATTGATTTGATCTGGTCATGTAAACTTTATTTTAACTTCTAGATTAATTCCCTCCCATAATGAAGCACCAGGTGACCTTTTAGTGATTATGTAGTTATTAAAATCATGGTACAAACTGCAGTTGGCAAGATGGAGAAGAAAAATGGTTACTATGTCCAAACATAAAGGTTGTCTTGGATTTAAGATAAGAGAGACACCATTTAGGGGTCAAAGGTCAATGTCACATTGACTGAAAGAAGGAAAAACTATATCCATAAAACTATTCAAGTTCTTTACCACCTTGACTAAACTTTGTTGAATGTGAGATAAATAGGTCATCAGTTGATTGGGGTCTTAATTAGTTAAAGACCAATGATCACATTTTGTGGATCACATATTTGAGACAAGAAATACACCTATCAGTTATGGGGTCAATGGGTCATGGTCACAAGATTTTAAAAGAAAATAGTTTCTGCATCATCTGCATGTGTCATCTGGTAGATGCTACTTGTATATTGGCTTATATTTTTATCTTAAAATTTGCTTGTGGTAAAATGATGTGAAATTCAATGCAACTAATTTTGGTATTGTTTGAAGTGTTAAATTGCTAATATGTGGAATTTGGTTTGAAAATTCCACAATTGCATTATCATAAAATTCATTTTATTGCCTATCCAGAACCGAAAATCATATTGACATGGGGCTTTCACCAGATTTATTATGGTATCTAGTTGCTCCTAATTGAAAATGGTACAGATCTCATGTTTGTTATTGCTACTACTTCTAAATGGATGGTCAAATCAGCATTTCAAAGAAAGGTTTTGTATGATGTCTAATTGGCCCAGAATTAAATGAAAACGGTATCACTGACAGATCCACTATGGCTGCAACTGCTGCCATCTTCTGAATCTTGTTATTGCTAATCTTCCTAAATGGATAGTTGTATCGATATGGGGTTTTGGACCTAAATGAACATGGTGCTCAGTGTTTCCCTTTACCCTCATTTGTGCTTCAGAGACCCCCAGATTTTTTATTTCACCCCCAGTTTTTATATCAAAAAGTTTGTTTTTTACTCAGTCTGACACCCATTTTTGACACCCAAAGGGAATTTTGACCCCCGGTCTTGCACCCCTAGGGGATACACTGATGGTGCTACTCAGGCATTCAGTATGGCTACCACTGCATCCATCTTAAAAATTGTATTATCGCTGCTCCTTCTGAATGAATGATCACTGAAATCCTGTTATGATGTCTAGTTGGTTGCAAATGATAATGATGCCGATCTGACTACTAAGATGGATGCCACAATGGCCACCTGGAAGATCTTTTTATTGCTGCTTTGCCAAGATGGTTGATGATATCAACATTGTGCTTTGACCAGAAAGTTTTCTTATAATATTTAGTTGGTCCTAGAATGGAAATGGAGCGTATCTATAGCCACCATGCATGGCAGCCATCTTGAGAATCTGATTTTTTTTTACTCTTCCAAAATGGAAAGTCATATGAACATGGAGTTTCACCAGAAGACTTCTTAAAATGTCTTATTGGTCCTTAAGTAAAATGGTGTCCAGTATGACCACCATGGTGCAATCTTGAAAATCTTGTAATTCCTAAATGGCAAGTAATTTTGATATGAGGTTCTCACCAGTAGACTTCTTGTGGTTTCTGGTTGAACCCAAATGAAAATGATGCAAATTGACCCATCATGGACATACGGTTATCTCTATTCCTCCCCACGTTATATTAACATGGAGTTTTCACTAATTGTCTTTTGATACTTAATTGGTCCTAGTCTGAACGGTGCCAATTGTACATCCATTATGGCCACCATGATGACAGTCATGAATATTACGGAATTGATAGTCATATTTTGCCAAAATGATGCCAGTCTGACAAAAAGTGTATCAACCCAGCAGGTAATTTTGAAAATCTTGTTATTGCTAAAGAATATTAAAGATGGTCTCAACATTCAAAGGAAGAAAGGGTTGTAAAAAATGGTCATGGAAATGCTCGTTTGTCCAGCAGAGCAGCAGTTTCTGCAATTTTTTAAAAATAATTTGTTGTGATTTTGGTGCATACAATTCATGACCTTGACAAAGGTGTAAATATTTGTTTCATGACCTTGACTAAGATGTAAATAGTTGATTCACTTTATTTTGTGCTAGGAAAAGTTATTAGTTTGAAGAAAATCATTACTTTTGTCATTTTTTTTATGTCATGACCAGGACAGTTTCAGATATACAGCCATGAATCAAAACCTGGAGCACGTTCCAATCCATAGCTTAGTTTTTGATGAATGGGTTACTTAAAGGAGTCATTAATATATGACCATATTACCAACAGTTAATGATTCACGTTAATGACCTTGTCATGACCTTGTTTCATTTTCCTTTGGCTGGTGTACCAACAACCTCACCTGGTCAACAAATTATGTGTTTTTATGAATAGGTCATGCATATCTTGTACATACACTTAGTTCCTATAACACTAGAATATATGTACATATAGTTGTAACAAGTGCTGTCATTTTCACCCACTAAATCCATACCCTATTTGGCAAGCCTTGTTGTTGTAAAAGAAAGTACATATGAACTGTATTTTTTATCTACAAAATCCATACCCTATTTGGCAGGCCATGTAGTTGTAAAAGTACTGTATTTTTCATCCATCAAAAGTTAACCCTATTTGGCAAGCCTTGTTGTTTGAAAAGAAAGTATATGTACTGTATTTTTCACCCACCAAATGCATACCCAATTTGGCAGGCCATGTTGTTGTAAAAAGTATTACTTTTCACCCAGCAAATGCATTCCCGATTGTGCAGGCCTCATTGTTGTAAAAAGTACTGTATTTTTCACTTACCAAATGCATACCCTATTTAGCAGGCCTGTAATGAACAAAAAACATTTTTTTCCCAATCTTCAACTGTCATTTTTAAGGTGAGTGAAAAAAGGCACTGTACATAAGTGAAATGTAAAAAATGAAATGCATCACATCTTGTAACATAGTCAGAACACAACCTTACACACCAATAATGAAATGCATCACATCTTGTAACATAGTCAGAACACAACCTCACACACCAATAATGAAATGCATCACATCTTGTAACATAGAACACAACCTCACACACCAATAATGAAATGCATCACATCTTGTAACACAGTCAGAACACAACCTCACACACCAATAATGAAATGCATCACATCTTGTAACATAGTCAGAACACAACCTCACACACCAATAATGAAATGCATCACATCTTGTAACCTAGTCAGAACACAACCTCACACACCAGTAAGGCAAGGGATTATGTTGGTTACCGTGAGTCTTCTTACAGCATGGCAACTCAGATTTGTGGTATACAAAGGGTACAGCAGGATATTACTGTGTTGGCAAATTTAACGCTTTTAGATTTGATTCAATGGAGTTATATCATTCAGAGTGCACAGCAGGTTTTATTAGAAGGCTTATTTATTTGTTGAGGAGTTTTTATCGGAAGGCTTTTTTTATTTTATTGAGTTTTTTTAGGTCTTTTACTATGAAATTATTAATTTCCTGCCATGAATTGAGTACATTTCATATTCTTTTAAATTTCTGCTGTTTCTGAAATTAAATAAATTCTCAATCAATGGACATTAGATTTTTTTAAATACAAAATTCAAGGACTTATTTGCAAATGCATTTTGAATTGTCTCATTGCAGTTCAAAATAAAGTGGTTCATTAACAGTCCTCGAAAACTTTTTATTTTGACAAGGCCCAGGGCTGGTGACTTTTAAAAAAATCACAGAAATTCCACAAGCTGGACTCCAATTTCCATATGCCCAACATGTCCCCTTTTTTAATATTATTTGTTGCAATTGCTACAGTTCAAATACAAATTCAGTTTGAAAGATGTGGTTAGTCTTGATCACTATACTCACTAGAGACTGGATTGTACAGTCAGTCATTGTCAGAACCAATTTGACATATGGCAGTATGTTGTTTGCAGTACATGTATATGAAAAGAATTTATTGCCTCTTCCCCACCATATTTTTTTTTTGGTATGACGTGTTTCACAAAATAAAACTCAATCAACCAGATCTTAAATTTATTTTTGTTGGGCTTTGCTGATACTCTTAATGGTTAATTGCTTCCTAAATCAGCTTCCAAAAATGCTACGCAAGGAAGATCCCAGTCTGGGTCCTGATCTACTGTCTGCATTATGCTACACATGGTAGATCAAGGTCTGGGTCCTGATCTACTGTCTGCATTATGCTACAGAAGATAGATCAAGGTCTGGGTCCTGATCTACTGTCTGCATTATGCTACACAAGGTAGATCAAGGTCTGGGTCCTGATCTACTGTCTGCATTATGCTACACAATGTAGATCAAGGTCTGGGTCCTGATCTACTGTCTGCATTATGCTACACAATGTAGATCAAGGTCTGGGTCCTGATCTACTGTCTGCATTATGCTACACAATGTAGATCAAGGTCTGGGTCCCGATCTACTGTCTGCATTATGCTACACAAGGTAGATCAAGGTCTGGGTACTGATCTACTGGTGTATTATGCTACACAATGTAGATCAAGGTCTGGGTCCCGATCTACTGTCTGCATTATGCTACACAAGGTAGATCAAGGTCTGGGTCCTGATCTACTGTCTGCATTATGCTACACATGGTAGATCAAGGTCTGGGTCCTGATCTACTGTCTGCATTATGCTACACAAGGTAGATCAAGGTCTGGGTCCTGATCTACTGTATGCATTATGCTACACTAGGTAGATCAAGGTCTGGGTACTGATCTACTGTCCGCATTATGCTACACATGGTAGATCAAGGTCTGGGTCCTGATCTACTGTCTGCATTATGCTACACATGGTAGATCAAGGTCTGGGTCCTGATCTACTGTCTGCATTATGCTACACATGGTAGATCAAGGTCTGGGTCCTGATCTACTGTCTGCATTATGCTACACTAGGTAGATCAAGGTCTGGGTTCTGATCTACTGTCTGCATTAGGCTACACTAGGTAGATCAAGGTCTGGGTCCTGATCTACTGTCTGCATTATGCTACACAATGTAGATCAAGGTCTGGGTCCTGATCTACTGTCTGCATTATGCTACACAATGTAGATCAAGGTCTGGGTCCTGATCTACTGTCTGCATTATGCTACACAAGGTAGATCAAGGTCTGAGTCCAGATGGTACATAAGGCAAATTAGGTCCTGAGTCCTGCTTGGCTCAGTGTTATGCTACATACTGTCAGATCAGTGTCTATTGTTATACCACTGGTATGCAAATACATGGATAAATAAGGTATATTTTTCTTACTTTTAAAAATATATTTTGCATTTCTTGACAGTTGTTCTACATGTCTCAGTCAGTTCCTGCTGTGAATTGCCCTAGCTACATTGAAAATTCAGCACTATTTTATTGCCACTGTATTGTTCAGCATATTCAATTAATCTAAAATATAATTTATATTTTAAAAAATTGTTTAAATTCTCCAGGTTTGTATATGTTGTATAAATGCTTTTAAAAAGCTTTGTTCTGTAAGAACTCAGTGATGCATACAAATCTTAAAAGCTTTTCAGAATATCATGTTTGTTTTCTTACTGGCCATATTAACCCTGTGAGCTTTAAGATATTGCCTGATAAAATAGAAAATAGTTTTATATCATGATATGATCTGATAAAAGAGAAAGTATGTTTATGTCATGATCATAATGGCCTGATGCAATAGAAAATAGGTTTGTATCATGCCATGGCTTGATAAAATATAAAATAGGTTTATATCATGCCATGGTCTGATAAAATATAAAATAGGTTTATATCATGCCATGGCTTGATAAAATAGAAAATAGGTTTATATCATGCCATGGCTTGATAAAATATAAAATAGGTTTATATCATGCCATGGTCTGATAAAATATAAAATAGGTTTATATCATGCCATGGCTTGATAAAATAGAAAATAGGTTTATATCATGCCATGGCTTGATAAAATCAAAAATAGATTTATATCATGCCATGGTCTGATTTAAATAGAAAATAGGTTTATATCATGCCATGGTCTGATAAAATAGAAAATAGGTTTATATCATGCCATGGTCTGATAAAATAGAAAATAGGTTTATATCATGGCATGGTCTGATAAAATAGAAAATGGTTTATATCATGCCATGGCTTGATAAAATCGAAAATAGGTTTATATCACGATATGCATAAAGTGCCCGTATCAGAATGCAAAGTACATGAGTTTTGTTTAATGCAGGCCATTTAAAGATTGTCTTTTTGTCTTTTACTATAAAACATAATGAATAATGTAGGCACATAAATGTCTTTTATTTATTACATTTTTCAGCACTTGAAATAATACCTCAATACATATACTTAAAATAAACATTCACCTGACTGACACTCATTAAGAATACATACAGACCACAATTTGTTTAATTGACTTAATAATACAGCTCCCATTTCTTTTTACATTGACACTCACATTGGACCACTGGCCTAAGATTTTGTAATTGGCATGTGAGAATTCAGGACTCTTTTTCTTAACATTCATGTAGGAATACAGGCCTCATTTTCTTTTTAAATTGACACTCATTATGCAGGACTACTGACCATAATGTAACCATAGAGTTTGTTGATATATTTTATTCCCCTTACCCCCATTAGTATGTAGTCATTAAATCAAGTGTGTGTCTGCCCATAAACATTTTCGTTTTGGAGCATGACTATCAAGGTTCTTCAAGCAGACTTGGTGACATGTCACACAATTTCAAATGAGGTTGTTTTCAATCCTTAGAATTTTCTACATTCAGTAGTTTTTATGTCATAATGGAAACAAAGCCTAAGTATAAGTAGTGTATAACATGATATTTTATCATCTTAGGCCTAAGTGTATTAGCATCAGTAATATAAAAATTAAAAGTGTTAGGCCTTATGGTATTAGTATCAGTAATATAAACATTTAAAGTGTTAGGCCTTATGGTATTAGTATCAGTAATATAAACATTTAAAGTGTTAGGCCTTATGGTATTAGTATCAGTAATATAAACATTTAAAGTGTTGGGCCTTATGGTATTAGCATCAGTAATATAAACATTTAAAGTGTAAGGCCTAAGTGTATTAGCATCAGTAATATAAAAATTAAAAGTGTTGGGCCTTACAGTATTAGTATCAGTAATATAAACATTTAAAGTGTTAGGCCTTATGGTATTAGTATCAGTAATATAAACATTTAAAGTGTTAGGCCTTATGGTATTAGTATCAGTAATATAAACATTTAAAGTGTTGGGCCTTATGGTATTAGCATCAGTAATATAAACATTTAAAGTGTTAGGCCTTATGGTATTAGCATCAGTAATATAAACATTTAAAGTGTTAGGCCTTATGGTATTAGCATCAGTAATATAAACATTTAAAGTGTTAGGCCTTATGGTATTAGTATCAGTAATATAAACATTTAAAGTGTTAGGCCTAAGTGTATTAGCATCAGTAATATAAAAATTAAAAGTGTTAGGCCTTATGGTATTAGTATCAGTAATATAAACATTTAAAGTGTTGGGCCTTATGGTATTAGTATCAGTAATATAAACATTTAAAGTGTTGGGCCTTATGGTATTAGCATCAGTAATATAAACATTTAAAGTGTTAGGCCTTATGGTATTAGCATCAGTAATATAAAAATTAAAAGTGTTAGGCCTTATGGTATTAGCATCAGTAATATAAACATTTAAAGTGTTAGGCCTAAGTGTATTAGCATCAGTAATATAAACATTTAAAGTGTTAGGCCTTATGGTATTAGTATCAGTAATATAAACATTTAAAGTGTTAGGCCTTATGGTATTAGCATCAGTAATATAAACATTTAAAGTGTTAGGCCTTATGGTATTAGCATCAGTAATATAAACATTTAAAGTGTTAGGCCTAAGTGTATTAGCATCAGTAATATAAAAATTAAAAGTGTTGGGCCTTACAGTATTAGTATCAGTAATATAAACATTTAAAGTGTTAGGCCTTATGGTATTAGCATCAGTAATATAAACATTTAAAGTGTTGGGCCTAAGTGTATTAGCATCAGTAATATAAAAATTAAAAGTGTTAGGCCTTATGGTATTAGTATCAGTAATATAAACATTTAAAGTGTTAGGCCTTATGGTATTAGCATCAGTAATATAAACATTTAAAGTGTTAGGCCTAAGTGTATTAGCATCAGTAATATAAACATTTAAAGTGTTAGGCCTTACAGTATTAGCATCAGTAATATAAACATTTAAAGTGTTAGGCCTTACGGTATTAGCATCAGTAATATAAAAATTAAAAGTGTTGGGCCTTATGGTATTAGCATCAGTAATATAAACATTTAAAGTGTTAGGCCTTATGGTATTAGCATCAGTAATATAAAAATTAAAAGTGTTAGGCCTTACGGTATTAGTATCAGTAATATAAAAATTTAAAGTGTTAGGCCTTATGGTATTAGCATCAGTAATATAAACATTTAAAGTGTTAGGCCTTATGGTATTAGCATCAGTAATATAAACATTTAAAGTGTTAGGCCTTATGGTATTAGTATCAGTAATATAAACATTTAAAGTGTTAGGCCTAAGTGTATTAGCATCAGTAATATAAAAATTAAAAGTGTTGGGCCTTACAGTATTAGTATCAGTAATATAAAAATTAAAAGTGTTAGGCCTTATGGTATTAGCATCAGTAATATAAAAATTTAAAGTGTTAGGCCTTATGGTATTAGCATCAGTAATATAAAAATTAAAAGTGTTAGGCCTTTTGGTATTAGTATCAGTAATATAAACATTTAAAGTGTTAGGCCTTATGGTATTAGCATCAGTAATATAAAAATTTAAAGTGTTAGGCCTTACGGTATTAGCATCAGTAATATAAACATTTAAAGTGTTAGGCCTTATGGTATTAGTATCAGTAATATAAACATTTAAAGTGTTAGGCCTTATGGTATTAGCATCAGTAATATAAACATTTAAAGTGTTAGGCCTTATGGTATTAGCATCAGTAATATAAACATTTAAAGTGTTAGGCCTAAGTGTATTAGCATCAGTAATATAAAAATTAAAAGTGTTGGGCCTTACAGTATTAGTATCAGTAATATAAACATTTAAAGTGTTAGGCCTTATGGTATTAGCATCAGTAATATAAACATTTAAAGTGTTGGGCCTAAGTGTATTAGCATCAGTAATATAAAAATTAAAAGTGTTAGGCCTTATGGTATTAGCATCAGTAATATAAACATTTAAAGTGTTAGGCCTAAGTGTATTAGCATCAGTAATATAAACATTTAAAGTGTTAGGCCTTACAGTATTAGCATTAGTAATATAAACATTTAAAGTGTTGGGCCTTATGGTATTAGCATCAGTAATATAAAAATTAAAAGTGTTAGGCCTTATGGTATTAGTATCAGTAATATAAACATTTAAAGTGTTAGGCCTTATGGTATTAGCATCAGTAATATAAACATTTAAAGTGTTAGGCCTAAGTGTATTAGCATCAGTAATATAAAAATTAAAAGTGTTAGGCCTTATGGTATTAGTATCAGTAATATAAACATTAAAAGTGTTAGGCCTTATGGTATTAGTATCAGTAATATAAACATTTAAAGTGTTAGGCCTTATGGTATTAGCATCAGTAATATAAACATTTAAAGTGTTAGGCCTTATGGTATTAGTATCAGTAATATAAACATTTAAAGTGTTGGGCCTTATGGTATTAGTATCAGTAATATAAACATTTAAAGTGTAAGGCCTTTTGGTATTTGCATCAGTAATATAAACATTTAAAGTGTTGGGCCTTATGGTATTAGCATCAGTAATATAAACATTTAAAGTGTTAGGCCTTTTGGTATTAGCATCAGTAATATAAACATTTAAAGTGTTGGGCCTTTTGGTATTAGCATCAGTAATATAAACATTTAAAGTGTTAGGCCTTGCAGTATTAGCATTAGTAATATAAACATTTAAAGTGT
This sequence comes from Sinohyriopsis cumingii, assembly GCA_028554795.2. Taxonomy (NCBI): domain Eukaryota; kingdom Metazoa; phylum Mollusca; class Bivalvia; order Unionida; family Unionidae; genus Sinohyriopsis; species Sinohyriopsis cumingii. The sequence continues at coordinate 5,486,867 of CM068838.1, read as the reverse complement.
TAGGCCTTACAGTATTAGCATTAGTAATATAAACATTTAAAGTGTTGGGCCTTACGGTTTTAGCATCAGTAATATAAACATTTAAAGTGTTAGGCCTTACGGTATTAGTATCAGTAATATAAACATTTAAAGTGTTGGGCCTTACGGTTTTAGCATCAGTAGTATACAAATTGAAAGTATTAGTCCTTACAGTATCATCATGAATAGCACAAAAGTTGAAACTGTTAGGCCTTAATGTATTAGCATGATGAGTATTAAAATTGAAAGTATTAGGCCTTACAGTACCAGCATCAGAAGTATAAAAATTGACAGTATTAGGCCTTATAGTACCAGCATGAGGAGTATAAAAATTGAAAGTATTAGGCCTTACAGTATCAGTATTAAAGTCTATGCAGTGGTTGTTCTCCCCACCCTCCTCTATGCTTGCAGGATATGGATTGTGCATGGCCGCCATGTTAAAAAATTGAACCACTTCCATATGAACTCGCTGAGAAAACTACTAAAAATCAGATGGCAGGACATGGTACCGAACGCATAAGTGCTCACAAGCATGACAAGCATCCACACCATGCTGTGCAAGGCACAACTCCAGTGGGTTGGCCATGTTGTCTGCATGCCGGTAGAATGTCTACCTAAGAAGGTGGTCAAAACAAGAGGTACAAGGACACTCTCAATGCTTTGCTAAAGAACCTAGGCATTGATCCTGACACTGGGAGAGTGTTGCTGCCAATCTATCTGCTTGGCACAATCAAGTCGATGCAGGTGCAGCAGCCTTTGAGCAGAAAAGACTGGTGGACACAGCTGAGAAATGTGATCTGCGTAAATCCAGGAACAGCAGTTCCGCAACACCTGGTCAGCAACTTGTCCATCCATGTCCCCACTGCAATAGACTCTTCCAGGCCCGGATTGGACTGATCAGCCATCTCTGGACCCACCCCCAGTGAATCGATAACATTAAATGCTCCTCATCGACACCGATGGCTGAACATCATCAGCATGAGTATAAAAATTGAAGGTGTTAGGCCTTAGGGTTTTAGTATGAGGAGTATAGAAAGTGTAAGTGTTAGGCCTTAGAGGTTTAGTATGAGGAGTATAGAAAGTGTAAGTGTTAGGCCTTAGAGGTTTAGTATGAGGAGTATAAAAATTGAAGGTGTTAGGCCTTATGGTTTTATTATAGGAGTATAGAAAGTGTAAGTGTTAGGCCTTAGAGGTTTAGTATGAAGATTATAAAATTTGAAGGTGTTAGGCCTTATGGTTTTAGTATGAGGAGTATAATAAATTGAAGGTGTTAGGCCTTAGGGTTTTAGTATGAGGAGCATAAAAATTGAAGGTGTTAGACCTTAGGGTTTTAGTATGAGGAGTGTTGTAAGTGTTAGGCCTTAGGGTTTTAGTATGAGGAGTATAGAAAGTGTAAGTGTTAGGCCTTAGGGTTTTAGTATGAGGAGTATAGAACGTGTAAGTGTTAGGCCTTAGGGTTTTAGTATGAGGAGTATAGAAAGTGTAAGTGTAAGGCCATAGGGTTTTAGTATGAGGGGTCTAGAAAGTGTAAGTGTTAGGCCTTAGAGTTTTAGTATGAGGAGTATAGAAAGTGTAAGTGTTAGGCCTTAGACGTTTAGTATGAGGAGTATAGAAAGTGTAAGTGTTAGGCCTTATGGTTTTAGTATAGGAGTATAGAAAGTGTAAGTGTTAGGCCTTAGAGGTTTAGTATGAAGAGTATAAAATTTGAAGGTGTTAGGCCTTATGGTTTTAGTATGAGGAGTATAATAAATTGAAGGTGTTAGGCCTTAGGGTTTTAGTGTGAGGAGTATAGAAAGTGTAAGTGTTAGGCCTTAGGGTTTTAGTATGAGGAGTAGAGAAAGTGTAAGTGTTAGGCCTTATGGTTTTAGTATGAGGAGCATAAATATTGAAGTTGTTAGGCCTTAGTGTTTTAGTATGAGGAGTATAGAAAGTGTAAGTATTAGGCCTTATCGTTTTAGTATGAGGAGTATAGAAAGTGTAAGTGTTAGGCCTTACGATTTTAATATGAGGAGTATAGAAACTGTAAGTGTTAGGCCTTAGTGTTTTAGTATGAGGAGTATAAAATTGAAGGTGTTAGGCCTTACCGTTTTAGTATGAGGAGTATAGAAAGTGTAAGTGTTAGACCTTAGGGTTTTAGTATGAGGAGTATAGAAAGTGTAAGTGTTAGACCTTAGGGTTTTAGTATGAGGAGTATAGAAAGTGTAAGTGTTAGACCTTAGGGTTTTAGTATGAGGAGTATAGAAAGTGTAAGTGTTAGGCCTTAGTGTTTTAGTATGAGGAGTATAGAAAGTGTAAGTGTTAGGCCTTAGTGTTTTAGTATGAGGAGTATAGAAAGTGTAAGTGTTAGGCCTTAGGGTTTTAGTATGAGGAGTATAAAAATTGAAGGTGTTAGGCCTTGGGGTTTTAGTATAGGAGTATGTAAATGTAAGTGTTAGGCCTAAGTGTTTTAGTATGAGGAGTATAAAATTGAAGGTGTTATGCCTTAGAGTTTTAGTATGAGGAGCTTAGAAAGTGTAAGTGTTAGGTCTTAGAATTTTAGCATCTGTGGTATAAAAAGAGTGCTTTCATTAAAAGAGTTAAATAAACCGGGGACCTGGGGAAAATGTCATCACTGGAGACTAGATAATTCTTGCATAACCACCTCTTATTATGGCATACCAACAAATGGATTTTTAGAACATAATTAATAGCTGTGTACAGACAGTCATAAAGGACATCATTTTTCATTGCTATATGTTAATCTTTCTGCTAATCAAAATTCATGTCATTTTGAACCAGCTGACTTTTTCCTTAAAAATTAATGGAGAACTGTTCCGGTGGCCAAGTGGTTAGTTAGAACATCCCTTTTGGATGTGGAAGGTCACAGGTTCGATCAATGGCTGAGTCATACCAAAAACTAATAAAAATGGTACTAGTGTCTGCCTTGCTTGGTGCTCAGCAATTAGAGGTTAGTGTTAGGAATGGTTGGCCAGGTGTCAGGATAATGTGTCTGGGTGGGACATGAAGCACTATAAGCTGTCACACTGCAGACATCATAGCGATATGACTGAAAAACTGTTAAAGCTATGATCAAAATCCTAAACACACACACACAAACACAAATTCCTGGAATTCGTTGGATAAATTCTTTGATGTTCTCCAAACTCATTAAAATTATGTGATGAAACAAAACCAACTAAAGAAATTATATCACTTTTAAATTTTGGAGTATTCATTATAGACATGTTTTCATAAATAAATAAATAAATATATAAATAAAACAAATGGTATGCAATTGTCAGGATGAAATGGCAGTCAGCATGGGTAGTTACCAAATGGAATGCCATCCCTTTTGCTATAGTGGTATGTTAGTTATGTGTATGGGTTGGTTGTCTTCTTCTGCACCTATTTATAGAATTTTAAAGTAACATATAGATAAATTTGAATTTCTGGAAGAAAAATTATTCTTTGAAAACTGCAGAAAGCCAAGCAACTTAAAAGTCTTTGAAATTCAGTAATCATTGACTGCACAAACCAGATGAATACAAATTTCAATATCACATCAAAAAGTTAGATGGATTAATCAAAACTTATGCTGTTTTTTTTGGGGTGGGGGAGGTGACAATCTGAAGTTAAAATTTATTTTTTGCTGGATGTTTTCTTCATATAACTGTGGAACCTAAATCACATAAATGTTTGTTTATTCTCTGGGGTTTTTTTAACACTTTTTTTTCTCTTCAAATTGCATGCAACCATTCTTCAGCCACAATGCACTTTTCTATGTCCCAAAGTTCTTTTACCTCAAACTCAGTGTGCATATCCAGTGGCGTCACTAGGGTTGGTGTCACCCAGTGCGGTAACTCATGTTGTCACCCCCATGGACCTTCTTCCTGCACAAAAATTCAAAATTGTGTAGACAGTCATTTTGGTGTCACCCCTCTGATGTATGTACCCCATTAGTGATGCCACTGAGCATACCTGTACAGGTGAATGGCAGTCTTACTCTATTGATCAGCAATACCTGTTTTCACTTGTTCTTAAACTGAACATGGCATACATTATTTACTATTTGGCTTCTTATTATGTCATTGGGGGGGATACATCATAACTTGTAGCCATTATACAGTATATGCACTATGTATGGCTATCTTTCCTGTGTACATTAGGAGGCTGACTATTTAATCTTTCCACCTACCCTGGCATGACCTGGACTTTTATAGGTCATGTAATCTTCAGGGGGATTTCTCTGTTCTATTTCATACCTTCCAGCTTCACAGGCAGTGTTGATGTGGATTTTTAGATTTAGTAAATTTGGGGGGTTTAGGTTCCAACGGGGGTCAGCCTCACCTATCATGGCCCCTCCCCCCCCAATTTTTTTTTTACAAGTGAGAAAAAGTCATATAATCTCTATAAGCCCTTAGAAAATGACTGAAAATATAAAATTTGAAATTAAAAAATAGTATTTCAATTTTTTTTAAAGCATTTAATACACTTAAAAACAAAAATACTTGCTATAATATAAGACTAAGCACAGTATAATATTATAGACTAAGCACAGTATAATATCATTAACACATGCATGTTTCCACACTCACATAACCATTACCACACACATAAACACATTCCCACACTCACATTCACAATTACCACACACATAAACATGTCCCCACACTCACATAACCATTACCACACACATAAACACATTCCCACACTCACATAACCATTACCACACACATAAACATGTCCCCACACTCACATAACCATTACCACACACATAAACATGTCCCCACACTCACATAACCATTACTATACACATAAACACATTTCCACACTAATAACCATTACCACACACATCAACACATTCCCACATTCACATAACCATTACCACACACATAAATATGTGTTCCTACACTCACATAACAATTACCGCACATACAAACACATTCCCACGCTCACATAACCATTACATGTTCCCACACTCATAACCATTTCCACACATAAACACATGTTCTCACACTCACATAACCATTCCAACACACATAAATACATGTCCACACACATAAACACATGCTCTCACACTCACATAACCATTAGCATGCACACAAACACATATTCCCACACCCACATAACCACCACCAGACAAATAAAAATACCACACCAAGTTTCTGTCTTTAAAATCCATTAGACAGGGAAAAATTGCCTAAATTACTGCTTTCAGATGTTAGAAAGGAGTTTGTAGGTTAGTGTCATTTGTGTTCATCCTTACTCTTATTAGAGACTGGATGATATAGATCAGAAAGATGTTGTTGAATTTTTTTCATCATAGAATTGAAATTGTATCTACATTGATGTGAGTGTCATTCTCACCAGAAAAATGATTGCATCTGCCAAGGTAAATTTCTGCTCTGCAGTGAAATCGCTCAAAAGTATTTCAGCTCTTGTGACATGATTGTTTTATATGTTAGTTACTTTTGGAATGAGCTCTGCATTCTTACAATGTCCTGATGCTAGGGTGGTGTTGCTATGTCGATGAATGTCACACACTCCAGTGTGACTAATATCAATGTGGCATTTGCAGTGAGTATGTGCAAAGAACCAAATGCTTGCTACTGTGCTTCACAAAGTCAGACCCTTTGATTGAACCAAGCGTTCTGACATTTAGTTTTGCAGGATTTTGCTTGTTTCAGCGATTGCTCATCGATCCTTGAACCATAGCTCTGTTTCAACATTCTGCTTTGAAAAATTAATCACACTTGTGTACTACAGTACCTTTTAACTGCCTCAGTGACAATCCCTATGAAATATCCTGAGGCAAGTTTTACAAGAGAACTAAGTAGGACTGTTTACTGTGAAAATATAATAATAAATAATTTATGAGGTATCTCACTTATAATATATACTATTCTCCAAGAAATGAACATAAACTGTTGTAAATACAAAAACAAAAACTAATATAACATTGAATGTAAAAGCACAAGTGTAATGAAATGCATTAACAAAATTAACGGGAGTGCATGTATTTCAGTTTACAATGAAAACAGACTTTCACTGTAGTGGTCATATGGTTTTGTTTTGAAAACATTTTGATTTGTTTCTGATCAAATGATTTTGGGGAGTTCATTCCATAGAATGGTACCTAAGTAAATGTTTTTTTTAAATTATTTGTTTTTGGAAATGGCATTCTGCATTGATCATTTGTAATTGATCACAGTTTAGGTCCTTGGCACTGTCTTTCTGACTTAAAATGAAACATTCCATTGAAATCATAATGGTGCACAAAGTTCATTCCTTATTTTGAACATAAATATGGACTTTGAACATAAATATGGACTTTTGGGAAGCTAATCTTTATTCAATTTTCAGCCATTTCAATTTCAAGAAAATTTTTTTTACTGTTCTTATAGGCTGCAAGGTATGAACATAGTTTGTGGTGGTAAAGAATTATCTCCCTGTATTATTCTCATTTGGGGAATTTGTTATTTTTGTTAAGATGACTGAAAATCTTTATTTTTCCAAACTTGACATTGTTGGGGGATTTTCAGAGTTGGTATAAATGCATGAAGTCTTTTTACTGTTTATGATACACTGATCCAACTGAACAGGTGATTTTTCTTTAAGTAAATTGATGGCAAGGTTTTTAATATTCTCTTTGCCCCTCCCCCGCCTCCAGCCCCAGGTCAAGATTAAAGTAAAACATGCATAGTATGTACCTTCTTTTCTGATGATTTTGTTTTTCATTTTAGAATGTATCATGCATATAATGTGTTGTTCACAGTTGGCCCTTTGGGGCAGGGTAAAGGTGGGTCCACAAGTTAAAGGGTCAAAAATAAGGCATCACCATGACATGCCATCATAGTTGTCAATCAAATGTGTCTGAGAGTATAAATGCATGAAATGAAGTTTCACTGCCCCAGAGGTCAGAAGGAAGAAAATATGTTACTAAACCATGTTGTCATGGGCAATGAGTTAAAGGCTAATTAGATTCAGTAAATGACTGAGATGCAGTTTAACTATAGGGTTTCCAGATTTCAGTTCAACCCCAGTCTCCCAGATTACCCCAGAAACACTGTGAGCCTTCCTGCAGGGTTGAATTTACAAAATACATCTGTCCTTTTTTCCACTGATTAAGATTTTGTATTTTCCTGTTAGTACAATTGTTAAATGGCTACAGACATACAGTGTATTTTATAATGCCTTTCTTGGCCCCAGTCGAGTGTCAAGGGGTCAAAACATGGACATTACCAAAGCATGGCATTGTGTGTGTCAGAGTTCAATAATTATACTGTCAGAGGCGTAGCGGGGGGGGGGGCAGGGGGGTACATATGTCCTCGGGCGCCAAGGTACAGGGGCGCCAAAATGAGGCTTACAATGTTACATTATAATAAGTAAACAAGGGTAATATTCAAAAATGTGATTAAACGGGGAGGGGGCTGGGGCACCAATTTTATAGTTCATCCTCAGGCTCAAAATATCATAGCTACGCCTCTGTATACTGTACTTTAGCATGGAATGAATTTTAATCATTGACCTAAATAATTTGTTTGTTGATAGTAAAACCAATATTTTTTAGGTATTATAACTTTGCTCAACATGCTGCAAGACCAAAAGACCAAGAGAGCTTACAATATGCCCATCAGTCCATTATGTTTTCCTTTGTCCATCAACATTTGCAGCTTTAAATGTAATTGTCTTATCAAAACAATAACCATGGGACATATATTTGAACCAAATGTGGCATAGAACATTCTGGCATGAACGGTTTTCAAATCTATTCATGTAATACAGATCTACCAATAAATATGAATGCCTTTTCTACTAAAAATATTTTTAATTTTTAAAAAAATGCACAGCAGATTTGTACCTTATGTGATAGAAAGTATCCTGCCATAAAGACCCTTCAGTATCATACAGAAAGTATCCTGGCATAAAGACCTTTCAATATTGGACAGAAAGTATCCTGCCATAAAGATCCTTCAGTATCGTACAGAAAATGTCCTGCCATAAAGACTCTAAAGTATCATACAGAAAGTATCCTGGCATAAATACCTTTCAGTATTGGACAGAAGCTATCCTGCCATAAAGACCCTTCAGTATTGTACAGAAAATATCCTGCCATAAAGACCCTTAAGTACTGTACAGAAAATATCCTGCCATAAAGACCCTTCAGTATCGTACAGAAAGTATCTTGGCATAAAGACCTTTCAGTATTGTACAGAAAGTATCCTGGCATAAAGATCTTTCAGTATTGGACAGAAAGTATCCTGCCAGTATCAGACAAAATAAATTTATGATGGTGAGTGATCATACCACAAACACTACTTTAAACTGCAATCTTCTGATCCAGATTCCTTGTCCAGCAGATTTTTTTGACTATTTGGTTGATGTCAGTCAGGTGAGTGATCTCCTTCCCATTTTGGCCTCCTTAATTTTTGGGTAAACTCAGTGTGTGTTGTCTGAGCAAGAAAGCACATTTATTTATTTCACCTGGTTAAATGCCTGTCCTAGGACAGAAATTTAAACAAACTGAATTTTAAAATCTTTTGCCTGTCATAGATTGGGATTTTTTTTAAAAGTATTACCTTTTATAAAAGAATTGGGTTGAGCACGTTTTAAATGAAACTTTGAAGATAAAAATACCACAAAAAAATTTAGGATGCTGCCACAAGTTTCAAACTTGCTGCCTTTTGTTTGGATTTAGGGTGCGGAGATGGGGGTTGGTGATGGATGTGGGGATTATTGTTGTGAACAACCATACCACAAGTACTACTTTATATTGCTTTTATTCTTAAACAGGCATCATTTTCAAAAATGGGTTGCAGTGTCATTTGATTTTCCTTTAAGATTTTGATGTAATTTTTCAGCATATAATGGTGTTGAATTTTCACTGTCTTACAACCCTTTAATTTAGGATACCACCACATTAATATCTGTCCACTGAATCCCAATAAGGGCTCAATATGGGATGGCTGGGCTACAAGTCTGGGTTTTTGTTCATGATTGCAATGCAGTATCTACATACCAAGAACAGATCTTAATTGTTTCCACAATCTCTTGACTCAGAGGATGATGAGCACCACAATGTGTAAATTTGTCAAAATTGAAAAGCTAACTTCAGCTCTGATTACAGCCTCATGTGGGGCACAGCTGTTACATTAAGTTGTCTATGGCTGTTGGCTGGGCTTAGTGTATAACAAGGAGGTGCTCTGGCTTATCACAGCACAGACATAACTGTACCATATACACACCACCATCAGATGAGCTCTCCCTTTTCATTTCACCCATATAAGCCAGTCCAGTCATTGAAGGACTCATGGTACTAAATCATTTCCCCTAGTAGACATATGCCAGCACCATGATTTTAAAAATTCAATAACTTTAAATTTTTGAGTGCACATGATCAAATCTACATTTATCAGTATAGATGAAACCTGGTTTTCAGCTTCTGTGTAGAGGAAAGAATATGAGCCACGACATTTTCTGGACCTGCATGTGTTTGAAACATGTGCTTTCAATTCCACACAAAAGAATCAAGTGCTAATTTTAGTAATGAGTGTTCCAAACTCAAGACTGTTAAAGAACTGAAATTACATCAATAGAACATTAAGACTGTTAAAAAACTGAAATTATATCAATAAAACAATGTCTCTATTTTATTTTCACTTACAACTAGGATAAGCTCTCAAAAGATTCTTTTTCCTAAAACATAACTTACATTATTAACCAATCCTGGTCAGCCTAACCCATATATACTCTATTTTATGTTCACCCATTTCCAGGCTGGTTCCCATTTTTCCATATCTTTAATACCTTGTGTCCTACAATCCTCAGCAAATGTCTCATGATAGTAAATGAGAATAACAAAAAATGGACTGTAAGTCATGTATCACATTTGACTTGTGGGCACAACATGCTAATTTGCCACAAAATATCATTGAGTGGTAATTAGCCACATTTGACAGTGGTATTGCATCCAAGTCTTTCCTAGCAATTTGAATGAACTTGTCATAGTTCAGTTCATCATGTCATCAGTCAAATGCTACACAGTGAGTACCATCTACAGTTACATACATAGTCTCTAAATAAATACCATCGTTGTCAATTTGGATTGACTTTACTATCAGATCTTCCCATAATGCCATGTGAAAGCAGAATGAAAATTGAAGCAGCATTTCCCATTACCTTCATTTGTGCTTCACAGCCCCCCCCGCCCCCCAAATGTTTAATTGGACCCCCAGTTTCGATATCAAGTTTGTTTTTTACTCAGTCTGCCTCCAGTTTTGATACCAAGGTTTTTTTTTAACTCTTAGTCTTGCACCCCATGTGGATACAGAGTTATTATTTTTATTTATCCATAGATAAACATTATGAAAAGATGTTAAAGCTGTAAATATGGTGTCATCTCTTGGGGACCCTGGACTTATAATAGCAACTTATTTAAAGAGAGTCTCACAATTAGTTGCATGGAACTAACCCTCCTTGTGTCCCTGTAATATGTCTATATATGTACATGGTGTTTGGGATTTTTAAAGTAGCTTTAAAAAATTTTCAGTCATATCACTACGTTGTCTGCAGTGACGCAGTTTATAGTGATGTCTAGCACTGAGGCATCATGCCGCAGACTGTAGCATGATGTTCCACCCAGTAACATCAGCCTGACACCCGGCCAACCAGTCCTAACACTAACCTCTTAATGCTGAGCACCAAGCGAGGCAGCTGTTAGTATAATTTGTATAAGAGTCTTTTTTATGACCTGGCTGGGGTTCAAACACACAACGTCCTGCATCAGAGGTGGTATGCGAACACAATAATTAGAATATTCAATAAGGATGTTATTTTATGAGTCGAAGGTTCCAGAATTTATGATTTAAGTTATCAATTTTTCAAATCAAACAATTTCCACTTTTCAGTCATAGAACTGAATTATAATAAAATGCATTTATATTTCTACAATTTCTGTTATTTCCTTTTGGGATTCTGGTACAGATTAAAGACCCAGAATATTGAAGAAGTTTCTTATTTAGTTCTTTATTTTATTTTTGGAATATGATAATGTTTGGCTGAAATTGATCTTAAATTGGGAGTGTTATATTATTTTCCAGCTTAAAATAGTTTTTTAAGATATGATGGTAACATTTTTTATATACTTTATGCACAAGTTTGGCATTTCTATAAAAAAATTACAGTAGCCCAATCTGCCCACCCATGTGTCATAATTGGCAACTAATGGAGGTAAGAGCCATGGTGGCTTTGTGGTTAGCATGCTGGACTTGTGACCAAATTGGTATGGGTTCAAATCCTGAATATGTTAAATATTATTAGTACATGTATTATAGCTTCTAGCTAAGGCTTACAGAGGACTTCAATCTGTAATCCATTTGAGTGTAATTAAGCACAAATCTCTGCTATACCTTGTATGTGTTGGATGATAATGTGTCACATCTTATTAGTTAAAGAGCAACAGTGTTAAATGTAGGGATCCACATTAAGCCTGAAGTTAAACATTTCAACTAGAGAATTCACTGGCCAGGATATGCAAGACATATGGTCACATCATCATGTACCCATGTCTTTATTTACCTGTAAGACGTACAGATGATAGGGACACACATCAAGTCAAATACCCATGTGTTTAACTGCCTATTACATGCACAGATAGTAGGGGACTTTTAGGGAGCTCTTAGTCAGGAACCAGATGGTAGGGGGACTTTTAGGGAGCTCTTAGTCAGGAACCAGATGGTAGGGGGACTTTTAGGGAGCTCTTAGTCAGGAACCATTCTAAGGGACTCCTCATGACTTTCCCCGTGTTAAGTTTTTCAATGGAAAACTAATAGCATGAGCTGTAATCTGAGTCCATTATTGGAGAAGAGTTATACTGTTTTGTTTGGTAGAGTACTAACTTATATGTTGTTATGGAGGTGGTATTATAACTATGGAATGTTTGTCAGTAAACATGTCATGAACTAGTAAAATGAAGAGTTGTGAACTAATTCCCAACTTGCACACAAATTCCCTTCATGTCCTAAAACTTTGGAGGTGGGGTTATTTTTTGTATATGATTTATTTATGTGTTCCTTTGCTATGATTACAAACTCCCAATTTTTACTCCCTCTCCCCAAAAAACAAACTTGTTATGCCACCAGTAAGTTTAAATAATTAGCTGAGTTGCTCTTGTACAGACCAGCAGACATTTTGTTCCTGATATACAGACCAGCAGACATTTTATAATGTTCCAGAGAGATCGTGTTCATCAATATGTATTCTGATCTTTTGGGGGACATTTGCATAAATAATGTCCTAAAATGTAGACATTCAGTGCAGGTTACTTTAATGTAGCTATGTTAGGAATTTTGTATGAATATGATGTTGTTCATTCTTTTCAGTCTAGATTATGTGAGAATACCTGCAGTCTAGATTATGTGAGAATACCTGCAGTCTAGATTATGTGAAAATACCTGCAGTCTAAATTATGTGAAAATACCTGCACAGTCTAGAGTATGTGAGAATACCTGCAGTCTAGATTATGTGAAAATACCTGCAGTCTAGATTATGTGAAAATACCTGCACAGTCTAGAGTATGTGAGAATACCTGCAGTCTAGATTATGTGAAAATATCTGCAGTCTAGATTATGTGAAAATACCTGCACAGTCCAGAGTATGTGAGAATACCTGCAGTCTAGATTGTGTGAAAATACCTGCACAGTCTAGATTATGTGAGAATACCTGCACAGTCTAGATTATGTGAGAATACCTGCAGTCTAGATTATGTGAGAATACCTGCAGTCTAGATTATGTGAGAATGCCTGCAGTCTAGATTATGTGAGAATACCTGCAGTCTAGATTATGTGAAAATACCTGCAGTCTAAATTATGTGAGAATGCCTGCAGTCTAGATTATGTGAGAATACCTGCAGTCTAGATGTGAGAATACCTGCAGTCTAGATTATGTGAGAATGCCTGCAGTAAATTCTAGAAAGATTCAGTCAAAAGAAATAATGAAACAAACTAAATCAAAACAAAATGCCTCACTTCTTTAGATGAACAGTTTCCTCCCCCTGATTTCGTATGAGGGATTTTTTGTTTGATTGCTTTTTTTTCTTTCTCCAAATAAGGATAATTTTCCAGAAAAGGATAACATTTCCAGATAAAGATAACATTTCCAGATAAAGATAACATTTCCAGATGAAGATAATATTTTCTGATAAGGATAACTCTCATTTGATTTGAATGATAAAAGTTTTCTTCCTTTACTGTTCATTTGTACATTGTAATTTGTGAAAGTAAATGTAAAATGGCTTGAAAAGCAAAATAACAAGATACATATATCGTGTTTACTAATATGGTACTAACCCTGTGAAGGCATTTGCAACACCAAACATGTCTAAAAGCCCATATGAAACTTCCACCTAAATGTGGATATGTATATTTTAAACACTTCTTTAAATGTAGATATAACCATTTACCAGTATGTGGAACTTTGTATAGACATGTTTTACATGCATATCCTGTCCCCAAGCACGTGTAGTCTTTCACCTATTCAACATGCACATTGCATCATAGACAAAAATTCAAATGGTTCAGTGCTAAACATTATTTTCATGATATGTTCTGTATATCCTCATAATTTGTACTAATTAATAGGGGGATAATTGTCCAAATAAAACACCTTGACTTCTCTGATGTGTTATGCTGAAATGAAACACCTTGACTTCTATGATGTGTTATGCTTAAATGAAATGCCTTGACTTTTATGATGTGTTATGCTGAAATAAAACACATTGACTTCTCTGATGTGTTATGCTGAAATGAAACACCTTGACTTCTCTGATGTGTTGTGCTGAAATGAAACACCTTGACTTATATGATGTGTTAAAAGAAACACCTTGACTTCTACAATGTGTTATACTTAAATGAAACACCTTGACTTCCATGATATGTTATGCTTAAAGAGCTGGCATCACTATCACTGCCCTTGTGATATCTTCACCTTTGTGAAAGACCGTGAACCTTTTAGGGGAAGAGAACACTGAATTTGAGCAGTTATTTAATGAGAACATTTAAATGGATACATACAGTCTCCCTGAGTGCTGCTATCACTTGTATAATGGAGGCAGAAGATATTTTTGGCTGAGAAGTACAGATTCTAAATCAGTTATTCAAAATACCTTTCGTTGAAAGGGGAAGTTTTAAAATGGCTGCTGGGGGGAGGCCCAAAAGGGATTCACCAAAAGTTCATTGGAGATTTATAAATGGATTAGGAGGGATCAAGTTAACTGGTAACTACTATACATTGCATGGATAAGAACTGACTTAACTCTTCTTGTTTGTTCTAGGATCAAAGGTTTTTCTCATAGGATTAATGTCAGCTGATTTTTGTCATGTGTCTTAAAATGGGAAAAATTATCAATTACATATCAGTGTTATTGTATTTTTGAATATAAATATTGTAGGTTCATAAATATTTCAGCAAGCTGGCCAGAGAGGTGACAATGAGGTCCCACCAAAAAGTGAGGTTATTTTGAGGTTCAGAGGGAGGCTGGGAAAAGTAAGATTGGAAGTGTATTGTGCAAGGATATATAGACAAAGAAGAAAATAGTGGCTCAGCAATGTCAGGCACATATCCTTGTGCTCCTCGCCATGATGGTTTCTGTGTTCAGCCAATTTTTAAATGCATTCAACTTAATTTTCTCAGTAGATACTGATACAGGTTGACATATGACTTTCAATGTCTAAAAAATGACCACATTGTTAAATGTATCGGTAATTCAGTACAGACTGGATAGTTTATTTCTCTGACCCACAGTATGCATTCCACAACCATGGGTATCCCAATGTAGTACCACAAATCATTCATTTTGTCATGATGCTAGGAATTCCACGATTTCAGGGCTTTTTTACATTCGATAAATATTTATTATCCACAAAAAAGTAACCATTTTGATTTTAAAAAATGAAGGACTGTCTGAAGTTGATGAGTGGTCCAGATTACGATGGGGATTTGTCAACTCTTTAGAGAGTTTAGCTTCTCTGGCTGTAAGGTCTATGCTTACACTTACCATGTGTCCATTGCCCATCTATCAGCATCTGTTAACAGTTACTTCTTAGCATGGTAGATGTCAGGTTTTTATTTGATTTGCATCAAACATTTTGTACAGTTTTAAATCATTCATATATCAGATGGCTTCAGATATGAGTGAGATGGATGCATATTAATGAGGTTATCTTGTATCTGATTGGTTTAGTTTTTTTACCACTCTGGAAACCATATTGCAGATCAGATTTGATTGAACACACATTAATGAGTTTGGTAATGAGGGGGATCCATACACATTAAGGAGTTTGATAATGAGGGGGATCAATGCACATTAATGAGTTTGATAATGAGGGGTATCAATGCACATTAATGAGTTTGATAATGAGGGGTATCAATACACATTAATGAGTTTGATAATGAGGGGATCAATACACATTAATGATGGGATCAATACACATTAATGAGGGAATCAATACACATTAATGAGGGGTATCACTACACATTAATGAGTTTGATAGTGAGAGGGATCATTGCACATTAATGAGTTTGATAATGAGGGGTATCAATACACATTAATGAGTTTGATAATGAGGGGGATCCATGTACATTAATGAGTTTTGACAATGAGGGGATCAATACACATTAATGAGTTTGATAATGAGGAGATCAATACACATTAATGATGGGATCAATACACATTAATGAGGGAATCAATACACATTAAAGAGGGGATCAATACACATTAATGAGGGGTATCACTACACATTAATGAGTTTGATAATGAGGGGTATCACTACACATTAATGAGTTTGATAGTGTGAGGGATCAATACACATTAATGAGTTTGATAATGAGGGGTATCAATACACATTAATGAGTTTGATAATGAGGGGATCACTACACATTAATGAGTTGGATAATGAGGGGGATCCATACACATTAATGAGTTTGATAATGAGGGGGATCCATACACATTAACGAGTTTTGACAATGAGGGGATCACTACACATTAATGAGTTTGATAATGAGGGGTATCAATACACATTAATGAGTTTGATAATGAGGGGATCACTACACATTAATGAGTTGGATAATGAGGGGGATCCATACACATTAATGAGTTTTGACAATGAGGGGATCACTACACATTAATGAGTTTGATAATGATGGGTATCAATACACATTAATGAGTTTGATAATGAGGGGGATCCATACACATTAAGGAGTTTGATAATGAGGGGGTTCCATACACATTAAGGAGTTTGATAATGAGGGGTTTCACTACACATTAAGGAGTTTCATAATGAGGGGTTTCACTACACATTAAGGAGTTTAATAATGAGGGGGATCCATGCACATTAATGAGTTTGATAATGAGGGGTATCAATACACATTAATGAGTTTGATAATGAGGGGTATCAATACAAATTAATGAGTTTGATAATGAGGGGGATCCATGTACATTAATGAGTTTTGACAATGAGGGGATCACTACACATTAATGAGTTTGATAATGAGGAGATCAATACACATTAATGATGGGATCAATACACATTAATGAGGGAATCAATACACATTAAAGAGGGGATCAATGCACATTAATGAGGGGTATCACTACACATTAATGAGTTTGATAATGAGGGGTATCAATACACATTAATGAGTTTGATAGAGTGAGGGATCAATACACATTAATGAGTTTGATAATGAGGGGTATCAATACACATTAATGAGTTTGATAATGAGGGGATCACTACACATTAATGAGTTGGATAATGAGGGGGATCCATACACATTAATGAGTTTGATAATGAGAGAGATCCATACACATTAACGAGTTTTGACAATGAGGGGATCACTACACATTAATGAGTTTGATGATGATGGGTATCAATACACATTAATGAGTTTGATAATGAGGGGTATCAATACACATTAATGAGTTTGATAATGAGGGGTATCAATACACATTAATGAGTTTGATAATGAGGGGATCACTACACATTAATGAGTTGGATAATGAGGGGGATCCATACACATTAATGAGTTTGATAATGAGGGGGATCCATACACATTAATGAGTTTTGACAATGAGGGGATCACTACACATTAATGAGTTTGATAATGATGGGTATCAATACACATTAATGAGTTTGATAATGAGGGGTATCAATACACATTAATGAGTTTGATAATGAGGGGATCACTACACATTAATGAGTTGGATAATGAGGGGGATCCATACACATTAATGAGTTTGATAATGAGGGGGATCCATACACATTAATGAGTTTTGACAATGAGGGGATCAATACACATTAATGAGTTTGATAATGAGGGGATCACTACACATTAAGGAGTTTAATAATGAGGGGGATCCATGCACATTAATGAGTTTGATAATGAGGGAGATCCATAAACATTAATGAGTTTTGATAATGAGGGGATCAATACACATTAAGAAGTTTGATAATGAGGGGATCAGTACACATTAAGGAGTTTGATAATAAGGTGATCCATACACATTAAGGAGTTTGATAATGAGGGGATCAGTACACATTAATGAGTTTGATAATTAGTGGGATCCATACACATTAAGGAGTTTGATAATTAGTGGGATCCATACACATTAAGGAGTTTGATAATGAGGGGATCACTACACATTAATGAGTTTGATAATGAGGGGGATCCATACACATTAATGAGTTTGATAATGAGGGGTTTCACTACACATTAAGGAGTTTCATAATGAGGGGTTTCACTACACATTAAGGAGTTTAATAATGAGGGGGATCCATGCACATTAATGAGTTTGATAATGAGGGAGATCCATAAACATTAATGAGTTTTGATAATGAGGGGATCAATACACATTAAGGAGTTTGATAATAAGGTGATCCATACACATTAAGGAGTTTGATAATGAGGGGATCAGTACACATTAATGAGTTTGATAATTAGTGGGATCCATACACATTAAGGAGTTTGATAATTAGTGGGATCCATGCACATTAAGGAGTTTGATAATGAGGGGATCACTACTCATTAATGAGTTTGATAATGAGGGGGATCCATACACATTAATGAGTTTTATAATGAGGGGTTTCACTACACATTAAGGAGTTTGATAATGAGGGGTTTCACTACACAATAATGAGTTTGATAATGAGGGGGATCAATACACATTAATGAGTTTGATAATGAGTGGTTTCATTACACATTAATGAGTTTGATAATGAAAGGGATACATGCACATTAAGGAGTTTGATAAGGAGGGGGATCACTAAACATTAATGAGTTTGATAATGAGGGGGATCACTACACATTAATGAGTTTGATAATGAGGGGGATCCATACACATTAATGAGTTTGATAATGAAGGGGATCCATACACATTAATGAGTTTGATAATGAGGGGGATCCATACACATTAAGGAGTTTGATAATTAGTGGGATTCATGCACATTAAGGAGTTTGATAATGAGGGAGATCCATACACATTAAGGAGTTTGATAATGAGGGGATCCATACACATTAAGGAGTTTGACAATGAGGGGATCACTACACATTAAGGAGTTTGATAATGAGGGGTTTCACTACACATTAAGGAGTTTGATAATGAGGGGTTTCACTACACATTAATGAGTTTGATAATGAGGTGTTTCACTACACATTAATGAGTTTGATAATGAGGGGTTTCACTACACATTAAGGAGTTTGATAATGAAGGGGATCCATACACATTAAGGAGTTTGATAATGAGGGGGATCACTACACATCAATGAGTTTGATAATGAGGGGGATCCATACACATTATTGAGTTTGATAATGAGGGGGATCCATACACATTATTGAGTTTGATAATGAGGGGGATCCATGCGCATTATTGAGTTTGATAATGAGGGGGATCCACACACATTGTGCACCTCTGGCCAAGAGACATGCGGCTTTTCTTTTCATGGCCTTGTTTTTTCATTCTCTTTTTTTTAATAAATATTATAGTAAATTGACATATTATTCTTTATCTATTCTACATTGTACAGTGTTTTGATTGACTGAATCTTATTTTGACTTCACTGTGGTTGGTGTGCAGAAGTAAATCTAGCTTGCAAAAGTGAACACACTAAAATCTTCACAAGCTTTGCATAAACAGTAAAACCTGTCTTGAGAGATTACTAAGATGAAAGACCACCTGTCTTGAGAGACTAGGTTTTCCTTGAACAGATTTATTGGTTTATAGTGTTATGACCTGTCATTAGAGACCATTATTTTTTTGGCAGAAGGGATGGTCTTTCAAAACAGGTTCTCCTATACTGGTAATGGAACTAGAATTTATAGGGTTGGACCAAAGTTTGGGCTCTGTGACAGTACCATCAGGATAATTGCTGAGGGGGTGGGGACAATGCACAAGAACAAAACAGGCCCATAAAGCAAAATCTAGCAAAAATTAAAATACATTGTACCTAAATGTAAATTGAAAGAAAAATGTCAGGTGACCATAAAGACAGTTTTGTACTGTATAGCCATGGGTCTTAAGAATTTCAATTTTTCAACTTGACACCTGCAGGTATTGTTTCAGTGATGATCTACATGGTCATTATGTTTAGTGGTTTCTGTATTGAAAACAAGAGCATGCATTTTAAAACAGCTTGGTTACATGCCAATTTTATCTGGTATCAGTGATTACAATCAAAGTCTTGTTCTTTTCTGAATTTTGCAATACTGACATTTGGTCACTCACAAAGTTGATGCTGATTAATATGCAGTAAAGAAAATGATAAATAGAGGACATAAAGGATGACCCAAACAAATGCATTGGGCATAAAATATGCAGACTGGCACACTGCTGTACCCAGTTTACTCAAATAAATAACCCTCTATGCATTGTTATGAATACCATTGGAATACAGACAGGGGTGGACAGTTATTGGTGGCCTTCATTGGTCTGTTGCAATGCTGCAAGTGATAATATAGTGTGACATCGTTAGTCTGATCCCACTAAGAGATCGGCTTTTTCCACATAATTCAGTGTCTGGACAACTGTTTAATTTAAGTAAAATAATAATGCAACTTGGAGACTGTTTAGGTTTAAGTGAGTGAAAAATCCAGAGAAATTGCATGTGTATTATTAACCTTTTATTGTATGATGCATGGAACTACATCACACTCTTAAGTGGCATATCAATCAGCTAAATTTCAGGGTTGGGAGTTGGGGAGGGGAGCTAAATGGTTGTAAAATTATATATATATATATATATATATATATATATAGAGAGAGAGAGAGAGAGAGAGAGAGAAGGGGGGGGGCAGGTCTCATAATATGCTGATATGCCCAGTGGCTGATTTCAGGTGGTCTCACTATAAGGCAGTATATTGTATGACTCCCATGGACAGCATTATACAGAGGGAATACTGTATCACATACTTCATTATAACGTAGTCTCACTATAAGGCAGTATATTGTATGACTCCCATGGACAGCATTATACAGAGGGAATACTGTATCACATACTTCATTATAAGATAGTCTCACTATAAGGCAGTACACATCCTGTGATGATTATGGTCAGAATTTAGTGGTTATTTCTATTATTCATCTTTTTTTCTTTGTTCTGAATTTGCCATTTTTCTTCTTTATGTTTCCTTTTTTCTGAATTATTATTCTCTGTTGAATATTGTTGATAAACATAATGGACATGGCTCTGCAGGTATCAAACCCACAACCCTTGCATCATGGGTCTGGCACTCTACCAACTTAGTTTTTATGGTTCTTTATAATTGAAGAAAGACCATGATATGTTTAATGCATGTAGAATTGACCATGATATGTTTAATGCATGTAGAATTGACCATATATGTTTAATGCATGTAGAATTGACCATGATATGTTTAATGCATGTAGAATTGACCATGATATGTTTAATGCATGTAGAATTGACCATGATATGTTTAATGCATGTAGAATTTGACCACGATACATTTAATACATGTAGAATTTGTATTCAGTTTTTATTTATCACCTTTGAAAGGTCTTAAATGTTGATTCATTACTTTAAGTGGGAAAATACATTATGTAATGTATATAAATAACCTGATGTACTTGAATTGATGATTGCCTAAAGCTGATTAGATTTCCTCAAGGTGTAATGACCCATATTAAACATACACAAGTTTTGAAATACCAAGTGATCAATATCACTTCTCACAAAGCAGATTAAATGAAGAATGTCAATCACTCAGACAGTGCAAGCTGCAGATAAAAAGGGTTTGAACTATAAAAAAATTATTATATGAAGATTATATCTGACAGTTAGTGGCTGTTTTCATGAAATGTATTTACTCCATTTCCATGGAAATGTGATTAAAAAAATTTAGTGTCAATTAGGATGCACACTTTGATAGATATCCGCAAATGTACAGCATTTTCACTGGGTCACATATAGTTCATGCTCTTGCACTAAACTTTAATTTTAAATCTAGAAAGTTGAAAGTTACACTTTGTATAGATTTACTTATTCCTCTTTGGTTTCTTTATCAATCATCAGGGGATTTTCGTTTTCAAACTCATCGACAGACACATCATATCCTGGTATCAACAAAGATGACTCTTAATCTGTTACAAAATTTTACACCAACTACGTCACCATTTTTTTCTATGTTTGTATCCAATAATACCAAACATCTTATTCCACTTAACTATACACTACGTGCTTTTTTATGCTTAAATATATCTTTGATAAACTTATCACCTAGGGCCAGCTGACTAGTTTCTACTTCGCTGTAGATTTCTTCATATTTCTACTTGAGGTCGGTGAGTGTGCATGCCATCTATATATTACTGCTGACATCATTTCTCTTCTCATGAGAAATTTCTGGCAGTTAATTGTAGAAGCTGTTGTCATTAGCTATTTCAGTTGTTTTTGACTGGTGACTGAGTTAGCAACTTGAAGGTTTCCATTACAGTGTCATACAGTGACTTTTCTGCTGCTTTATTATATTCTTCAAAATGTTTTTTTGTAGTGCTTACTTCAATGTGATCGCTATTCCAGTTAATCTATTAAGATGCTCTAGATATGTCTATTAAACATGTTTTGGGCCTCTTACCAAATCAACACATTCAATTTTAAGTGATTTGATCTCTTTTGTGACTGCATAAACACATGATTGATTTGGTAATTTATTCCCTGCTTAGCCACTAACGCGAATTCTTTCACAATACTATATGTCAAACTATGTTTGTTTAATGGCATTATATAATAGCCCACCATAATTTTTTAATAGCTAATCACTTAGTTATTGCCTATGTATATTGATTTGCCTGTGAGCTCACAGCACTGCATCTTCCATCCCATGACAAGCTTCCACATGGAGTCACATAGGCTAGAATCAGACACACGAGATTTCAAAAATGCCTATTATCATACTACTATGATAACCCATTTGCACAAAGCAGCACATGTTGCATATTAGTCCATTTTATATCTTTCTAAGTAGCTCCAGAGCTGCATATACATTTGCACTTGCGATCTCCTAAATACCAAACTTTTGTTATGATGCATTTCACATTCTGTATACCATATATTCACTTACAAGTCAATCCAACTGAATCCAACATAGATCTTGATCTGCCATTCACATGATGCAGTGGCAGATCAGGGTCTACTGAAAACTCCTAATAAAACTTCATGGAACTGGTACAGTATATGCACTAATAGATCTGGGTCTTAACTGTTTATAGTTTGACTTTTAGTGAGAACATGTAATTAATGTAATGTTCAGGACTGACCACCCCTAGTGGTTAAAGTGTCTGCCTCAGAAGCAGGAGGTTGTGGGTTTGAACCTCGGCCAAGTCATACCAAAGACTTACAAAAATGGTACTAACAGCTGCCTTGCTAGGCATTCAGCATTAAGAGGTTAGTGTTAGGACTGGTCGGCCTGGTGTCAGGATAATGTGACTGGGTGGGACATTATGCTACATGTCTGCAGCATGATGCCCCAGTGCTAGACATCACTATAAACTGGCACACTGCAGACATTGTAGCGATATGACTGAAAAATTGTTAAAGCTATGTTAAAAATCCTAATCACACATGCACACATGTTCAGGACTCTATCAGTCCAATTTGAAACAATCCTGTTTTTGCATTACACTTGCTGTGTCATATTCTTTATATTAAAAAAAAACATAAAAAATCGCTTCTTCCAGCCATTGTCTCCCTTAATTGGTTGGAATTTTTCCACATTTGGACTACTACTGCATTAGTTAGTTACATGGTTTCTAATGGCACTTTAAACACATTGTTGGTTATATCATGCCAGATAAATGGCTGCTAAATGTCTTTCCCATGGAATCACAGAAGCAGGTGACCCTGGCTGATTTGGGTAGGTATTAAACCTGCATCCCTTCAATTGCAAGTCCAACACTCTATCAACTGAGCTACAGGACACACTGTACTAATTATACGGAAGAACTGTGAACCAAACTAGAAATGGGTAAACAAATAATAGAGTATTTACGGGTTTGGTGGTCCATAATTGGTTAATAATGAAAATTAAATTTTAGTAAAAATATCTTTTGAGAGCTTATCCTATATGTAATGTAACAAAAATATAGACAAATTTCTACTGATGCAATTTTAGTATTTTTACAGGCTTGACTCAGGAGTACTCAATAATGAAAGTAGCACCTGATTCATTTGGTGCAGAATCAATAACTTGTGTTTCATGCACATGTAGATAAACAAAATGCCACAGCTCATATGGTGTTCTCCACACATAATCTTGCACCAAGGTTATATGTGCATGGAGAATTATAGGTCTCATCATCAGCACCCAGAAATTTTAAGTTATTGAATTTTGAATATGATAGTGTTTCCATATGTTCAGTATT
Organism: Sinohyriopsis cumingii; assembly: GCA_028554795.2. Classification (NCBI taxonomy): domain Eukaryota; kingdom Metazoa; phylum Mollusca; class Bivalvia; order Unionida; family Unionidae; genus Sinohyriopsis; species Sinohyriopsis cumingii. Next base: position 5,462,950 of record CM068838.1, on the reverse strand, counting down.
GGAGTTGAATTAGTACTGTGAGTCCTATATGCAACCTATACCATAATAGGAGCTTGTTGTTTCCATGGTTACCATGTGCATCCAGCGTATCATTTTGGTGGTTTTTGCATATGACAATCGTAATGGAGTCTTTTTTTCATAGTTTGCATGTGATTTTGGAGACAAAATCTATACAAAAGACAGATGGGGATGGTTTTATACACTGGACAGTGGCAGTAGATAGCTCAGGCCATGGGGAAAAGAGCATAGTATGGCCTGATGGCAGAATTTCATATGATGGTGCCCACATATTGGCCTATATGGTTAAATACCATTTAACACATGCAACAATTCCCCAAAAGGGGGTGGGGGGATTTTAAATGTAAGCCACTTATGTCACAATCACTTATGTATCAGTACTGATCATTTAACTTTAGAGACACATTCAGCAGATCCAAGCAGTGAACATTGTAAAAATCAAGGACTGTGGACAAAACTGCACATGCTGCATTGCCTCAACCTGTAAATTGCATTATTATATGTCGAGTCACATTGAATATCAATTAATTTTATCTTATTTCTTATCAATGAATTAAACTCCTTGACACCTTTTCTATGTTCAGCATGTTTCTCATATTGGTACATTCAATTTTTTGGCAAACAGTATTGGAACTTTTCTGCATCCCTTTTGTTGAGGGAACAGGGAGGGACATTTTCACTTAAAAGAATAGTTTTCAACCCTTCATTCCCAATAGAAGTTTTCAAAAGTCCTATCTGTGTTGCATTATTTACACAGGCAGTTTTTCTTCCCCAACCTCTCTTCAGCATCTCTTCATACAGTTGAAACATTCTTGATGTATAACTGCATGGTGAACATATTGCTCTCTCCCACAACACCAGACCTCTTTTCTCTTCATGTACCAAGTCCCATGATAAAAAACCTTTATAGTCAGGGTGTTGGAACTGGTGCTTTCGGAACACATTATTCCACATTTCAGCATTTTGTCCTGTGTGCACTAAGCAATATGTGTTTTGTTCACCAGATCTGTTGTTGTGAATAGATGAAAACAAGCTTCATGTCAGAAATATGGTTTCATATTTGAAACAAAAGCTATTTGTAAAGCCAATATTGCTCTGCACTTACTATCAAGTAATAGTAAGGAATCATTTAGCTGTAAATTAGAGCTTGCTACTTGGTTTGCCAAATCAAGGTGTATTCCCTCCTCTTTGACTGTAATTGAGTGATTGCAAGGTTTGCTTTGTTTCTCTTTTGTTCAATAATGTATACATTTTATTTAGCTTTATATTAAAAAGTAAGTAATTTAACACTGCTTATGGTGGAAAGTAGCCACAATAATGATTTTGAGACTTTTTCTTAACTTTTTATGAGTTTTGGGTAAATGTAGGTATAGATTTATGTATTAGACAACTTTAATATGCAATTCCATTCCATTACTTAAATTTAACAAGTAGTTTATGCAGTGATACATTTTATCAGTGTCTGAATATTGCATAGAAACATGGAATTGTCTTGGCATCATAAAGTTTTTCACATATTTCTCCACCTCCAGCTTACTTAATAGCTTGAGCCACAGCAGTTTGTTCATACACTTTCTATCTCCAACATCAATGTCAGCATTATAGGAACTTTGGATAGCTTTTTCAAATTTGTCTTTTGTTGTCCTTATGTAATAAGCCTCAAGTGGCTGTGTCTTTTGGGTTGATGCACACTTTCCCCCTTGCTGTGGGGAACATTACCAGGCTTGAAGAAATTACTCTATTATTTGCTTCCTCACCCTTCCCCATAGTTTTATACCTAAAAGTAGCACTCTGTTATTTAATTCTTCAGTATAATAAAGCTTATGGAACTTTTCTTTGGCTTTTATACCTTTTTATTAAGATTTGGGGGTGATGAATCACATGTGATGATAGTTTAAATAGGTTTGGAATGTCAGCATCTCTTGATGCTTATGGGTGTGTGTATTTGTTTTGGTCACAAAAGGGCAATGGCCTCTTATCATTTTGACCTGTCATGTGGCACACTTATTTGTTTTGTTTGATTGATATGAATAGGGATGCACTGCATCTTATTTCTGTGAGAGTTAGCAAGAAAAGAAATGCAATTTTGAAATTTAAAACATTTAAAACTTGTCTTATAGCCAGTGAGAGATGAAAATACAATGCATCATGTAATTTGATACCCTGTGATGTCATACTTGCTGATGTCAGCATGCTTGTTTTTTTGTGTAGCATGAATGCCATAGAAAGATAACATGAAGATACAAAGGCAGAAAACAATTATTTTAATAACAAGAATTAGCCACTAATAAGTACAATACAACACAGCAACATGTAATGCGGATACAATTTAGCTATAGACATTAGTATCACATAAAATGCTATTGCACTATTAGCCATGCACAAGTATGGCCAATTCTTTCTTACAATTATGCTCCAAAATCAATGAGTAAAATACAACTTTGTCTAAAAAAATTAAATCTGTTTATAGGACACACAGTACTAATTATACGGAAGAACTGTGAACCAGTCTAGAAATGGGTGAACAAATAATAGAGTATTTACGGGTTTGGTGGTCCATAATTGGTTAATAATGAAAATTAAAATTTTAGTAAAAATATCTTTTGAGAGTTTATCCTATATGTAATTAAAAAAAATATAGACAAATTTCTGCTGATGCAATTTTAGTATTTTTACAGGCTTGACTCAGGACTACTCAATAATGAAAGTAGCACCTGATTCATTTGGTGCAGAACCAATAACGTGTTTTATGCACATGTAGATAAACAAAATGCCACGGGTCATATGATGTTCTCCACACATAAGCTTGCACCAAGGTTAGTTGTGCATGGAGAATTATAGGTCTCATCATCAGCACCCAGAAATTTTAAGTTATTGAATTTTGAATATGATAGTATTTCCATATGTTTACTATTGGAGTTGAATTAGTACCATGAGTCCTACAGTTCCCATCCACATCAGTATTAATATTCATCTTCTTTCTTTTCAGACCTATTACCAGGTATTGAGGATTTTCTGGTTACAGTGCTTGCAAATGAAAATCTTTCTCCACAAGCTGAAGAAAAGAGACAGTTTTTCTTGGAGCGTCTTGATATAATTAAACTCCCACCCTCGCTCCCACCACGTGTCCAAAAGCCAACTCAAGGTATGCATCTAAATTGCAAATTTGTCTACTGTTCTGTTACAAAGTTCAAAAACTTTATGCAAAATTATGTTATGTTTCTTTGCTTTTTATTTCATAAATAACACAAATTGCCATCATGGTAGTTTAAATCTGATAAAACTCTAGTATGATCTTTCCAAGTATTCAACATCTTAATGAGACTGGTATATGAAATTTGTCTCAGCAATAAAAAGAATACTCGGCTATAGATAATACCAGTTTAGAAAGGAAGCACCTACTTGTAACCAGTTTATAAAGAACACCTGCTTATGATAACACCAAGGTAAATTGGATGCCTGCTTACAAATGACACCAACTTATAAATAACACTGACTTATACATGACACTTGTTTATATATGACACCAACTTATAAAAGACACCTACTTATAATGACACTGACTTCTAAAGAATACCTACCTATAAAAGGCACCAACCTTTTACGTGCATCTGCTTATAAATGACACCACTTGTAAAAACACCTACTTATAAATTACACCAACTTATAAATTACACCTACTTATAAATTACACCAACTTATAAAGAGCACCTGCTTATAAAAGACACTAACTTGTAACAGAAACATACTTAAGAGTGACACCTTATAATGACACCAACCTATAAAAACACCTACATGTAAATGACACCAACTTATAAAAAGCACCTTGTTATAAATGACATCAACTTACAAAGAGCACCTGCTTATAAATTACACCTGCTTATAATAGACATGTGCTTATAAAGAGCACCTACATACAAATGACAACATCTTGTAACAGAGACAAAAATATCTGAAACTAAGCTACTTATAAATAATTCCAGTTTATAAATAACATCTTATAAAGGAAACCATTTGAGCCAGTTTGCAGGGTAGACTAGACTTACAATATAAAGTTTTAATATTGACCTTGCCACATATTATAATAGAATAATGTTTTTGAAAGTATAAAAAGTATGGCATCATAGTGTGTTAGTTTCTTTCCATGGAATTGAGAGGCAGTTGATAACCTATACACACTGCAGCAACATTTTTGCACAGTCTGTAATGTAATATTGAACTGGTTGCATAAAAAAGAACCAATTGCAGTTTCTCACTAAAACTTTATCGTGGAATTAAATAAAGTTTTGTGTTTTAATACTGACAAAGTTTAGTTAAATGAGTTCAGTATTTTTAATGCCGCTTTTAATACTGGCACATAAATCGTCTTTGGTAAGTCAGTTAATGAATATGACATTGGAGTTTGGACAAACTCTTCAGTGAAACTTTACTTTGTTTTCAAAATAGCATAATCAAATGATGACAAAAAATATAGAGCGAAAATTATGTTTCATTATTATAACATAGTCTCACTAAAATTCTGTTATAGAATAACATGAAACTCCTGAGGATGTGATAACCTCATAAATCCTGGGCAAGAGATCCCTTCCAGTCTCACCATGCCATATAGTATCCCATCACATTCATAGAACTGGGCAAGAGATCCCTTCCAGTCTCACCATGCCATATAGTATCCCATCACATTCATAGAACTGGGCAAGAGATCCCTTCCAGTCTCACCATGCCATATAGTATCCCATCACATTCATAGAACTGGGCAAGAGATCCCTTCCAGTCTCACCATGCCATATAGTATCTTCATTAACTTGGTGACAGAGTACTGCTTTACTGGTGGAGGAAAGCTTGTCTACCATCACTTCCAATTGTCCAAGTGTATCACAGTCTCATTGGGAAAACAGTCTATTAATGTTGGCAAATTCTCCATTAAAACACCATATCTGACCAGGTATTTGTATTAGGTACATGATTTCATATGCCAATAAATTAGCCCCACACCTATAATGATATTGACTGATGTTTATGGAGCTGATATTGCCTTTTAAAACCTGCATAAATCTGCAGACAATTTTGTCTGCATATATTGGTGTAGCTTTTATTCACTTATTAGTATTTCTCTTGCCCATTGAGATGCCATTGGCTTAGGGGTTGTTTTGGTGATATGTACTTAATATTTCCAGATTAAATTCTATGTTTAGCAACTTCTAAATCATTGTACAACCCTCAGTCCTGTGGACATTTTGAATTTCATGCTTCATGTGGCTATTAACAAATTCTGATAAGGGTCTAAACTGTAAGCAGAATATTCCAGAAAGATCTTGCACAAAGCAAAATTGCACATTTTTATAAACTGGTGATATCAGACTCACTTATCGTCAGTCGGTATCAACACAGATTTGGGTGGTTGATCTATAAGACTACTGATTTCTTCATGCTGACCAAGCTTGTCTTACAATGTCAAATACAAATAAAATGTTTCATCTTCTAAATAGTTTCCTGGCAAATTTGTGCTTGTATCAATGTCTTCTCCTTTTCTCTTCATAGATGTCAGACAATGCACCCATATGTTAAGTTCCTTCTCATCTTTTTTGCATCTCTTTCATGCTTAAGATATGGTCATAAATGGCATTTTTTAGAGTGGCAATAAAAGTTTCCACTATCCTTAAACTGACCTATGTTCTCTTTTTTATTGACCACTTTGTCAGATGCATTATCAGTGGCTTCATCCTCAAATTATAATGATCCACATTATCAGAAAATTTTCTTGCCATTTACTCAAGTTTTCTTGCATTATATAGGACAGCATCATCATCTGATACTAGCAAGGAACAATGCAACTGTTCTGCAACTATATTTTCCAGTTCCTGATACAATAATAAATGGCAACTGCACTTGATGCACAAAAGGCTGATTAAATAATTATTGAAAACCCCAAAGGCATTATTTTCTGTGCAGTTAATGATTCTTTCATTTTATTTGAATTTGTGGTCATTGTTATTTTCCCATAAGGTTTGACAGTTTTTAATATAACTCACCAGATTATATTGATGACACCTCATTAGATGAAAGAAGATGATTTTGATTGACATTCTGGAATTTACCTGAATGTACCTATTGAAAACACCTGTTGAAACAAAATATAATTTACCTGAATGTACCTACTGAAAAATACTTGCTGAAACAAAATATAATTTAATGGAATGTACATACTGAAAAATATCTTCTGAAACAAAATATAATTTAACTGAATGTACCTACTGAAAACACCTGCTGAAACACAAAATTAATTTACCTGAATGTATCTACTGAAACACAAAATTAATTTACCTGAATGTACCTACTGAAAACACCTGCTGAAACAAAATATAATTTAACTGAATGTATCTACTGAAAACACCTGCTGAAACACAAAATTAATTTACCTGAATGTACCTACTGAAAACACATGCTGAAACACAGTATAATTTACCTGAATGTACCTACTGAAAACACGTTCTGAAACACAATATAATTTACCTGTCTGTCCCCAATGTAAATATCTACTGAAACACAATATAATTTACCTGAATGTACCTACTGAAAACACCTGCTGAAACACAATATAATTTACCTGAATGTACCTACTGAAAACACCTACTGAAACACAATATGATTTACCTGAATGTACCCAATGTAAATGTCTACTGAAACACAATATAATTTACCTGAATGTACCTACTGAAAACACCTACTGAAACACAATATGATTTACCTGAATGTACCTACAGAAAACACCTACTGAAACACAATATAATTTCCCTGAATGTACCTACTGAAAACACCTACTGAAACACAATATGATTTACCTGAATGTACCCAATGTAAATATCTACTGAAACAAAAAGTTGATATTCAAGGGTCATGAAATATTTTGCACTACATGTACATTACAAAGTTACTTCAGTTTGTAAAAAGTGGTTCATGATAAATTAGAGTAGTCACATAGTCATTTGAAATGTTATTTTTAAATGTTTTTCTGTTTCTTCTTTTTTGTATAATTCAACCCTGTAAATATTTTTAGATTTAATGGCCTTCTGAAAACTTTCATTGCACTATAACCTTGATTTTATAATCAAAGAAAATCATGTCAATTATCATCTTCAATTCTTTTAAAATTATAATTTCTTAATCATAAAATAAAGTATATGCAAAGGTGTCAGTAATGTAAAATTTGAAAGTGATGCAGTTTTTATCATTACGGTAGAGGGTCCAGATATTTCAATTATTTGATAGTGGGAGAAGTAGTTGTGTTATTGCAACAGAAATGTTAGTCACCATTTTCACCAGCATGACAGGTTTAGTTACCGGTAAATATCTTCATCTATTTGCATGTGAATTAAAGAAATACAAGTTACTTCCTTTTTCATTACGTTCAGGGGTCATTCATTATTCAGAACGTGTCTGTAACAGCAGGAGAAGCTCGAGTTCAGGCATCAGGGTGAATAGCAATATTATTTTGATAGTTTTCATCTCAGACTTCTCACATTAAGTTGGCTGCCTTTGGATCTAGTCAGTTTTAATAAATGACTACTTGTCAGTTTTAATAACTGACTACTTGTCAATTTTAATAACTAACTACTTGTCAATTTTAATAACTAACTACTTGTCAATTTTAATAACGGACTACTTGTCAATTTTAATAACTGACTACTTGTCAGTTTTAATAACTGACTATTTGTCAATTTTAATAACTGACTACTTGTCAGTTTTAATAACTGACTACTTGTCAATTTTAATAACTGACTATTTGTCAATTTTAATAACTGACTACTTGTCAGTTTTAATAACGGACTATTTGTCAGTTTTAATAATGGACTATTTGTCAATTTTAATAACTGACTATTTGTCAGTTTTAATAACTGACTATTTGTCAATTTTAATAACTGACTATTTGTCAATTTTAATAACTGACTACTTATCAGTTTTAATAACTGACTACTTGTCAATTTTAATAACTATTTGTCAATTTTAATAACTGACTATTTGTCAATTTTAATAACTAACTACTTGTCAATTTTAATAACTGACTACTTGTCAATTTTAATAACTAACTACTTGTCAATTTTAATAACTGACTACTTGTCAATTTTAATAACTGACTACTTGTCAATTTTAATAACTGACTAATCCAGATGTTGTTTTTATAGCATAAGCAAATCAATATCAGTTTATCGTTTGAAGTCCATCAAGATTTCACGATAGCACGGAATAAAGAGAGGAGTAATTTTGTCTTGAACATAAATCTGGGAGAGAACAAAATATACCCATAATTATCATTTTGCTGTACAGTGATATTTGGTGCATGGTATTTGTTTAAAATCCAAATTTAAAGGTGATCCTGTTTACAGCAGTCACTTGTGTGCAGTGGACAGTTTTGCCTTTTCCCATGAATGATCGCTAATTTCAGGTTTGACTGTATTGCAATATATTAGCTGTTTCAAGAGTAATAGTGTCACAGCTAACAGTAAGATTGATTTTGAAGACAAATGTTTAGACATAATGCAAATTTATAATCATACTTTTTATTCAACATTTTTAAACAACTTACTACAATATTAATTATTAGAACTAGTTAACTTGGATGTGACAGCAAGAAGTGAGGGATGATCAATGAAATTATCTTGCTTCAATCAAAAGTTACTTGTTTTCAGTAATGGCATGAAACCTGTCTTTACATTTACCTTTAGATATAAGATTCTGGTAAACAACTCAACTTGGAAATGGCTTGGCATTTTTCTGGTTAATTTCTATCCATATAGCTTCAATGTCTCTCTAGGGCCTTTCTGTTTTCATATACAGTATTTTCCCAAACAATATAAATATATATACTGTTATTCCCCCACCTCTACAATTTGTGATCCTGTCTGGTATTCTTCAGTTTCAATCATCCTGTCAGGGTGTTTCACTTTAAGCTTAGATTCTAAAAAAAAACAACCTGGAAATTAATATGTATATTGTTTGATCTTAATATGAATTTCATTTTCTCAGTATAATATAGAGTCCATGTATATTGATACAACCTAGTGTGAAGTCCTTTTCCTTTTGAAGTGACCGCTCTGGTGGCCTAGGGGTTAGATCCCCGGCCGAGTCTTACAAAAGGTTAAGAGGTTAATGTTAGGACTGGTCGGCCTGGTGTCAGGATAATGTGACTGGGTGGGACATCATACTACATGTCTGCGGCATGATATCCCAGTGCTAGACATCACCATAAACTGCCAACTTGCAGACATCGTAGCGATATAACTGAAAAATTGTTAAAACTACGTTAAAAATCACATAGAGTTAAAGTGTATATAGTTAGAAGCGCAAGGACAGACATCTTTGTAGATAAATAGGGCAGCCATTCATCCCGTAATATATAGACAGTTTCATTTCAGCTTGTCTGCCCCCTTCTTAATGTGATAATTTTAGCATGTGTGCAAAGGAGTGTCTTGTATTCATGTATTCCATCAGTGGCCACCCTATAGATAAGGCTTGGGGAATTAGATTGGTTTTTAAATAGACAGACCGACAGACAGAAAAAGAGAGGGAGAGAGAACTGAAAATTAAACTTCACCAAGAGTTATTGATATATTGGCATAATCGCATGTCAAATAGTTTGTCTTGATATTGGTCATTTGTCACTTTTATATGCTTTGTAGACTACTTTTATTGATACATTAAATCCTGTCTTGAAGGACCACTTCTGTGAAAGACCATCTGTCTTGAAGGACCAGTTCTGTGAAAGACCATCTGTCTTGATAAACCAGGTCCTCAAAGCACAGATTGATTGATTATTTATTATTATGATATTTTTTCTGGTCAGAAGGGGTGGTCTCTCAGGAGAGGTTCTACTGCATCTGTACCTATGTAAACCCAAAAACTATTACCGTTTATGCTCACGTATAAGCCCGTTTGCGTATAAGCCCCCCTCCCAAAAAAAAAAACTGAACTGGTATAAATCCTAAAAAGTTCACGACCCGCGTATAAGCCGACCCACAACTCCGAGACATCAGAAGATGCACGTGGTAAGTTCTAAATGTATTTATTTAGGCAAACTTATGTTAACAAAAATGTATACTTATATTGGGCATGGGATGTATGATTATTAAAAAGAAATGATATAAACTTGTTTGTAAAGTAATTTATTTAATTTTCTGTTTTTTTTTATTTATTCGTTCAGCCTGATTTAGAGCTGTATATGATTGGATCAAACGATGACAAGAATTGAGCAATCGCGAATTGCTGTAACTTTACCTCTCCCTTTTGGTTCAAGTATTGTTTGTTTATGCATCTGACATTTTATATCAGTGTACCAGTAATTACGTTTTTATTTTGCCTTGAAATTGTAAATACCTAACTCATTAAAATTTGATCCCAGTATGACAACACCACGAACAACAATATGGTTTGATTCAACGTTCGCAATTAGGCTCCTGATCGTATTTACATAATGGCGCCACCGCATGTACATCGTAGGTTTGAACATGCGCTGAATGAAGTACAGTCCGCAGAATTAAGTACATCCTTAGAGTGGAATCATGGGCACCACTGCACTAAACTTTAATGATATCTCCAAAATACAATAATGAAGTTTCAGAAATAATCCTTCGATCATTATGCTAAATGCTGATTTGTAGTTTCTCCTGAAAAAGAAAAGTCCTACATAAATATATATGTATTTATATGTGTCCTCAAAAAATTAATTCAAAATACTTATGTTTTATAGTAGACAGTACTATATCGTATGCAATTCACGGAAGGCATGTTCATTTGTATCACCTGTGAATATAGTCCTACGTGTAAGACGTATCACATGTTAAACCATAAATATCAGTGTCGAGGTCTTACATGTAGGACTACTGTGAATATTATCATGACTAAATAATTTACTAGAAAGAATTTGCTTCTTCACTAAATAGGATGTTAAATTTAAACATTCACATAAATTTATGATTTTTTTTTCACCTATAACAATACAAAAATAAGAAAATAAGCCAGAACAAAAGATAAACCACAGCAATAAAATTGTTGCCAATTATTTTCAATCCCAAGAACAATCACCGTGAATGCTGTAGCTCCATTCCCACCAAATAAACTTACACGAGTGAGCACCTGGCATTTTTATACCGTATACACGAACGTTAATTATCATCGTTAAATTAAAAGAAGGAATAAAAATACATACCACGCAGCATATGTGTCCTCAAAAAATTAATTCAAAATACTTATGTTTTATAGTAGAAAGTACGAAATGCCTAACGAGTTGAAGGTATATATGGTCAGATATACAATGAGGGGGAAATAGTTGCCACATGTATGGTAATGAGAGGCTGTTTATTTAGGTATCTTTAGTTAAACAAAAGTGCTAATCATTTATTTCTCGATCAATTTTTGGTGTATGTGTAACACACGGTAGTGTAGAACATGGTTTCTTTGAATTATGACGGAGAGCCAATCATTTTCAGAAAAATAGTTACATGGATAAGGATTAAATATGAATTAGTCACGCTGGCTTTCTTTCTTGTTTATTTTTCGACTAATCTTTATCTATTCTGCAGTCTGACCACAGAATATGAAAATAGGGAACATCCTGGGAGAAAATAAAGCGCAATACAGGGAGAAACCGCGTGTCCTTTGTGAATTTTGCAATTACACATCAATGTACTGGTATAGTTGCCGGTCAAAATTCCCTCTTAACACAAGCCAATTTCAGGGTCTTAATGATTAACTGGCCTGTAATGCTGTCAAAAAACGAAAGACAAATCCACCAACAATCAACAAGAAGATGCCAAAATATCAAACTTTAAATTGTGTGGAAAGTTGTGATATTTTTCTCAGCCAAAACACAAAACAAACATAGACTGATGATGATTATAGTTGATATATAATGAGAATTTTAGCCTTTATTATTACCACCCTTCGTGGACAAGTAAGTTATGCTGGTTATGTGCCTTGCACCCTTTCGTAAATGTTACCTCAGTTTGTATGATCGCTTATATCATTGAAAATGAGTAACTCGTGAGCACATGATTAAACTTAAATGAAACAGCTATTAAGGACTTTCTGAAATGTTATCTGGAGGAATGACATTTGGTCGAAACAATGATTAAAGCAAAATTTGCATCTACTATGTTTGGAATGGATGCACGTGACAATATGCACTCTTTTCACTGTGTAAGTACTGTACATTAGAGTTCATCCTGGTCTCCCAGGTAAACTCAACTGACCCGCGAATTTTGAAGTCTGTATTTACCTTTATTTAATTTTGTGTTGGAGAAATCAGAAAATATGCACATGCAAAATAATAACAAAATCAGTCATAGTACTTGATAACAGTTCAATAAGTATTGGGTCACCAAATTTGTTTTGTACATGCATGTCTTAGGTTACACAATTTTTTTTCTTTTCGTCTCTCATGATTTACAGCCTTTACAGTAGTCAAAAAAACCTATAAACTGTCAAGTTTAGGCGCTGGCCCGCAGAAACCCCGCCCGGTCGTTCAGACCTTTAATTTTTCCTGAATTATTAGGCTTGTACGTGAGTATATACGGTAGATCCTAAAAATGGACTAAAACCAACTGAGCTTTTCTCTCTCTGCATTTTGGGGTTTTGCCCATGGGAAAATAATTTGTAAACTTATGTATGCCCAAGCCAAATTTCAGATTTTCCAAGATCAACAGAAAATAGCTTCATATTAGTGTCTGTCATATCAGCATTATGTCAGATCCATTGCAAATATGTGAGTGAAAGTTAAACACATTGTACATCATAACTAGACTTTGTATAATGTAACATAGCCACAATCCCTGCCTCAGGGTCAAGGTCATAAACCAATGAAATTATTTTTTTTTTTTTAGCCAGTTATATATCTTGAAAGGTCACAATAAGAGACAAACCAGTGGTCTGTTTACTTATAATGCAAGCTATTACTTCTTAAGCCCCTAAGAAATATTCAAGAAATGTTACACATCTTATCAATGATTCATACAAAAGACAAGCCACATGTCAAAGGTCAAGATCTTTAGGTGAGAAAAGGTCATGAAAAGGGTGTATCATGTGCCATTTGTGGTACTTATATTCAGTACCAACCACTGACATTTTTTAAATGGAAACTTGTCACCTTGAAGTCACTGACATAATGTGTAAAGTATTTTTTTTTTATCAATTACATAAGGGACAACAGTCCTTTACAAATGATTATGTAAAAAATCAACAACAAAATTAGCTTTAAAGGATATTTAGGAGAAAATGGGGAACAATGAAAGAAAAGAAAATCCTGGTTTAAAATGAATAACATTAAATAGGAGTTACATCTGGAATGGAAAATCTCATATTGGAGCCTTTTTCTGTATAATTGTACCTCTTAGTAGGGGGTGCAAAATCTGGCATCTATTTTAAAATCTATTGTGCCAACACATAATTTATCAGAATCTGTTACTAACCAAATAGATGGTGATAATTTATTTGCACATTTTGTGCTGTCCATTTATCTATATTTACTGATTTATTGATTGGTTGGTTGGTGTTAATTGGTACATCAAGACATGAAAGCTTACCTAGTGCCAAAGGGATGGGAGTAAAGTGTCATACCAAGAGACAGACTGTGGCAACTGTCTTTCTTCTAAAAGAAAGCACGTTTAAAAACCTAATGACAGTTAAATTTCAGCAGATTGAGGAGTCTGATATTATTTATCATTCAAAAATTTCCAAATTGACTTTTGAAAATGTGTCTTTTAGTAAAGTTTATGATTGCAGTTAATAATAATAATAATAAATATGACTTTTGTAGAGAAGGTAACTTGATTAGTTACAGAACTATTCTACCTTGAGGCTTTCTAGCTGTTTATCTACAATAATATATACAGTATAAACAACACGATATGATAAAGTTGGCTCGACACTAAAGAATTACATGATTCTAAAACTCAGGCCTGGAAGATATGCATCAGCAGTTTATTTGAGAACTGAGATTTTAGTTACATCTATTATTCAATCTTTAATCAATCTTACTGCCACAAGATCAAGCTGAGCACAAGACACAGTGATTCACACACGTAGGTCTGCTTTATGGCTTTACGTTACGTGTACCTCCAGTTAATTTTAATTTCAGTGCAGCAGATGCATCAATGTAAATAATGTACAGTATAATGTGTAGCCAAATGAGATCATTGTATACTTTAGTCTGAACAATGTATATTCTAGTTTGCATAGTGTATACTTTCATCCCAGTGCTTTATAATCTAGTGCCAACAGTATATACTATACACTGATCTGAACACTGCATGCTCTAGGATCTTCTCTGTTCATTCTGCTGATGATTTCAAGCAATGTAGACTCAGATATGATAGCACACAATTTACTAGCATCTGAGTCTACATTACTTGTAGAATTTACATGGCTAGATATTGTTATTGATAAAGAGTCGAGGTCCAATCACATTCTGCAAGATTTGACTAATTTGTATTGGATAAATCCTAATAGCTACTGTGCACTATTTTTGTGGTGCACCATACTTTCTTTTTTTATTAAAGATAGTTGCTTTTTATTTAGACTTTTTTTGAAGTCCTTTTTAAAAAATAGGATTTCTTATACAGTAAGTATCAAATCACTAACAAATTGCTTGTTTTCTACATGCTTATTTATTACCTTGTTGAATGAGCAGCATACACAGGTAGCAACAGATGAACTCAGGACACGGTCTGATGCACATCACTGTATGCCCCCAAAATATTTTATTTCTTGCAGTTTCATTGTTATTGGGTCTGTTCCAAACGTGAATAGAATTCTACCATCAGACAAACCTGGGTCAGCTACCATGATGTGTCCTTGGGCAAGTGACATTACTCCAATTGCCGCGGCACTAAATAACCTACTTGTGTTGCTGTGCCATAAAGGGCCAGACTAATAAGAAACCATTTGATTAATAGTGCAAGAAATCTAAGCACAAGGAGGGATTTCTTGTAAAACTACATCACAACCTGTGTTTGCTGACCATTCATGATGCACAATGTATATGGGTTCCTTTTGTTAATTTTAACATCAGTTTACCTTTATACAAAGGACACCTATCCGAAATGGACAATGCTATGAGTTCCTTTTATTTTGTTATTTTGACTATATACAAAGGACACTTGCCCACAAAGGACATGCATGTTCCTCTTATTTACATGTGACATATTCATGGGGACCCCCAGGGGCCAAGTGGTCTAAAGCTCTTACCATGATGGATCACTGCCATCTCACCTCTGTCTGCTTGGGTTCAAGTCTCGGGTTCAGCCAATGTAGGTATGTGAGGAAGCTTGCCAGTACCTTCTCATGAGTTGGTGGTTCTTTCTGGAGTTTTCCTGGGTTCTTGCTCCACCATTTATACTGGCCACAATGTATAGCCTTCAAATGACACATACCCACAGAGGACAACATTTATGAGTCCCTTTTGGTTTGTTTTTTTGTGTTTTTTTCTTCATTTTGCCTCTATACAAAGGTTTCCTGCTGAACATGGAGTGTCCTTTATAGACATATGTCATATGTAGTTGATAAGATGATTAACAATCATGCAAAGTGTTTCAAAGTTCAGACATTTCTTAAACACTGAAAAAATATTGTACAGAAATCTCCTTTCTTCCAGTTTTATTGTCTCACTGGCAATTACTGATAAAGGTCTTTTTCGAATGTTTTCCAGATTTTGGAATAAGTCTATCCCCAATAAAGGATTCTTCAGCTGTCTCATCCTTGAAATCGAACTCCAAACATGACAGTATTCCGGAGCTTGAGGAAGAAGATTTTGCTGCCTACCAACGCGAACTATCCAGATGTCTTGCCACCAGTGCTGATAATACAAATCTTGCTATTGTAAGTTATTTATTTAGGTATTAATCAATCAAATGTTTCTATACTTTTTTAAAAACGTCTGGCTGAAGATAGGGATCTAGAGACGATACCATCTAAAAAATGTATTATATTAAAGAATATATATATAAAGTTCAAAGTGCTGAACTGGAAATTATAGGTTTCTGAATTTTTATTATCAACAGCTCCACCTTTATCTTCTACATGAAAATCGTTAGAATAGTTTGTCTTGTTTTAATGGCATATCGTCATTTCACTGTGCAGAGATAAGGCAGGAAATCGTTAGGATAGTTTGTCTTGTTTTAATGGCATATCGTCATTTCACTGTGCAGAGATAAGGCAGGAAATAGTTCCATCTCCCTATTATTATTATTCTCTGTAAGTTTTGATAATTTGTATAGATTTGAAACTTCTTTGTCCCTACTTGTTTATTGAGATTAATTTTATCAAGTTAATGTACAGAACTTTCTGTTTTAAAACTGTATATTTGTATATTATCACCCTCCCCCCCCCCTTCCAGGGCAGTTTACACATTCCTAGCAAATCATACTTGTTCAGAATGCATCGCTGGCAAAAAGATGTTTTGACCCCATAGCCATCCAAGCCTTAGTCACCATGACAACACATTCACTGGATCTTTCTCTAGTCATAAACTGTCAACAACTCATAAACAAGAAATATTTTAAAAAAAACAGACTATCAATGGTGGATTACATGTGCTTCATTTACGTTATTGTCATGATGTGACGTCTGCCACATGCAGTATTTTAACATCATCAGTATATGCCATGTCTCTTCAGATAAAGAATTTCTGACTTCCTCCTCCAACATTTTAAGTAAAATCTTCACATTCTGCACATAGACCATTGACTGTGACACAGTTATCAAAGCACAAGGCTTTCTCCAGGTGGCATTTTACCACCAAATTTACGGTGGATGGCAGTGGCATTATTCTTTCAGTGGGAGGTAACCCACATTGTGGCATGCACAGTTTATTGCCGTGAATATTGTGATGCCCTCTATTGCCCATATGATAAGAATATTGACATGGAATGTTAATTTTTGCCCCCTCTCTTAGGCTGTGGGTGGGGTGGGGAAGGTTAAAGTCAAATACAAAAATTGCAGTGACATTTTGGAATATTCCACCAAACATTATATTGTTGTTGTTGTAGGGTTTAAAGCCATTTTTCAGCACACGATAGGCTCTACATGGCAGCCAGTATTATTGGTGGAGGAAGAACCTGGGAAAACCTCAGAAAGAACCACCGACCCATGAGAAGCTACTGGCAAGCATTCTCATGTACCCACGTTGGCCAAACATTGTATAGATGCAGTCATAGCAGAAGGATTTTTTATGTAGCAGATTATGAAATATGGCCACTGGGTTACGATCTTGATTGGGGGTAGGGGGCACAGCAAAAAGATTGAGATTTAATTGATATTTAGACACTGGGTTTACAATCTAGATTCAGCATCACCATGGGGTAGGGGTATAACAGGAGGATTGATGGGTTATAATTAGAGTGTGGGTATAACAGTAGGATTGATGGGTTATGATCAGAGTGCGGGTATAACAGGAGGATTGATGGGTTATAATCAGAGTGTGGGTATAACAGGAGGATTGATGGGTTATGATCAGAGTGCAGGTATAACAGGAGGATTGATGGGTTATAATCAGAGTGTGGGTATAACAGGAGGATTGATGGGTTATAGTCAGAGTGGGGGTATAACAGGAGGATTGATGGGTTATGATCAGAGTGCAGGTATAACAGGAGGATTGATGAGTTACAATCAGAGTAGGGGTATTAACAGAAGGATTGAATTGCAATAGATTGAGTTTTGACCACTGGGATATGATCTGAGTGGGGCAGATGAGCACAGTATGTAATAGACCGAGTTTTGAAAAAAATGTCATGGAGATGTACCATAGTAATCCATGAAATTAGCTCAGATTTCGGTTGAAAAGATGTTAAACTTTATCAGGTGATTCTTGTTATTGGATACCCTATATCCTAGGTGGACAACCTGTTTTTCAGTGCAGCCTGCAAATGGGAAGTAACATTTGCCACACCATGCAAAAATATAGCCAATTTGCCATTGTGCGATTGTCCACCACTGCCCTATATGCATGGCCTGTTTTGTTTGTGTGGTGTGTGTGTGTGTGTGTGTATATATATATATATATATATATATATATATATATATATATATATATATATATATATATATATACACTTATGAACAAAATAGATCCTTGTAGATACAAATTTCAATTCATCTTTACTTCTTCTTTAAGGGATGTTAGATGTGGTTCCTTTAAGATGGTAATTGTAACTGCAATTGTTTTGTGATAAATTGGAAGACATTCCATAGAACAAAAAGTAAAATGGAGGAGATAAGTCTTTCCTAGTTTTTTAATTTCTGATAACAGTGTTATTACATTGAGCTAGCAAGAGAGATAACTCTGTCACTGGATACCAGACACTTCAGATTACAGAGGTGTTCATTAATCAGGCATGGCCTTTTTTTATCTTACTGCCAAATTGTTTTAGACTCCAGTAACAGTTGGTTTACAGTTTTGCATTTGCTGGTCTATATCACTAGTTCTTGCCCATATATATTTATTCAAGCTCTAACTTGAAAAATGAAGGAAATACCTTATACTCAACTACGCTATATGCTCCCATGTAAGTCTAGTCCAACTGCAAATAATGTAGATTCTGGTCTGTTGTTGCATAATTCACCAGATCATGGTCTGTACTGCTTATAGTAGTGATTGCCCCTAACAGAGTTACGTAGACAGATCTGCCTGTACAGTATGTGATGGCAGGTATGGGTCTGTGCTGCACCTTGCCTTCCATGTGAGCACATACAGTATTATAATTAAAAAGGACAAACTTAATAAATAAAATGGACAGACTTAATAATTAAAAGGGGCAGATGTAACTGCTATAGTCAATAGTCATATCAGTGGAAGAATTTTCATGGAACTTTATTGTACAACTTTGGACAATAATGACTTTTTGAAAACTAATACTTTGCGAATTAAGAATTGGGCTTCCCCACACTCACCCAAATCTCATTTTTTTAAAATATCAGTTTGATTTTAGCTGAAAAAAGTTGTTAGTAGTAGTAATAATAATGATAATAATATTTTTATGAAAAGCTTATTTGGTAAATTGACCAGTGTTTTCATGAAGCCTTCTACAATTACATGTATATGATGAACAATTTTTACACGTTGGTTGTCTTCGGACAATAATGTTTTTTTTAAAGAAATGTGATGTTTACAGTACAATGAATATAAATGATTTGTATTGAGACATTACATTACTAGGTAGGCATGATCATAATCGATTGCAATTGATTACAGTTCGAGCTGTAATCATAATCATTGATTTCAGAACTTCTATAATCATAATTGTAATTGTCCTTCATTGGCGGTGTAATCGCATATTGTAATCATGATTGCAAATGATTACAACAAAAAATTCGCTAAATATATTTTTAATAATTGTAAGAATAAAAAAAGTTTCCATAAACAAAAGATTAATTTGTACAGTAAATAAATGCTAATAAACATTTACATCGAGTTAAAATTGGTTGTTTTTCAATGTTTGATATCTCCCTAGAAAAAAAAAGGATAACAAGCAAATACAAAGCAATCACAATTTGTAATCGTAATCATAATCGTAATCATAATCGTAATCATAATCGTAATCATAATCATAATCATCAGTGTCATAATCGTAATCATAATCGTAATCATGATCATAATCATAATCATCAGTGTCATAATTGTAATTGTAATGAGCACCTGTAATCAACCCCATGTCTGATTACAGGTATATTGAAATCACATGTCTGATTACAGGTATATTGAAATCACATTGTTTTATAGAAGAGTAGTACAGGTGATGCTCAGTTGATGTCCTTTCATGTTAACACCATTCATAATCTCTATGTGTGTGTGTTTGTTTACTGTAGCTTTTAAAAAATCTGTATGATGAATGCAGTGTGGAAATTTATTGTGATGTCTAGCACTGGGGCATCATGCCGCAGACATGTAGTATGATGTCCCACCCAGTCACATTATCCTGACACCAGGCCGACCCGTCCCAACACAAACCCGTTAATGCTGACAGCCTAGAGAGGCAGCTGCTAGTACCGCTTTTATAAGTTTTTGGTAGGACTTGGATGGGGTTCTAACCTGTGATCTCCCACATCTGAGATGTATGCTATTACCACTTAGGCCACCATAGCAGTCCCATTCACAATAAGAAATAACATTTAATTTGTGCCATGTGCTGTGACTCACATGTAGCTCATTTACATGCATTTACATTACTTTCAGTGTATGTATAATGTCAGGAATGTATCTATGGCATAAACGAGCATCACTTGTATATGTACTGAAATTGCACAGAGTGATAAATATGATTGTTTCTGTGGAAGTTAACTAAGACATTTCTTAACATGTTTTACATGAGTCAGGTGACCATATATATCCTAGAATTGAATTCCATAGTTTGGCTTCAGAAAAAAGCTAAACCTAAATTAAAAATCTCAGAATTTGAACAGTTGGATTGGGAATATGGTTGTACCATTACAAGATTGATTTGGATTCTCGAGAACATAACAGAGCCATCTGATATGAACTGCAAACACCTTCATCTACAATCCCATAATGAACTGACACAGCCACCTGATATGAACTGCAAACACCACACACCTTCATCTACAATCCCATAATGAACTGACAGAGCCATCTGATATGAACTGCAAACACCACACACCTTCATCTACAATCCCATAATGAACTGACAGAGCCACCTGATATGAACTGCAAACACCACACACCTTCATCTACAATCCCATAATGAACTGACAGATCAGGCTACCAGTATGTGGACTTTGCTCTTCTTACAGTGTGAACAGCACACAGTAAAAGATCATCTTTGGGAACATTATAGTTCAGTAAATCCAGACTGTATTGTTAAGATGATGATTTGCGATCAAATGTGAGCTATTCACAAACACATCGGTACAGGTTTTGGAGGTGATTTATTGGACTAACTACAGTATTTCTCCCAGGGCAAAACTAGGAGTCCAATCTTATAAATTTATCAACAAGTAGAGGGTCGACCTTAGCTCAGAAAAATTATTTCTTTGTAAAAACTTGACTTCTGTTTTGTAAAAATAGGCAAAGGTGTGTCATTAGATAAATGTAGTATGTGATATTATTGGTAGATCTTAGTCTGTGGTGTGCCATCAGATAAATGTAGTATGTGATATTACCGGTAGATCTTAGTCAGTGGTGTGTCATCAGATAAATGTAGTATGTGATATTATTGGTAGATCTTAGTCAGTGGTGTCTGCAGTTGAATATGGTTTATATTGTGCAACACCCACACCAGTAAATTTGAAATGATGTGAATGTGAATCTGTTTCAACTGATTAAAAATTATGAACCTGTACTCCAAGCTATGCATTTTTCTCACATTAGTGTTACACACAGGATACCAAGGGCAATGAGATGCTTTGTCACCATCTTCCAAATTATGGGACACTCAACATTTTAAAGTGGCAAAGAAAAATAACATATGTAGTACTTAATGCACTGTGAGTGAACAACATTAGATATTCTTATTATCTTCCATAATTCTGCCACCTTAACTTTGTTGTCTGTACAGTACTCTGACAGTTTCCTTGGACATTCACATTGTTGTAATAAATGATTTATCTAACACTCAAGTAAATGATGAAAATATTAACATGACTGAATGTTTGGTTAAATGAAATGAGCTGCACTTTGGATTCTTTCCATTCCTGGCCTTGCTTCCATTTAACTTCAGTTTTCACTCATTATCTACCATTAGGTGTCACTATTTGTAACATAATAATTCACAATTTTTGCATAAAAATTTAATCCTATTGTTAATGCAATTGAAATAAAATTAATAATTCAGCACCATAGCTGTGCCTTCATCTGTGAAAATGTGTTACTCTAGCAGCCAACAAAGATTTTACTCTACAACTTGGCATACCATCATGAATCTTGGATATTTTGATTGTGAAATATGTTGTTTTAAAATGGATGTCAAAGTTTGTTTCTTATGCTTTTGGTAGCTCAGGCCACTGCAAGCACCAAACATTATTGTGGGTGGACATGCTGCACTTAACAAAAGTAGTAGGTGTATTTTATTTCTCCCAATGAAAAAAAACCAAACAAAACATGAACAGTAGGCACACAGGGGTGGAGATTTGGGGGAAATAAGACAGAATGTATCCCATAATCAAGATGCAACACTGTACTAGTAACCAGACTTAAATAAACTCTGTTCTCCAAGCCAGTCATTTTTTTGTTTCACACTAGTAACCATACATAAATATATCGACTCTGTACTCCAAGCCAGTCATTTTTTTTCACATTGGTAGCTTTACATAAATATATCAACTCTGGACTCCAAACCAGTCATTTTTTTTCACATTGGTAGCCCCACATAAATATATCAACTCTGGACTCCAAGCTAGTCATTTTTTTCACATTGGTAGCCCTACATAAATATATCAACTCTGGACTCCAAGCCAGTCATTTTGTTCACACTAGTAACGATACATAAATATATCAGCCAAGATTTAAAGCACATTATCATTACAGCTACATAAATTATCACTGCTGGTTTGAAATATTGACTCCTGTGATCATTACCTTTTATTAATAGCTTTGGATCCCTAAAACAAAACAGTCTAGACCCATCTAGGATTCATGGTCCTGATCCAACTCCCACAGTAAACCTGAAGAAACATCATGATATTCAAAATTTGATGTTTGATTTACATATGTTTGAAACTTTTTTCTGTTCCATTTAATTATGTTTGAAACTTTTTTCTGTTCCATCTGTAACGAATCAGGAAGGAGCTCTAAATTCCATTCTATAAAAGAACTGAAATTCCATCAATAGAACATTGTTTCTATTTTTTTTCTTCAGTTGCAAATATGATAGGGATTCAGAAAATTATTTTTGCTAACATTTTTCTTTTTAATTATTGACCAATCATGGCCAGTCAAACCCATATATTTTCTATTTTATGTTGACCCATATCTAGACTGGTTTCTCTTTTTCTGTCTAATTGGTACCATGAGTCCTTAAGATAAAGCAGAAATTACTTTCTTCAGCAATCTTTTAAAAGTCTGATCTTACCTGTTTTTCTCTAAGGTGTGTGAGACTAAGGAGTGTCTCTTATTTGATGATATAGCAGTTCAGTTTTGTTTATAATGTTACACCTTCTTGGCTTATGTAAATACTTGCTTAAGGTAAAGGGTCCCTCTTTAATGAGTCTTTCGGTAACGTTACCTGAACGTACTTGAAACTAATTTTTGTACAGCTTTCGTTTAAAATGTTGAGTTTCTAAGCATACAATGCTGAGCCAACAAAAAACATTAATTGGTTTTGTACAGCAAATATTATTCATGCCATCTTACTGTGACTCATGACGTTTACCTGAAAAACGGTTTTGACAGTGTCCCAGATAATCAGCAACCTGGTCTTGAGTAACTTTTCTCCTATGAAATATAGCTGAAAATATGGAAAGATTTTGCTTAGGTGAAACTTTGGTTTTCAACTATTGAGTTTTGGTGAAAGATGTGAGCCAAATACATGTACTTGATAAAGATTGGTAAATTTCATGTCAGATTTCAGATACATTTGGTATGGGTTTGAAGGGAAAGGTTTCTGACATAATTAATTAGAACAAATTCTTCCATGCACCAGTATAAGCAAGGTATCTGTAAAAATCCATACAGAGATAATATCCCACAAAAATTAACTTCCAGGTATCACCAATACAATTCAAGAACTGTTACAATCACTGCCTACCAGTATGTCTGCCCTGTTGTTCCCATGAATGTATATGTGTATATATGCATTATGGCATTCTGTTCATTCTTTATATATATGTTTTCTATCAGTATTTTCTTTCTTTATATATATGTTTTCTATCAGTACTTGCTTTCTGAGTGTATTTAGTTCCTGTTGTTTTGGGTTTTTTTAAAACTTTTATCTATGGTGTCATTGTTTTGTTCTAATCTTTAGTATTGCCTACATTCAACATGACAAATATAATCCAAAAATAAATATTTTGTCAAAATATCCATCCAGATTCTTAGTTTGCTGAAACAAGTAAATTTTCAAAATCATTATTATAAGGAATACTAAATACTTAGGGTTGGAGAAAGGGAGAGGGGTTCATTGTCACATTAAGAGGAAAGTTGACAAGTAGGTTGGATAGCATATAGAGTTGTTGACAAAGGTGATGGGCAGAGATCGAAGTGTCACTGACCCATAATATAAACTACAGTATACAGAGAACAAGGCAAACACTTTATCAAATATGTCAGATAAATCTGTTATGTTTCTGCCCCATTCTTTATGTATATAAAATGGAATCTTGGTTATGTAAAATCATACCTTACTGTGCAGCTCAAAATTACATGACCATTATATTATGATGTCATAGATCTGATGTCACTTGTTTCCTTGACCATTATATTATGATGTCATAGAGCTGATGTCACTTGTTTCCTTGACCATTATATTATGATGTCATAGATCTGATGTCACTCGTTTCCTTGACCATTATATTATGATGTCATAGATCTGATGTCACTTGTTTCCTTGAGCATTACATTATGATGTCATAAATCTGATGCCACTTGTTTCCTTGACCATTACATTATGATGTCATCAATCTGATGTCACATATTTCCTTGACCATTATATTATGATGTCATTGATATGATGTCACTTGTTTCCTTGACCATTACATTATGATGTCATAGATCTGATGTCACTTGTTTCCTCAGTGTATCATAGTGCTATGAACTTGGACAAAGATTCTAACTAAAATGATGCGTTTGAAATTTCCATGCCATTATAGTTTGAATAAGAAAAATATTTGTACAGTTTTAATAATCACAACGAATGTCCTGTGAAACAAATATTACTCTCAACAAAAAGTACATGAGACCTTGGGAAACCATGAGCAATATATGACTTGCTGTCAGTCATCCTTCACTGAAAACTGGTGTGATCTTTGGAGAAAAAATTCACTAATCAATGTATCATTTTCTTTTTGTATAAGATCTTCAGCCTGTGCAAATTTGAATCATTTCTAACTATTAATTTGGTGGACAATGGACAATTTAGGCAGGGCACATATACTAATATGTTTATATATAATGCCCTTACGTGGGGATGAATATTCAACACAGGGTAGCATGAGAAAATGCAAATTACCCTATTATAAATCGATTTTGAAATAATTTTGAATTGTTTGTCTTTCATAAAAAATACCAATTTTCAATTTTGCAAGCAGTCGTAATGAATGTGGTTCCATGGTAAAACTGAAGGCATGATACAGAAGAATAAAAAATATATTCACATTCTTAAAACTGTTCAAGTTGGAAGGGTAACCATTCTTTTCAGCTCGTACAGTAGATTTTTTTCTATAAAAATAAGACGGGAAACAAATCTCTATTTTGGTACCTTAACTGATAAGCTGAATCAGATGCTATTAGTTTAGCTTCATTATCTAGACTTGTACCAAAATGTTCTGTTGACAGGGCTCATGTCCCATGCCTTCCCAACATTGTCAGTGATTTATGAGGATAGATAGAGATGGAGTATTAAATTTCCTGTCATATTGATTTTTATTACAGTTTTTTTTGTTGTTAGCCTATTTCTAAGTAGAATATTCCTTAAACCACTTGCCTTGGTATTCAGACAGATGTAAAATGCACCAACTGCAGCCATTGTTAAAATAAATAAATTTGCTGTGTTCTCTATAATCACTGATAGCCTAGCTGATCTGACAGTTGGTCAAAACAGATGAGCTCTGAGGCAAGCATTCATGGAACTCAAGCTTAAATGACAGAGATGATTTTTTTTCTCATAAGGCTTTATTTAAAAATTGAGCTCCAAGAAGCACAAAAGCAATAACACAAACAATTCTTGCTTTTTATAAATCTGCATAATGACAGGTAAAAACAGGTTCTGTGAAAAAGATTTTCATTCTTTTTTCTTTGAATCATTTATGGGGCCATGGTTGTGTGTTCATTAGTGTCAATACTGATGTGGTATCTAAATACTGCACGAAGAGTGCAACATTGTCAGTGAAAACTAGGTTACCGTGACCAATATTTCATGGTTTTAATCTGATCATGCCACAGTTTGTTTTATTTTCATTGCACGTAGATTTGTTGTTAAAAGGAAGTGGAACTGGAAAGTGTCCAGACTATCAGGATTTAAACACATTGATCTCATTGATTGATATCTTTATTCAAAGAGAAAAATTTGAAGTTCATTTATACAAGGGCAGTGGATATTTCAAGAATATATAAATCACCAATTCCTGTCTCCTTTAAAGAAAAAGAAAGCTATGTTTGCATTGCTTTGTCATTGGTAGCCTTAAAACAACAAATTGTTCTCCAGGGCTATTACTCTGACATTACTGGCTATGACCAGTAGGAATCAAAACGAGTATTTTGCCTGTAGCCATATTATCATCTGCTGTATTGACTATTTCCACTGACTTTAGTTGTGTTTGCAAGATACTTCAAGTTTTTTGACATATGAAGTCTCAGGACAGACCTTTTGTGGATAATTTTGCACAAAGAAAACTTCAAGTTATAGAGCCTATCTAATGTCATGCTAAGATGAATCAATCTTTATATGGGGACTACAATTTCTGGATAGGCTGGGACCAACTTTTCTGGATAGACTGGGAAGTGAAGATTATAATCCTGTCCTTTAGAACTGAAAAGACCATTGCCTTTGCAGTTGTGTGGATCCATTAAGTAAACATTGTATTTACCAGATTTGTAACAATGGCTTTTGAAGTGCTCAGAATAGAGCTATGAAGGCATGTGACTGCTTCTATATCAAGGGCATTGCACTGGCTGGGGTCAAATGTATAGATATTCATTTTATGGCATTTTTAGGTTTATTTTCTACCAGTATTATATTTGTGACATAGCTGACTAACCAGTGTTTATATATTCAAGTTGAACAAACATAAAAACAACCAAAGATGTAAAAGAAGGTTACGCATTTGAACATAGCTGTTTGTTAATACTGTACCTCATTCTATTTCTTAAGATGGTTAGAATTAGAGTTTGTCATGTATGATACAGAATTACTCTTATCAGATTTATACATAATTACTCTTATCAGAAAAATAGATCATACACCTGCAACAACAAAAAATTATAAATTTTTTTATAGTTCTTTTGGTCAAGCCTCTATTTCAAAATTGAGGAAAATGCAGTTAATTACACTTAGACAGAATTTAATTATAGTCACTGTTTTAAGGTAGATACAGTAAAAGTAGAAAGTAGTATTAGATTTGGTCAAATTAAAACATATGTAAACCAATACATTCTATAATATAGGTATGGATTAGTAATTTAAATATTTCAGCAACCAGAGGAGTCCGAAACCTGAATACAGACACTCCTTTTCATGTTTCTTTATTTAAAGAAATCATTTTTAGATGATTCTGGAGGAGTGAATGTCCATCTCAGTAACACAAGCCAGACTGGTTATCAGTCTTCATACATCATATAAATAAATGTAATTACTGCAGCAGACTGGAAGTGACAACTGACCCTTTAACATTAAGGTACATTTTCTTGGATGTTGATGAATATGACATAGAATATGGATGATCAGTTTTGTGAAGTCTGTCTGTTTTATACATGTTTTGTGAAGTCTGTCTGTTTTATACATGTTTTGTGAAGTCTCTCTGTTTTATACATGTTTTGTGAAGTCAGTCTGTTTTATACATGTTTTGTGAAGTCTGTCTGTTTTATACATGTTTTGTGAAGTCAGTCTGTTTTATACGTTTTGTGAAGTCTGTCTGTTTTATACATGTTTTGTGAAGTCAGTCTGTTTTATACATGTTTTGTGAAGTCTGTTTTATACATGTTTTGTGAAGTCTGTCTGTTTTATACATGTTTTGTGAAGTCTGTCTGTTTTATACATGCATGTATAGAAGTTTCATATTTCACAAAACAGTGCATAAATGACTTCAGTATATCATCAGATTTTATTTCAGTCAAAATTTTCATTTGTTGTTAAATTTTATTTGACATTTGCCAGGAATAGGGAATATTGAAAATGCCACAGTAGTTTCAGAGATGGATGACTGTTCAAAGACAGATTATGTATAAATTATATGTATATGTACCATATATAATCGCTTTTTGAATCCAGCTGCAAAATGTACAGTCTACACCAGACATGCAAATATACCATCGCATAATGCACCAGTTGATCAGGTTCAGTGCAGTTTTTAGGAATAATCAATAGAAGAAAAAAAAATAACACAGACCCTGATCTGAATGCACATTATGATGTGGCACATCAGGATCTTTGTCATTTGCAGTTGTAGTTGACTTATAAGCATATATGTATATATATGGTATGTATTGTGGAGTTGTACATGATACAAGAATACTACACATGTAAAAAATAAGGGGCTTGTTATGATTACACATGTAAATAAATAGGGACTTATAAATACTACACATGTAAATAAATGGGGACTTGTAATGTCTATGCATGTAAATAAATAGGGACTCATAAAGACTACACATATAAATAAGAGGGGACTTGTAAGACTTCACGTCAATAAATAGGGACTTGTAAGACTACACACGTCAATAAATAGGGACTTGTAAGACTTCACATGTCAATAAATAGGGACTTGAAAGACTACACATGTCAATAAATAGGGACTTGAAAGACTACACATGTCAATAAATAGGGACTTGAAAGACTACACATGTCAATAAATAGGGACTTGTAAGACTACACATGTCAATAAATAGGGACTTGAAAGACTACACATGTCAATAAATAGGGACTTGTAAGGCTTCATAGGACATAAAGATTGGCATATCAGGTACATGTTTAAAGGATCATTTGAATAAATTAACGTGAATTTGTTGAACTTGGTTATAGTTTGGTGAAGTTTAGAACCTAACAAAATCAATTGTTTGTTCATGTGGAAGTTGACAAAATATTTTTGCTCCATTTTGTAGTTTCTTGCTTATTTAAAGTCATATAGCCAAAAAAAGCATGGTGTAATGACCAAAATGGGAACATAAACCTTAAAGCAAAGGTTCATTTTCTTTTGAACTTCAGCTCGTTTAAGTTTAATATAAATAATTTAAATAATTAGTAATATATGAATTGATGTATTAAGAGAATTAGCCTCCTTATTCACCAATTATTATACTCTTAATTGTCGGTATTTGTAGTACTAAAGATTCATGGGTAGGTCAAAATAATAAATATGTGTGATTCCACAAATAGTGTGGGGGAAAATAGGGTAGCTGGAAGTCAGTAAATGTTTGTTGTTGTTTTTATGACTTTTTAATCCAGCTCATGTCACAGTTTTCAATTTAATGTTACTGGTTTGGTTATGAAAAAAAGGGAGCACAGATAGTACTGGTTTTGTTATGAAAAAAAGGGTGCACAGATAGTTGTTGTTGTTGTTGTTGTGGGGTTTAACGCCATTTTTCAGCACACGATAGGCTATACATGGCGGCCAGTATTAATAGTGGAGGAAGAACCCGGGAAGACCCAAAAAGAACCACCGACCCACGAGAAGCTAGTGGCAAGCTTTCTCACATACCCACATTGGCTGAATCCGAGACTCGAACGGGTGCAGACAGAGGTGAGATGGCAGTGATCCGTAATGGAGAGCGCTTTAGACGACTCGGCCACTCGGAGCCCCGGTGCACAGATAGTACTGGTTTTGTTATGAAAAAAGGGAGCACAGATAGTACTGATTTGGTTATGAAAAAAAAGGGAGCACAGTTAGATAGTACTGGTTTGGTTATGAAAAAAGGGAGCACAGATAGTACTGATTTTGTTATGAAAAAGGGAGCACAGATAGTACTGGTTTGGTTATGAAAAAAAAGGGAGCACAGATAGTACTGGTTTTTGGTTATGAATAAAGGGAGCACAGATGGTACTGATTTGGTTATTAAAAAGGGAGCACAGATAGTACTGATTTAGTTACGATAAAAGGGAGTATAGATAGTACTGATTTGGTTATTAAAAAAGGGAGCACAGATAGTACTGGTTTGGTTATGAAAAAAGGGAGCACAGATAGTACTGATTTGGTTATGAAAAAGAGCACAGATAGTACTGATTTGGTTATGAAAAAGGGAGCACAGATAGTACTGGTTTGGTTATGAAAAAAGGGAGCACAGATAGTACTGATTTGGTTATGAAGAAAGGGAGCACAGATAGTACTGATTTGGTTATGAAAAAAGAGAGCACAGATAGTACTGATTTGGTTATGAAAAAGAGCACAGATAGTACTGATTTGGTTATGAAAAAGGGAGCACAGATAGTACTGATTTGGTTATGAAAAAAGGGACCACAGATAGTACTGATTTGGTTATAAAAAATAGGGAGCACAGATAGTACTGATTTGGTTATGAAAAAAGGGAGCACAGATAGTACTGATTTGGTTATGAAAAAAGGGAGCACAGATAGTACTGATTTGGTTATAAAAAAAGGGAGCACAGATAGTACTGATTTTGTTTTTCTTATACATGATGAATGCTTCTTGAGGGTCAGTGGTTCTTTCCAGGGTTTTCCTGGGTTCTTCCTCCACCATTAATACTGGCTGCCATGTATAGCCTATCGTGTGCTGAAAAATGGCGTTAAACCCTACAACAACAACAATACATGATAAATAGTTGGAACCATTAAAATGAGGAGCCAGACATTTCTTCTTCTTTGCCTGAAGATTTGCACATATAAATGAAAGACAGTTTTGAATATACACTGATTAATGTGCCAAAAAATTAGAGAAAATGACTAAGGTTTAACAGTGTGGATTTGTACTTGCTGTGGTGTAAGAAAATATTTCTACTGAGTAATTAATTCTCCAAGTCTTTTTATTAGAGGATTCTAACAAATACTTGGTAAAGGGGTAATACATATTTTCATGACCAATCCACAATAACAGATTGCATGTTCTGGATGGGTGATTTTATTGAAATATTTATCATTTTACATGAAATGTTATTTCTTATTCAACCATTAATTTCTCATATTGTGTTTGTTTCAGGATAAAGTCAAAGTTTACGATGATATTGACAACACAGAGAATAGGTGAGAACTCTTTACTTTGCAACTTGATCAAAAAAGACAAACAAATGGGTTTGCTTTCTAAAGGTCTTGTATTGATTTTCCATATAGATTTATTTGTAATACATATATCTGTTCCATGATAATTTGTGTAAATTGTTTGAAGAGGTTGGGGGAGGTAGCAAAGGTAAATGTTTTCTTGCATGAAATTTGCTGGTTTTTCATACAACTATTGTTTAATCCTGTCATCCATCATGCCTTATATACTCATATACAAGTATGGCTTAATCCTGTCATCCATCATGCCTTATATACTCATATACAAGTATGGCTTAATCCTGTCATCCATCATGCCTTATATACTCATATACAAGTATGGCTTAATTATGTGATCAAGCATGCCTTATATACTCATATACAAATATGGCTTAATCCTGTGATCAAACATGCCTTATATACTCATATACAAGTATGGCTTAATCCTGTGATCAAGCATGCCTTGTATACTCATATACAAGTATACCTTAATCCTGTGATCAAGCATGCCTTATATAATCATATACAAGTATGGCTTAGTCCTGTCATCCAGCATGCCTTGTATACTCATATACAAGTATGGCTTAATCCTGTCATCAAGCATGCCTTGTATACTCATATACAAGTATGGCTTAATCCTGTCGTCCAGCATGCCTTGTATACTCATATACAAGTATGGCTTAATCCTGTCATCCAGCATGCCTTGTATACTCATGTACAAGTATGGCTTAATCCTGTCATCCATCATGCCTTATATACTCATATACAAGTATGGCTTAATCCTGTCATCCAGCATGCCTTATATACTCATATACAAGTATGGCTTAATCCCGTGATCAAGCATGCCATATATACTCATATACAAGTATGGCTTAATTATGTGATCAAGCATGCCTTATATACTCATATACAAGTATGGCTTAATTATGTGATCAAGCATGCCTTATATACTCATATACAAGTATGGCTTAATTATGTGATCAAGCATGCCTTATATACTCATATACAAGTATGGCTTAATCCTTTGATCAAGCATGCCTTATATACTCATATACAAGTATGGCTTAATCCTGTCATCCAGCATGCCTTGTATACTCATATACAAGTATGGCTTAATCCTGTGATCAAGCATGCTTTATATACTCGTATACAATTATGGCTTAATCCCGTAATCAAGCATGCCTTATATACTCATATACAAGCATGGCTTAATCCTGTCATCCATCAAGCCTTATATACTCATATACAAGTATGGCTTAATCGTGTGATCAAGCATGCCTTATGTACTTGTATACAAGTATGGCTTAATCTTGTCATCCATCATGCCATATATACTCATATACAAGTATGGCTTAATCCTGTCATCAAGCATGCCTTATATACTCATATACAAGTATGGCTTAATCCCATAATCAAGCATGCCTTATATACTCATGTACAAGTATGGCTTAATCCTGTCATCCATCATGCCTTGTATACTCATATACAAGTATGGCTTAATCCTGTCATCAAGCATGCCTTATATACTCATATACAAGTATGGCTTAATCCCGTAATCAAGCATGCCTTATATACTCATATACAAGTATGGTTTAATCCTTTGATCAAGCATGCCTTATATACTTGTATACAAGTTGAGTTCAACTGCAAACTGCACAGACCCAGATTTGTCTCACACAATACACTGTCATATCTGGGTCACATAGCTTGTTAGGAGTAATCAGTAGAGCAGACAACATAGACCCTATTCTACTAGTGCATTATATGATGGCAGATCAGGGTCTGTGTTGTTTGCACTTGGACCTGACTTACAAGTGAGAGTAAACTACAAAAGTATAATAGTATCTTCATGATTATTAGTTTTTAGGGTTTGGGGGGGGATTACTTTTTGGTGAGTACTTGTATTTTATATATATGGTGTGTCTGTTTTCTAAAAGGAATGGAATTCACTTCATTGATATTGATCCAAAAATGCACCTTTCTGAATATGCATCCAACATGACAACCACTCAGCCAGCTTGGTTTCATGTAACTGTACATAAATAACCACTAAGCCAATATGGTTCCATGTAACTGTACATAAATCACCACTTGGCCAAGATGACTTAATGTAACTGTACATACAAAATCACACAGCCACCATGGCTCCATGTACATGTAACTGTACATAAATAATCACACAGCCAGCATGGTTCCATGTGCATGTAACTGTACATAAATAATCACACAGGCAGCATGGCTTAATGTAACTGTACATAATAATCACACAGGCAGCATGGCATAATGTAACTGTACATAAATAATCACACAGCCAGCATGGCTTAATGTAACTGTACATAAATAACCACACAGGCAGCATGGCTTAATGTAATTGTACATAAATAATCACACAGTCAGCATGGTTTCCTGTAACTGTACATAAATAACCACACAGCCAGCATGGTTCCATGTACATGTAACTGTACATAAATAATCACACAGGCAGCATGGCTTAATGTAACTGTACATAAATAACCACACAGCCAGCATGGTTCCATGTACATGTTACTGTACATAAATAATCACACAGCCAGCATGGCTTAATGTAACTGTACATAAATAACCACACAGGCAGCATGGCCTAATGTAACTGTACATAAATAATCACACAGACAGCATGGTTTCATGTAACTGTACATAAATAACCACACAGGCAGCATGGCCTAATGTAACTGTACATAAATAATCACACAGCCAGCATGGTTTCATGTAACTGTACATAAATAACCACACAGCCAGCATGGTTCCATGTACATGTAACAGTACATAAATAATCACACAGGCAGCATGGTTCCATGTACATGTAACTGTACATAAATAATCACACAGCCAGCGTGGTTTCATGTAACTGTACATAAATAACCACACAGCCAGCATGGTTCCATGTACATGTAACTGTACATAAATAATCACACAGCCAGCATGGTTTCATGTATCTGTACATATAGAATATATCTACATTTACAGTAAAAGGGGCAGATCCAAGATTGTTTTAATTTTTATTTTTCAAAAAAGTCAACTTGCTCATATTTTTGTCATTACACCATGCTACTTTCACTGACAAGGAGGAAGGGACCACACTTAACCCTCCTGCTCTCTTTTTTTACCTTTGCAGCCAATAATATACACTGCAATAAATAATGGTGCACCTTTACATACACATTAAGAAGGATGGTGCTTTGGAGCCAGCTGTATTTATTGGAATGATCTTCTGAATTACCAGTAGATATTTTTTTGTGTTTAGAAAATTCTGGAATAGAAAGTATAAATGTCATTCCATACAGTCCTTTTTGTGGTATAGTGGTGACTTTCTATCAAAACAAAAAACAATTCAGGGTCCATATGAAGAGAACTTCTTGTTGTAAAATACTATATGTGACACTGATTGTGCATTTCTGGGTGTGAGGTTCAGTTTTAAAACAGTGTTATCTCACTGATTATCTAATTTTGGGTGTGAGGTTAGGTTATAGAATAGTGTTATTTCCCCGATTGTCTCATTTTAGGTGTGAGATTAATTTATAAAATACATTTATCTCTATTACTGTGTACTTCTGGGTGTGTTGTTAAGTTTTAGCATAATAATATCTCCCTGATTGTGTATTTTTGTGCGTGAGGTTAGTATAGTAATACCCCATGATTGTGTAATTTTGGGTGTGAGGTTTGCATAGTAATATCCCCTGATTGTATACTTTTGTGTGTGAGGTTAGCATACTAATACCTCCCTGATTGTATACTTTTGGGTGTGAGGTTAGTAAAGTAATACCCCATGATTGTGTACTTTTGGGTGTGAGGTTAGTATAGTAATACCCCATGATTGTGTACTTTTGGGTGTAATGTTAGTATAGTAATACCCCATGATTGTATACTTTTGGGTGTGAGGTTAGTATAGTAATACCCCATGATTGTGTACTTTTGGGTGTGAGGTTTGCATTCTAATACCTCCCTGATTGTGTACTTTTGGGTGTGAGGTTAGTATAGTAATACCCCATGATTGTGTACTTTTGGGTGTAATGTTAGTATAGTAATACCTCCCTGATTGTATACTTTTGGGTGTGAGGTTAGTATAGTAATACCCCATGATTGTGTACTTTTGGGTGTGAGGTTTGCATTCTAATACCTCCCTGATTGTATACTTTTGGGTGTGAGGTTAGTATAGTAATACCCCATGATTGTGTACTTTTGGGTGTGAGGTTAGTGTAGTAATACCCCATGATTGTGTACTTTTGGGTGTGAGGGTAGTGTAGTAATACCCCATGATTGTGTACTTTTGGGTGTGAGGTTAGTATAGTAATACCCCATGATTGTGTACTTTTGGGTGTGAGGTTTGCATTCTAATACCTCCCTGATTGTGTACTTTTGGGTGTGAGGTTAGTATAGTAATACCCCATGATTGTGTACTTTTGGGTGTAATGTTAGTATAGTAATACCTCCCTGATTGTATACTTTTGGGTGTGAGGTTAGTATAGTAATACCCCATGATTGTGTACTTTTGGGTGTGAGGTTTGCATTCTAATACCTCCCTGATTGTATACTTTTGGGTGTGAGGTTAGTATATTAATACCCCATGATTGTGTACTTTTGGGTGTGAGGTTTGCATTCTAATACCTCCCTGATTGTATACATTTGGGTGTGAGGTTAGTATAGTAATACCCCATGATTGTGTACTTTTGGGTGTGAGGTTAGTGTAGTAATACCCCATGATTGTGTACTTTTGGGTGTGAGGGTAGTGTAGTAATACCCCATGATTGTGTACTTTTGGGTGTGAGGTTAGTATAGTAATACCCCATGATTGTGTACTTTTGGGTGTGAGGTTTGCATTCTAATACCTCCCTGATTGTATACTTTTGGGTGTGAGGTTAGTATAGTAATACCCCATGATTGTGTACTTTTGGGTGTGAGGTTTGCATTCTAATACCTCCCTGATTGTATACTTTTGGGTGTGAGGTTAATGTAGTAATACCCCATGATTGTGTACTTTTGGGTGTGAGGTTAGTGTAGTAATACCCCATGATTGTGTACTTTTGAGTGTGAGGTTAGTATAGTAATACCCCATGATTGTGTACTTTTGGGTGTGAGGTTTGCATTCTAATATTTCCCTGATTGTGTACTTTTGGGTGTAAGGTTAGGTTTTTATACCATATTTGTCTATGTATGACATTCATCTAATTGCACAATGCATAGACACAAAAAGAAATATAAATGTGACGTGTCATGGTATTTGTAATGCAGTTCACCATAGCAAGGTAGCCATGGAACTGACTGTTCTAACACTATTTGTGGTACAGTTCACCACAGCAAGGTAGCCATGGAACTGACTGTTCTAACACTATTTGTGGTACAGTTCACCACAGCAAGGTAGCCATGGAACTGACTGTTCTAACACTATTTGTGGTACAGTTCACCACAGCAAGGTAGCCATTGGACTGACTGTTCTAACACTATTTGTGGTACAGTTCACCACAGCAAGGTAGCCATGGAACTGACTGTTCTAACACTATTTGTGGTACAGTTCACCACAGCAAGGTAGCCATGGAGCTGACTGTTCTAACACTATTTGTGGTACAGTTCACCACAGCAAGGTAGCCATGGAACTGACTGTTCTAGCACTATTTGTGGTACAGTTCACCACAGAAAGGTAGCCATGGAACTGACTATTCTAACACTATTTGTGGTACAGTTCACCACAGCAAGGTAGCCATGGAGCTGAGATTTCCAAGACTATTTGTTGTGCAGTTCATGTTAGCAAAGTAGCCATAGAGCTGAGCATTCCAAACCTATTTGTGGTGTTGTTCACCATAGCAAGGTAGTCACATAACACAGGAATACATACATAAAGTAGGACCAAAGTTATAATTAAGTGCAAGCAGGCCAAAGATTGTAATGATGTGCCCTCAGACCAAAATTATTGACACCCATAGTGTTTTGTGTAAAGCATAGGTGAGACATAGGTATCACATTTCTGATTGCTATAAATGAAAGGGTGCCAATCTGACTTCCATTATGGCCATCATAATGGCCATCTTGAAATATTGCTGTGGCTACTTGTCCTAGATGATTGGTCATATCAACATTGTGCTTCCTTCAAAATGCTTCTTACAGTTTGTTGATGGTCCTCAATGAAAATGGTCCTCAGTGTAGATGGTCCTCAATGAAATTGGTCCTCAGTGTAGATGGTCCTCAATGAAATTGGTCCTCAGTGTAGATGGTCCTCAATGAAAATGGTTCTCAGTGTAGATAGTCCTCAATAAAAATGGTCCTCAGTGTAGATGGTCCTCAATGAAAATGGTCCTCAGTGAAAATGGTCCTCTATGAAAATGATCCTCAAAGTAGATGGTCCTCACTGAAAATGGTGCCAATCTGACACCCAGTAATTTGAAAATATTATTGCTGATGAATGTCAGAAATGGTTTCAACATTCAGCAATTGAGAGGAAGAAATTGTTTTTATCCTGAATTCCTGAGGGAAAAGCATTGGCCAGTAGAGAAAGACATTTAATCCATGCTTCAATCAATCAAACAAGATAGTCAGAATCTACCATACAAAGCCTCGTAGCTGAATTTGATTTACAACAGTTGAAATTGCCAGTTTGTATACCAATAACAGTAAATGGCTTAGAATGATGGGTTTATGACTCTTTCTTGAGTACTTGGAACTTGTAAAGTTCAATGTTAAGATTTATTCCACCTGAGTGTGCAATTGTCAATGTTAATACTGGATGTTAACTCATTCAGCCCCAATCCCTCCTGTAAGTGTGATGAGGCTGTACCCTACTTTCGAGCTCAGCAGCATCAGGGTCATTTAAGATACACCAGTGTGGGTGGTATTAGAAAGATGCAGACAGATATAGCTCTAAAATGATTCCAAATAATCTTGACATTCTAGTTGCACTACAAAATACAGAGGGAAAAACCTAATTTTTGGACCCATGGTCCACCCAAAATTTGCTCGTGGTCAGAATCCGATTTTGTGTTAGGATTTTAGACCTTTTGGTATCAGATTTAAGGCAGACCTGTCTGAACTGCCCACAGACAGGTGAACCTTTGCAAAAACTAGGATAATGTGAGCATTTGGAATAAAGCATGGTCTCCATATGAAAATGATATGTCCATTAAGCAAAAACTATTTAAAAAAAGAAAAAAGAACTCCAACTTTTACCCTCCTGTTCATGTGCAAGCAAAGTAACCAATGGAAAATGATGTTTCTAATACAGCTAGGCATTAGTCTCATGGAAAATCTGTTGAAAGTCAATGTATTATGATGTATTCAGAAATAGCCCTCAAAATGTCTTTCCTACTTGCATTTCAGGCAAAAAACAACAAAAACCTCCAGGGCCAAATGAGTTAAAAGTCATATTAACTCAGTCAAAAACAAATATCATTGCTATTGCCAGGTTTATAACTCAAATTTAATCAGCCTCAAACACAAAATTACAATGCTAATACCAGACCTATAACTCACATTTACTTGGCCTCGAACACAAAATGCCAGTACTAATGCCAGACCTGTAACACATTTATTCAGCCTCTAACACAAAATTACAAAATTACACTGCTAATACCAGGCCTATAACTCACATTTGATCAGCCTCAAACACAAAATTACAGTGCTAATGTCAGGCCTACAACCCACATTTAATCAACCTCAAACACAAAATTACAGTGCTAATGTCAGGCCTACAACCCACATTTAATCAGTCTCAAACACAAAATTACAGTGCTAATGCCAGGCCTACAACCCGCATTTAATCAGTCTCAAACAAAATTACAGTGCTAATGCCAGGCCTACAACCCACATTTAATCAGTCTCAAACACAAAATTACAGTGCTAATGTCAGGCCTACAACCCACATTTAATCAGTCTCAAACACAAAATTACAGTGCTAATGTCAGGCCTACAACCCACATTTAATCAGTCTCAAATACAAAATTACAGTGCTAATGCCAGGCCAACAACCCACATTTAATCAGTCTCAAACACAAAATTACAGTGCTAATGCCAGGCCTACAACCCACATGTAATCAGTCTCAAACAAAATTACAGTGCTAATGCCAGGCCTACAACCCACATGTAATCAGTCTCAAACAAAATTACAGTGCAAATGCCAGGCCTACAACTCACATTTAATCAGTCTCAAACAAAATTACAGTGCAAATGCCAGGCCTACAACTCACATTTAATCAGTCTCAAACACAAAATTACAGTGCTAATGCCAGGCCTACAACCCAAATGTAATCAGTCTCAAACAAAATTACAGTGCTAATGCCAGTCCTACAACCCACATGTAATCAGTCTCAAACAAAATTACAGTGCAAATGCCAGGCCTACAACTCACATTTAATCAGTCTCAAACAAAATTACAGTGCTAATGCCAAGCCTACAACCCACATGTAATCAGTCTCAAACAAAATTACAGTGCTAATGCCAGGCCTACAACTCACATTTAATCAGTCTCAAACAAAATTACAGTGCTAATGCCAGGCCTACAACTCCTATTTGATCAGCCTCAAACACAAAATTACAGTGCTAATGTCAGGCCTACAACCCACATGTAATCAGTCTCAAACAAAATTACAGTGCTAATGCCAGGCCTACAACCCAAATGTAATCAGTCTCAAACAAAATTACAGTGCTAATGCCAGGCCTACAACCCACATGTAATCAGTCTCAAACAAAATTACAGTGCTAATGTCAGGCCTACAACTCACATTTAATCAGTCTCAAACAAAATTACAGTGCTAATGTCAGGCCTACAACCCACATGTAATCAGTCTCAAACAAAATTACAGTGCTAATGTCAGGCCTACAACCCACATGTAATCAGTCTCAAACAAAATTACAGTGCTAATGCCAGGCCTACAACCCACATGTAATCAGTCTCAAACAAAATTACAGTGCTAATGCCAGGCCTACAACCCACATGTAATCAGTCTCAAACAAAATTACAGTGATAATGTCAGGCCTACAACTCACATTTAATCAGTCTCAAACAAAATTACAGTGCTAATGTCAGGCCTACAACTCACATTTAATCAGTCTCAAACAAAATTACAGTGCTAATGTCAGGCCTACAACCCACATGTAATCAGTCTCAAACAAAATTACAGTGCTAATGCCAGGCCTACAACCCAAATGTAATCAGTCTCAAACAAAATTACAGTGCTAATGTCAGTCCTACAACCCACATGTAATCAGTCTCAAACAAAATTACAGTGCTAATGTCAGGCCTACAACTCACATTTAATCAGTCTCAAACAAAATTACAGTGCTAATGTCAGGCCTACAACTCACATTTAATCAGTCTCAAACAAAATTACAGTGCTAATGCCAGGCCTACAACTCCTATTTGATCAGCCTCAAACACAAAATTACAGTGCTAATGTCAGGCCTACAACCCACATGTAATCAGTCTCAAACAAAATTACAGTGCTAATGCCAGGCCTACAACCCACATGTAATCAGTCTCAAACAAAATTACAGTGCTAATGTCAGGCCTACAACTCACATTTAATCAGTCTCAAACAAAATTACAGTGCTAATGCCAGGCCTACAACCCACATGTAATCAGTCTCAAACAAAATTACAGTGCTAATGCCAGGCCTACAACTCACATTTGATCAGCCTCAAACACAAAATTACAGTGCTAATGTCAGGCCTACAACCCACATGTAATCAGTCTCAAACAAAATTACAGTGCTAATGTCAGGCCTACAACCCACAAGTAATCAGTCTCAAACAAAATTACAGTGCTAATGCCAGGCCTACAACTCACATTTAATCAGTCTCAAACAAAATTACACTGCTAATGCCAGGCCTACAACCCACATGTAATCAGTCTCAAACAAAATTACAGTGCTAATGCCAGGCCTACAACCCACATGTAATCAGTCTCAAACAAAATTACAGTGCTAATGCCAGTCCTACAACCCACATGTAATCAGTCTCAAACAAAATTACAGTGCTAATGTCAGGCCTACAACCCACATGTAATTAGTCTCAAACAAAATTACAGTGCTAATGCCAGGCCTACAACCCACATGTAATCAGTCTCAAACAAAATTACAGTGCTAATGCCAGGCCTACAACTCACATTTAATCAGTCTCAAACAAAATTACAGTGCTAATGCCAGGCCTACAACCCACATGTAATCAGTCTCAAACAAAATTACAGTGCTAATGCCAGGCCTACAACTCACATTTAATCAGTCTCAAACAAAATTACAGTGCTAATGTCAGGCCTACAACTCACATTTAATCAGTCTCAAACAAAATTACAGTGCTAATGCCATGACTACAACCCACATGTAATCAGTCTCAAACAAAATTACAGTGCTAATGCCAGGCCTACAACCCACATTTAATCAGTCTCAAACAAAATTACAGTGCTAATGCCAGGCCTACAACTCACATTTAATCAGTCTCAAACAAAATTACAGTGCTAATGCCAGGCCTACAACTCCTATTTGATCAGCCTCAAACACAAAATTACAGTGCTAATGTCAGGCCTACAACCCACATGTAATCAGTCTCAAACAAAATTACAGTGCTAATGTCAGGCCTATAACTCACATTTAATCAGTCTCAAACAAAATTACAGTGCTAATGCCATGACTACAACCCACATGTAATCAGTCTCAAACAAAATTACAGTGCTAATGCCAGGCCTACAACCCACATTTAATCAGTCTCAAACAAAATTACAGTGCTAATGCCAGGCCTACAACTCACATTTAATCAGTCTCAAACAAAATTACAGTGCTAATGCCAGGCCTACAACTCCTATTTGATCAGCCTCAAACACAAAATTACAGTGCTAATGTCAGGCCTACAACCCACATGTAATCAGTCTCAAACAAAATTACAGTGCTAATGTCAGGCCTATAACTCACATTTAATCAGTCTCAAACAAAATTACAGTGCTAATGCCAGGCCTACAACTCACATTTAATCAGTCTCAAACAAAATTACAGTGCTAATGCCAGGCCTACAACTCCTATTTGATCAGCCTCAAACACAAAATTACAGTGCTAATGTCAGGCCTACAACCCACATGTAATCAGTCTCAAACAAAATTACAGTGCTAATGCCAGGCCTACAACCCACATTTAATCAGTCTCAAACAAAATTACAGTGCTAATGCCAGGCCTACAACCCACATGTAATCAGTCTCAAACAAAATTACAGTGCTAATGCCAGGCCTACAACTCCTATTTGATCAGCCTCAAACACAAAATTACAGTGCTAATGTCAGGCCTACAACCCACATGTAATCAGTCTCAAACAAAATTACAGTGCTAATGCCAGGCCTACAACTCACATTTAATCAGTCTCAAACAAAATTACAGTGCTAATGCCAGGCCTACAACTCCTATTTGATCAGCCTCAAACACAAAATTACAGTGCTAATGTCAGGCCTACAACCCACATGTAATCAGTCTCAAACAAAATTACAGTGCTAATGCCAGGCCTACAACCCACATTTAATCAGTCTCAAACAAAATTACAGTGCTAATGCCAGGCCTACAACCCACATGTAATCAGTCTCAAACAAAATTACAGTGCTAATGTCAGGCCTACAACTCACATTTAATCAGTCTCAAACAAAATTACAGTGCTAATGTCAGGCCTACAACCCACATGTAATCAGTCTCAAACAAAATTACAGTGCTAATGTCAGGCCTACAACTCCTATTTAATCACCCTCAAACACAAAATTACAGTGCTAATGCTAGGCCTACAACTCACATTTAATCAGCCACACACATAAAATTACAGTGCTAATGCCAGGCCTACAACTCCTATTTAATCATCCTCAAACACAAAATTACAGTGCTAATGCCAGGCCTACAACTCACATTTAATCAGTCTCAAACACAAAATTACAATCCTAATGCCAGCCCTACAACTCACATTTAATCAGTCTCAAACACAAAATTACAATCCTTATGCCAGCCCTACAACTCACATTTAATTGTTTTCTGACACAGAAGTCAATGCTTACACTAGACCTGATTCATGTAATCAGTTTTAAACACAAAATGTTTGATCTAACACCAAGTGTTAAACTCAGATTGAACCAGTCTCAAACGTGAACACTAGTCTCAAACTTGAACACTAGTCTCAAACTTGAACATCAGTCTCAAACATGAAACATTAGTTTTAATATCAGGCCTGATACTAATGTTTATCCAGTCGCAATAACAAAAAGTCAATAATGGCAAAAGGCTATTTGAAACTCTCAAACAAAACACTATATTCCAAATCTTTAATTTTCAATAAATTCTCTCTAGCTAAAGTTTCAATTACCAAAATTTCAAAATCCACATTCTG
The DNA here is from genome assembly GCA_028554795.2 of Sinohyriopsis cumingii. NCBI lineage: Eukaryota > Metazoa > Mollusca > Bivalvia > Unionida > Unionidae > Sinohyriopsis > Sinohyriopsis cumingii. Next base: position 5,419,493 of record CM068838.1, on the reverse strand, counting down.
TTATTTATTCTAAAAGTTCAGTTTTCTCACTACTGGCAGACAACTGTGATTTTTACTTCAGGGTCAACCTATGTTAAAATTGTGCAGTGTTTGTAGTTTTCTAACTTGGGCCCATCAGGTTAAATAGCATGGTGTCATATGTTGTAACAATGGGTATTTCTCCCATGATAAACTCAGGTGGGGTCGGGGTCTGGTAAAGGTAAAGTATCGGATGGGACTATTGTTGAACTAAGCTTTTTTGAATTTTCCAGACTGTTTTACAAGATGTTGTTGTGGGCATATCATTTGATAAATATGGTGTGAATAGCATCTATGTCAATCCCTTTATGTTACAGTTAGTTACCCAAGTCCATTCATGTGCAATGGCTTTGTATGAAAGTTTAAGTTTCATATATGTTTATAGTTCAAGTGTCTCAAGATCTGTTACGAATGGCTTAATTTATTTCCCAGGGAATCAATATCACACACCACATGTAAGGTACATGTGGTTTGTAAAGAAGATTTATGCTATAGATACAGAGAATAGTCACACACCACATGTAAGGTACAGAGAATAGTCACACACCACATGTAAGATACAGAGAATAGTCACACACCACATGTAAGGTACATGTGGTTTGTAAAGAAGATTTATGCTATAGATACAGAGGATAGTCACACACCACATGTAAGGTACAGGGAATAGTCACACACCACATGTAAGTACAGAGAATAGTCACACACCACATGTAAGGTACAGAGAATAGTCACACACCACATGTAAGGTACAGAGAATAGTCACACACCACATGTAAGGTACAGAGAATAGTCACAAGCCACATGTAAGGTACAGAGAATAGTCACACACCACATGTAAGGTACAGAGAATAGTCACACACCACATGTAAGGTACAGAGAATAGTCACACACCACATGTAAGGTACAGAGAATAGTCACACACCACATGTAAGGTACAGAGAATAGTCACACACCACATGTAAGGTACAGAGAATAGTCACACACCACATGTAAGGTACAGAGAATAGTCACAAGCCACATGTAAGGTACAGAGAATAGTCACACACCACATGTAAGGTACAGAGAATAGTCACACACCACATGTAAGGTACAGAGAATAGTCACACACCACATGTAAGGACGTACATGTGGTTTGTAAAGAAGATTTAGATACAGAGAATAAGCTGTATCAAGCATCCCCAAACAAATGTCGTGTAATTGTTTCTTTTTAAAGTACGTAAAATTTGAGTTGAGTAAATGGCTCCACTCACATATTGAGCTCATTATAAAATGTTTGTAATTTAAAAAAGGTATGTAAAAGCCATTCCCAAGCAATTTGAAAACAGTTACACCAGAAATAAGTACTTACAATTGCCGCCATGATCTGCCATTATTTTGCACACAAAAAAAATCATATCAGTGGTGTGTATAAAGTTTATAGTTGTGATTTTCTTGGTCATGGATCGTTACATTCAATGTTAAAAATCTTAGATTTTTAATGATATCTTTAGTGATTTCTTTAATCTTTATTGATAATATCAGTAAATGTTTCTTGAAACTCAGGAACATTTCTTTACCCAGAGACACAATATGTCACATCACTATCACATCATGCAACAGTTGTTATACATGTCCTGCAGTCACTTTGCTTGCATCACAGTTTTATGTGATTAAATCCATTACTGACATGCAATCTAGATAATTAACATTTGACTATTGAACAATGAGTCATCCTAATGAACAGAATATGAAGATGGAAATCTAATCTCAGAAATAATCAGGGATTATAGGATAAACATCAATAAAACTTGTAGACAAATGTTGAGTGAAACACGTAACATAGATGGATTACATCATTTTTAAAGTCATAATTATTATAAAACTATATGAGTTGTTGCTGTATTCCATGTTCCAAAAACTAAAAGCTTGTTTCTAAAATCATTCTTTTACATATTCAAACTGACACCCAAAGATCAAGTTGGTTTTATATGAAAATGTCTCTAGGACATTGGCCACAAGTATGTCCATCTTGAAAGTCTGAGTTATTTCTGCTTCTCCTAAATGGATGGTCATATTGACATTGGGTTTCCTTTAAAAGACTTTCTATGTTGCCTAGCTGATTCTAAATGAAAATAATGCCACTTGGGCATACTATATGGCCTCCACAGATGCCAGCATGAAAATAATGCCACTTGAACATCCAATATGACCTTCACAGATGCCAGCATGAAAATAATGCCACTTGGACATCCAATGTGGCATACATGCCACAGATGCCAGCATGAAAATAATGACACTTGGACATCCAATGTGGCATACACTCCACAGATACCAGCATGAAAATAATGACACTTGGACATCCATTATGGTCTCAACACATGCCAGAATGAAAATAATGCCACTTGTGCATCCAATATGGCCTCAACAGATGCCAGAAAGAAAATAATGCCACTTGTGCATCCAATATGGCCTCAACAGATGCCAGAATGAAAATAATGTCACTTGTGCATCCAATATGACCTTCACAGATGCCAGCATGAAAATAATGCCACTTGTGCATCCAATATGGCCTCAACAGATGCCAGAATGAAAATAATGCCACTTGTGCATCCAATATAGCCTCAACAGATGCCAGAATGAACATTCTTAATATTGTTACTCAATGTAAATGTATGGTCATATCAACATTCAAGACTTCTGATGCTACTTTGTTGATCATAGATGAAAATGGTGCTTAGCTGGCAGTCAAGATGACATCTTGAAAATCTTTTCATGGCTCTTTCTCCAGAATGGACTGTCCTATCAGCATAGTTTTCACTAAGAGACTCTTTACAATGTCTGGTTTTTCCTAAATGACATGCAAATGATGATATGAAAGAAATATTTTTGTTACCAAATTTGGTAAGTTGGAGTTTTCTCAGGAATATCAGAGATGGTTTTGGTACTCAGCACTTAAAAAGAATAAAAGGACAGAAGAAATGGACCTGGTAATATCTTGGATTCCAGGAAAAAAAATTCTGATAGTAAAGCATCAATCTAATGCAAGGAATCTTCTTTTAAATAATTAGATTGTTCAAGAATTCTTGCCAACAACAGACATATTAATAATACTGGCCCTTTTTTGCACTCTTTATATAAATATAAGGTAATAATTATGGAGTAATCAAAGAGATTTTTGGTTATATACTCGTTAGGATTACGTTAATTATCCATTAGTTAATTTGACTTTTCTGTACGTTGTAAAGTTCCAACATGCAGATGCCAAATGAATGACAACTGGTTATTTTTATTCTCTCACATTGCTGAATACACCTTTTAGCAGGCGAGTCATGCATTGTTTGGATGCAGTATCATCAGATACCATGCAGAACTCACCTTATAATCACATTAATATCACCTGCACAGGTGAAATTTCATCCTGGCTAATAAATTAGTTTGTGACACTGAACTGCCTCTGAGTCAGATCAGTCATCTTATACCTTGTTTACTTTCACATAATTCACTTTTCTGAAATTTAAAACTGTTGAAAACAAATATATAGTCACAAATATAGTTCATACCGAATTACTGCAAGTGATTCATTTTGCTTAGTCTTGGATATTAGGGGCCAAACATTTAAGGTTTTTTTGGGGGGTGGGGATTGGATTTTATTTCCAATCAGGATCTTTCTTTATCTCAAGATAATTCTTTATGCAGATAATATGATGAATTCCTTTTTAATGCAAAAGTAAGATTACTTTTTTCAAGTTGTTTTGGGGCCAGAAATAGTTTTTTCTACAAAAACTAGCATGCCCCCACCAAAAAAATTAAATTACTGGTCCCTTTTATCAATGCTTTTTACTCATCTTTTCTGACTTGGAAGACATTTTGTTTTTACAACAATTGTTATAGAAGTTCATTTCCATTTTGCAGTAAAGATGTGCAAAGGTTTTGTCCTGTTTGTGGAGAAGTGAACTACTGGTCCATAAATGGCTGAGAGGGCGTTATACTATAATATCCAGATAATACACAAACTATCATGTACATGTACTAATATGTATATTTATATTAATATCAGTGCTTGTCACCATATATGGTACATTATTTATTTGTAAAACATTACTTTTTATTTGATTTTTTTAATTTGGGGGTTACTTATAGGAGAATGCCTTTTCTTTTCACCACTGCCACCACCAAAATGGAGAAGACAGGGTAATCGGAGGAACCATGCCCTCAGATCTGTATGATGACCCTCTCCTGCTGAACTGCATTTATTGCTTTAGTCACATATAAGTATATTTTATCCAGAATGTTTACACTTTTAATTATTTCTCTTAGATCATGTACCATTTTTGTAAGATATACAGGAAGTGTACATGTTTTACTATTGCACTGTTTTAATTCTTGATAAACCCTTTCAAATATTTATTATATTTACATTTTTATAAATTGATTGTACATAATTTAAATTAACCAGTTCTGAGTTTATATTGTCAGGAAAACAAAATTGTATTAACAAAACTTATACACTATGATTACAGCAGTAAAAATGTAGAGGAGACAGAGGAAGAAGAGAGCATGTACGAAATCCCAGTCCTCAAAAATACATCTGGCGATTCAGGATATGAAAAAACCGTTGATATATCGCATGCCTCAGGCACAAGTTCTGAAGATTTACCAAATTCACCCATTCTACCAAAAACAAAACCACCACCTCTGCCACCTAGACGAGACCGTGTAGCCTCAGATGCAACAAGTCGAGGGTCAGGAAATAGTTTCACTGAAGAGAAGTCACCAGAATTACCAACCACCCAGCAGTATTTGTCATTTGGTACAGAATTGTCATCAGCCACAGAAAAATCACTGACTGATCGACAAGATAATCACTCAGAAAAATCTGGTCATACGGATGATCTGTCAGGTAATTTGAATAAAGCTTGCTGACAATCTTTACAGCAGCTGAAATTTTAGCTTAATGACTGTACAAATTACAGGAAATAGAATGCAGTATCAATATTAGTCACTAGACCCATTTTCAAGTGAGCTTATTGTATTGTACTTCTTTTGTCATGCATCATCTATTCACAGTTGCTATTTACACCATTACTAAAAATAGAAAACCTTTAAATTACTTCCTCTAAAAAAGACACGTAATAGAATTTGACCAAATTTGGTTGAAAGCAGTCAGGCATAGATGGCTTTTCTGTTTATACAAGTGATACAGATCTCTAGTCAGATATAGTCAACACTACTTAAAAAGAATTAAACAAATATAGGCACTTAATTTTACCAAATTTGGCATAAAACAGTCTGGCATTCAGACCTTTCCAGTTTGCCATTAAATATAGCTAACATTATTCAAATGAAGAATATCTTTTAAATATAAATCATTCAACAGAATTTGACCACATTTTACAAAATAAAGCATCTTGGCTTGTTGTTTTTTTAAATTGATGCAGATGATGCCAGTCTGATATAAACAAATAGGTATTGTAACTAAAAATAGAAAAACTTGTTTATACCCATTCCCAAAATCAACAAAAAATAATTTTTGATCAAATTTGCCAGAAAGTATCTAAACTTGAAGGCCATTTGGATTTATACAAATGATGCTGGCCTCACGTCAAATATGGCCACCATCACTAAAATAAATATAAATATTTGCACAACTTTATCAACAAAACAAAAGACTTAAACAAACTTGACCTCATTGTTTAGAAAGCATCCCAGCATAAATGCCTTTCATTATGTAACAAATGATGCATACGTGCCATTAAATACAGATTTGCAAACTTGAGAAACTTTTAAACAATTCTTTTCTTAACATATCAATCAACAGCAATAGAATAAGTATCCACAGAAAACATCCCACCTAACCAGATTCCTTTGCCAGCTGATCGTGCATTTACACCAATTCCTTGATAACTTGTACCATGATAACTCGTGAACCCACTTAACAACATGGGGTCAGGTGTGGATCCCCTTTTATTTTACTAGAAATTACCCCAAAAATTGTCTACTATTTGTTGAGCATGAAGAAAATTGGTAACTGAAACCTTGATATATCGCTCATTTTATCGTCAAAAATGGTAGATAGCACCTGGAAATATGAAACAACATTATGAAATTCTAACTTTTAATAAATCGTACATTTTGTTCAATTTTCTTTCCAAACAACATTTTTTGTACAAAGTAAATAACACTATTAAATAAAACTTTGTTCAATGAAAATGTCACTAACGCCTACTGTAGGCAGCACTTAATAAATAAATACCAACTAAATCGGGGCTCAGAGTGGCCGAATGGTCTAAAGCACTTACCGTTACGAACCACTGCCATCTCACCTGTCTGAATGGGTTCGAGTTTCAGGCTCAGCCAATGTGGGTATGTGAGAAAGCTTGCCAGTAGCTTCTCTTGGGTTGGTGGTTCTTTCCGGGATTTTCCGGGGTTCTTCCTCCACCATTTATACTGGCACCCGTGTATAGCCTACCTTGTGCTGAAAAATGGCGTTAAACCCTACAACAACAACAACAACAACCAATTAAATAAGTTTCATCAATTCTTTTAGTTTGGTTTCAATTGCAATATGTCCTCCTTTACTCAAATGTGAATTATGTCAATCTACCATAACAGCAGTGTCCATGAGTGTTTCTGTGAGAACCTAATCAAGTGTTGACTTTGTTTTAATATTTGCAGAAGTATTTGTTGTATTGATGCACTGAGTTAAAAGCAGACATGAATTGTATTATCATGTTAATTGTGTCTTTTGTATCTAAGCAAATAATGGTGGTGGAATAAAAAAATTAAGTTAAAAGACATGTAAATCCTACCTGTTTAAGAGGGGGCCCCGAGTGGCCGAGTGGTCTAAAGTGCTTTCCGTTACGGATCACTGCCATCTCACCTCTGTCTGCGTTGGTTCGAGTCTCGAATTCAGCCATTGTGGGTATGTGAGAAAGGTTGCCAGTAGCTTCTCATGGGTCAGTGGTTCTTTCCGGGGTTTTTCCCAGGTTCTTCCTCCACCATTAATACTGGCTGCCATGTATAGCCTATCGTGTGCTGAAAAATGGCGTTAAACCCCACAACAACAACAACAACCTGTTTAAGAGCCACAGGTCCCAGTCATGTCAGGTCAACTCATTTTAATTGATCAATCAACTAATGTTATAAATATTATTTTGTACATAATATAATTAAATTTGCCTTCTCATCCACAAATGTCATCAATAAAGAAAGCAAGGCAACCAAATGAAATGAGCACTTGGTGAAATAAAAAGCTTCATTTCACAGATTTGTATCAGTAAGAAAATCAAAGGGTAGGCTCTGCATCACATGTGGCTCATTTTTCATGTGGTCTTTAAATTCATGTGGCTCATTTTTCATGTGGTCTTTAAATTCATGTGGCTCATTTTTCATGTGGTCTTTAAATTCATGCGGTCTTTAAATTCATGTGGCTCATTTTTCATTTGGGTTTAAATTCCTGTGTCATGAAATCCCACTATGAAAAATAGTACAACTGTAGTTGATTTTTCTCACTGATGGGAAAGAGATATGGCTAGTTTTTACCTGCACTAAATTTTTTATCTTAATCTATGTATAGACTAGTATCACAAGTTGTGATGTCATTTATTTTACATCGTCAATGCACAATTTGTGATGCATGAATTGTACATCAACTTTTCATATAAAACTATTTTTGTCAAAAAATAGGTGTTATAGTTAGTGAGTAAAAAGTATCTTCTGACTAATTAAGAGTTGAGTCAAGAGTTGAGTCATGGATGAAACTTGCTGTAGAATGAATATGATAGATTGTCTTTCTTTCCATTATTAATAGAAAGTCCAGTTGAAGATAAGATGTCAGATCTTTGATATGGCTTGAGCCATAGAAATATTCACAAAAAATGATGTGTGATATGATTTGGATTTTTTAACTTAGCTTTAACAATGTTTCAGTCATATCGCTACAATGTCTGCAGTGTGGCAGTTTATAGTGATGTCTAGCACTGGGGCATCATGCCGCAGACATGTAGCATGATGTCCCACCCAGTTATATTATCCTGACACCAGGCCGACCAGTCCTAACACTAACATCTTAATGCTGAGCGCCAAGCGAGGTAGCTGTTAGTACCATTTTTGTAAGTCTTTGGTATGACTTGGCCAGGGATCAAACTCATGACCTCCCGCACACACAAAAATTACAAAATCATCATAGAAAGTGTGTTTAGTCAGGGAGTAAGATTCATCTATTATACAGACATACATGAGGCAAGATTCTTTGAATCCCATGTGGCATTCTGACATGGGTACACACATATAAGAATGAGAATTTTTTTTTAAAGTGCCTTGATTTTTGTAAGATTTAATTTTTGGGGGGATTTTTTCTATTTCAGACTGTGAGGTGAATTCCTGTGATTCCCTTGATGAGGAGGAACATGACCCAGAGATGCTCAACAAACTTGGGATAAAACTTCCACTGTTAGTCTGCCCATCTTTCCTTCTTTACCCTCTGTTTGTTAGCTGATGCTGAGACCTGTATATTACTAGAGAGAGATATGGGGGTTGGGCTGTACAAAAGAGTTACTTTATTTTGTGGGGTATCAGCTTTGTGGTTTGTTCATATCTTAATTCATTTATAGAAGGGCTTCTATTGTTACCTCAGAAGGATCATTGTTCTTTGGATCTTTAAACTCGTGGTCTGTCACGATTTGAAAAAATTGGTTCTTTGCCAGAAATGGTGAATTAATAATAATATGCATTATGGTGATGTTAGGTTTGTCATAGTGTAAAGCAGAACCTTTTGTTGTTAATTTTTAACTCACCTGGCCATAAGGCTGAGTGAAGTTATGGTATCACTCTGCATCCAGCATACATCTTTGGTCCATCAACAATTGCTTCTTACCACTGTGGAGTCCATATTTGATCCAGTATCAAATAAACTTGGAATATGGTTTTATATCATTAAAAGCTCAGACAAGTTTCATAATGTGCAAGATCTATCCATATTAAGGAGGTGATCTTGAATCTGATTGGTTATCCTTGTTACCACTCAGGAGGCAGTATATCTTGTCTAGTTTTTTTCAAACTTGGAATAGATGCTTATATCATTAAGGTCTCAATTGAGTTTAGTAATGGGTGATATCCATTTGTACTTAAATGGGATTGGCTGAGCTTTGTTTCCACTCTGTAGTCTACATTTCTAATCCAGTTGTGATCAAACTTGGAATGTTTACTTATTTCATTAAGGTCTCGTACTACTTCAGTAATTAGTCTGATCCACAAAGACTAATCAGGTGATCTTGCAATTGATTTTCTGAGAATATTACACTCCTGAAGCAATATTTCTGACCTGCTTTTAATCCAATTTGAAGTACGGTCTTGTATCATAAGGGTCTTGGATGGATTTGGTTTGGAGCCAGAACCATGCTTATTACTTATGTAATCTTGCATCTGTATGACTGACCATGCTACCACTATAGAGGCCAAAATAGCAAAAGGAAAGTTAAAGTAGGGGAAGTAACCCATGCTCAGACATATCGAGACATGTTTTCTGTTGTGAAGAGTTCTTTCCCTTATTAAACATGTCGGGTGCAAGGGACTGTTGTTATGCACACATTTGATACTGCATCAACATGCTATATTTAAAACCTCATAAAAAATAGTACACCAATGAGGAAACAAAAATATCTATATTTCTGGATAGCTATAATCAATCAAAGTGTAAGAATAACATTAATTTGACCTGATAAGTAAATGGAAGTTCATGGCACTAGACGTTTATGCGACCCAGCCCCAAATTCACACATGAATTTTTCATGTGTGAAGGTCATTGTTGACATGCAGTGATACTGAGTGTAAATGTAAGACCATTTCCTATGTGGTATTTATGAATAGCATTGTATACGAAGCAGCATGATGCCGTTGAAATTAGGCCGTTAATGTAGTTGCTTTCCAGGCTGGTTTTTGAGATATTCTACTTGCCCTTAACCCATCATGTCTTCTGATGTGGGTGGCTAGCTATGACTCGTATGCTGTCTCATGGTATTTAACTATTATTATTAAGTAGCTATGGAAAGTGTACATGCCTCACATCAATTTCAAGAACAAGACCAAAACACCTTATTCACAAATATATTCATAACTTCAGTTATTAAACAACAATAGCTGAAAACATTACATGATAGCATTAAGTTAAGAAATTTCACATTTCATTAAGCTATTATACTCTCTTAAAAACTTAGCAAAAATAATTTTAAAATACAGCATACATGAATTTCAATAAAGCAGCAAGTGATAAAACAAAACAATACACCAATGATGCAAACCACTGAGCTCATTTTTTAATAAAACTCAAAAGTCACTAACACCTTTAAATGGTGTTGCCATAGTAAAATGCCTAAAATATTCATGTATATTCATTAACTTATTTGTATGTTAAAGGTCTTTGTCACATGTTATATTAAATTTATGTTTAGTGTAGTGGCCATTAATTAAAATGAAAACAGCAGTATCTAAAATTGCTGTTCCCCTAAACCAGCTCCAAATTTAATTACCACCATTAACTTGTATATACAAATCCTCCAACATTCCAGGTGTTCCAGGCGCTGGCACTACAATGTAAAGAAAAAAAGAACAACTAAGAAACAGTTTCTGATTATTGTGGCCAGACTGCATTTTCATTTCATTTTGGAGATCATTGCTCATTTGGAAGTATTTCTCCCAACAGTTTTAGCACCTTTGTGACAAAGACTAAAATGTTTGATTCACTAATGACTACCTTCATGTGCAGTTTGCTCATTGTGGTCAGTTCAGAGTTACAACAAGCTACATAAAACAAATTATTTAAGTAAGTATTATAGAGAGAATAAATCTATCATAAAACTTTGCATTGTTGAGTAATACTGAAAATGACTTTTGTCAAAGCAAATATTTTGGTCATGCAACTTTGGTTCATGTTTAGTTAATGAAGGGAATCAATGGAAATTTTACAAAATCTTATTCTGACCAACCAATCCATTTTTTTAAATATGAAACTGCAAATACTGTGGCATAGGTGTTACAACCTTTTCTTTCCACTCCAGTTTCACTACACGTATAAATTTGTTTTTACAAACTTAAATTGGTTAATTACCCAGGTGAGCAATATCAAACTCAGGCTTCTTGTTTCATAAATTGTATACACTTGTCTTAACATGGAGCATATTACACTCTGATATTGGCTGTCCATCCTTCTGGTACCAATTTCATTTCTGCTCAAGGACTCCAACTGTCAACCATATACAATTATCAAGTTTTGCAGATGGATGGCACTTATGATAAGGAAGAACCCTATCAGTTTGAGGCTTACAGGCATAGACAAGGTCAGTCATTGAAAGAAGTTAAAAGGTCTTTGCACAATAACACAAATTCTGCACCATCTGTAGTTACCAAACTTTAAGGATGGCTTCAATAGGGATAAGTTTGAACCATATTGATTTCAGGGTCAAGAGTTCAAAAGTTATTGTATCTGAAAGAAGAAAAATGTTTTCCACAGAATAACATTAGTCTAAATCGCATACCTGGACCAGGCTTTCTGGATGGCTTACACCTGGTGTAAAGAAAAAGCTTCTTAATGTTTGGGTTCAAAAGGTCAAAAATTCAAGGTCGCATGTTACTGAAAGAAGAAATTTGGTTTTTGCATAAGATCTTTACTTCTAGACTCTTGATCAGAGTTTGTTGAAGGCTTGCACATGAAGCATGGAAGATGCTTATTGAATTAGGGGTCCAGAAGTGGTCAGAGTCATTGTGACTCGAAGAAAAATTGTTTTTTCAGACACATTTTAATTCACTACTTAGTTACTTGACCAAAATTTGGTAACAACTCATACCTTGAACAAAGGTCAGGGTTGCTCAGATCGATTGGTAAGTAAATCTCATGGGTCAATTATACCATACCAGTAGCTGCACATAGGACTATTAAACACTGGGTGGGCAATTCATGGTATTCTTGTTTTTTCTGTTTCTTCATGTAACCCTGCATTGGTAGCAGATGGATGCATTTTTTCATCTGTATTATTTATCCATTCATCTGTCAACTTTAGACATAACCTGAAAATGTAGATGTGATGCATGGTTGGTTTCTGTAGCTAATGGTTCCCTACTGATTCTTGTCAATATACAACAATGAAAATCAGCTGTGAGTGTAATTTCATTGCTTAAATATTAAAATTAATTCACATCTATATTCAAAACAAATTGCATCCTAAATCATTCTCTGGCAAATAGTTTGCTAGTTAGACCACTTCTAAAAATAGCCCGACTGGTTCAGAAGCAGTTCTTGTCATTTTTAATGTCGTGCTTTAGTATATTCATTGAAATGATTTGTTCTATTTCTATAAGTGCATTTCCTTTTACTTCTTAAGTTAAGTCCAAGGGTTAAATGCAGTTATATATTATTTATCACTAACATATTTCTTCACAGCATGTATTTTTGTAGGCATCCAGGACATGTACATATTAAAATGTAATTTTATTGCTAAATGTTATTGGTCTCTCACATGCATGAATTCAGTGCATGGTTCCCCCTCAAAACTGTAAACAATATTGATTCATTGCCTTCATGTCCACTTCATAATTAACACAGGTACCACTTAATTTTGTTCTTTGGCTTTTCTTTTTCAAACTTTCTTTGAATGCCACTTAAGCCCAAGAAAATGCCAAATAAATGAGGTGCATGGAGAGGACTGGTATGATGGCAATAATTCAAATGAAGTACGAACATCAGCTTTGCTGTAATGTTTAATTTGGTCATCGTACAGAGAACATTTTAATTCCTACGTCATGACCCAGATATTTTATTTAGGGGTATACCTGCCACAAATGAATGGGGTGAGTCAGCATACATGAATCAGCTTGTCTTTCTTTGATATATCTTCATGAAACATGCCATACATTTGTATATTTACAAGATTTCTTATTTGATTTAACTGCTTCAGAATAGTAATTTTAGAGGTTATTTCTTTTACAAATTGATTCCATCCATCTATTCCTCACACTCCTAACCAGTTAATATCACTGAACCATTTGAGATTTATTAACAAAACTTGGTGTGCATTTGCATCATGCCAACAGATTGTTATCCATACAAGATTTGTCTTGAAAGATTAATTTTTTTTTATAGTTATCTTCCCTTTTTGGACAGTTGTATTGTTAAATGAGTCAGGTATCTGTGTGAAGTTTGGTATACTTGTATATTAGGATTTGTCCCATTTAAATGGTATGTTTGTATATTAGGACTTGTCCCATTTAAATGGTATGTTTGTATATTAGGACTTGTCCCATTTAAATGGTATGCTTTTATATTAGGACTTGTTCCATTTTAATGGAATGTTTGTATATTAGGACTTGTCCCATTTAAATGGTATGCTTTTATATTAGGACTTGTCCCATTTAAATGGTATACTTGTATATTAGGATTTGTCCCATTTAAATGGTATGCTTGTATATAAGGATTTGTCCCATTTAAATGGTATACTTGTATATTAGGACTTGTCCCATTTAAATGGTATGTTTGTATATTAGGACTTGTCCCATTTAAATGGTATGTTTGTATGTTAGGACTTGTCCCATTTAAATGGTATGTTTGTATACTAGGATTTGTCCCCTTTAAATGGTATGCTTGTATATTTGAACTTATCCCATTTAAATGGTACACTTGTATATTAGGACTTGTCCCATTTAAATGGTATGTTTGTATATTGGGACTTGTCCCATTTAAATGGTATGTTTGTGTTTTAGGACTTGTCCCATTTAAATGGTATACTTGTATATTAGGACTTGTCCCATTTAAATGGTATGCTTGTATATTAGGACTTATCCCATTTAAAAATAATGTCTCTGTTTTTTCATCACACTCATATTATCTTCAAAACAGTTTGAGATAGCTTCATGAAACTGGTATGCATTTGTATTGTGATAAATGTTTACATCCCATACGAGATTCAGCCAGGTAAGATAAGTACTTTTAGAGTGATTTTCCATGTTTGAGAATTGTATTTACACTTCATGCTGCCCTAATTGTTTGCAAAATTTAAATAAATTATCTGTCAAAGAAGGTTTAAAATGATGATAACATTTCTTTTTGAATGTCTTGTAGTTTTGTATGATGATATTTAGATATTGTAATTAATTTGCTCTTAGTGACTAAATTGTAGAAATTTTCAAGGAATTAATCTGACTAAACTTGCTTATTTATGCATATTTTTCTTCAGCCGAATAAACAAGAGAAATCAAAAAGCAAGAAGGAAACAGACGCAATCACTGAATTCTATTATAGGGGAGACAACTCTACCATTCCACAGCCTGGAAAGCATTTCTCTATCTGGAGAAATGTATCACAAAAGCAAACTTGCATGGACCAAAAGGGTTGTTGCCCTTAGTAATGGGAGGTTGTTTGCCTACAAGGCCGATAAATATGACAGCAGGCCTGTTCTTGTGATAGTATTAAATGATTACACAGCTACATTCCTTAAAAAAGATAATGGGAAACATTATGAGATACGTCTTTCACATCCCGACCTGGATTCTTATTTCTTTCATGTTGATTTCAAGGACTGGGCAGAACAATGGTGCCAGGTTTGATATATTTCTTCTTTATCTGTAAATTGTAGTACATATGTTGTTGATGATCTGAAGTAGTTAAAATGAAATCGTTATGCATATATAAATTACCTGAGTAAATGAAATTCTTATGTATGTATAGTATGACCTTGTTAAATGAAATTGGTATGCATATATAGTATGACCTGATTAAATGAAATTGTTATGCATATATAAATGACCTGGTTAAAGGAAATTTGTATGCATATATAGATGACATGAATAAATGAAATTGTTATGCATATATAAATTACCTGATTAAATGAATTGATATGTATATATAAATGACCTGGTTAAATGAAATTGGTATGCGTATATAAATGACCTGATTAAATTAAATTTGTGTGCATATATAAATGACCTCCTTAAATGAAATCGGTATGTATATATAAATGACCTTGTTTAAATGAAATTGGTATGCATATATACATGGCCTGATTAAAGGAAATTTGTATGCATATATAAATGACTTGCTTAAAGGAAATTTGTATGCATATATACATGACCTGATTAGATATTCATGCCATTAGTAGCAAATTTTTTAAAAAATTCAAGATTTTAACAAAAATTTTGACATTTTTGTCTGCAGTATGGGTATATGTGTTAAAAAATCTAAGTTTGCTCTTGTTGACATTAGTAAACATAGGTATCATTTTCTTTGAGGTGACGGGGCCCTGACTGGCCAAGTGGTCTAAAGCGCTCTCTGTTACGGATCACTGCCATCTCACCTCTGTCTGCTTGGGTTTGAGTCTTGCCAGTAGTTTCTCATGGGTCGGTTGTTCTTTCCGGGGTTTTCCCGGGTTCTTCCTCCACCATTAATACTGGCCGCCATGTATAGCCTATCGTGTGCTGAAAAATGGCGTTAAACCCTACAACAACAACAACTTTGAGGTGACAGCAGTAGAAATATCATCCATGTTAAAATTAAGAAACAATCATGTATTTGATTTGAGCATGTTAATGGTGGTTTTACAGTTGCAAACTGAGTTTTACAGCATGATCAGTAAAATGGACATTTGAACACTGTAAAAAATTACTATTTGGACACAGTAAAATGGCTGTTTGGACACAGTAAAATGGCTATTTGGACACAACAAAATGAATATTTAATAACAGTAAAATAGATATTTCCATGTGGGAAATACAAGAGCAAGTTGCCATGAAGACTGTTAACACTACATCAGTTAGGGTATTAAATTCATATGTGCCATCCCTTATTTCCAAAAGTTAATTGTAGTCATGCTGGGGCATTATGCCAGTTTTCTGAAAATTAGAAATAGTAGTTACACTAACAAAAGCAAATTTAAGAAATTTGATTTTTTGTCTAGCCTATGACAAAAGTAGCAAAACGTGGTCACAGTGTCCATCCATCCATCCATCCATCCATCCATGCAATGTCAGTTTTGTTGGTTAAAATTATTTAGTGGGTATTATCTCATGTGGAAGCAGCTCATAGCATAAAACCACAATTGTCACTGATTGTGATACTGAGTATAGGTATTACTAATTGGACCAATCAGCTGATAGCTTAGAACCACAATTTTCATTGGTTGTAATACTGAGTATAGGTATTACTAATTGGACCAATCAGCTCATAGCTCAGAACCACGGTTGTCAGTGGTTGTATATAGTGAATATAGATATCACTCTTTGGACCATCATCTCACAGCATAGAACCACAATTGTCTGTTTGTTACATTGAATATAAGTATAAGTAATTGGACCAATCCGCTGTTGTTGCATTAAAACAAAATCATATTTTAGGGGGAGGTCTGGCAATTTGATAATCAGTGAAGAATGTTCCTCTAATTAAATAGAAACCAGCAATAAAATCTGAACAGAAAATAAAATGTTACTGGATTTTATGTAGGAACAAACAGGTGTTGTTGGTTGGTTTCAGAAAGGTCACATGCACTTTAATTTCCAGTCATTTCATTCAGATGCCACTATTTTTTAAAAATACAGCATAACCGATGCTGAATTTCAGCTCTGCTGATCATAGAGCAGAAAGGCTTTTGCAGTGGCCTGATGTCCATCATTCTTTGTCCAAGATCTGTCCATCCATTAGCCCAGGTTTGTTATCTGTTTCCTCCAAAACTACTAAGGGTGCAAGGGACAGTTTTTGTGTCAAATCTACCTGCCTAATATTTTAAAAAACATACAAAAATAATTTTTTTAAAAAGGTCCACATTTTTGGATAGCTATGTTAAAACAAAACATCAGTATATTATTCACTTGACCTGAGAAGTCAAAAGCTATTCACAGCTAAAGATGTTGATGCACCCCAACCCCATATTTTTCATGTCATAAGGTCATTTGTAATGCCAAGTGATGCTCCCCAGTTGATAATTCTAATAAATATTGTATATATAGCCTGATATAGCTTGTCCTCAATGAAAGCTCAGCTATCCAATATTGTTATCACAGCAGCCATTTGAAAATCTTGTTACTGCTAATATTTCTGAATGGATGTTTATTATATAAACATGGAGTTTTCACTATATGAGCTTTCATGATATAAAAATGATCCTAAATAAAATGATACTGATCTGACAACCAATATGGACACAGTGGCAACCAGCTTGAAAACTAAAGTCCTGTTATAGGGTTTTCACAAAAGTCTTCTAACTGTGCCTGGTTTATCCCAAATGAAATTGGTACCAGTCTTGAATCCAGTTTGACTGCCATAGTGGCTAATTTGAAAATCTTGTCACTAAAGAATATCAGATGGTTTCAACACTTAGCAGATAAAAAATTTAAAAATTCTTATCATAAAATAATCAGGAAATTCTTTTTAGGCAGTAGAGCATCAGTGTCCTCTAGGGACTCTTGTTTGATAGCTTTTGTTCAGGTTAGTGACTAACATAAGATGGTCTAGATGCATCTGAACTAATGCACTGGATTTCATAACATGTAGAAAAATGAAGGAAATATACCTGGAACTGAAACCTTGAATATAAAGACAGTCTTTACTGTTTCAGCACATCAATGCCATGTCTCAGGGTAAAACTCCAGTAGGTATCTACCAACACCTGGCAAGAAGCGCCATCATGAATGAGGATGGAACTTACATCATCAGAAAGGTTATTATTATAGTAAACATTTAAAACTTTGAATCAATTAAAGTTAATAATATTAATCAGACACATTTTCTGGCTTTAGTGAATCCATGATAACTTTTTTTGACAGACCATCATCTAATGTATATTATCTGTCATCCATTCTTTTTCAGATATTTATCTGTCATCCATTCTTTTTCAGATATTTATAACTGCTGCTCAGTGGCAGTCAAGGTGTTGATTTGGTTGAGAATTATCTATCAATTTGTTTTGCTATTTCTGTGTTCAATGTTGGTGGACATTCTGCTCAGAGTGACAATACATTCATGTGTTTGCACTTGAAGGCAGTGTGACAATACATTGATGTAGTAGTACGTGAAGGCAGAGTGACAATACACTGATGTAGTAGTACGTGAAGGCAGAGTGACAATACACTGATGTAGTAGTACGTGAAGGCAGAGTGACAATACATTCATGTGTTTGCACTTGAAGGCAGTGTGACAATACATTGATGTAGTAGTACATGAAGGCAGAGTGACAATACATTGATGTAGTAGTACGTGAAGGCAGAGTGACAATACACTGATGTAGTAGTATGTGAAGGCAGTGTGACAATACACTGATGTAGTAGTACGTGAAGGTAGAGTGACAATACACTGATGTAGTAGTACATGAAGGCAGTGTGACAATACATTGATGTATTAGTACATGAAGGCAGAGTGACAATACATTCATGTAGTAGTACGTGAAGGCAGAGTGACAATACATTGATGTAGTAGTACGTGAAAGCAGAGTGACAATACATTGATATAGTAGTACGTGAAGGCAGAGTGACAATACATTGATGTAGTAGTACGTGAAGGCAGTGTGACAATACACTGATGTAGTAGTACGTGAAGGCAGAGTGACAATACACTGATGTAGTAGTACGTGAAGGCAGAGTGACAATACACTGATGTAGTAGTATGTGAAGGCAGTGTGACAATACACTGATGTAGTAGTATGTGAAGGCAGTGTGACAATACATTGATGTAGTAGTACATGAAGGCAGAGTGACAATACATTGATGTAGTAGTATGTGAAGGCAGAGTGACAATACATTGATGTAGTACGTGAAGGCAGAGTGACAATACATTGATGTAGTAGTACATGAAGGCAGAGTGACAATACACTGATGTAGTAGTATGTAAAGGCAGAGTGACAATACACTGATGTATTAGTATGTAAAGGCAGAGTGACAATACATTGATGTAGTAGTACATGAAGGCAGAGTGACAATACACTGATGTAGTAGTACGTGAAGGCAGAGTGACAATACATTGATGTAGTAGTACATGAAGGCAGAGTGACAATACACTGATGTAGTAGTATGTAAAGGCAGAGTGACAATACACTGATGTAGTAGTATGTGAAGGCAGAGTGACAATACATTGATGTAGTACATGAAGGCAGAGTGACAATACACTGATGTAGTAGTACATGAAGGCAGTGTGACAATACATTGATGTAGTAGTACATGAAGGCAGAGTGACAATACACTGATGTATTAGTACGTGAAGGCAGAGTGACAATACATTGATGTAGTAGTATGTAAAGGCAGAGTGACAATACATTGATGTATTAGTACGTGAAGGCAGAGTGACAATACACTGATGTAGTAGTACATGAAGGCAGTGTGACAATACATTGATGTAGTAGTACATGAAGGCAGAGTGACAATACACTGATGTATTAGTACGTGAAGGCAGAGTGACAATACATTGATGTAGTAGTACGTGAAGGCAGAGTGACAATACATTGATGTAGTAGTACGTGAAGGCAGAGTGACAATACATTGATGTATTAGTACATGAAGGCAGAGTGACAATACACTGATGTAGTAGTACGTGAAGGCAGAGTGACAATACATTGATGTAGTAGTACATGAAGGCAGAGTGACAATACACTGATGTAGTAGTATGTGAAGGCAGTGTGACAATACAATGATGTAGTAGTACGTGAAGGCAGAGTGACAATACACTGATGTAGTAGTACGTGAAGGCAGTGTGACAATACATTGATGTAGTAGTACGTGAAGGCAGAGTGACAATACATTGATGTAGTAGTACATGAAGGCACAGTGACAATACACTGATGTAGTAGTACATGAAGGCAGAGTGACAATAAACTGATGTAGTAGTACATGAAGGCAGAGTGACAATACACTGATGTAGTAGTACGTGAAAGCAGTGTGACAATACATTGATGTAGTAGTACATGAAGGCAGAGTGACAATACACTGATGTTGTAGTACGTGAAGGCAGAGTGACAATACATTGATGTAGTAGTACATGAAGGCACACTGGCAATACACTGATGTAGTAGTATGTGAAGGCAGAGTGACAATACACTGATGTAGTAGTATGTGAAGGCAGAGTGACAATACACTGATGTAGTAGTACATGAAGGCAGTGTGACAATACATTGATGTAGTAGTACATGAAGGCAGAGTGACAATACACTGATTTAGTAGTACGTGAAGGCAGAGTGACAATACATTGATGTAGTAGTACATGAAGGCAGAGTGACAATACACTGATGTAGTAGTATGTGAAGGCAGAGTGACAATACACTGATGTATTAGTATGTGAAGGCAGAGTGACAATACACTGATGTAGTAGTACGTGAAGGCAGAGTGACAATACATTGATGTAGTAGTACATGAAGGCAGAGTGACAATACACTGATGTAGTAGTACATGAAGGCAGAGTGACAATACACTGATGTAGTAGTATATGAAGGCAGAGTGACAATACACTGATGTAGTAGTATGTGAAGGCAGAGTGACAATACATTGATGTAGTAGTACTTGAAGACTGTGAGAATACATTGATGTGTTTGCGCTTGAAGGTAGAGTGACAATACATTGATATAGTAGCATTTGAAGCAGTTTATCATAACATACATGAATTTAGTTTGGATACGAAAGAAGTTTGAAGACCTCTAAAAATAATAAATAATGTGGCAATATTGTGCAGTGCATTATATCCACATTATTTAAGTCCTTTGGGGATTTTGACTTGGAATTATTTGTGGGAGACTTTTATTATTAACCATTAATCATTAAAATCCCTTTGCAGATTTTAAGACTGTATTTGAGAAAATTATATATGCTTGACCTGGTTATACAAATTCTTTCAATTTTCAACATTTTGCTCACTTTCTATGCAGCTAAATTCAAAATTGAAACACCACCATTATGAAAGATTTGCATACAGCCATGGATGTAGGAAGAAAATTTAAAAGCTGTTGCTCTCCTAAATTGCACAAATTCAGAACTGTTTTATCAATGTAGTAATACATGTTATTTGTTTATAGTCTTTTTATTAATGTAGCAGTATACAATATTTGTTTATAGTGTTAACCATATTTTGGTGAAGAATGGAAATATCTATACAAATTGACATTAAAAGATATATATATATATATATATATATATATATATATATATATATATATATATATATATATATATATATATATATATAGAAATTGACATTATAAGATACATAGAAATTGACATTATAAGATATATAGAAATTGACATTGAAAGATATATATAGAAATTGACATTATAAGATCTATAGAAATTGACATTGAAAGATATATAGAAATTGACATTAAAAGATATATAGAAATTGACATTATAAGATGTATAGAAATTGACATAAGATATATAGAAATTGACATAAGATATATAGAAATTGACATTGAAAGATACATAGAAATTGACATTATAAGATGTATAGAAATTGACATATAAGATATATAGAAATTGACATTACAAGATATATAGAAATTGACATTATAAGATATATAGAAATTGACATTGAAAGATATATGCAAAAAAGAAGCTGTATATTTTTAGAGCAGATTTTAGGAAACATTTGATGGGTGAAGTAGAAACATTTTGCATTGTTTCCTTGTGGCATTGCCACTAATGGCAATACAATATTTCCACTTCTCTCTTTTTACTTTTTTATATTTACTAAATCTATGTAGATATTCCATATTTAGAGCCTAAATATGTATGTGAAATATGTAAATAGGTTTTATAAATTTTGTACTTAATGAATTGGCATCATAAATACAGATGTGTCCGCTAAGAAAGGCTAAGTGTATATGTATTTTATGAAATTAAAAAGGAAATTAAAAAATGTACTAGTTAAATATATTGTAATTATAAACAAAATTTAATTCACCTCAGCAAAACACCAAAGTTAAGATTTTAAAAAGAACCATTTATTAGATGGATAGAAGGTTGAATAATAATCAGACAAAATTCAGCCATTAATGAATCACTTGTCTTGCACTAGAAAATAACATATATGCATTTTGTGACAATTTTGCTTGTCTTTCTTTCACTGAATTAAATAATATTTTTTTAGTTGTTGAATATCTAATCCCTGTTTTTCCAACTTGAATTTATACATTATCTTTTTCAGAGTGGTTTATTTTCATCCACCTCCAATATTTCCAGTGCAAGTTGTGATACATTGAACATAGAACCAGGATCAGCAAAAAGTAACAAGAAAGGTGAGGAATCAACATGATTTAAGGTCATTCTTACAGCCAGGGATTCACAGTTTTGGGAATTATGGTTTATCAAATAAGAATTTTTAATTGCTTCGCCCTTGGCAAGTTGATACGCTCTTACATTTTATAATTTATATTCACCAAGGTTTTATTCATGTTGATAGAATAATGTGACATTTGTGGTTTTTAATGAGCATATTAAAAAAAAATATTTTTGCATATTTTCAAACTTTGTAATAAATGTTAACTCCACCCCTGCCCCAACCCAAGAACAGGAATGAGATACAGTGGTTTTGCATGCATGCCAACCATTGCGCTTTTGGCATAATCATTACACTTTTTTCCACAACATCACACATTATGCATAAACATATTTGGACTATGCGTTTCCGGTATAACCACCTCCCAAGGGAATTAATAATTTGTTGTCTCACTTTTTATTAACATCACATTAATCCCACAGACCGTATCCTAGAAAAGACGGCTTCTGCATAACTATGACATAAGAGTACGCTTGTCTGTAGACTTGCATACACTTTCCTAACAGTGTTATGTTCTATTTGTAGCAGCTGCCCTATTTCCAAGAAACATGCTGGTTTCTACTTTGATCCTTTTGACCTTGGTTTCTATTTATAGCAGCTGTATGGCTTAGTTAGGAGAGAAGAGACTGGTTTTCTGATTTTTAATCTCTGCTTGCAGATTCTTTGTTCTAATTCATATCTAGTATAGAACCAGTCTGGAGGTATTTGGCGCTAAAATTTGTCAGATTTATTATAGTCGATGACTGTGTTAGAGCAAAAATGTTTTTCAGATAATTTCACCGATGGATTAGAAAAAAACAAAAAAACAATTCATAGATAAATACATGAATTACATAATACAGCATTTCATTCTAGGGCAGCTTCACACCCATTGCAGGCTGCGTGGAAAGGGTTTTAATATTGATCATGGTGGCAAAACAAAGAAACCTTGAATTAGCTCTTTTTACTAATTCCAATACTAAGATAACTTCTTTTTTAAAGCAGAACTCAATTGTGGACAAGTTCTTAAAAGAACACGGACTACCCCTAGCAACAGAAGACTACATTGGTCCCTTGTTTAAACGGATATTTCCTGATTCCAAAGTTTCAGAAAATATGCATGTACAAGAACAAAATCATCTAATATTGTTAAGTGTTTAGCAGAAGATACTTCACTTAAATTGCTGAAACGATGAAAATTGGGCCATTTAGTATTGCCACAGACAGGAGTAGTGATTATGATGACAAAATGGTTGTACTCAGTCTGTGTAAGAGACTTTGATAATGAAAGGGCAAAGTCAGAGTGCTCTTCTTTCATTACCACAATTAGCAGTAGATTCCATGGGAGAGAACATTTTTGATTTGCTTGATAATGCTTTAAATAAACATAAGTTGGCAGAAGTTTATGGGGTTTTCAGCTGATAATGCATCAGTGATGACTGGAATTCATAAAAGAGTTGCATTCTGTATTTTGAAAAATGTCTCCATCAGTGTACATATCAGGTTGTCCCTGTCATTTAATGCACATTGCTGCTGAAAGGCTGCCGATGAATTAGAAGGAGAATTCCTGAAGTATCAAGTTGGCATTCTACCTGACAACGTACTTCATGCAGACAGAGTTGATGAGCACACCTTATTTCCCAGCTAAAAGACCCAATAACTGGAAGATATAAATTTCCTCATCTTTGTCAGGTTATGAAAGGAATATTGGTTCTTTACCATTCTAATGCTGACTGTGAGAGATTGTTCAGTATTTTTAACAAAAATAAACTGAATTCAGATCCAGGCTCAGTAACCCAGCACTTAGTGCTCTACTGGTGTGCAAAACATTCATAATCTCAGCTGGTACAATGTGTTTTGAGAGTCTGTTGCTTTTTAAAGCTAAAAGTGCTACATATGAAAACTTGAAGAGTAATTGATGTTAAAATATACATATATGCTCATTGAATTTTATCATGTTATATGTGGATTACTCTTTTTCTGCTCAGATTACTCTTTTTGTCCACTTGGATTACACTTTTTCCTCGCCAGGGGTTGGCATGTATGGTTTTGTGTAGTCTGTCTTTCCAGCTGCCAATTAATCTTTACATTACACTTAGCTTGTAAGCAAGATGTGTTATCAAAAAGACAATTGAGTCAAGCCAGACCAGACTGGATTTTTCATACCTTGAATGTGTCCCGAGACGTGGTTAGATTATGGTGACTGATATTTTTAGGTTCACATGACACTAAATAAAGGAAAGCAATATTAATTGGAGGAGGAGGGGTGAAGAGGTTGAGAGACATGTTTTTGGTTTTAAGAACAAATATAGAATTAATTTTGTCACCTGCTACAGCCGTTTGCACTTTATAAAACAAAATGTAAATACCTTTCTGTAGCAAAATAAATTTTTCACTCCAGAGCTTTTGACTTTTTCACGAGGTTTTCATCGGACGAATGATGACTGGACTGGAGTCATATAATCATCTAAATGTTGACCACGTGACAAAATCCTTCTCTACAATGGCGGGAGTTCCATTTGGGAATTAGAGTTCAACACCGACTCCCCCCTCCATGATTTCAGTAGCTGCCATTGTTTTTCTCCTTAGAGTATTATTCTCACTACTAAGTACTCTGATGTTATCTCAAGAGAAAGTAGGCCCTGATGCCATGTTCACCAAATGCAGTCAGGGATTCTGTGTTGATGTATAAGCGTTTTTTTACTCTTGTTTCAAGGCTTCTAGTGGTTGCCCCAAATGTAGTCATTCCCAGTTATCTCACTGGAGTTTATAGGTGATTGAACACATTTTGTTCAAAGGAGTGTGGTCTTTGGAATGTACCAAGATTGAGTGGGTGGTGTTATAAGGTTTATGGATGACATTAGCTCCACAAGTACATAACTCCAGAGCACAACAACGTATTTAATATTATTGCTTTCTATCTTGGACTTTTTGATTAACAGTGTTTGGTCCCAGTTTCTGTTTGCATTGATAAAACATTCTAGTATCACTATATTTATAAGCAGGTCCCCATTCTGTTTATATTAATACAACATTCTGGTATCACTGTTTTATAATTAACACATCGCCATTTCTGTTTACAATAATCAAAATTCCAGTAGCATTACTTTATTTACAGAAAAACACAATACTCATGGAAGTATTTATAATCACCAGTCCTTGTACATCTCCTGATTAAAGATTTCTTTACCTCAGGCTGATCTGACACCTGATTTTATAAGTGTATCTGATTAAAGGTTAAGACCTGAAGCTGATCTGACACCTGATTTTTAAAGTGTATCTGATTAAAGGTTAAGACCTCAAGCTGATCTGACACCTGATATTTAAAGTGTATCTGATCAAAGGTTAAGACCTGAAGCTGATCTGACACCTGATTTTTAAAGTGTATCTGATTAAAGGTTAAGACCTCAAGCTGATCTGACACCTGATATTTAAAGTGTATCTGATCAAAGGTTAAGACCTCAGGCTGATTTGACACCTGATTTTTAAAGTGTATCTGATCAAAGGTTAAGACCTCAGGCTGATTTGACACCTGATATTTAAAGTATATCTGATTAAAGGTTAAGACCTCAGGCTGATCTGACACCTGATATTTAAAGTGTATCTGATTAAAGGTTAAGACCTCAGGCTGATTTGACACCTGATATTTAAAGTGTATCTGATTAAAGGTTAAGACTTCAGACTAATCTGACACCTATATTAAAAGTGTATCTGATTAAAGGTTAAGACCTCAGGCTGATTTGACACCTGATTTTTAAAGTGTATCTGATTAAAGGTTAAGACCTCAGGCTGATCTGACACCTGATATTTAAAGTGTATCTGATTAAAGGTTAAGACCTCAGACTAATCTGACACCTATATTAAAAGTGTATCTAATTAAAGGTTAAGACCTCAGGCTGATTTGACACCTGATATTTAAAGTGTATCTGATTAAAGGTTAAGACCTCAGGCTGATCTGACACCTGATTTTTAAAGTGTATCTGATTAAAGGTTAAGACCTCAGACTAATCTGACACCTGATTTTTAAAGTGTATCTGATTAAATGTTAAGACCTCAGGCTAATCTGACACCTATATTAAAAGTGTATCTGATTAAAGGTTAAGACCTGAGACTAATCTGACACCTGATATTTAAAGTGTATCTGATTAAAGGTTAAGACCTCAGGCTGATTTGACACCTGATATTTAAAGTGTATCTGATTAAAGGTTAAGACCTCAGGCTGATCTGACACCTGATTTTAAAAGTGTATCTGATTAAAGGTTAAGACCTCAGACTAATCTGACACCTGATTTTTAAAGTGTATCTGATTAAATGTTAAGACCTCAGGCTAATCTGACACCTATATTAAAAGTGTATCTGATTAAAGGTTAAGACCTCAGACTAATCTGACACCTGATATTTAAAGTGTATCTGATTAGAGGTTAAAACCTCAGACTAATCTGACACCTGGTATTTAAAGTGTATCTGATTAAAGGTTAAGACCTCAGGCTGATTTGACACCTGATACTAAAAGTGTATCTGAATAAAGGTTAAGACCTCAGGCTGATCTGACACCTGATTTTTAAAGTGTATCTGATTAAATGTTAAGACCTCAGGCTAATCTGACACCTATATTAAAAGTGTATCTGATTAAAGGTTAAGACCTCAGGCTGATTTGACACCTGATATTTAAAGTGTATCTGATTAAAGGTTAAGACCTCAGGCTGATTTGACACCTGATATTTAAAGTGTATCTGATTAAAGGTTAAGACCTCAGGCTGATTTGACACCTATATTAAAAGTGTATCTGATTAAAGGTTAAGATTCCTTACTGTCCAGGATGACATTATCTAACTACGGTCTTGTGAAGGGAGTAGATGGGTCAGTTCAAAGAACAAAACAATAACAACATAAAAGCTTCACTTTTTGTTAAAAAATAATTATCTCAGGTATATAGTATATTGTCATGAGCACAGTGACTTGGTGTTAGAGCTTTTATTGCATCTCATTTGATAGAGGAAGGATGTCAGATCACTCTTTAGGTCACACAAGATCTGATGCCCTTTTGCTATCAAAACAACATGATACAATCACCCAGATCTAGTTACTGTATTGATAGCCTGCATATATATAACATATGTATATATACTGTAATACTGACAGGACATACAGATCTAATTACTTTTCATATCTACTGTAATACTGACAGAACATAGACATCTTCTTTTGGTATATATCTACTGTAATACTGACAGAACATACAGATCCAATTACTGTATATATCTACTGTAATACTGACAGAACATAGACATCTTATTACGGTATATATATACTGTAATACTGACAGAACGTCCAGATCTAATAACTTTTTATATCTACTGTAATTCTGACAGAACATATACATCTAAATACAGTATATATATATATATATATATATATATATATATACTGTAATACTGACAGAACATACAGATCTAATTATTGTATACATCTACTGTAATACTGACAGAACATCCAGATCTAATTACAGTATATATCTACTGTAATACTGACAAAACATACAGACCTAATTACTGTAGATATCTACTGTAATACTGACCGAACAGCCATCTAAATACTGTATATATCTAATGTAATACTGACAGAACATAGACATCTAATTACTAAATATATATACTGTAATACTGACAGAATATACAGATCTAATTACTGTATATACCTGCTGTAATACTGACAGAACAGCCATCTAATTACTGTATATATCTACTGTAATACTGGCAGAACAGAGATATCTAACTACTGTATACATCTACTGTAATACTGACAGAACATACAGATCTAATTACTGTATATATCTACTGTAATACTGACAGAACATACAGATCTAATTACTGTATATATCTACTGTAATACTGACAGAACATACAGATCTAATTACTGTATACATCTACTGTAATACTGACAGAACATACAGATCTAATTACTGTATACATCTACTGTAATACTGACAGAACAGTTGCTAAGCATTCAAGGTTAAGCAAGGTGTGTTTATCCATTTCCAGCTGCAATAAGTACAGTCGAACCCACTTATCTCGACCTCGGTTAACTCGCCAACCCTATTAAGTCGACGTTTTTGAAGTGGAACCGCCAAATTCTCTCTTTGTCTTAGCATTTTCTCATCGGTTATGTCGATTCTTTTATGTCGCCGAACCCTAATATCTCGAGCACAAAAGAAGGCCAAATTTGCCACTTAACGTCGGTTATCTCAATCCCCATGACCAATCGCTTTGTTTGTATCGACAACCCCATCTTAGCAGTGCATTGTTACATCATAATCTGCTTATGCTGACATCTGGGCCGAGTACTGTATGCTGTGACAGTCAATCATGCTACCGTACTATACCTACAACTGGCCACCTTCTGAAGACGCGAATAGAACAGATAAAAGTTACGGTTACAGAGACTTAAACTCCGCAAGAAGAAATAGCAAACAACAAATAAATAAGTTTTGCATAATTAAAAATAATTATTTATTTCTCAAAATACAGGAGTGAAAGAATCCCTATATTGGGTGTTCACTTATGCTACAGTAATATATACGGTCCAATATTGCCAGGTGTTGACTCGTGTAAGTTTCTTTCGTGGGAATGGAGATCCTATTTTGCAAGAACATGGTCTTTTGATAGTAACCGCGTGTACGATACTTTTCAGAGCTGTGTCAGAGTGAAATGACTCACGAATTTAATTTTGACACTGGTTAGCTTTTTGTAAAAACGAACTACACCCCGCACGTTTTTTGTGATTTTGTGAGCGATCTTTGTGTTTGCAATGTTGGAGAATATAATAAAGGTTTGTATCGAGAATCGACGGTGGTTTGTATTGTATACTGGTAAATCTCTGCTGTTAGTTGGTGCACATATGCTTTTGTTGTTAGCAAACATGTATGTACATTTTTATAGCATGCCGATCGCTTCATCAAACAAATCGCGGCAACGCTGTTGTGTAAAAAAAAACTCCAAAAACACGTGCATGTACATTCTCATTTATTAACGCACATCATGTACATAAAGAAATTTCAAGCACATGTTAATATATTGCCGCCATATTGGTTTTCGTTTATCTCGATCATCGGTTATCTCGACGCTTTTTGGCAAACCCCTAGGCCGGCGACATAACCGGGTACAACTGTATTTGTTTTTACACTTGTTTTAGAGAGGGATATATATGTATATATATGTAGGGTTATATTACAGAGATGCTTGATTTAGAGAGGTTTTTCAGATGGATAATAGGGTTATATTATAAATAGAGATGCTTAGTTTAGGGTGTTCTTGTATAGATTGTAGGACTGTAAAGTTGATACGGAACACATATGTAACAGAAAATTGTTCAAAGCACATCTATAGTGTGACATGTCTGAAAAAAGCAAGTGCAAGAAACTTCATTGACAGAAAACCTAGATCCCTGAATAAATGAGAATTAACAAATATTAACACAGAAAAAGGTTTGATGAATGAAAGAGGGGATGGGACATACAATGCCTTGCAATTCTGCAAATTTTATTTTTATGTCAATTTGTTGACTTTTTCATGGTAGTTCAAGGTTTCTATATCGACTTTGTGGATCTCCATTTTGAAAAATGAGACAATAAATAAAATATTTACTTATGTTAGTCATTACTCTTGTATGCCACAGTTATTAATTTCATTTTATACTGCCTACATCTTCAGTCTGCTCCATGTTTTTATCTTCAAAATTCCTACATTTCAATCTATTATATCTGCTTACATTTTGGTCGATTACATCTGCCTACATTTGAATCTATTACATCCGCTTACATTTCAGTTTATTACACCTGCCTACATTTCAGTCTATTACATCTGCCTATTTCTTCAATTTATTACATCAGCCTACATCTTCAACCTATTACATCTGCCTACATTTCAGTCTATTACATCTGCCTACATTTCAGTCTATTACATCTGCCTACATTTTAATCTATTATATCTGCCTACATTTCAATCTATTACACCTTTTTAGATTTCTTTCTATTACATCTGCCTACATTTTAGTCTATTACATCTACCTACATTTCAGTCTATTATATCTGCTTACATTTCAGTCTATTACATCTGCCTACATTCAGTCTATTACATCTGCCTATGTTTCAGTCTGTTACATCTACCTACATTTCGGTCTATTACCTCTGCCTGCATTTCAGTCTGTTACATCTACGTACATTTCAGTCTATTACCTCTGCCTATGTTTCAGTCTGTTACATCTACCTATATTTCAGTCTATTACCTCTGCCTACATTTCAGTCTGTTACATCTACCTACATTTCAGTCTATTACCTCTGCCTACATTTCAGTCTGTTACATCTACCTACATTTCAGTCTATTACCTCTGCCTATGTTTCAGTCTGTTACATCTACCTATATTTCAGTCTATTACCTCTGCCTACATTTCAGTCTGTTACATCTACCTACATTTCAGTCTATTACCTCTGCCTACGTTTCAGTCTGTTACATCTACCTATATTTCAGTCTATTACCTCTGCCTATGTTTCAGTCTGTTACATCTACCTACATTTGAGTCTATTACCTCTGCCTACATTTCAGTCTGTTACATCTACCTACATTTCAGTCTATTACCTCTGCCTACATTTCAGTCTGTTACATCTACCTACATTTCAGTCTATTACCTCTGCCTATGTTTCAGTCTGTTACATCTACCTATATTTCAGTCTATTACCTCTGCCTACATTTCAGTCTGTTACATCTACCTACATTTCAGTCTATTACCTCTGCCTACGTTTCAGTCTGTTACATCTACCTATATTTCAGTCTATTACCTCTGCCTACGTTTCAGTCTGTTACATCTACCTACATTTGAGTCTATTACCTCTGCCTACATTTCAGTCTGTTACATCTACCTACATTTCAGTCTATTACCTCTGACTACATTTCAGTCTGTTACATCTACCTACATTTCAGTCTATTACCTCTGCCTACATTTCAGTCTATTACCTCTGCCTACATTTCAATTTATTCAGTGTAATTCATTATAAAACTTACTATAAGATCGTATATGCTATAACTTCCATGGAGAGGATTATATAAGGAATACTGTATCATCTTTTAAAATGGTCCCACTATAAGGCAGTATACTGTATAGCACCATGGACATCATTATAATGGGGGAATATTGTATCATGTACTTCATTTTACGGTGGTCTCACTATATGGCAGTATACACAGTGACTCCCAGAATAAAAAATATGGGCAAGCTGCATCCAGATTGTACAACTTCCCTATAATAATTTACAGTATTACACTGCATCCAGATTGTACAACTTCCTTATAATAATTTACAGTATTACACTGTATCCAGATTGTACAACTTCCTTATAATAATTTACAGTATTACACTGTATCCAGATTGTACAACTTCCTTATAATAATTTACAGTATTACACTGCAGTTTCTTTTCAGTCTTAATGTAACATGTTGACTTTGATTTTGACATCATCCCAATATCTTTCATTTCAGAAGAGAAAGGGATCAGGGCAAACAGAATGGGGTCTTTCGCTCTTAGGGCCAGTCAGTTTTTGGACACTATAAGCAAAAAAACTTACAAGAAAACAGACCTTGTGGATATCAATAGCAAGAATGGGGGAAATGTCAGCAAGAATTCATCATCAGATAATGTTCTTCCAATCCAAAAGCCATCACTGACTGATCTTCCAGTCCAGAAGCCATCACTGACTAATTTTCCAGTCCAGAAGCCATCACTGACCAATACACCCACAAATCCTGCTGCACCAGTGGTTACTGTTACAGAGTCCTCAAAAGCAAAAGCTGCAAAACATCAAGGTACGATTTTATCATCTTTGGCTTGATGAGGGAATACATCAAAGTACAGTTTTGTCATCTTGTCCATAATGAGGCAAGACATCAAAGTACAGTTTTGTCATCTTTTCCATAATGAGGCACGATATCAAAGTACAGTTTTATCATCTTGTCCATAATGAGGCAGGACATCAAGTATAACTGTGTCATCTTGTCTATAATGAGGCAAGACACCAAGGTATAGTTTTGTCATCTTGTCCATGATGAGGCAGGACATGAGGGTATAGTTGTGTCATCTTGTCTATAATGAGGCAAGACATCAAGGTATAGTTTTGTCATCTTGTCTATAATGAGGCAAGACATCAGGGTATTGTTGTGTCATCTTGTCCATAATGAGGCTAGACTCAAAGTACAGTTTAGTCATCTTGTCCATAATGAGGCAAGACATCAAAGTACAGTTTTGTCATCTTGTCCATAATGAGGCAAGACATCAAGGTATAGTTGTATCATCTTGTCTATAATGAGGCAAGACATCAAGGTATAGTTGTTTCTTCCTTACCATAATGAGGCAGGACATCAAGGTATAGTTGTGTCTTGTTGTCTATAATGAGGCAAGACATCAGGGTATATTTGTGTCATCTTGTCCATAATGAGGCAAGACATCAAAATACAGTTTTGTCATCTTGAACATAATAAGGCAAGACATCAAGGTATAGTTGTATCATCTTGTCTATAATGAGGCAGGACATCAAGTCATAGTTGTCATCTTGTCTGTGATGAGGCAGGACATCAAGGTATAGTTTTGTCATCTTGTCCATGATGAGGCAGGACATCAAGGTATAGTTTTGTTATCTTGTCTATAATGAGTTAAGACATCAAGGTATAGTTTTGTCATCTTGTCCATGATGAGACAGGACATCAAGGTATAGTTGTGTCATCTTGTCTATAATGAGGCAAGACATCATGGTATAGTTTTGTCATCTTGTCCAAGATGATGCAGGACATGAGGGTATAGTTTTGTCATCTTGTCCATGATGAGACAGGACATTAAGGTATAGTTGTGTCATCTTGTCTTTAATGAGTTAAGACATCAAGGTATAGTTTTGTCATCTTGTCCATGATGAGACAGGACATCAAGGTATAGTTGTGTCATCTTGTTTATAATGAGGCAAGACATCAAGGTATAGTTTTGTCATCTTGTCCATGATGAGGCAGGACATCAGGGTATAGCTGTGTCATCTTGTCTGTGATGAGGCAGGACATCAAGGTATAGTTGTATCATCTTTACCATAATGAGGCAGAACATCAAGGTATAGTTGTGTCATCTTGTCTATAATGAGGCAGGACATCAAGTCATAGTTTTGTCATCTTGTCCTTGATGATGCAGGACATCAAGGTATAGTTGTGTCATCTTGTCTATAATGAGGCAGGGCATCTAGGTATAGTTGTTTCATCCTTACCATAATGAGGCATGACATCAAGGTATAGTTGTGTCTTCTTGTCTATAATGAAGCAGGACATCAAGTCATAGTTTTGTCATCTTGTCTGTGATGAGGCAGGACATCAAGTCATAGTTTTGTCATCTTGTCTGTGATGAGGCAGGACATCAAGGTATAGCTTTGTCATCCTTACCATAATGAGGCAAGACATCAAGTCATAGTTTTGTCATCTTGTCCGTGATGAGGCAGGACATCAAGGTATAGTTTTGTCGTCTTGTCCGTGATGAGGCAGGACATCAAGGTATAGTTTTGTCATCTTGTCCGTGGTGAGGCAGGACATCAAGGTATAGGACATACTGTATATAAGTCAGATTCAACTCCATATAACATCGATCCTCATCTGTCATCGCACATTGTGCTGGCATATCTGGGTCTGTGCAGTTTGT
The DNA here is from genome assembly GCA_028554795.2 of Sinohyriopsis cumingii. Lineage (NCBI taxonomy): Eukaryota > Metazoa > Mollusca > Bivalvia > Unionida > Unionidae > Sinohyriopsis > Sinohyriopsis cumingii. The sequence goes on along the minus strand of CM068838.1, from coordinate 5,385,517 downwards.
ACTTGGATCTGACTTATATGTCATTTTATATATTAGGTATGATTGTACACTGTCAGTTAATGTTCTTGCTTTCATTCTTCCAGTAGACATCAGCATTCAGTTTTTTCATTTATCTACAGTTTTCTATGTACATCATCAGACTTCATCAGAAGGAATGCTATTCACCCACTAGAAAATAGTTACACTAGAAAATAGTTACACTAGTCATTGATTACTTGATTTATTTTCATTTAGTTCCATTTGACAGACATTGTTACTTATGCAGTCTTGAAAATTATTGAATATGTTTTTCTTTTCAAGGATTTCTTTTAGCAATTATGAAAAGTTGGTCATAATAGCCTATTTTTCTTGTCCTAGTGTCTATTTTAGGTTTAAGTAGATCAGGTGAGACATAACTTCCAAGAATTATTTTGTGTTATTGCAAGGCTGATGAAATTTTCAGAAAATTCACTTGTCCAACCTGCATTTTCACTTGTCTCAATATTTTGATCTCTTGCCTAGCTCAACAATATGTATTTTAGTCAATATTAAAACTAGAGGAACAATGTACACCATGTTTATTATTTCAAAGGGCTTAATTTTTATTTATTTTTTACTGTCAAGATGTCTTGTATACACCATTTCTTGTTCAAATATGGTCACATCAGGACTTCCATCAGCAAAATGGAATGGAATTTATTTGAATTCAGACCTTCATTAATGTCTCTCAATTCTCAGTCAATTCACAAAACAAAGTTTCATGCCCTGAGTCTGTTCTTATAATTAGTAACAACCATTTTTCTCCTGGAGTGCACACAGCAACTTGAACTTTGAGGATTTTTGGCACATGGATAACTATCAAACCGATGTAAATGAAAACTTCTCTGACTCTTTGGCTTGTAACTTTTTACATTGTTTGCTGGTTTGTCTGTTTGGATACCTCAGACTAGGTGGCAACCTTAAGTTGTGTCCTTCATTTTCACCTAAAAGTTTCCCAATCTGAATCTTCCTTATGACCTATATTGCAATAAAGATATAGCAAACTCATTTTATCAAAATGGAGAAAAAAATGACCTCATTTTGACAACTACATCTACCAAAGTTATCATTACTTATATTTTGACATTTCATTGCAGATTCGTTTAGCCTCAACTGCATTACCACACATTGAAGTCAGTCTGTGTATAATCATTTAAAAAATTAAGACTCATTACTGTCATTTAATAAATTACAAAGTTGACATCTATGTTGATATAATGCCTGACTCGGATTGAAATCAAAGGTTGGTCCATTCATGAGTGTCTGTATTAAGAAAACACAATATAACATGGTTGTTTAAAGCAATGATAATTAATCATGCTGGATTTGTTTGTTTGAAGTGTTTTAATTGGCTGATAATTTGGTTGCTTAACCCAGTCAGCAAATAAGCAGTAATAGAACTTACTCACATGTGACACTTTTCAGTGACCAATCAGAGGATGTGTATGAGTAAATAAAGGTAGATTCAAGCATTCAGTATGCCCAGAGGGCACAAATAGCCGTATACAGGTTGATTAAAGCACAAATGCCACGTACAGGTAGATTAAAGCACAAATAGCCACATACAGGTAGATTAAAGCACAAATAGCCACGTACAGGTAGATTAAAGCACAAATAGCCACGTACAGGTAGATTAAAGCACAAATAGCCACGTACAGGTAGATTAAAGCACAAATAGCCACGTACAGGTAGATTAAAGCACAAATAGCCACGTACAGGTAGATTAAAGCACAAATAGCCACGTACAGGTAGATTAAAGCACAAATAGCCACGTACAGGTAGATTAAAGCACAAATAGCCACGTACAGGTAGATTAAAGCACAAATAGCCACGTACAGGTAGATTAAAGCACAAATAGCCACATACAGGTAGATCAAAGCATAAAAAACAGACTTGCCCAGCTTAATTTAAAATAGGAAAAAAAGCACTTTCCGAGAATGTCCCCTTGGAAAAATTTACTTGACTGAACTTTAAAACATGTAGTCCTAGACACCAGGCTTTGGGATTTGATTAGCTCTGGTTATTGTGTGTCTAGGGACTTGATTCATGACCAGTGTTTGCTCACCTAGTCATAAGGCCAGGTGAGTTTCTGCATAGGGCATAATCAAAATTTGCTTAGTGAAATTTACCAAATTTGTTAGAAAGTATTCTGCCATAAAGAGCTCCCAAATTTTGACAAATGATGCCAATCCTTTATCCAATGTGCATGCCATTACTAAATACAGGCAAACTTTAAACAACTTCTTCTCAGAAACTGCCCAGCAGAAATTGACCAACTTACAGCATTCTGATTATTTGGGCTTTCATATTTGTCCAGATGTCACTAATTTGCCATGAAATATGGCTGCCATTCGCGAAAATAAAAAACCCTTTCCTCTTCTTTTTAAATACCACTCTGCAGAATTTGACCAAATTTTACAGATAGCATTCTGGCATGAAGGACTTCTTAATTTGTAGAGATTTATGCCATTTCATATATTCATTGCTATTACTCACAATTTATTTTAAACGTATATTTTGACATTTTTGTATGGAGAGGAACCTGCAATTTGAAAAGTTTGTTTCAGTCCTTTTGCTTTGTATATATGTTCATGATCTTCTTGGCAATAACATTTGTTGAAACTGTTTTTTTGTTGCTTTTAATGAAAAACATCTATTGTATCTCAATAATGCTTTCCTCTTGCAACACTTCTAGATTTAATTCCTAAGAGCAATTAAATCCATGATTTGTTAAATAAAATCCTGAGAAAAATGGCAGAGTGTGTGTGTATGTGTGTGTGTGTGTGATTTGAATTTTTAACATCAATTTTAAGATCATGTACGATAATGCTTGCCATGGGAAAATATAGGTCATGGATGGTACTACTCACCATGGGAAAATGTAGATCATGAATGGTACTACTCACCATGGGAAAATTTAGATCATGGAGGTTACTACTCACATGAGAAAATATAGACCATGGTTATCTGATTTTCATGTACGAGTGATTATGTTTATTACATTTACCTCAATTTCTGTGATGGTGTTGTATTTACATTCATTAAACTTGATGATAGCTATATTTATCTTTGAAGATTCTACTCACCTTTGGCAAAAAGAGCTCACAGTAACCTTTTTGTTGCTCTAGTGACATTTTTGCCAATTTTTCATTTATGCCACACCAGAGGAGACAAGACTTCGTGAATTAATGATAAGTTTTGCACTGAGACAAGAAAATCTCAGAGTGATTCACCTGAATTCATCATGAAATCAGTAGACTTATAGATTAGCAGCAAGTTAATTAGTTCATGGATAATGTCACATATGACAGCAAATCAAGCCCCAATCAAGGAAAGTAATACAGTTGGTAATTTTGATAACTCTTCATCAATGCAGTTTTACCAGAGAAGTGGATTTTTCAATCTACTCATAATTTTTAGCAAAAAGAATCAAAGATTTAATCTTGAAATTTTTTCTATATTTGGCATTTAATTTTTTTAAAAATAAAATCTAAGGAATCCAAAACCTTTCAAATCAAAGTTAAGAGAAGTTTGGTCCCAAAAGTCAGTGTTAGACAGCATACCCATTAAAAGCAGATCAGAGCAGGTGGCCTACAAATGCCCTAGTACCACGCAGAATTACTTAAAATTTAACAAATAGAGAAATGCAATGAAATTATACTTAAACAGAAGTCTGTTAAATTAATTACATATTGATTTTTCATCAAAGCATAACAATATTTATACAAAGACACCCATGACATCTCATTCTAATGTGAGATTAGTGAACCTAATTAGCCTGAACTTCTCATAACCCAAAACTTAATTTGGTCCTGAGAGATTTCAAAAGATTTGACTACAGTATAAACCCTCTTATCAGCTGGGTCCATCTGCAAACTGCACTGACCCAGATCTGCCATCCCATGATGTGGCAACAGATATGGGTCCATGTAGTTTGTTAGGAGTAATCAGTAGGACAAACAACATGCACACTGATCTGCCAGTGCAGTTATATGACTACAAATCAAGTCCATGTATTTTTACAGAATGGCTCAATTTATAAGTGAGTATATATGGTAAATTAAATCATTTATTTTGTGGTTTATCTAAAGTTTGTAATTAATGACTATTATTCCATCTGCATTAGCAGATTGTGAGACATAACTGTAAATTTTTTATGACAGTGTTTCACAGTGTTTCAGATGACATCAAGATCAGAAAAGTGTGGCACTCCACAAGTTTTAATCCAAGGAGTACCACCCATATTTGGAAGTGTGGAACATTTTTTTCTGATTGGATTACATGCATTGTTTACACATCGTTTGAATTATAGCTTGTAGTTTTGAAACAGCAAGGGAGAGAGTGTATGTGTATTTGTGATGAGAATTTTTAATGTAGCTTTAACAATTTTTCTGTCATATCGCTATGATATCTGCAGTGTGGCAGTTTATAGTGATGTCTAGCACTTGGGCATCATACCGCAGATATGTAGCATGATGTCCCACCCAGTCAATTTATCCTGACAACAGGCCGACCATCACCCAGTGTACTGACATTACTTATGGAACTAACCTGGTGTACTCACATTACTTAAGAAACTAACCTGGTGTACTCACATTACTCATGGAACTAACCTGATGTACTCGCATTACTCATGGAACTCACCTGATGTACTGACATTACTGATAGAAATCACCCAGTGTACTGACATTACTCATGGAACTAACCTGGTGTACTCACATTACTTATGGTACTAACCTGGTGTACTCACATTACTTATGGTACTAACCTGGTGTACTCACATTACTTATGGAACTAACCTGATGTACTCACATTACTCATGGAACTAACCTGGTATACTTGCATTACTCATGGAACTCACCCAGTGTACTGACATTACTGATAGAAATCACCCAGTGTACTGACATTACTCGTGGAACTAACCTGGTGTACTCACATTACTTATGGTACTAACCTGGTGTACTCACATTACTTATGGAACTAACCTGGTGTACATTACTCATAGAACTAACCTGGTGCACTCACATTACTCATGGAACTAACCTGGTGCACTCACATTACTCATGGAACTAACCTGGTGTACTCGTATTACCCATGGAACTCACCCAGTGTACTGACATTACTGATAGAAATCACCCAGTGTACTGACATTTCTCATGGAACTAACCTGGTGTACTCATATTACTCATGAAACTAACCTGGTGTACTCACATTACTTATGGAACTAACCTGATGTACTCACATTACTTATGGAACTTACCCGGTGTACCACATCATCATTAATCTCAAAACATACTTCATTAGTAATCTCAAAACAAACCACATCATCAGTAGTCTCAATGTATGCCACATCATCAGTAATCTCAACCTGTACCAAAGCATCAATAGTCTCAATACACCAATCCCTCGATAACTCACACCCTGATAACTCGTGAACCTGCTTATAACCCCAATTTGTTGAACTTGAAAATCATTTTCAAAATTGGTAATGGAAATTTTGATATAGCGTTCGTTTTATCATTGAAAACGGTGGATAGGACCTGAAAATTTTAATCAACATTATGAAATATCAAATTTAAAAATAGGTCATACAATATTTTACATTTTCTTTCCAAACGATAGTCCTAGTACACCGCAACTAACGATATGTAAGGAAATTTAGAGCAATGAAAATGTCACTTACACCAAGTGGAGGCAGTACTATAATAAATAAATACAAATGAAATGATTTTTTTATCAATCGATATTTGTGCTTTAGTTCTATCTTTTAGTTCCTTTAAAATGTAATTGTAATAAATGCAATGCGTCCTCTTGTAATTAAATGTAAAATGTGTCAATCTGCAGTAATAGTTATGTCCGTGGGCGTTTCTCTGAGAACCTAATTGTGCTGACCGTGTTTTGATAACTGACTTGTGGAAGTATTTGTTGTATTGTTGCACTGAATTAAAAACAGGCCTCCTTTGTTATATCATGTTAATTATGTCTATTGAATCAAATAAAGAAGGTGGAATAAAATAAAAGTTAAAAGGCACGAAAGTCAAACAAACTTAAAATCTAGTGGCCCCAGTCATATGTCAGGTGAACTCACTTCATTTGATCAATCGAAAACTTTTATAAATGTTATTTTATTGTGTATGTAACATTAACTACCTTAAATTAACCGACTCTTTCATAACTGTGATTAAAGATAGCAAGGCATCCAAGCAAAATGAATACTTTGTAAAATAAAGAGCTTGATTTCACAGATACGGCAAGCAAGTTTCAGAGAATTCTTGAACTGGCACTTAGAGATAACCTCAAGGATGATAAGAAGTTTCATTATTATTTCCAGTGAAATCACGACATCAATACTGTACTAATTGAGCAATACAAAAATTGAGTTTCGACGTAGACGTTTGCCTCACAAAATAAATATTACGTATTTTTAAAAGAAAGGAATCTTGTTTGGTGGTGTATCAACAGTTAGTCTAGTTCCCCATTCTATGTACTCCTGATTTGGCAGCATACTATTAAACACCACTATGGGAACCAGACTATTCAAGAAAACAAAAAGCAATGACGTAATACACAGATTTTTTTGTGTACACATGACAGTTGTTGAAACAGTTGGAACGATCTTTCACATGTTGGACATTTGAAAATAAATGTTATTAAACGGAATAACGAACAACTTCAGTAGAAAAAGCAAGTTTGTAATTATAAAATGATGATTCAGTCATTAAACAGCCCAGTTCCCTAATGCTCCCACCCCCACAGTTTTTCTCTATGTCAAAGCAATTTTTATTTTTATTTTTGGAGGACCCCCGGTAACTCATGCCGTCACTTATAGTACAGACTATGCTTGTATACCCCGTTTTGCATGAGTTATTGAGGGAGAGGTGTATATACCACTCAACTCATACCACATCGTCAATAATCTCAAGCATCATTAAGATACAATATTTTGTGGCTGCTACAAAATCTTAGAACCCAACAAACAATTATCCTTCCAAATAAACAAGAGGACTCCTCTCCAGATGTACCAATTTAGTACCAATCTAGTACCAATTTAGTACCAATCTAATACCAAATTAGTACCAATCTGGTACCAATCTAGTACCAATTTAGTACCAATCTAATACCAATTTAGTACAAATCTAGTAATTTAGTACCAATTTAGCACCAACAGTCATGCCATTCTTAGCAAAATGATGCAGATTGAAAACTATGAAAAAGCGAATTCACAATACAATGTAATCCTAAATGGATTATATATTATAAATATAAGACTTGGTAAAGAAATCCAAGCAGTCACTATTCGATTTGACTCAGTCATGTGTCTTTTGTATATTACAGGGTTTTTAAACATCTACAGTAGTTTTAATAAGAGGAAATGGGGAAAGCGTTGGTGCCTTGTACACGATAACAGCTTTGAATGCTATCGTAATGAGTCAAGTGAAGTGTGTGAGCTAGATTTTCTGCTGCGGAACTGCCATCTGCGACGTGCCGTTGATGAGACAAAAAGTGAACTGGGCCTAATGCTTCAAGAAAATAGTAGAGAAAAGATAACTATAGAGGTAAAAACATGCCATTACATTTTCATGGTGGTCACCAATACAGTTTGAATTGAAAATTAAACATACAAATTTAGGGTACCTGTTGCCCTTTGCAAATTTGCAACTTTTAATAAAAAGTCATATTCTGTTAATTTTTCATTAGAATAAAACAATCCTCACTACACAGTTAGTAACAATTTCTGATTTATTTATTTACAGATCTATCATTTTAGCATTTGAAAGTATTATGACTGTGGTTTTAAACTAAGTAACAGAAAAGTGAAATGAACAAGTTTTGTAAAATTCAATAAATAATTTATTTCCCTAGAATACAAAGTGAAATTTAAAAGGATCTTACAGTATTGTGGAATAAATTCCAAATAGTCCTAATGTTTTATCACAAGTCCAAATATGTAAATTACAACTGATTCCCAGTGGTATTCCAATTAAATTCCAATATTAAATGTGTTGATGTGCCTGTAGTCTTGAATATGCTAATGTGCCAGTTTCCTGTAATGTGACAATGTGCTAATAGTTTTTTGATGTATCACAGTAATATAATCCCAAAGTTTTCTTGTCTGAATTCACTATAATTCCAAATTAATGTTCCAGTCCAAGAATAGTATTGATGAGCATTTTGTATTTCCAGTGAATAATAATTTGAATAAATAACTCCACCCAAATGAAATACTGAACACAAAAATAAGACTGATTCTGCTTTGTATTAGTGTTGTAATTTTTGGGGTTGGATTTCTTCTTCCAAATTTTCAAATCAGTTTTTTTTAATCAGAAATTTTCTTCTGTGAACATATTCAAAGTTATTTGTTTGAATTACATAATTGTTTTGAAACTGGTTGACAAATTTTCTTAAGAATGCTAGAAAGACTAGATCTTAGTCAGCTGACCAAAATTTTAGCAATTATAGACTTGCTGTTATGCATGCATCTTTCAGCCCATGTGCTGGGATGAGCTGGGAGCATGGCTACGTATACTTATGAAGGAGACATCAACACCATCTGTCCCAGAGGGGCTTGAGGGTTACATGGTGTATGATAAGCATTATGATGATATTGATGATTTGGACATTGATACATCCAGGCTGTCAGATCCCTTCACTTACTCTAGTATTGATGATGAACTTCAGGTATGTAGAAATCAGAATTGGTACTGGTCATTTGCAGAATAAAATGTTTTGTTATAGTAATTTGTAATCTTTTCTTTTTTTAACTGACGTGAATCACTTGGTACTGATAAGCACACGATTTCAATTTGACCAAATCAAAGGAAAGAGAAAATTTAGAACATTGAATACAGATTTTATTATTAAGAAAATTCGGATAATGAAGTTTGAGCACAAACCTACCATATTGACTCACATATAAGTCAAGTCTAATTGCAAACAACATAGGCCCTGACCTTCCATTGCATAATACACTGTCATTGGTTCTGCTGATTACTCCTAACAATCTGCAAAGACCCTGATCTGCTGGCACATTATGCGATAGCAGATATGTTGTCTCTGCAGTTTGCACCTGAACTCAGCTTATAAATGAGTATATACAGTACTTTTTATTTCTTACATAGTCTGTACACTTTACATACCATGTGTGTGCAGTTTATTTTGTTTTGATATTACAACATGTTAACATATCACTTTATGTGATTCTGATTGGTCCAGATAAGCTCATAAAATCCATGTGCAGTATTCTGTTTAATGATTGGCTGTGATTGTGGGAAAATTTTCTTTACCCCGCCTTATGAAACATTTTCTTTTAACTAATATTATGAACATTTTGGCAGCCATCGTTCAAATCGACTGCCTAAAGGGAATTAGGGAAAAAAGGTCATGTCTTTCTGAATATGGTGAATTCACCCCACAGGGATTTGTTATGCCATGTATTGCCTCTCATGTACTGAAAACTGGTGTCAAAACCCAAACAACAACAACAAATAAAACAAAGGGTATTGATCAGTTGATAGCGGGCTTGGTTGGGTGAGTCGGTAGTGATCCTGTAACATGGAATCTGCCCAATATACAAGAATGGTTTAAATGTTAAATTGTAGAAGTAAATAACTCACCTCTGTTCATAGAAGAATGTGGACATAAACCATACTCCCAAATGACAGAATGTTAGGCCTATGAAACCAATGCATTTTTATGCAGTAAAATAACTTAGATAATCTAATGTTTCTTACGTGATGCAGTTCTAACTGTCTCCTCTTCCAAATCAACAAATATCTCATCACAAATACATTACAGTAAATATGGAATTTCTTCATCCAGTAATCAGCCTTTCACTTGAATTTCCAACAACTTTCAGTAGTGAAACTGACATACCTAAAGTGTAAAAATTGTTACATTGATCATCTAACCTAAAGGAAGCAAGCTGTGTGATGACACACAGAACCACCAGTCTACGTTGCAAAAATGATGTTGTCCAAGTCAAATGTTCTATTTATTCTGAAGGACACTTGTTCTTTGGATTATAATTTGTAAAAGAAAATTTGCTTTTAAATGTTATTGGTTATAAAACTGCCCACAAAAAATTTACAAGTGTTTGGGACTGTTATTTATATGCAACAGATGAAAGGTGCAGCATCATGAGTCTAAATGAATGAAATTATTTCTTCTTTCTCTGCATTTTCATTAAAACAAAAACTATGCGATAAAAAGAATCTCAAATGGGGAATGATTTAGTATTAAATTTGTGAAACATCTTTGAATAATATCCTGGGTTTGATTCCATTTCATAAACTCATTACCCATTTGAGATCCTTTAGATAAAATATTTGCAATCTCCTTTATGAAGTTTTCTGTATAGATCATGCATATTCAATAACAGATGTTAATATAAGATAATGGCATGTTTTTGGTATAGATAATGCATATTCAGTAACTGATGTTATTATATGCTCATTTTTTTTCCCCGTTAACTTTACATTGTCAGAATCGTGCAGTATTACCCGATATTGAATCTGTGCGACAATACACATATTTCATTCATGTGCATAAAGGAACTACTTTCTATTTGTAAACAAACAAAGGACGCAGACGCCAGCACTTTTGATTTGTACGCAAATCATGTACACTCGCGTAAGAGGCTCTTTACATTGTGGATGTTTAAATTTGTTTCTGAATGAACGAAAACAGATGTTTCGTGGACTGCCACATACCAGCTGCTTTGGCACATTCCGCGATGATACAATGTTATGGATTTAGGCTAGCTACAGTATATAACAGACGGAAGATAAGGTCCTTACAAATAACATGCAAGTGACAAGTCATATACTCTCTTCTTTAGCTGGTGATAAGAATGGCAAAATAAAATATACTTAGAGTTTTACGTCCTGAATTTCCTCAAAATGTATTTTTTTAATTCTGCAAATCCGAATTACATGAGCCATGTCACAGGTTTTCTATCTGGATTACACATTTCGAAATTGTGCTGTAATTTCAATGATAAGTGCAATTGCATCCTCCTTACTGCATTCAGGGGCCCCGAGTGGCCGAGTGGTCTAAAGCGCTCTTCGTTACGGATCACTGCCATCTCACCTCTGTCTGCGGCGGTTCGAGTCTAGGATTCAGCCAATGTGGGTATGTGAGAAAGCTTGCCAGTAGCTTCTCGTGGGTCGGTGGTTCTTTCCGGCGTTTTCCCGGGTTCTTCCTCCACCATTAATACTGGCCGCCATGTATAGCCTATCGCGTGCTGAAAAATGGCGTTAAACCCCTCAACAACAACAACAACATTACTGCATTCAAAATGAAATAAGCATTAAATTCCATAGCGTCTTTTTGATAATTGCAGTTGAAAGACTTCATATTTTTCCCACATTATGATTTCAAACATTCAATGACAGAAACAGAAACACATTTGCATATGTCAACACACTTCTTCAATCTCATGTATTTCATGTGAAATTGTCACATACAAATCCAGTCCATAATCACAAAATTTCCTAGAATCTAGAAAAATACCAAAATCTATTCATTCCAGATCAAATGGAAAAGTTGTTGCAATGTACATTCATTTACAATATGACTCCAATTTCAATTTTAACTAGACACGCCATTTTCTTTTGAAAGTTATGTCAAGCGCGCAACAAAGTTCAAATTTATCTGGGCAGAGTTATGTGTGCAGTAATAATGTTGATTTGTGGAATGATGGATATGTGCTTGTGTATTTAGTTTTGAATGCGGCATACATTCATTTACGTCGTTTCTTGTAGTGTATTTTGTTTATATAATTAAACCTTAGGTAGAATAAAAAAATGAGCATATAATAAAAAGGTTACTGCATTTGTATGGGAAAATATGAACTCGTTTTGTCGGAAGGATATACTGCACTCCCAAGGTCGTGCAGTATTCCATCCAAAAACTTGTACATATTTTCCCATACAAATGCAGCAACCTATAATTAATAGAAGATAATGTCATGTTTTCGGTATAGATCATGCATATTCAATAACTGATGTTAATATAAGATAATGTCATGTTTTCGTTATAGATCATGCATATTCAATAACTGATGTTAATATAAGATATTGGCATATTTAAAAAATAAATTGACTTTTGCCAAACATTTGTGCAACATGACTTTTTTAAAAACAAAACTTAACCAAAACAAAATTTAATATCAGACTGTACAAACTATTACCTGAACGCAGTCTGTGCTGTAATTATGCAAATGAGCCAGGCAATTTAGAACTTAAATGGGGAAGATATTTTTTGTTTTATACATGTTTCACTACTATCTGTAGCATTTTCTGCAGGTTGCTTTTATTTCCACTGTTCATCTGGTTACATAGTCATGTCACAGAAGTATCTGTCAGTGGTATCTGCTTGAATGACTTGCATGGTACAGCACCAACTAGCATTAATGAGGTCCCAGTCTTGAGCCCCAGTTATGCAAAAAATGTGTGTGATATTTGATGACATCATTGGGATGACACATTATATACATGTCATATTAAAAAAGGATTTGACTATTGGCTTCGGTAGGTTTGTGGATACAAAGAATTGTCTCCAGAGAGCAATTGGAATATGTCAGGTCAGGAATATTAACTTGTATGTTAGGGGCACCCATTTAGAGTCCCGAGGTTTAAAAACCCGTCACTCGTGACTTTAGTCATATGTAGGCAGGTATGCTTGAAGTCACACATATGAAGACTTGTCATAAATGTCAATATGTCTGCATGATGGTGACACAAGGACATGTCTTCAGGTCATGTACAAATATGTCATAGGCATTTGTGAAGCACATGGTCTTCAGTGGCTTAGGTGGTTAGTGCAAACATCGTGGGTTAGAGATATCCAGGGTTTGAGCCCTTTCCAGATTTTCCCCCTTATTTTACTCCAATATACAGACAAATTCAGCAAATCAGAGTTCAAACAGGATATATTACATTGGCATAACTAGGCCACCCAGCTATTAAATTAGATATTACAGTTTGCCTAGGAACTCAAATATGCAATAAAAGTATAGGATAAATCACTTTGTGACATGTTTTTGCCACTAGTATAATGTGAACACATTTGAGTACTTTGGAAAGCTCTGGTCAGATAAAAATGTGCCGATTCAGAATCATGTTTCTTATGAATGACAAGAATCAAGAGCTTATTTTGTGACAGTAATTTCCAGGATATTTTGTTGTTTTAAAATAATTCCTTTAATATATCCTTTTCTTGTACCATCCATCAGGTTTCTTCATCAACTGCAGATGAGACAGTCGTTTCACAAAGCTCTGAGGATATTAGTCAGAGTGAAGGGACAGAGAAAAGCAATAGCTGGCAGGGTAACCGTGATAGCGGCAACTGTTCTGGTGACTCATTGGATCATAACTCTCAGTCACTAGATAGAGAAGTCAAAAAAAGCAATCTTAGTCATAATATCCACTTATTGTCAGAAATTGATAAAGATGTTATTGACGAGGAAGAAGACAAAGTTTTATTGGCAGAAAGGAAAGATGCAAGCCTACCGAGAGTAAGTGTCGGAAATACAGGAGATATTTATACACAGGTACAAAGACGAACAAGTGGTACTTCTATAGGTGGAGATAACTCCATGCCACTGATTGAGGTAACAAAAAAGAATTCAAAGAATAACAGTGGCACCTCAAGAGAAAACAGTGAAAGGTCAAAACATGTTAAACTTGGCTCCAAGATAAATAAAGAGAGTGACTTTGATGATTTCAAGATGGATGATTCAGGAGGGAAAAGCTTTGCAGACGAATTATTGTCTCATTTTAACAACAGGCTCAGCTCTTGTTCTGTGGGCAATTCATCTGATGTAGATGTAACTGATATTCAGGATAGTGCTTTTGTCGATGAAATTTCTCCATTGACAGATTCAGCTACCTCCAAGGTCAAAACAAACCACATTTCACTGGCGCACAATATGGCAAACCCCATGGAGGCAGAAATGATGTCAGATAAGAATTCTAATTTGAGTGTTTCTGTAACAGCTGAATTGACAGATGCAGAAAATATGTGTTCTGCTTGCTCTGATGATATGCAAAAATCTAGAGATGTAAGAAAGGGTAATGGTGACACAGTTGCTAGGACAGAAACCAGATCAAGAAGGGAGTCCATTCCGGTGGTCAAAAGTTTGAAAGCTGCATGTGACACAGATGATGATGTTCCCATAGCCAACAAAATTCAGGAGTTAAGAAGAAAACTTGTTGATTTCAAAAAAGAAAGGTAAAAAATATGCAGTTTTTTAATTTATTTATTTATTTGATGTTTTTTGTTTACCTCTTATTAGATGTATTATAAAAAAACAACTAAGTTGTCAAAAATATAGAACAAGTGCTCTAGAAATAAAGCAGATTGTATTAAAGAGTTACATAAACTGCTTGCACTGCTGTAAAACACAAATCCAAGATTTGTAAAACTGATATTGTGTAAGAAGACAGCAATTGTACGCTACAGTCAATTAATAATCTGTCTTATTGATGTTCATACCACCTGCTGTCAATTAATATTCTGTTTTATTGATGTTCAAACCATCAAGTCAATTAATATTGTCTTATTGATATTCATACCATCTGCTGTCAATTAATATTCTTATTGATGTTCATACCGTCTACAGTCAGTACGGTAAACAGCTGACATTACCATAAGAAATCTGCTAATTCGCTGTCACAAACTTTAGGTAGCCAACTTTTTTGAGCATAAAATGCAAAGAATACTTGCTTGAAACGAGTGAATAACAGATACATTTCATCTCGTGGGTGAAAAACTCTAGTATTTTCATCCACTTGATGAAATATATCCATTATTCACTCGTTTAAAGCAAATATCCTCTATGTCTTACATCTTATGCCATTTACAGTCAGTTAATATTCTTGTCTTACATCTTACATCTCATACCATTTACAGTCAGTTAATATTCTTGTCTTACATCTTACATCTCATACCATTTACAGTCAGTTAATATTCTTGTCTTACATCTTACATCTCATACCATTTACAGTCAATTAATATTCTTGTCTTACATCTTACATCTCATACCATTTACAGTCAATTAATATTCTGTCCTTCTGTAGCAAATTAAGATTCTGTCTGATTACCATCTAGTTTTACCACGCTGAAGATACATAATGCAACATGTACTTTAGAAAGCAAAAGCTGCAGCATGTTGATGTAAGGGAGATAATACCAGATGATTTGCTGTGGTCAGAAGTTGTATTTATTGTTTTTAATCTAGTAAATACTGTATAAATATGTAGTTATTGGAGAGTATCTGAATGGCAGCACACAAATTCCTATATGGTGCCAAGTTCACCTTCAAATCCTTGTTGACTTCTCTTGTAGTGTTTTTGCTTCTAAGTCCCCAACTCTCTTTTACAAACACCTCTCTGGCGGCCTAGTGGTTAGAGCGTCTGCCTCAGATGCAGGAGGTCGTGGGTTCGATCCCCAGCCGAGTCATACAAAAAACTTACAAAAATGGTACTAACAGCTACCTCACTTAATGCTCGGCATTAAGAGGTTAGTGTTAGGACTGGTTGGCCCAGTGTCAGGATAATGTGACTGGGTGGGACATCATGATACATGCCTGCGGCATGATGCCCCGGTGCTAGACATCACTATAAATTGCCACATTGCAGACATCGTAACGATATGACTGAGAAAGTGTTAAAGTTACGTTAAAAATCCAAATCACACATCACTCTGTAATTTTACAAACAGTTGTATCATGTTAAAAGAGGCTGAGTTGAATCATTGTTTGAAAGTCATAGAGGTATATAGAGATTTACTACATGTTTCTTATAATTTTGGAAATGGCGGGTTATGGACTAAGATGGGTCTGTTCTTCTCTGGATGAGGCTACCAATGGAGGAAACTTTATTTCTGTTGTTGTTTTGGGGTTTAATGCCATTTCTCAGCACAAGATGGCTATACATATTGGCCACTATAAATGGTAGAGGACGAATGCAGGAAAACCCAAGTAAGAACCACCAACCCATGGGAAGATACTTGCAGCTTTCTCACATGCCCTCATTGGCCAAGTCCGAAGCCAAAACCATGGCCGAGTGGTCTAAAGCGCTCTCTGTTATGGATCACTGTCATGTCACCTCTGTCTGCTTAGGTTCGAGTCTCGGATTCGGCCAGTGTGGGTATGTAAGAAAGCTTGCCAGTAGCTTCTCGTGGGTCAGTGGTTCTTTCCGGGGTTTTCCAGGGTTCTTCCTCCACCATTAATACTGGCCGCCATGTATAGTCTATTGTGTGCTGAAAAATGGCGTTAAACCCTACAACAACAACAGCAATGAAGCCAAAACCAATGCAGATGTTTCCCTGCAATGTATCACGCGATGATATTCCAGGAAGTCTTGGACTTTTCAAAAGCATATGGTTGACTAGTATACAATTTGACATACGTTAAGAATATTGCCCCATTTTGCTATCATCTTTCTTTTGTATGCCTTTTTTCAGAATACATTAACTGGCACCATAATGCCAGGATTGTGTTGATGTGCCATTTAACCACCCACCCACCCACACCCAGACATACATACATACATACATACATAATTACATACATACATACATACCTACATACAATTTCCTTTCCTTTATGTAATTATATTATTCTTACTCTAATAATGAAATGTTTTACATTTGTTGGCTTGAGTTTATAATGTATACAATTGGTTTATGTAATATACATTTAGTTTTAACATTTCAGGGCCTAAACCTTCAACCCTGTATCATTTTTTGCAATTAGGCTTTTGAGATTGTCGTTCATTGGTTCTTTCAGTTGTGTCATAAGTATTTTCCAGGTTTTTCTGAAGTTTGGTGCCAAACAGGTTCCAGGTTTTTCTGAAGTTTGGTGCCAGACAGGTTCCTATAATTTGTTTAGATTGATGGGTCACTTATTAATAATAATGCTATTTATTAATATAAGTTTTCTGGGTCTTTAATATGCTGGACAAGTTTTCTGGGTCTTTAATATGCTGGACAAGTTTTCTGGGTCTTTAATATCCTGGACAAGTCTTCTGGGTCTTTAATATCCTGGACAAGTCTTCTGGGTCTTTAATATCCTGGACAAGTCTTCTGGGTCTTTAATATCCTGGACAAAAGTCTTCTGGGTCTTTAATATCCTGGACAAGTCTTCTGGTTCTTACGTTAGAAAATAAATTAATAATGATATTAATTGTCCTTTCTTATTTCAGAATCTTAATTCGAGACAGAAAGCAACAAACCAAATCATTGAAAAATTGTGACTTTTTGGATGCTGAATATGAAAGACTCAGTCGTGAATGTACCAAAATAACAGAGGAAATAAACTATTTAGAAGAACTACAGACCCAAGAAGACTCAGTCAGATCAGACAGGAACTTACAACATGTGTCAGTAATGGACTTCTCAAAACCTGATGATTCTTCTGAACGAAACAGCAAGTCTCCAGAAACTAGCAGTTCACATGGTAAGTCTGAGGAGACTAACTATCAGAACACTCATGAAGCAAACTGCTTTTCACCTCCAAATACATGTCAATCACAAGAAGAAACAATAGATTCTTCACATAAAAATGCTGACTCAGCTCCAATTACATGTGAATCACAAGAAGAAACAATAGATTCTTCACATAAAAATGCTGACTCACTTAAGCCAGATGTAGACTTATTATTTCCAGCAAATGACCATATCACTGATCAAATTTCTGAAGTGGCCAAGTCAAAAAGTGACTCAACCAAGTTATTACAAAAGAATATCTTTATGGAGACTGCATCAAAAGACGTGGACTCACTACAGTCACAAACAGAGACACAAAAAAGTTCCACAGAAATGACAGCAAAGAAGTCCACAGAATTGGCAGCAAAGGAGTCCACAGAAGAAACACACTCAGAGGGAGACTTTGAATTTGTAAACTCTACTAATATAAAATATGGGATGGAATCAGACAGCGATTCAGAAATTGACGTCTAGTAAGATGGACATTTATCACAAATTGTATCACACATGCCATATATACTCATATGTTAAGTCCAACTGCACACAGCATAGACCTGATCTGCTGTCACATACATTGCCTGCAGATCGGGGTCTGTTTTCTTTGTTCTACTTATACTTGCAGCAAAATTGCATAGATCAGTACAGTGCATCATGCAATAGTAGATCTGGGTACATGCAGTTTGCAGTTGGACTCTAATTGTAAGAGAATGTATACAGTATATTACATGTACAGTGAATCAATTACTTCAAGTGGTGTAAGCAACTAATATGATCAAATACTCTTTACTATTTTTGTTATGAAATTTTCATAAATAATGGGTAATCTTGAACTATTTTACTGTAATTATTGATGTCCTTGTGACAGGTAGGTATATCTATGTATTGATGTCCCTGTGACAGGTCGGTATATCTAATTATTGATGTCCCTGTGACAGGTAGGTATATCTAATTATTGATGTCCCTGTGACAGGTAGGTATATCTATGTATGGATTGAGTGGGGTAAACACTATAAACTACTTTTGAACTTACCTTGTCATAGCCTTGTGTCTCAGTTTGAGAATTTCAAATATTTTCTGTTTTGAGCTTTACAATCTCTTATATTTTACTATAATGTTTTTGTAATTATTCATACACCTTTTGTTAAATATGTTTTGGTGTACAAATAATTACAGGTAGAAAAATTTTCATTTTCTTAGGTTCCTAAAAATATGCAAATTTAAAACAAAAATTTATTTTTGTCATAGGACAGAGAAGAAAAATATTTCTAATTTTTGTGGACGGATGATGTATGAAAAATCAGAGATTTGAAAAATTACAGAGAATGCAGTAATTTTGGTATATTTGAAATTTTAAAGGTAGTTATTATTAAATAATAGATGACTTTATTAACAATTGTTAAATGAAAAAACTGTTTACCAAGTCCTTTTGTGAAATTCATGTCTTTGTTATTTGAATTTTAACTTTCCAAAAACAAATGGATACTTTTTGTTTTCTCTGGTGTTCATGCTCATTATTTCTTAAAATTAGGCAGATAAGATTCTGTAGGAATCTAAATAAAAAATGAAATCAGGAAAGATCTGGAGAATGTTAATATGCATCAACAAGGGCTTATCCAGGACTTTTTTTCTCACATTTTTGTGAACTTTTGTGTGACTTTCTGCGCACATTTTTAATTAACTTTTTGCAGTTAAACCCTTGTCAACAGAATTACTCAAAAAAACATTTGACTTATGGAAATCAACTTTTGATTGGCCTGTTTATGTCCGTGTGTTCGACCTACTTAAATTTACGAACTGTTGAATTTTATGGTGGAGTTACATTTTCAATTTAGTCTTTTTGGCTTCAATCAAGAATTGATCAGTTCACTTTTAGTAATTTATCATTTTTGGATTCTTTACATGTATTTTCCATGATAATTCCTTTATATTAGCTACGATTGTTACTTTATATTATGGGTGATAATGTATTCTTTAAAATGTACCATTAAATATTCCCTCGTAAGAATAATTGTGCTTTGCAATACATTTGCATGATCATGTGATATTGGATATATATGTTTTTGTATATATGTATTTGTATGTGTACAAGACTCTGTGCTTTTTGGGTCTACTGGGCATAGATCGGAAGACCTTATGCGGTGGTCTGTCATCTGTTGCTCATATGTCCATAAACAAGATTAATACTCCTCCTGCACTACTGTGTGGTTTGCCACAAAACATCATCCACGCATTCATCCCATAGTCTAGTTGCTTCTAAATGAAAATGGTATCACTCGGATATACAATATGGCTGTCACAGTGGCCATCTTGAAAATCTTATCACTACTCTTCCTGAATGGATGGTCATATCAACATGGGGGTTTTCACTGATAGATTTCTTATGATGTCTAGTTGGTTGTAAATAAAAACAAATCTTAGCTCCTTGAAAACAAAAAGCCATATCAGCATGGGGTTCCCACAAGAAGACATCTGATAATGTCTTTTTGGGTGGGTCTAAATGAAAATGGTACAAAGTTGACTTCCAATATGTTCACCACAGCAGCTGACATAAAAGTCTTGTTATCATACATTAAAGATGGTTTCAAGACTATGCAGTTAAGAGGAAGAATTGCTCTTATCTTGAATTCCTGGACATTCTTTTTTTTTTTAGCCAGCAGAGTGTCAGTCCTTTGAAGGGACTCTTGTTTAAAACCAAAATATTTATATACATTTATATTACTTGCGTAAAATGTAAAACTATATGTGCCTTTTTTGATGAGTATCATAATTTGCATAATCTTTATTTAAAAAATGGCACTATTTTTTGTATATTTTAGTCATATTCTAATTTCATATCATTTCCAACATTTTCTCTTTGATTTATCATCTGTTGTTTGGGGTTTTTTGCCTTCAGTATGACATGTCACGACCCTCATGGCCATGTTACTGTCTCCTTGCCTCAATCTGATTGGCTGTCCATCAGTATGTTGCTAAACAACTTGAGTTCAGCACAGTATGCATAGTTACTAGAAATTTTGATGGCTTGCTTTGCGGGTAAGATAGAAGCCTATGGATTTGGCGGTCAAAGATTGAGGTCACTGTGACTAAACAAAAAAAAAGGATTTCTGCAAAATTACATTAGTTCTGCTTGACAAATCTGAACCAAATTGTATGGATGAATTGCAGCAAGGAAGAACCCTGTTATTGGAGTAACAAAAAGGTCGAAAGTCAAGGTCACTGTGACTGAAACATTCTCTTTTTGAGAGGTACAATTTGTGTCCTTTATTTCTGTATGACATGTCAAGATTATACTTTTCATATGCCCACCATGTTATGGTATCCCTTCCTCATATGTCTGTTTGTCTATCAGTCTGTCGTTAATTCTGTTTCTGCACAACTTAAGTTCACCATCATCTACAGTTACCAAAGATGTGGATGGCTTGTGTTTGAGGTATAAAGAAAACCTATGGCTCTTGGGGTCAAAAGGTCAATGGTCATGGTCATGGGGCATGAAGAAGAATCCTACTTTCTGCAAAACAGACCAAGACAAAACTTTGTCGATGGCTTACACTTGTGATAAGGAAGAAGCCAATTGATTTGTGGTCCAAAGATCAGGTTATTGTGACTGAATGAAGAATGATGATTTCTGAATAGAAATTTTAGTTCTTGGCTGTGCACTATCACAGAAGTATGTGGATCATGGTACATGTATTGGTTATTAATTTCAAAAGGTCAGAGGTGAAGGCCTCTTTGACTTAAAGAAGAAAAATGTTTTTTTTTACAATATAACTTTTGTTCTAGATCATGTACCTTGACTAAATTTGTATGGATGGCTTGCACTTGAGATATTTAAGACATGTGTTGATTTTGGGATCAAAAGATCAAAGGTTAAAGATCAAAAAACTACATACCTTGACCAAAGGTCAAAGCCAATGAGATCCATTGATCAACCATGCCTTTCAAGTGCCTATGTAATTCCTGTTAAATATGTGGCAGGCATTTAATGTGTCCCTTATAGTATTCTTTGCTTATTCATGGCGTGAATAGTTTATTTCTTTATATCGATAGAAAAATCATCAGTACTTTTTAGGAATAATTTTCCATATATGTGCAGTAACATGGATTGCCTATTAGGAATTAAAATCTAATTAAAAGACCAAATGTAATACGATTTAAATTTGCCAATCTTTTTCACAGTAGATATTATCCACCAGATGGTTGTGCTAATGTTATTTTTAATTTTTGTAAATTAGATTTTTACATAGTTGTACATTTTAATTTAAGTCTGTGTGAAGTCTGTTTAAAATGTAAGTTTCTTTTGTTCTGTATGGACCAGAAAACAAACGTGAAAATTTCAGCTATATCTGCACAAAGTGTAGACATATATATATAGTTTCTTTATACATACGTTTGTAGAATGATTTCATTTATAGGTGTGCTACCATCACTGAAGATCAACCTTTCCTATAAAATAGGTCAGATAAAATACATTAAAACCACTTTCAACATCCTATTCTATTCTGCCAATGAAAAACCACTGCATGCACATCTTTGGCCTTTTTGCCATTGGAAAATCACTGCATGCAAGTCGTTCACCTTTCTGCCAGTGAAAAACCACTGCTTGCACATCTTTGGCCTTTCTTCTAGTGGAAAACCACTGCTTGCACATTTTTGGCATTTCTGCCAGTGGAAAACCACTGCTTGCACATCTTTGGCCTTTCTGCCAGTGGAAAACCACTGCTTGCAACATCTTTGGCCTTTCTGCCAGTGGAAAACCACTGCATGCACATCTTTGGCCTTTCTGCCAGTGGAAAACCACTGCTTGCACATCTTTGGCATTTCTGCCAGTGGAAAACCACTGCTGGCAACATCTTTGGCCTTTCTGCCAGTGGAAAACCACTGCATGCACATCTTTGGCCTTTCTGCCAGTGGAAAACCACTGCTTGCAACATCTTTGGCCTTTCTGCCAGTGGAAAACCACTGCATGCACATCTTTGGCCTTTCTGCCTGTGGAAAACCACTGCTTGCAACATATTTGGCCTTCTTCCAATCGAAAACCACTGCTTGCAACATATTTGGCCTTTCTGCCAGTGGAAAACCACTGCTTGCAACATCTTTGGCCATCTGCCAGTGGAAAACCACTGCATGCAAAAGGCCCAAGATACTGTATTGACATGAAAAGGCCTAAAATATTATCTTGACATGAAAAGGCCCAATATATTGTATTGACTTAAAAGGCCCAATATATTGTATTGACTAAAAAGGCCCAATATATTGTATTGACTAAAAAGGCCCAATATATTGTATTGACTAAAAAGGCCCAATATATTGTATTGACTAAAAAGGCCCAATATATTGTATTGACTAAAAAGCCCCAATATATTGTATTGACTAAAAAGGCCCAATATATTGTATTGACTAAAAAGGCCCAATATATTGTATTGACTAAAAAGGCCCAATATATTGTATTTAAATGAAAAGGCAATTCTAAATAACCTTATCTCTTTTCAGGGCTTTCTACTCTTTGTAAACTGTACAGCTTTCTGTTTTCCATTGGAATGAAATGATGATTTTCACAAAATGAATATAAAAACCATGTAATATTATATGCTATCTTTCAAAAATGATTTTAGGGATGACATTATTTCATTCCCTCATTATATATTTGCGCCTCTTGGACCATTTTAATTCAGTGCCATAATAGATTATATAATTACCTCTTTGAATTGACAAGGACACATTGATAACCTTGACAGTACTTTGAAAGTGTTTGATAATCGTTTTCTTTCAATGAGTACATTGCTGTGTCCCTACATACATGTCTGTTAATTGCATTTTATTATCACCTCATGTCAACATTACTTTAAACTTATGAAATAATAATAAAATAGCTATTTTTTCAAGTGACTCCATTTATTGTTATGACACAAGTGAAGATGTACATTCATTTAGATGTAAGGAATTTTGGTTTCCAAAATCTGTCCTATTCATGAGCTGGGTGGGGCATTTATACTTAGAATTTTATATTTTGGCAATGCAGTAACTTTCATATTATATTTTATAAACCTATGTTATTTTTGGTATCACACTTTTATAATATTGAATGATTTACTTGGACAGGGTCAAACAAGAGTATATACAATCACGAAGATAAATCAAACCTCTCCACTCAACTCCTTTGACAGTTTTCAAGTTAAATCTGCAGTTTTTCTTTTGAGAAAAAGAATTATACATTTACACTGAGTCTGGTAAACTTTGTTGACTAACTACAGTGTGTCACCTGTCATTGCTCATTTGACTAAAATATTATTCAACTTCTTTCATAAATTCCATATGCAATAAACGAAAGTTAAATAAGATCTGTTTAATATGATATGACCTTGCAAGTAAAAATGGCCCTATTTTATTCCCTTTTTGGGAGCATTATTGTCCCACGCATTTTCAAAAAATGCATGGGTCATCATTGTACTCAGATTTCGAACTGTCCATCTGTCCATCACAGTTTTTCTTCGGCCATTATATACTAGCGGACTAAACATGGTACACTTGTACATCATTCAGATGTGTTACATGTCACATTGGGGTCTGGTATATCCTGAAGGTCAAGGTCACATCATGTGCATAAATAAATATAGGTTGCTCAGAGGAATCTCATACATAGATTTGCCTGAATGTGGTAAGACCAAGAGGTTTGTAACAATGTGAAAAATAGAAATTGTAGCTGTTTGTGAGCTGTGCTGAACACGCCAAGAGATGATATAGATAGACCATTAAAATACATTTACAGTTTCAATGACGGCATTGTTTTGCAAGATTTCCAGTAAAATATTAAAATCAAGAAAATGTTGGAATTTTTTAAAATTAATTTTAAATATCTTTAAACGTTCGTGAAATAATTTATCCATGCTAAATCAGACCTGTTGGAGTAAATGTAATAGAGAAATAAGTGACCTGTTAACGTCATCATAATGACTAGAAAAATGGAAGTCACTGTTATGTTGAAATAAAACATTTTTAAAAATTGATTCAGTATAGACGAATATATGCCATTGCTATTTATCTATAACGATACTAATTTACGCATTTTCTTTCAAACAAAAGCTACTTTAATTTGTTATATACCTCAGAAAAATTATCAGAATACAAGACTGTTACAGTGTCAAGAACTCCATAAATATAATTCATGGTAAATGTCCTGTCTTAAAATGGGGGAAAAACCACCTCCAATTAAAAGCTGTGTCTCTTATTTAGTGTCATTTGGAAAGTATAATCGAGTTATATGCACACAATTGTAAACGATATCATGACAATATTCCTTAGAGGCACAAGACTTGGGATGACGAAATGTCTTGGATAGCCAACAAAGAAATGCATTCGATCATAATTCTATCCACAGAGATACTGTACAAACCAATTGTTTTCAGATGAACAGATTATATTAATGTAAGACTGCAAAACTAGTATTAAAGAATGAGAATGAAAATTGCAAGACATGTGGTGTTCACAAAATTGCAAGACATGTGGTGTCACAAAATTGCAAGACGTGGTGTTCACAAAATTGCAAGACATGTGGTGTTCACAAAATTGCAAGACATGTGGTGTTTACAAATGATGAACTTTATTTAACGCATAATCTATGAGAAAAAAGAAATCAAAGGCACAATGCGCAATAATTGGAAATAAATTTCAAAACGACGACCGATTAACACGCAAGCAGTGCCAAAACATCCTAGTATCAAAAGTAGTAAATGCTACGGGCCCCGCGCTTTTATGTGTTTTAATATGTATGTGGTTTTTTTATTTAAGGCCCCTTTAAAACATATGATACAGTATGCTACGGGCCCCGCGCTAGCTTAATCCGGTACTGCACTCAAGTATTGATGTTCTGCACATACCTACCTGCCATGTCACGACATGTCACACGAAACCAATAATATCGTCTCCAAAAATCTATTTCCAATTAATCTCATTTTACAAGTAAAACGCAGACACACACAAACAAACAGAGCCCTTTTTGACACCATAAGTTGTACCCTGTGTAAACAGTAAATACTAGTGATTCGCAAAACGTGGGATTCATAGATTAATATCACCCCTGGTCAGTTTATACTATCGTCCTAAATGGCATATAAAGGTAAACGTGGTAAGAGATAAACAACCACCATTCCACAGATTGATTAATTGATTGACAATAGCTAAATTAATGTGCGACTAACCCTTGAAGCATTGCTGGGAGTGAGCCCATTTGACAAAGGTGTGATTATTGCGGTACTTAGAATGGTAAAGATAATATCAGTACTGGAGTGTTATTCCTTTGTGAAGACAAAATGATCAATCTCGGTCATCATCTACCCTGAGGAACGGTAAGATCCGACATAACTAGTGTGACCATTACTTGTTGGACACTTTCTCGCAGCGATGCAGAAAAATCATTTGCAATGCTCATAAAAATTAAAGAATAGATTCGTGTATGTTTGAATAACAGTATAGTTTCTAATGAGTACAAATAATGACACACTTATTAAACTTGCATCACCTTGAAACACTCCCATGAAATACTGACAGCAGCAAATTAAGCATCTGCAAATTAGTCATGTAATTCACTGTATGACACATGGTGACAAGAGTAATTCACTGTATTACACTGTGAGAAGAGTAATTCACTGTATGACATAGTGACAAGAGGAGTTCACTGTATGACACGTAGTGACAAAAGTAATTCACTGTATGACTCATAGTGACAAGTGGAGTTCATGGTATGGCTAATAGCGACGAGTAATTCACTGTATAACACATAGTGACAAGAGTAATTCACTGAATGCCAGTGACAAAAGTAATTCACTGTATGACTCATAGTCACACGAGTAATTCAATGATGACACGTGACAAGAGTAATTCACTGTATGGCACGTAGTGACAAGGGTAATTCACTGTATGACACATAGTGACAAGAGTAATTCATGATTATATTACAAATGATGGAAAGCAGATGCTAAATGAATTTTCTATTTTGTTGATAATTTATCATAAAGAGAGAACCTGTGTGTATTATCATGCATCACCTAGGCAGCTGTCGGAACCTAAAATTGTCTTTTATTTGTCTGTCTATCTATCATACATCGGTTAAGTTTTGTGTTTAGATCATTTCACACTGTTCCAGATCTCTAGTCATCTTTGCCACTAACGGCCACCGTCTTCCAAATGAGGCGATAACGTCAGTATGGTCAATTGCAAACAAGTCTTGGATTGCCATTTATTTGCAACCGTTTTCAAAAACTGCCTAAATGAAGCGATTCCATCGGTATGGTCATTTGCAAACGAGTCTTGGATTGCCATACTTGTGATCAGTACCAGGAATAGATTGACTTCGTTTAATAAATTGCAAATTAACATACAGTAGCATTTCCACACTTGTTTCATATACAAAAATTCCTTCTGGTGAATTTGATGGCAGGCTTTTATTTCTCCTGTAGCAGAGAAATATAAATCCATCTAACTGAATTAGGACCTTTCTGTGACCCACGTTTATTTTTTATATCTCTCCTTTATATAGGCTTCGTGTCTGTTCAACATATTGCGAAACTCATACTATGAATGTAATATTCTACCTAAATTATGCATATTTGCTTATCTCCAAAACAACGGATAAAGTTCTAGTTAATTTTCGTTTTGCAAAACTAATTTTATCCATCGTATATTGTGTATATGTTATTTTAAACGTTTGGCCCCCTTGCGTAGTACAAAAAAAAATGTCTTCTCGAATCTTTCCTATCAGCCTTGCTGTTTAGTCGGATTTTAATTTATTTCCTCATATTTTAAATTACACCATCATTTTCCCAGTTCATATGAAGAAACATTTATTATGCTATTTGCTATATTTAATAAACGTATGGATTAAGAATAGCTTTCTAATTTCTTGACAAGAAAGAAAGATATCTGGCATTTTATGAGCAGGTCATGGATAAAGTTGGCGCACCGTGTACAAGGCCATGAAAACGGTGATACGCATATCAGATTTTTCTGTAGTGCAGACTCTCGGCCTATGTAAATGAGAGATCAAATAACTAGAACCGGAAAGACTTTAAAAATTCTTTCGTTGTCCGGGTTATGTAAGCCGCCGAGAAAATTTGCCCTGTCGAAATTAAAGCTACAGAGTGTGTATAAGTTGCACTCACAGAATAAAATGTATGTGTAATGACGATTTTGTTGCAAGTGTTTAGAATTTACAGTTTTAAACTAGGTAACAGAAAAGGCAAAACCAACAAATTTAGTACAATTCAAGAAATAATTTATTTCCCTAGAATACAAAGTGTACATTTCAAAGGAACGTACACTATTGTGAATTAAATCCCAAATATTCCTAAAGGTTATATCACAAGTTTCTAACGCATGGAGTGTGTGTTCCGAACTAATTATACGTCTTGAACGTGCTGATGTACCAATAACATTAAAGGAGCTGATGTGCCAACAGTCTTAATGTATCACAATGATAAAATCCATGTTGTCTTTGAATGAATTCTCAATAATCCCAAACTAGTGTTTA
The DNA here is from genome assembly GCA_028554795.2 of Sinohyriopsis cumingii. Classification (NCBI taxonomy): domain Eukaryota; kingdom Metazoa; phylum Mollusca; class Bivalvia; order Unionida; family Unionidae; genus Sinohyriopsis; species Sinohyriopsis cumingii. The sequence continues at coordinate 5,357,487 of CM068838.1, read as the reverse complement.
CATCCAAACAGTCAATGAGCACTTCGTAATTCCAATGATTAATTTAAATAAACGATTCCTCTCAAATTATATCTAAACGCAAAAATAAACGATTCCATACTGATATTAAAAGGATGAATAATCTTGTTGATCTCAACCTTATATACATCACCAATTGACCTATGTCACACTAACTTTTTTCTGAAGAAAAAAAATCATCTTAATGGAAACCCGTAACTGTACACAAACTCATTTCTAGAACCTTCAAAGGTCATAATCAAGGCTAGGTCTTCAACTCAAACCCAAGTAAATATCTATATATTGCTTGCAAATACGACAAAATGCAGGTACACACCAAAAGCTCTATCCTCAATCATGGGCAAAGGTCAGGCATATTAAATAAATGAAACAGACATAACAGGAACGACAGCACATCAGCACAAACTAATGTTGGGTCACTCGAAATTTGAAATAAAGTACCTTGCCCTGAGATACACCAAGACAGCCACCCTGTTACAATAAATTATTCGTAATTTTCAGCAGAGAAGTAGTCATCACCACTTTTGCGTGTGTGTGTTGGGGGGTGGGGGAACTAGATGAACTTGTAAGCTAAATATCAGTTCTGTGACTCGCTATGTATGATATGTGTTTTGCAACTGTGACACCATGAATCAAAGGTAAGACGTTAATTATATATATATATATTGAATCAAAATTTGTATAGCTTTTACCTGTAACCCCTTCCCCCTTCACCTACGCTCACTCTTGACTCGAAGAAGTGACAGAATCACGAATGCATGATGGGTATGTCCCACCTATTGGTGGTAAGGCACATCGTGTTTTCCATTTCAGTCTGTCCATGCTCAAGTCTTTCATCAAGGCCGCCAGGAACACTAACTCCCATTTTCCTCGGTGTGATTTAGAGCCGCTAAAGTACTGGAAATGCCATCATCAGAACAAATGAAAAATTAAAAATAAAACCACCGTCAGCCAGTGTTGAGGGGGCATCTGTATTTCACGAACACATTTTGCGAGTTTTTTGTTTGGTTTCGGGGGGGGGGGGGGGGCATTCTTCTTTTTTTTAGGGGGAATATTTTCTTTAGCCGCATCTTTCAGTATGAGGATTCTCACCACACCACACCACCCGAATAGTGATGAACTTTAGAACCGGCAACAAACAGTTAAATGCCAGGAATGGTGAGATCATCTCCAAGGGGCGACAGCTTCCTGGTAGGGACATAAGGCGAAGCCCGAGTGGGGTCTCTGGGTGGGAAGACAGTCACGTCACGGTCAGTCTATTGTGAGAAATCCTGTCGTGGAAATTCACCGAAAAGAGTTAGGAAACTATAACATTATTAAGTTATAAGTAAATGATACATTTTTTTTAAAGAGTACTTGAGAAAACTCAGGGTGTGCGCGAAAATGCGTGTCTCGCGCGCAACGCCTGGGGCTTGACAGATATGTACCGACCTTGTCCTCGTGCAGTCAATTTCATCATTTTACTCAGTGAGACTAATCTGCGGGTGACCTTTAATATGTGCATTACGGAGCCACTGTTAAATCATACACGTGTCAGGACGGTTCTGTGCAACTCAACCTTCCAGTTACAAGAACTAGGTCAAATGCACCCACATGCTCAGATGATAATCGTGTCATAAAGGGGAAGGACACGTTAATTTTCACTACATGTATCTGCTGGTATTAAGCTCGTAAATAGAACTTTGATAGTGGGGCCGCCGTACCTGAGTATCTTTCGTGCGGAATTAGCAATTAAAAGGGTATGGGTTCGAATAATACCATCGGACAACCTGGGTAAGCTATCATGGGCACCTTACTAGAAGTTCGTCCGCACTTGATGACATACATGCGTTCCTGTGTCGCCAAACATCAAATGACAAGAACAATATGAAGGTTGACAAGATAAAGCACTCATGATGTTTCAGACTTCCCCATAAATAATACAGCGAAATTTTCTTTGTTTCTTTTTCCTTTTCGATCACCTTTTAATTCAACAATTACGATGTTAGCAGTGTTCAGCAGGTAAAATAAATAGTTTCATCTTGCATCCGTTCTGCCACCAATGGTGTTCAATACTGGCAGCACAATCTTTGGCATAGTAAAATTTTCTTTGATAAGTTGTCTTTCTCGTTCGGATCACATCATGTCTGTTTTAAATGGTGCAATTTTTCTAATCAAAGGTTCTATTATTCCAAATCAAAATTCTTAAATTTAGTTAAGTAACAACTAATGTTTTCATGTTAATTAGCGTTTAAATCAGAGAGAGTCTGACATTCCATAATGATGATCATAATAAAGTGAATGTTTGACTCGCAATGTTAAATATGCAAATACACGTGAAACCTAAGAAAATATCATTGAAAGTGCCTGGCAGTGTATATAAAGAATTACACGCACACAAAAACGACCTCGAATCAAGGTGAATACTAGACATGTAATTATATACTCTACCAGCAGATAACCGAGATTAGTGGAAGGCTTTTGCACCGTATATATCAGTAGGAAAATTCTGCAAGGTCGCCGACGATATGGAACTCGTCTTAAAAATTAATATGGAACCCGTCTTCACAAGACCTGGCCATGGTTTCATATCACTGTATGTTTGAAATTGAATGTCCATTCTTAGCCAGTCAAGTAAAGTCCTACATAACTGATTCGAAATCTGAGTTACATACTCTATAAGTCTGATAATACAAACCCGTTTGTTTGTACCCCACTACCGATTTAAATAATGGAAACGTTTAATGTGATAAAAAGTGAAGGAACTTAGTCAATTCATTCATTGATTTATCATTTCTAACCTGACTCTTGAGTAGAGAGGCCCTAACCTGTCATCTTTTGCGCGTTTAATGCTTAACGGAAGTTTTTATTGCAATAGACGGACATGCTCAGATCCATTTCCAGTTTCTGGACAAGTCCATTTTGAGCAAAGGGGTGTATCACGACTCCAATGTACAAGCGGTTTAATTTCTATGTTCATGTATGCAGAGGGATATAATTCAAAACAATCAACGTTATGTAATTTACGCAATTATTCAGCATTTGCCAACAGGATGAACTACGTTATTATGTAGTCTGAAGGAAATAAACTATCCTATAGTGTACGCAATATGGCGCCGTGTTAGTATGGAAAGTCCGTTAAGCATGAAATAGTGCAGGGGATGGCACATTAATCCATTCTAATCAAGTCAGGCTAGAAATTATAAATCAATGATTCAATTGACTTAGTTCTGTGCACTTGTTATCACACTAAACAGTCTCATTTTTTAAATCGATATTGGGGTACAAACCAACGGGGATGTAGAGTCAGACTTTTTAAAATATTTTATTGTTCCCAATTCGATAATCTCCAGACCATATTCCGTCTATATTCAAGTAATCCTTGACACACTGTTTGGGTACAATATCCTGGCAATTTTTTGACAAAGGGGAAAGAGGATAAGTATAAAAGTATAACCGTCTGCTATAACACAATATTAAGAAAACACACGCACATACACATTGTTACGAGTCTGTGTCCTTAAAATAAGTAACAGAAAAGAATGAAAGAGCGCGTGTGTGTGTGTGATTTGGATTTTTAACGTAGCTTTAACAATTTGTCAGTCATATCGCTACGATGTCTGCAGTGTGACAGTTTATAGTGATGTCCAGCAATGGGGCATCATGCTGCAAACATGTAACACGATGTCCCACCCAGTCACATTATCCTGACACCAGGCCGACCAGTCCTAACACTAGCCTCTTAATGCGGAGCGCCAAGCGAGGTAGCTGTTACTACCATTTTTCGTAAGTCTTTGGTATGACTCGGCTGGGGATTGAACCCACGACCTCCCGCATCCGAGGCTGACGCTCTAAGTGAAAAAGCAACAAGATTTGCAAAATGCAACAAATAATTTATTTCCCAAGAATACAAAGTGAAAATAAAAATAAAAAAACCTCCGGTACTGATAAATAAATACCAAAATTATAAATTGCATTACAGACACAAGTCCCAGTAATGTAAACTTCTGAAATAAACTTTAGTAGAAATACAAATTAGGTCCAATGCTGAAGGTGTTCATGTGCCTGTGCTAGCCTATATCCAACAGTCTTTTGTTGAAACACAATAATATAATTCCAGATTTTAATTCACTATAAATCTCAGTGAAAGTGTCTGTCCAAGAATATTATTTTTATGAGCACTCTGTATTTTCCAGAGAAAATAATAACTGAATTAAATTTGAATACATTTTCAGCGACAAGATTATATAGCCTTCTACTTGATCTCACGTCACAATTAAAATTGTCTAAAAACAAAAGCAAACAAAAAAAAGTTTCATAATGGAAAATAACTTTCTGGAAAGTTCTTAATGTTTAAAAACTAAAATATTAGCTATAAGTTTGTTACTAAAAATTATAATATAAAATGTGTGGTAAACAACAGGTAAACCTGACGATTCATAAGGATTTTCCAAAGTTCAGGACTCAAATTGAGATAAACATATTTACTACAAAACCAAAATCAATAATTCAGGCGAGGTAGAAAATGAGCTTAATTTAGGACAAATACATACATACATACATACATACATACATACATACATACATACTGTCACGTTTGCCTGCCCGCGATTACGTCAGTCAGGAACACAGGAATGGGTTAGCGCAATGAGTATGTCGACCCTGCACTGTTACGGCGATTTTGTTTGTACAAGACCCCCTCCCCCCCCCCGCCAGGTTAGGTGTTAACACTAGCATATAGATGTTAGAAGCTTTGTTCTAAGAACAAAGGACCCTCAACGCTGAGGCTCGTCTGTTAACCTGCACCGACTGGGGGTAGAATTGATATCCAATCAGAACTGAGGAAGGGTGGGGCCATCAATTCGAACCAGAACTTAAGTCAGTCGGACTGATAACGAATTAGTGATTTGTAAGCCGTCGTACTGGTAAAGCAGAATATACTCACTCCGAGGGAGCCACTCGTGATTTGGCGGAAAAACTCTTAGTACATTCTAAGGACAGAAAGCTTCGTAAAGGTCAGTGAGTTATTTGCTTGATTGTTGCAGAATGTTACGGCATTGTAATTGTAATTAAGTGCAGTATGTATATTTACTTACTAGAATCGTTAGCACGTAGAATTACCCTTGTATTGTTTAATTTACATGCGCACTTGAGAAATGAGCTATGATTATGTAGATTGCTCGCTCCTCAGAATTAATATTGTATTTCGCTATTTAGTTACTTCGTAGTAAATTAGTGTATTTATTCATGTGATATTCTAGATTTTGCCATTGTGAATTAAATGGTAGCTTGTAAAATAGTTGCAGTGTGTAAATTTAAATAATATGAATATTTGAATATTTGTGTATACTTGTGGGAGTATAATGTACAGAAATGCGTCGGATTATTGTGATATTGTCGAGAATAATGAGATTAAGGAAATATATATATATTGATGTGACGCAATTTAGTGATTTCTGTATGATAAGTAGGATACCGCTCTTATTGCAACGTTGTTTCTATAAGAACGTGTGTGTTTTTCGATGTGCACGAATGCGTGACCAAAGATGTAGATAACCTTGATCTGATGATCGATTGATTGTTGATTTAGTGTGAGCGAGATGGCTAACACAAATGCTAACGTCCTTGTGTTTTTCGTAGGAAGCTTTTGGGGACAGAATAGTCAAGTCCCGAGTCTCAGAGAGACAGGATAGAAGTAGGCGGAGAACAAGCTTCGTTGAAGGAGAAATAGAGAATAGAAGTAGGCGGGGAACAAGCCTCGTTGAAAGAGAAAGAGAGAAAGAAAGGAGGAGGAGAAAAGAAGACAAAAGGGGAAGAGGACAGGAAGAATTTGAGAACGCCGGAAGGAGGAAAGCAATTGGCGTAGTAAACACAGATGAGTAGAAACCAAGTACAGGGGAAAGCCATCTCACACTATAATCACGCGATGAAATAGGTTGTCACATGTTCGAGAGGAAGTAGATTGGTTGAGAAATTAATATCGTTTAATTTGTATTAAATTGTTATTCTTTTGGATTTCACCTTTGGGTTCTTAATAATTGTCGGTATTGCTGACTGGGGGCTCGGAGCTTTACCTCTCTCCATCACTAATTTCAGTTCCTACAAAAACGAGCCAGGGTGGGAATTCCACAGTAATTCAAATAAATATTGGGAGCACCCCACCCCAACGCATAACAGGGAGTCACATAGAACTTCACAGTGGGCGCTTCGTCCGGGATATGAATTAGACAAAAATATTATCCTTACAACCTAATGTTTTATTTGTTAGGAAGTATTAGTGAACAGTGTGAGATATTTTCCATCCTGTGTATTTTGAATTTTATGATTTTTCATCTTGTGTATGTTATATTTTGATATTTGCATGCTTGGTAGATTTTAATTATTTGCAGTAATTGTGAAGCAAATATCGAGCAAATTATCTTACCTGAGCAAAGTTAGTGGTGTTAACAGGTAAGTATTTGGTTAGAAACGTGTAACGTCTGTCAATTGTTAGTGAGTCGAGACAAGGTATCACTTACTGTTAGTATCATAATAAAATGGCTACAGAAAGACAGATGATTAAGGAGTACCGTGCCATGGGCGCGGAAGATCTCGGCTACGAGGGAGATCGCCTGGCGGCGTTCGTTGAAGAACGCATGAAAGAATGGAAGGCAGAAAGAGCAGCGGACAGAGAGCGGGAGCTGGCTAGGATAGCAGCGGACAGAGAGCTGGCCAAGATAGCAGCGGACAGAGAGCTAGAGCTGGCCAAGATAACAGCGGACAAAGAAACCATGAAAGAGCTGGAGCTGGCCCGGATAGCCGCCGAAAGAGAGACACAGAAAGAGTTAGAGCTGGCCAGACTGGCTCACACTCTCGAAATGGAGAAGGTCAGGTTAGCGGCTAGGGACACCGATAGGGACGACGCCAGTACGAGTTCTGGAGAGACCGGGCGACCTTTCATCGACCACCGAATGGTCCAGATAAGTATTCCGCGGTTCACGATAAGGAGGAAATCTATCGACGATTTTCTCGTGCAGTTTGAGAAACTCGCCCACGCTCATGAAATTCCTGAGCAACATTGGGCGATTAATGTCTCTGCTTTTTTCCAAGGTGCAGCTCGTGAAGTCTACGACGGCTTAGCTGCAGACGATGCTGACGACTATAATGCGTTCAATAAGGCCCTTCTTTGCCATTATCGGCTGACCGCCGAAACGTACCGTAAACTTTTTCGGGACTCGACGAAAAAGGCAACGGAGACCCACTCTCAATTTCACACCCGTGTTCGAGGGTTATTTGAGAAGTGGATGAAGATGGCCGAAGTCGAACGATCGTACGACGGGCTACGCGAGGTTATACTCAAGGAACATGTCCTGAGTACTTACCGTCGCGAGTTGAGTCTTCCTAGCAGAGAGAGAGCACCGGACGCTCGAAGAGATCGCTAGCATGGCGGAGCGATACAAGCAGGCACACGCGAAGAGTGGAGGTTCCGGGGGTGCGGACCGACCCCGACCCACTGAGTCACGCCGTGTGGTTGAGGTAGAGCCGGCTGTCCGTAACCGTCAGGGCGACGGGAGGGTCGGAGGGGATCTACAGGTAAGGATGCCAACCATAGACCTGGACAGGCCTCACCCACGAAAACGGGACTTGCAGGTCGGCGAGGGCCGCCGACGTGTTACAACTGCAAGCGCCCGCAGCATATTGCCAGGGACTGTCCCAAGGGCAGGCAGACCCAGGTGAATGCCGTCGCTAGGAAGGAGCGCGAGCCGGAGACAAGCTGTAAACCATCAAACCTTGCGTCTGCTACTGTCAAAGGAGAAGGTGCCACCATCTTGTATGACACTGGGTGTAGCGTTCCAGCCCTTGTCGACAAGAAATACGTGAAGCCCGAAGATTACACAGGGGAGGTAATCGAAGTTCAGTACGCGAACAGAGCGCGTGACTCATTGCCAGTGGCTGTCATTGACCTCGATTCACCGTACGTAAAGGGGAAAATTGAAGCTGCGTGCTTGGATGGTTTATCACATGACGTCATACTGGGATGTCGTTATGTGTTGCCACAACCGAACCCCGAAACCTGCATACCGATGCCGGTGAGTGCTGTGGAAACCAGGTCCAAGAGTCGACAGACGAAAGCGAAGCCGATGGAAGTTACATCGACACCGGTGAGTAACGTTCTTCCGGCCGAATTGAGGAAGCTGCAACAGGAGGATGCAACTCTGGCGCGGTTGCACAAATACGTTGCAGAAGGAACGGAGAAAGAAACTCCGAATGGCGCGGTGAAGTTTGAGTACAAGAAGGGGATCTTGTATCGCCACGCCAGGAAAGGCCGCGAACACTTTAAGCAAGTCGTCGTGCCGAAAGAGAAGCGAGGCGAAGTGTTAAAACTCGCGCACGAAAGTCTTCTGGGAGGACACATGGGATTGCTAAGACGCGTGACCGTCTTATCAAAGAATTCTACTGGCCAGGGGTCCAGGGAGATGTCAAACGGTTCTGTCTCTCCTGTGATAAGTGTCAAAGAATGGCACAGAAAACGGATCATCAACCCGGCCCCTTGGGGAGTACACCCATTATCGATGAACCATTTCGATGCGTCGCGATGGACTTCATCGGACCGATAAAACCCGCGTCGTCGCACGGAAATCGGTATATGTCGCGTACGGCAGTCGGAAATTGTCTGCTGTCGAGAAGAACTACTTCGTATAGGAGAGGCAATGCCTCAGAATCGTGTTCGGAATATCACGGTTCGAGTGGTACTTGTACGGACGCAAGTTCATATTGGAAACTGACCACCAACCTCTCGCCTATCTCGCGCAGGCGAAATTGTCGAATGGACGCTTGATGCGATGGTCGCTGTTCTTACAGCAGTACCAGATGCAGATTAGATACGTGAAAGGAACCGAGAACGTAGGCGCTGATTTCATGAGTAGGAGCGCTGAAATATCATAGATCGCTTTGTAGATAACCGTATGTTGTGTGTATATTCGTGTCCGTAGTCAGCGTGTAGTGTCGCTATAATTTTGTTATTTTATTACGCGCAGTAACGCGCATTTGCATTTCAAGTAATTTGTTGAATAAAATCCCGATTTTATTCTCAAGCGTGGGGGGATTGTCACGTTTGCCTGCCCTCGATTACGTAAGTTAGAAACAAAGGAATGGGTTAGCGCAATGAGTATGTCGACCCTGCACTGTTATGGCGATTTTGTTTGTACAAGAGCACCCACCCCCACACACACACACACACGTTAGGTGTTAACACTAGCATATAGATGTTAGAAGCTTTGTTCTAAGAACAAAGACCCTCAACGCTATTGTAAATCTCCCCGCTTTGACAGATGGCCTGAGGCTCGTCTGTTAAACTGAACCGACTGGGGGTAGAATTGATATCCAATCAGAACTGAGGAAGGGTGGGGCCATCAGTTCGAACCAGAACTTAACAGTCATTTGAACTAATAACGAATTAGTGATTTATAAGCCGTCGTACTGGTAAAGCAGAATATACTCACTCCGAGGGAGCCACTCGTGATTTGGCGGGAAAACTCTTAGTACATTCTAAGGACAGAAAGCTTCGTAAAGGTCAGTGAGTTATTTGCTTGATTGTTGCAGAATGTTACGGCATTGTAATTGTAATTAAGTGCAGTATGTATATTTACTTACTAGAATCGTTAGCACGTAGAATTACCCTTGTATTGTTTAATTTACATGCGCACTTGAGAAATGAGCTATGATTATGTAGATTGCTCGCTCCTCAGAATTAATATTGTATTTCGCTATTTAGTTACTTCGTAGTAAATTAGTGTATTTATTCATGTGATATTCTAGATTTTGCCATTGTGAATTAATTGGTAGCTTGTAAAATAGTTGCAGTGTGTAAATTTAAATAATATGAATATTTGAATATTTGTGTATACTTGTGGGAGTATAATGTACAGAAATGCGTCGGATTATTGTGATATTGTCGAGAATAATGAGATTAAGGAAATATATATATATTGATGTGACGCAATTTAGTGATTTCTGTATGATAAGTAGGATACCGCTCTTATTGCAACGTTGTTTCTATAAGAACGTGTGTGTTTTTCGATGTGCACGAATGCGTGACCAAAGATGTAGATAACCTTGATCTGATGATTGATTGATTGTTGATTTAGTGTGAGCGAGATGGCTAACACAAATGCTAACGTCCTTGTGTTTTTCTTAGGAATAGTCAAGTCCCGAGTCTCAGAGAGACAGGATCGAAGTAGGCGGAGAACAAGCTTCGTTGAAGGAGAAATAGAGAATAGAAGTAGGCGGGGAACAAGCCTCGTTGAAAGAGAAAGAGAGAAAGAAAGGAGGAGGAGAAAAGAAGACAAAAGGGGAAGAGGACAGGAAGAATTTGAGAACGCCGGAAGGAGGAAAGCAATTGGCGTAGTAAACACAGATGAGTAGAAACCAAGTACAGGGGAAAGCCATCTCACACTATAATCACGTGATGAAATAGGTTGTCACATGGTCGAGAGGAAGTAGATTGGTTGAGAAATTAATATCGTTTAATTTGTATTAAATTGTTATTCTTTTGGATTTCACCTTTGTGTTCTTAATAATTGTCGGTATTGCTGACTGGGGGCTCGGAGCTTTACCTCTCTCTATCACTAATTTCACTTCCCACAAAAACGAGCCAGGGTGGGAATTCCACAGTAATTCAAATAAATATTGGGAGCACCCCACCCCAACGCATAACAGGGAGTCACATAGAACTGCACAGAAAACTTGGCAGTAGTTTCCCGAGAGTCTGTGGTTCTTCACTGGTTCTTCCTGCACCAGATATAAACCTACATGTATAGTATCATTTTATGACAATGTCTTTGAACTCCACATAACCGTACCAAATAGTCATGAATTTTTTTTAAAAATATTCTCATTCTCTTTGACCGAGGTCGAAGCAAACCTAAGAGATGAGAACGTACTTCGAGTGACATACTGTAACAGGATAACATCACATGGATTTTCATTTTAGATACACGTTGTTCAGTCTTGGTGATACAACGATTTTAGAAATACACGTCCCAAACGTGATTGCCACGTGGCTGCTTGACCCCAAGAAACTGTTGCTTGATAAAACTGCGTGTGCGCGTGAAAAATTTGCATCTTAGTTGGATTACTACACTTGCCGATACAACATTCGAAGGTAATATTTGTTCATCTATTATTTTTTATATGCTTATCTCGCTGCCTTTCATCAATTTCCCTATCGGCTCCAGTAAGTACATTGAATTACATATGTATCTTGGAATCGCTTTTAATATTTTTTTTCCTGGAGAGAGTACTTTGATAATAACTCATACTAATATTTCAGTTAAAATACGAGGTAGGTGTTCAGTTTTATTATAAAAACGAGTATCAGTATTTAAAAGTAGAACTTTATCACTGGTATGTGTCCGTCTAGCTGTCAGTTAGTGCAACGCAGGGAGCATACTAAACGGGGAACCAGACTAGCAGTCAGTGTATATGAACGGAGGGAGAAAAAAAACTCGGTCTATGACTTAACATTCTGAATCCCATAATTCTTTCTTGAGTTGTCCATAGTTTTGTTGAGAAACAAATTTGGAAAGAGGAGATGATAAAATTACTAGCTTTATTCCGTTAAAAAGTACATGTAACTTGAAAGCTATAACTCGATGAAAATGTGTATTAGCCCTTAACTAAACCGTTAACGGAATAGGAATCTCGTTTGCTATCGCACCAAATCGTCCAAATGGCCAGATTCGTGATCTTACATTTCCAACAGATCGGATGGCATAGCACTGATCGTTAATCAAAGCACGGGCATTTATTCTATATTCTCGCCATGCAAACCCCTTATATACTAAATATGACTCCGGCAGTAAGTAACATATGCATGTACTCTCTTAACTCGATTACGTTAATATATATGTATGCGACAGTAACTGAATAAAACAACCATCCAAACCAGCCCCGCGTCAGCTAAAATTGTTACTGACAGTACATGAGTAAGTGTCATATATTATAACATTAATGTCTAATGAATATGGAACTCAATAATAAATACTACGCAAAACCAACCCTCACATATACTCCATGTCTCCACAGGTGCTCGACGCGAGCTTGATGTTGAGAAGAAGAAAAGAAAAAAAAACTAATGGAAATAATCATACAGAGTGACAAAAGTACCTAAAATTACCAACATGACCCGTTCTGACATAGGACCCTCTTTATCATAATATATAACAGAAAAGGTACGGAACTTCCAAATACTTCGTTCCACCCATTACCTTCGATTTCCTTCTGCTATTTCCGTTTTTTAAGGCACACGAACATACTATATGGCTCGTTTTACTCCGAGGTATTTTTCTATCCATCAAGCCATCATTGACTTTTCTGCGTTGTACTAAACTGAAGTTACGGGCTCCGAAACGTGCGATTTTAGTGATTTTTTCGTTTTGGACAAGTGCGTGCTCATGAGAAAACCGCTACATGTACCATGTTTTCAACTCTTTGGTGCATCCCTTCTTGAATTACAGAACAGTGGTATATGCAAAAGTAAGTTTTGCTTACCATTAACTCGATTTAACTTTAGGAATCCTGTTCTATGCAAGACTTAGACATTGTCTTCTTCACTGCACATACATTGTATACATGCGACTCTATTTTCAAAATAGGTAAACTGTGCGGCACACACGTCAACGCCGAAATACGATTGGCTCTAAAGGTTATACTTATTATCACATGCGCTTGGACTTGTCTCAAAGTAAAAAATCGCACGTTTCGGAGCCCGTAACTTCAGTTTGGTACAACGCAGAAAAGTAAATGATGGCTTGATGGATAGAAAAATATATCAGGAGTAAAACAAGCCATATAGTATGTCGTGTACCTTAAAAAATGGAAATGGCAGAAGGAAATCGAGGGTCATGGGTGGAACGAAGTATTTGGAAGTTCCGTACCTTCTCTCTTATATATTATGATAGAGAGGGTCCTATGTCAGAACGGGTCATGGGGGTAATCTAAGGTATTTTTGTCACTCTGTATGATTTATTCCTTTAGATTATTGTTTTTATTTTTCTCAACATCAAGCTCGCGTCGAGAACCTGTGCATGTCTCCAGCAGCTAAAAGACCACCCAAAGCAGACCCATTGACATCAGCAGTAACTGAACAAGTACCTACAAAATGGGGCCCCGAGTGGCCGAGTGGTCTATAGCGCTCACCGTTACGGATCACTGCCATCTCACCTCTGTCTGCGTGGGTTCGAGTCTCAGATTCGGCTAATGTGGGTATGTGAGTAAGCCTGCCAGTAGCTTCTCGTGGGTCGGTGGTTCTTTCCGGGGTTTTCCAGAGTTCTTCCTCCACCATTAATACTGGCCGCCATGTGCAGCCTATCTTGTGCTGAAAAATGGCGTTAAACCCTACAACAATAGCAACCCATCAAACACCTGAGCCCAGGAGCACGTCAAATGCAGGAACTTAATACAAAAATGTAAAAAGGATGACTCCTGTCTAAATAAATATCCTCCCCACACCACCACCCGCCTCCCAACCCCGCTATTTTAAGAATTAATGACTATGTTACCGCATTTTTCTAACTCTATAACCGCCGAACCCAGAGAGATGTACAGTGGTAAGCTACATAAATACCACCCAACGTCTGAATTGACGATATTTCTGGTGAAATTTGTTGTTATTCTGATACAGTCTGCGTCAGTTCTGCCAAGGTTATGAACGATTGTTGCGAAATCATCTTGACCTCTGCCCTTCTCACCGAGTAGGTCAGATGTCTACCGATAAGTAGACTTTATACAAGTAAAGCTAGAAGGTCAAACGACGGGAGAGACGTTGTTGTTGGGTTCAAGAAATGACTATACGTGGCGCACAATATATATATATATATATATATATATATATATATATATATATATATATATATATATATATATATATATATATATATTGTGCGTTATTGTGGCTATTTCAGCATTTATAGCCATACTGATACGTGACGAAGAGTCTATGTGGGTCTTATATCGCTAAGCGATTGCGATTGGGATCGTATGACAAATTTCACAGCACCCATCAGTTTTAATTTCTATGGATATGAATGCCATTAAACCACCTAACCGTATGTACTCGCTTTTAAGATGATTCAATTAGCAAACTACAGTATCAGGTTCTACGGTGTCAGCCAATCGAAGTACAGCATATAGTCAGTCAAACAAAGTACAGCATATAGTCAGTCAAACAAAGTACAGCATATAGTCAGTCAAACAAAATACAGCATATAGGCAGTCAAACAAAGTACAGCATATAGTCAGTCAACCAAAGTACAGCATATAGTCAGTCAAACAAAGTACATACCAACTCGTTAATATATGAGGATTTTGTAATTTTGCCCTAGATGAACTTATATTGCAAGGTCAATCAAAGAATGAGGTCATCAAGAGTACCCCTCCCACCCGCCATTCAGTTACATCCCAGGACCAAATAACTTACCCTTTGTGTATACAATTCTAGGATGGTTTTCATATTTTGCAGGACGTTCGAAATTCAGATCGCTCGTAACATTGCAGTTTTTGACATTGATTTTGTCTGTCTTACGATGTCGGCTTGATCAGTACATTAGATAACCTGGTTACACGCAGTGTACTTATGCCAGTATCAGTACAACCCCGAGAAAAAGTACGATATCAAAACTGCCGAGTAAGCTTTGTTTAATGTGTTGGTTGTTAACCATTATAATAACCAATGAATACAAATTACTATACAAACATTACTGGGCGGAAGTCAGTACTTGATAGACATATGGGTCTAACTGGGAGTTCTCGTGTGTGTGTGTGTGTGTGTGTGTGTGTGTGTGATTTTGGATTTTTAACGTAGCTTTAACAATTTATCAGTAAATCAGCGATTTCTTTTGTGTGGCATTTTATAGTGATGTCTAGCACTGGGGCATCATGTCACAGACACGTAGCATCATGTCCCACCCAGCCACATTATCCTGATACCAGGCTGACCAGTCGTAGCACTAACCGCTTAATACAGGTAAAACCCGTTATAAAGCGATGCTCGGGGTCCAAAGAATAACATCGTGATATAAGCGGGATCGCGTTAACAAATTCTCGGAAAATGTCATACTAGCTACATGTTACTTCCTCCAAACATTAAACAGTGCCGATGGTATTAAAAAATCTTGAAACTTGTCTGAACTTGATAGTTTTTTTTTAAAGTTTTTTTGTTCGTTAACAAAAATAACACTGCAATATGTTTTAGAAAGTTTCGGAAGCTAAGGCAATATTAAACGCAGTGCTGGGATTAAAAATCTGCTAGGGATACGAATAATCGGCTATTCCAAGAGCATGTTTTTAGGATGTTAAAAAGAAAGGTCACCTTAAACAAAAAATGGGAGCCATGCTGCCATCGCGTTATATATATATATATATATATATATATATATATATATATATATATATATATATATATATATATATATATATACTTTAAAAGATCTGTACTGGTCTCATTTCTCTCTCACTCTCTTTTCTTTTTCAAACACATTCAACAAAATATATGTATAACTAATAGAGCGATGATCTAATTTCAGCGTGTCACGTTGATGACGGCCATGAATATTCTCACCATGTTTTAAATTTTATAAAATCCTCTTTTCATAATCCTGTTGAATAATTTGAACTATTTTTCCAAAACACAAATGCACTCAGCACGCGCAGAAGGGGCCGCGGAGACTCATTAGTCACCACGCCGGACTCGAGATGAGAAGACTGCAGGTTCGAGTCATAGCAAGACAAGACCGTACTAGCAACTTTAGCATAACTTGGGGCAAGGCAGTTTATTCCAAAAACCCCGTGGCACTATATAACCTAGCAAGTGCTGATGTGCTGTTAAAGACCAAACCAAAACGCGTGTCATTTTAAGGGGATACTTCCGTAGTACATGTAAAGCATAATCAAGGTGTACCAAACAGGGAGTGGGGGAGGGTGTCATGGTGCTAGAGTGGTCTAAGGCGCTCGCTTTTACAGATTGCACATCTCTTCTGCCCGCGTGAGTTTGAATCTCGGCTTGACCGGCAGGAATACGTAAGAAGCTTGCCAGTTGCTTCGTGTGGGTGTGTGTTTCTTCCCGGATTCTGCCAAATATGGCGTATCATGTACTGAAACATGAGTCAAACTCAACAAAAACCAACCAAGCCAAATAGGGAACACTGGAACACGTGTTTTGGGAGAGTGTTTTATTTTTAATGTAGCTTTAACAATTTTAATCATATCGCTAGCAGTGCCGAATTATCCTAGTAGCAAAAGCAGCATATCCTAAGGGTCCCGGACTTTCAAGGGCCCCGCGCTAAATGCTTTCAAGCTATCAATTACCTACATGTAAATAATAATATTACTGAAATGTCAGGCATATTTGTTATATTATCTAGATGCATAGCAAATGTTTTAATATTTGTGTGTTTTTTATTATTATTTAGGGTACCTTTATACCATATGCTACAGGCCCCGCACTAGCTTAAACCGGCACTGATCGCTAGGATGTATGCAATATGACAGTTTATAGTGATGTCTAGCACTGGGGCATCATGCCACAGACATGTAACATCATGTCCCAACCACTCACATTATCCTGACACCAAGCCGATGAGTCCTAAAAACTAATCTCATAATGATGAACGCCAAGCGAGGCAGCTGCTCGAACCATTTTGACAAGTCTTTGGTGTTATTCGTACGGGGTTCCAACCCGCGAAATCCCGTATCAGAGGCAGACGGTCTAACCGCTTAAACCACCGGAGCATTCGTTTTGGAAACAAAGGCTAAAGTTGATTCAGTTTTTGCGTTTGGTTCTATTTTGTTTTGTTTTGTTTTGCACAGTACATAAATACTGGTATAACTGGCATCATGAAAATTGGTAAGGAGATGCATCTCGGCGAGTATTACATTCTCATCACAAAGTAGGTTACTGCGACCCATTTCTCAAGCTTCTCTGACTTTTAGTTAAAGTTAAATGATGTAAGTTTATTTCACAAGCTCTGTTGATGCTTAAATCAAGTGACCTATTTCATCTACGGTTCGGCAACGTTTCTACGCTAAGCTGATGACCATATTAGTACTACTAGACCAATATTGCAGAAAAAGGTCTCAGAGAAACACCACACTTATTATTATTATTATTATTATTATTATTATTATTATTGTTGTTGTTCTTGTTGTTGTTCTTGTATCTTTCACTTTGCTTTATTGTTCCATACAAAGTATACAGAACATTTCCACCACCCACCCACCAAAACGGAAGCAGGAAAAGAAATATAATAAGACATACGGATTAACCCCATTCATATTAAAACTCACATTTGAAGAAGAGAAGGTAACCCCATATGCTCCACGTAGATTGAATGCTATCATCCTTAAGCGTCATGTGTTTCTACCTGTTCGATATTCCAAAACCGCAGAAAGGAATCAAAGTTATCCTTTGAATATGGACAAATATTTACTTTGCCTGAAGTTACATGGCTCAGAAGTATACTCATAGATTGGGAAAAGGGCACACTCTAATACGAGTTAAAATACTTGATAGATCCAGTTTAACTCCTTTCACGTTTAATTTTTCTTTCTTCTGAAAACAGCTACTTGAATACGGCACCAAAGCATGTTATCAGAAGACCGTTCTTCAATTTGACAAAATCCGTACAAACTTGTATCCGCACTTTACAATGTATGCATAATTTTCCAGACAAATTCTATGGAAGTGGGTGATCTAGAATTTTCTTCATTTGGTTTCTATGTTACTGTTATTACGCAACACAAAATTTCTTTTCCGCATAGCAATGCTGCTAAAAAAATACCTATTTTGATTCATATTTTCATGTCTGCAAGTTTTACATTTTAAACGTTCATAACAATGTTTGTTTCGTAATCTTCTTGTTAGCTTTAACTGGGTCTTCCATGTGCAGGATGGGAATTTTAATTCCTAAAACCGATATCATATTTGAGGACAATTTGATTGTTGTATTTTCTGTAACAAGACTTTGATTTATTTCATCAGAGACAATCTTATTCAAAACAGATTTCTAGTCTATCCAATGAATCGATTTGTTTCCCAAGTGAGTTGACGTGACATTGAAAACCATGACTGACGGTTGAAGGAAATCATGCGTGTCATCAGCAAAATAAAATTCAGTATCATAATAACTATTCCATAAATATTACCATGTCCTCTCACGGCTAATTAGAACATTCTACCGAGAATGCGAGTGTGATGGGAGATAAAGGACCGCCTTGACGTAAGACTTGCTCTCAAGGGCAAGACAGGATTATGTTGTCTCCTCTGCCTCAGTGGAGAGCGAGGATTCCTGACTGTGAAGTTCGTCGTCCTATCTCTTCTCACCGGATCAGACGGGACTGGGCCGTTGATCTTATCTCTCTAGCACGAGGTATGGTCAGTGTCCTAACCCCGTCCCCATACATCGTGAAAAACTACTACTGCAGACATAAGCTACGGCGGTGCAGTGGTTAGGATGTCGAAAGGACGAGGGCTCGAATCATAAGAACGGATCAGTCCGGGTCGACTAGCATGGTGTAGTGTTGGGCACGGTACTTTTCCATTTGCCATGGCACTACAGAATGGAACTGTATTTCTCTGTCGTAAAACACCAAAATAACTTCTACTGCTGCTGTCATTATTGCATTTTAAACTTTTATGCCCACGCCTTTTGTCCTCCGTTAATCTAATTTTTCAGTGGTTGACTGAGTATAGACATTCACTACATTTGGTGTTTCGGTTGAGTACGATGTAACCATCTGCAAGAAGGATATTATTTTGGTCTTCCTCTGGGTTCCTTTAGAGGTAATGGAAGTATAGGTTAAATTGAAATTACAGTGACATTTTCAAATGATTTTGACTAAAGACATATTCAGTCGTATGATGAAAACATAGAATGAATGTAAATACAACATATTTTTGGATAATGTCCTCACTATCACAGTTGGGGTGGGTTTCAGTGCCGTCTTAAGGCATGGGCACACTGGGCAGTTGCCCAGGGCGTCACGCTTCTAGGGGCATCATGCTGCCCATATTGTTAATGAATATTAAAAGATCTTTTGGCAATTTAATTTTCTTTAAAAGTGTAGTGGGAAGTACGTTTCCCAATTTTAAAAAAAAATGACATCTAGCGGAATTCCTGTGAGTGGGTAGGGCCGGTAGGGGGGCCCCAGCGCATTACTTTGCCCAGAGCCTACAATGTTGTTAAGACGGCCCTGGTGGGGTTAGTGTGATGGAGGTTAATTTTAATATAACAATGAGGGGGTTTGAGATGACGAGCCATCGAAGTAAGAACTATGATGATGTATTTTATGCAAACAGAAAAAAAAACCAGGTGCAGTCGCCTTTTCCTTATTCGAAAAAACAATTGTCTCTTAAAAATGTATTTTAATATACATTATTGCCTGTCTTTTTAACTGAGGTGAAGACTAGTAAGACAGCATCCATTATACAACAGCTTCTGGACTGTTAAGATGTCTGAAGAGTGCAGGTGGAGTTGATATATGACATTTGAGGCGGATAGCGCGTAGAACACATGGAAACCACTGACTTTAATTGAGCAGACGCGTACCTTGCACGTTTCGTCACTGGGGACGGATTCTAGTATTAGTATGTATGCCAGATAGATAATGCAGTGTCGCAACATTTGTTCTGCACAAGGTACTGCCTTGCCAGAGACACAGGGGAGCTTACACCACAAGAGCAGCCTTCGTCTCTCCTTAGAGTTATTTCACCTTGCACACTGATAATGACGGCATCATACTTGGTAATTGAAGACTACCAGTATTTACTGTACCGATAATAACTCAAACGCGGTATTATTTTAACAAGGTGTCTGCGTGTACGTCTGTCTGCACCTGTTGACAAGCCTATTTCACACTTCATGTAGTTTTCTATTAGCAGATAAAAAAAATATCCACCCTCTGCAAAGAAGCTGAATAATAATGAGGTATAGAGTTGTCACTTACGAGATATTGTATTAACTATTTTTACCAGACGGAATAGTTTGTTGCCATCCCCACTCTGACCTCCATCATACAGTCTAATAAATTAAGGAATCTCAATTTGTATAATTTGCTTATTAAAACAAAACACTCAAACTTAAGACCCCTCCCACCCCTAAACCCAGTACCCCGCCCCCGCAAAAAATAAGAAAACGATGGAATTAGGCTCCGTTGCCAGTCACCCTAGAACAAGTTTAAAGTTAACAAGTAAAACGGTCGTGAAATTGGCATGAGAGGAAATTAAGGAGAATATAAACTTTATTTAGGATATGGTGTCGACAATAAAAGCTGCATTTTCTTCTGGTATATGGAGAATGAATGTCAAATACCGGCTGATTCCCTCATCTATCACATTAATAAAAGGACTATAACGGATATACTCATGTTTCTAGCATGCCAAAACATTTCGTTCGTTTGGTTTCTCATTCACCTGACTTAAAATTTCACAGATTCTTTTATCATGTAAGTTACTTTAGATTTATAATAATGATAATAATACTAATAATAATGTTACGTGGCTGTGTGTTTGGTTACAATTTTCAAGAAAATGATCGACCATGATGTTATTGCCCAGTTCGAGTAAATAAAAAAAAATAAAAATATTAAGTTAACGGGTGGAATAACAGATTTGATTGAAATACTTTCTCTTAGAAATAAAACTACCAGATTTTTCTCTTCTGGGGTCGAACAATATCCCTACTGTTGTTACGTCAGATATTGTTTTATCGTAATTCAACAGAACTAAGGCTAATATTGGTAAGTTAGTAGCCTGACAGCTAATACACACAACCCTATTACAAGAAAACCATCTCTCTCCCTACCGGCTACTCTTCATTCCTAATTGATCTATGATATCACAAGATCTCCTAATAAACCATTCGACGCTTCGATAAATAAATTACTAATGGAACTAAATATCGGTCGGCAGGCGCATGCTTACTAGGTTAAAAGAATTCACAACTTGTCTTAACTACATTAACTGCTGACACATTTCCAGAGACATTAATATCAACACGATTTATATCATTTAAGACAGAAAAGTTCACACAATTATCAAATTACGTATCAGACGTAATGTATGAAATTCATAAAATACATGATTCCTATTACATAGAAACAAGTAAATTCGAACATCCTTCTCCAAGCAAATAATTACAAACTTATGTCATTGAACGAATTATATTAGACTGAGACAATACATTATGACTTCACGAGAGCAGCAGGGAAGTCGTACAGACCAGGTGGCTCAGATAAATTTAAGCCTCCCACACAAACTTTCTCCGTAGAAGCCTCAGAAAGCAAAAATAAAGCCTCCTACGCAAATTAATCCGCAAAATTTCAACCCAAAGTGCATTTTCAGGCATAAAAAAAAACAGCATTTTTTTGGGGGGGTATTGTAAAATTTGTTTGTTATTGTAAATTCCGACTGCAATTTTATGAGTAAATTTGATCAAGACCAACTCGATACCTACTACGTGGATCATGAAGATTAATCGTGACAAAACCATGTGGTGTTGCCTGAGCGTGACTGAAAAAATTTTTAAACTTATTTATGTCCATATCACCGTTGCACCAAGTTTGATGGATATTCCTCAGCGTGTGAGTATCAACGCCATTGAAAACTGATAAAATATTACAATTATCTCTAATCACCTTTGGAATTTGCGTATATCGCTGCGTCACGTAAATCACATCGGTGTTCTTATGTCGGCCACGCGAGAATATCCTAGCTGGGTTAGTTTGCTTATCCAGCATCACATCATCGAAAACGACAAGATTATTAGTATCGCCGTCTAAACTTTCCACTGATGGAGTTTCATTAATATCCGTTATAAATTCTATTGTGCCATCCTCAGTTTTATCGCTAAATTCCTTTAGTACTTTATAACATCGCTGATCATCAACGGATGGCGCAACCAAGTATAATTTATCCCATTTTAACCATCTCATTATCAAATTTAGCAACAATTGCGTTTTTCCAGAACCAGATGGTCCAATAATTATCATTCTAATCGAATTTGGTAATGCCTCGGTGTGCTTTACTTGCTCGCGTTTTTTCGTGGCTGAAAAATCAATTACATTCATGTTATTAGAATATTATGGATTCATATTGTGTTAAGTGTCGCACTCGAACTGCTACGATAAATCCAATCGAAGTCGTTACACGCAACAACAGAAATGCAATCAAGGGAGAATGTGAAGTTTGTAAGACAATTAAGTTTAGATTTGTAAAAAAAAAAGTAGAACCGGAGGAGACATCGCAACCTCCTTAACAAATCTGCCTGGAGCTCCTTGGGCGAAATATCCCGGAGAGAAACATTTACCAGGATATAATTACTGCGGACCTGGTACAAGGCTAGATATAAGACTTAACGATAATAATCAACCAAATCCTGGCGAGGATCCAGTAAACGCTATCGATAACGCATGCTACTATCACGATCTTGCATATCGCAGCGGAGATTTACAACAAAGACATCTCGCTGATATTAAATTAATTCACGCAATAGATGCTATTCCTGATAAAAATTTCAAAGATAAATTGGCAACTTGGTTGATAAAAGGAGCAATGAAAGGTAAATTAGTACTAGGTGCTGGTAATTTATAATGGAGCAAATATATTATTCTCCGCGAGGATTTTGGCGAGGAAAATCAGCAATAGCCAAACTTGCTAAGGCAGCAAAAGTAAAGCAATCTGTCGCTGAATCGTGGCTATCGAGGCAAGCAGTCTGGCAAATTTATCTTCCTCCGCCTAAGAAAATATCATATGCGAGTTTCTCTGTCAGCGTCCCTAATGAAGTCCATCAGGCTGATCTTATGTTTCTTCCTTACGATACCGTCGACGGAGTCACATATAAATACGTGTTGACGGTTGTTGATATTGCTAGCAGATACAAGGAAGCGGAACCGTTATCGAATAAAACAGCAACAGATATTGCTAAGGCGTTTAGCGAAATTTATTCACGATCTCCATTAACATGGCCGAATCTTCTCCAGGTTGATCCAGGTCGAGAATTCCTTGGCGCGGTTACTTCACTGATGAAAAAGAATAATGTTAAAATCCGTCGCGGTATTGTAGGTGTTCATCACAATCAAGCTATCGTTGAGAGATTCAATAAAACTCTTGCAGAACGATTATTCGGATATCAGTACGCGAGAGAATTTATCCAAGATAAACGATCTCACGATTGGGTAACAAGATTACCTCACGTGATTAACGCACTAAATAACGAAGTAACACGAACAATATCAATGAAACCCGCAATTGCAATTACAAAGACAAATATACCACTAAAGCGAGATTCTACTATTCCACCTGTGTTAGGTAGCGTTATTGTAAGGTATTTGTATAAGGAAGGAGAAGCCGAGGGTGGCAGAAAAAGAGCAACTGATCCAAACTGGAGTGTTACGACACATAAAATATCAGCTGTAACAAGATCATCGGGAAGGCCAGCAATTTATTTTCTAGATTCACTAGCTCCACAACGCGGATTTACCAAAGAAGAATTACAAATAATACCAAAGGATACTCAATTACCGCCATCTTCGTTAATGTGAAATTTAATCCTACCTAACTGAGATAATTTTCTTACTCGAGAAACTGCTAGATAAACTAAATTTGACCAGGAAATTCTATCATCGACGATCCAAACTTGACCATCTACTGTTAATCCTTGTGACGAGTGAATCGTTGCTGCATATCCAAGTTTCCACGGTGATCTTTCTGCGTTTATTGCATCATTGACAAGATTAATATCAACGAAAATAATATCATTCAAAACTAATATTTTTTCTTCTCCACATGGCAAAATAACATTGATATTTTGTTTCCTAGTATCAGTTGGCCTATAACACAACGGCACCTGCAACGTTGGAAATTTCTCACAGTGAAGCTTAAATAGTATTTCTTGAATATTATCACGAATAATTTTTCTGCTAGCAACGATCAAATGATCAGGACGCCACAAAGTTAGAAAATTATCCATCGAAGTTTCGTCAATTATTTTTCTCATCACATCACATTGAAATTTATTAGGTTGCAATCGAATCATTTTTTTAAACTCAGTCAATAAATTATCATTAGATCTATAATCAGCATCAATCTCCTCATAATAATCTACAAAATTTCTAAGCCATCTGTGAGGAGATTCACCATCAATAGGATCAGGTTGTCCATGATCGCCGCACATTATTACAGCGGTATTTTTTTCTTCTAGCCAACCCAGGAATAATTTTAACACAACTAAATTTACCGTGCAAATTTCATCAAATATTATAATCTTGTTGATATATTTATTTCCCATTCGAGCTGAATCCCACAATCCACCGCTGTACTTGAAATAACTATGATACGTACAAGAATTAACGCCACGTTGTTTTATTTCTCTCGCTAGTCTGTGAGTTGGAGTCAACACGATCATATCAGAGTTTGAAAATAAGTTTATTGCTCGTGTTGTTTTACCACTACCACCAGGACCATTTAGGTAAACGAATTTGTTTCGTGAAATTGGATCAAACGCAGATACTGCTGTTGATACTTCATCACATTTATCTTTATGAAATTTATCACAATCTTCCACATCCGCGTCCTCACAATAATCTAGAATATCCTCGTTTTTTATTCTCCAAGTTCCCCAGGAACCATCGGTGATTAAATTTTCCAATCTACATTGAAATTTCTTATTGATATAAAATGAATCCGTTGCAACCCTTACCGCGATATCGGCAAATTTATTTATCATCGACAGCAAATTAATACTCACATAAGCGAGCATTGATGATCTTAAATGAGTATACTGCGCGGATTCTCCATCGAGATAAGTGATCACTGTACCTAACTTCGTTCCATCAATAATAATATTTTCTCTGTTGCAAAATATTCCACGCGATACTGTATCGGCAATAATAAAATCCATCTCGGCATCATTGATAAATAACCTAGCGTGGCGATGTTTATGATCAACTGATCCTCCTTGAGTAAATTTACCAATTATTTTTCTTCCAATATCTTTCGCGTTTTCACAATCTGTCGGCAACCACACCTCGGTCTGCTTTCTATACGATATAATCGCTTCACTTACCGTCAATGATATTAACATCGACGAATCCAGCATATATCTCAACAATACCGTAGGGACCCATCTTCGCTGAGATAAATGCCGACCAAACCAAATATAACAAATTTTATGCAAATTTTCAGCAAGTTCGAATGAAGTAACATGAGCGAATCCGGTCATGACAAAATCAGGTAACGGTCCGTTAATTGCAACTCTCGTCATCTCGTTGGTAGGATGGCCAAATTTAGCAAAGTAATCTGCACAATCGCCATACCCAAGGAAACTTCCAGGATAGCAAGCGCTCATATCAACGGAAATCATATCCTCGAAATAATATTTGGTATTCCATAATCCTCCATGGCCGTATTCGATACAGCTAAGTTGAATATCATTAAGAAATTCATTTCTTGTAGGTTTCCACGAATTTCTTTCTCTAGCAGCGTGAGCAGCAACAGACGGAACAGTAAAGCAATTTGTCAGTAATCGATCTGGATTTGACGAATACTTCTCCGCGATATTTTTCATCGATTCATGTAATATTTCATCTCGGTAAATATCTCCGCGTGGTAAGATAAATTGATCGTATCTTTCTTCGCTAGAAAATAACCAAATCGATATTGGATCGGACTTGGCTAATAGTTTGATAAACCTAAACATTGCATCGGAACTATCTTTGGATTCCACGGGATAAAACTTAACAACACGATCTCGCGGGAATATCATTACCGACTGACTCCACGCATGTGAATTATGATCAACAATTTCGATTGGTGTTCCTCGAGAATTATACGGCGATGAATATAATATTTCACCCGATAGTGTTTTAACCGTAATAGGAAATTTAAGTTTCTTACTTAACGCAGCAACATCATCGATTGATGCGCCATCAGTAACTGTCTTTGCCCATGAATTAATTTTATCCAATCTCAATTGAGTCAGACCAGATCCTCGTCGTGCGTTTTTCATGTGCTCGATAACTCGCTCAGCTACACAATTTATCATCGGAGATTCCCTCATCGCAGGTAGATTTTTCACATCAGGATTATTATTCAGCCGATAAATTCCATAAACAACAGCACTAGAAGGATACGCCCTAGCATAATAAGGACCATCAATCCCCAGCAGCAATCCTGGTTTCGAATTCTTATCAAGAACAACATTTTTCTTACCGCCACGTACTGGATCTCGTTTATCACGAATAATCCAAATGTCATCGGGCATTTGTGCGATAAATTTTATTCCGAAAATAAATCTCTCTTCTTTGTGTGAATTTTTTATATGTTCGATTATCTTTTTCGCTCGCTCCAAATTCATCGTAGCATCAACGAAATTAGTTTTCCATGTCGACCAAACATGAATCGCTCCATCATCAAAAAATTCCTTCTTCGCACTATCAACTTCAGGAATGATATATTCTGCCTCATCAAGATCAAATAAATCCATTATTATATTTTAGACAAATATCTAAATATAATGAAGCAATGCGCGTGGATAACAGTTGGATCAACAAAATCATGTAACAAATCCTGCAGAGGTGAATATTGTGGTGCTCACATATACGAAATTCGACGAGGCAACAAAGGACCACAACGATGTTTAGTTTGCCAAGTTGGTATTCGAGGAAAAACAAGATTATGTTTCTCTTGTGGAGGAAAAAAATATCGTGAGTTACGGAGATATTATGAAAAAAGATCTTCGTCAGTAATAAAATGCGAAGAAGATTATATTAATCGTTTCAAAGCAAATTTCGATTTAAACAAAGAGAATATCATATATGGAAATGAAATCAGCGATTCCCACAATGAAAATCACATGCGAGTATAAATCGCATCCCATCATCGAAGGTTACGAAGCATCTGAGGATGGTAATGTCAGAAACATCAAAACAAAGAAACGTGTTGGTAGTATTTGTAATTCGGGATATCTCAAATTTACAGTCCATAAAAGAAATGAAAGAACAGAATGTTATTCGAATCATAGATTTGTGTTCGAATGCTACAAAGGACCAATAGAGAGAGGACTTGTTATCGACCACATTGACGGTAATAAACTTAACAATAAACTTTCCAATCTGCGCGCGGTAACCCAGAGTGAAAATTCAAGATTTGGTAATAACCGTGGATTTCCTAATTATTCGAGGACTGTTAAATCAGTGAATCAGGCAACAGGTGAGGAAATCGCGTTTACATCGATGAGTGCAGCAGCAAAACATTTCTTTATTGAACCACGATCAGTACAATTTGTGGCAGAAGGAAAATATAACGCAACATTTTCTTATGATGCTGATTCATGGATCAAATTCTCCTATGTACCAATAATATTTGATTCGGAGAGTGACGAAGAATAATTGAATATCTCCGCAAAACAAAAAAAAAAGATTAATTTTTTGAAAATTCTCCTGGGTTTTATTTATTTTTTTCGCCCATTTTTTCCCACGGAGACAAATTTGGAAAATCTCACTTGCGATTTAAAAATCGGGAATCAGAGATTCTCACGATTTCACCAAAAGATTGATACTTACAGTTTCTCCTCGTATATCAAGTAAATTTCCTTTCTGATCCGTTAGTTTGAAATTTATTCTTGTCAATAATCGATTATGACATCGCAGGTAAAACGGATTCATTGGTTCCTTGATTATCAAATAACCGGGAGATGCGCTAGGTGAAAACGAATACAATATAAAACCCTGATGGGCTTGATTTGACTCTGACGAATCCACGTTGTAGCTACCCTCGACAACATCCGCGTGAAGATAAATCGCGATAACTTCCGTTATATTAACGATACCCGGCGATATATGTCGTCCACCTTTGTCAGGATCGTTATTGTGTTTAAGAATCAATTCTGAATGTATTTTTTTGGTCCATGCGGCATATAATTTCGGAAATAAATCATCGATGGTATCAGTGACGGATTTTCTCATCGCATCAAAATCAGAATTAGGAAATTTAAATTTTGGCAGTGTTTCCTCGGTTAATTCAAATACTCTCATGAATTTTTGTTTCTCACCCGAGTTCTTGATCAACTCGAATTTGCTAATAGGAAGAACATACTCGGCAATTGATATATCGTCGACTATCGCCCGAATAAACATATCATGATAATATTCAATATCATTTGCAAGTTGATTTAAAATTTTCACGTGTTTTATAATTTCGCTACATGAACCAGATTTATTTAGGATGCATTCATGAAATGATCCTCGCAATAAATTTAATTGTAATTCGTGTTCTTGAATAAACTCGTCTAGAGTTCTTCTTACCAAGATACCGTCTATGGGGGCTATTATCCTGTTAATGTGGGTAGCGTCGAAGATTTTCACATCTGGGGGGATTTTAGGAAGAGGCAGCCACGAGAGAATTCTTTCGTTAATAAAAGTGAAAGCGAATATTACCAGGTTAATTTTGTGGTTATTCATGAGATTGATGGCGCTGTGGATCAGAGGTTTGTGTTTGATATCTCCATACCATCCTTCGTCGGTTGTAAAATCTTCCTTTTTTGGTTCCGGTAGTTCTGGAAGGGTTTCATCATACCAACCTGGAATAATAACATCCGATTTCTTTGGTTTTATCAGAGGTGCGACCTCGGGCCAACCTAATATATTCCTGATCGATGATTGGTAAATATCTACCACGTACGGTGATTTCACTTCTATCATTGACGATAGTGTTGGATCATGTGAAGATATCTTTATTCCCGGAGTAGCATCGCCGGTTAAATTTGATATTCTAGTGGTAAACTCATTATTCAGCTGATCAATTTCGTAACTACCGGTTGGTATACCAACGACGATCCAATCGGGTGTTCCATCGGGTTTATTTTTATTTGCAAAAACAAGTGAATTATTTGGCATCAAATTACCGAATGATTTCGATCTAACATTAGGCCAGCTATTGTAGACGCGCAATTGTGTTAACGCAATCTCGTTAACGCTAATTGGTGTTGAGAAATTAATACTAAACTCGGGTTTCGTTGAACTTAGCGATATTAACGTTGTTGTCGGCGGTGTCGTGTTTGTCACGATCTGGGCTAACTCGGACATTATTAATATTCATTTGTTCAATCTCCGAGTAAATACTAATCATTGCAGAAAATTCTAGATCGGATATAATACCATCGTTGAGGCTCTCAGAAAGTAACAATGATAATTTCGAGTACGCGTCACTTACCTTAGTTAGTTTGTTTTTGTACAAAGATAACTTTTCATTTGCGCACGAGGATATCTTTTTTGCGATAATATTTAAAACACCCGCGATTGCTGTTGTTGACGAGATTATTATTGTTGCTGCAATTGGCGCTATCATTGTTACCGCGGATAGAATTATTCCTGCACCGGCGATCACAGCAGATACCGCGTACACTGCAACGTCAATGATAACTAATTTGCGCTGGTATTTATTTATTTTTGTTTGATAATCGTCAAGTTGTTTTCGCAACGAATCCTGCCATGATCGCGCCTGATTGTAGCGGTAATCAGATGCTGTCATTTATTAGTATCTTACGATAACAATTGCAGATAATATGGCGTATGTTCGGATAAATATTCAAACATTATAGAATAATGCACAATTCCCATGTCGGTTCTTGGCGTGAATATTGATCTGTCTGGCGGTTCTAGCGTGAATGTTGTTTTGCTATATTCACTTAACGAAATAATAATAAAAAATCCAGGGCAGAATTCATAAATTTTATTATTCTGATTCGGTTGTACCTTAAATTTTATATCGGAGATAATATGTGCTCGATATATGCCAGCAATTGGCGCGGTAAATTCAAAAGAATCGTTATCGGGTGTCCAGATAGAATCATTTATGATTAACACAAATGTTGGATCGAATTGTGTAATTATATCTATCAATTTATTTGGTATATGTAATTTCTTCAATATTGGGATATCCAACGATGATATTTTTTTGTTGATATTGTTAATTTTTGTGGTTATTTCGATAATTTCCCTACCTAATTGCTTTACGTCAGTGGCGTGATCAGTTTTATCGGAGGATTGATCAATCTTTGCTGTTGCAGCAAGAAGTTTCGTGTTTAAATCTCGAATTTTTTCGTCGTACGTTGATGTATCGACTTTTTGACGCGCTAATTCACGTACCACGTTAATTTCATCGTTGATGGATTTTATTTGTCCTTGCATCACGTTAATCCCCTTGGTAAATTCAGGAACAACAACATTACCGAGTTTAATAATTTCCTCGTTGATTTTTTTGTTGAGATCGTCGATCGATGGTTTCTGACCCATCGAGATATTTACTTCGTTAATTTCGGCAAGAATATTAGTAATTTCCTCGTTGATTTTTTTTATTTTTTTGTTGAGATCGTCGATTGATGTTTTATCGATTTTCTGACTCATCGAGATATTTACTTCGTTAATTTCGGCAAGAATATTAGTAATTTCCTCGTTGATTTTTTTTATTTTCTCGCTAAGATCGTCATGTGATGCTTGATCGGCTTTCTTATTTGCTAGTTCGTTTGCGGCGGAGGAAGTATCACTGGATGTTTTTATATTCTCGTCAAATTTTTTGCTAAATTTAGCTAAAATATCGTCAAGTTTTTTAAGATCGTTATTTAGTTTGTTAAGTCTTTTTGTCATTCTATCTTGAAGTTCGTCGTGTAATGTTTTATCAGCCTTCAGGGGTAACTTTGCTATAATATCGGCGATATCAGCAACAGATTTTAATACCATCTCCGATTGGCGAGTAAATTGACTAATGTGATCGCGGTATTCGTCTCGCTTGATTATGTCAGTTATTTTAACGTTACTAGTTTGTAATCGCCCTTCGGTATTTTGAAATACAGCAACTTCGCCAGGATCAACTTCTGATAACGATAAAAGATTGTTAATGTCGCTCTTGGTTGCAAACTTTGATGTGTCGATGTCGACTGCTCCCTTTTTTTCTTTTCTGAAGAGAGATCTACCGTAAATGTCAACCATGATATTTATCTACGGTATATTCAAATAAAATTTTGCGATAAGAATTGGATGATTTTGAAATTGCATCAAGGACGTTAATTGTCTCCCGGCCGCATATTGGTGGATCCGCTAATGTTTGTGTTGGAAGTGTTGAATACCAAACCGGAAGTTTTAGTTTTGACACATATTTGATAAATTCATTTGGCGGTGCTAATCCGTATGAGTCGAAGTAAATAACTTCGCGAGGATTAATCGCGTAAGCAACCCAGTGAGTGCCAGGGCCGGAATTTTTATCGAGGTTTATTATTCCTGTCTCGGTGAGATTTGGTTTATCTGGTAGTTGATCTCGCATAAATACGCCTCTGAAAAATTTTATTTTCTTTTTTTTTGCTTCACTGATTAAATCTAAATTTGAGGCTGGTAGGCTCGACTTAGACCAGATCCGTACGGGGGTCGTCTTAGGTAAAGGCCTGATCCTTGTTGCGGCTGCAATAATTTTGCGAGAAGAGAGGGGAAGAGAAATCCTCCCTTTTTTTTGCGATATCCTCTTCCAACAACTTTTCCTGCTATTGCGGAACCTATCCCACCAAGTGCACCTAATCCTACTGCCTTTGCGCCTGCTATTAACGCGGGTATAAGCGCAGCCAATGGAAAAATACCACCTACTTTGATCATATCTCTGATTGCACCTATCGAGAGATTCAAGCGAATACCAGTATTTGCTGATCTGGCTCTGGTGAAATGTCCGTGTTGATTTTTAGTTAACGATAGTTTGTTAGGTCCACCGTGAAGTTGATTACTTTTTAAGGTTAAACTTAAACCTCGTCGTGCTGTTGTTGCTGCATGAAGTTTTTTCACCTGACCGGGGGTCAGAGTTACGCTGACGTGATCGTATGGCATATTAATAATCACTTAATCTAAATTTAGAATTTATCACATGTTCTCTACGGGTGCGTCGATGACTCTCATTCTTCCACTAATACCTTCTAGGATCATTGTTCTATCACTGAGAATAACCGCGATTGCTCTTGCCGGTCCTCCTGTGTTAATTCTGGCTTTAAAATGAATATCGACAACCGACTGCTTTACTAAATCGAGATGTTCCAGGGAAAAGTAATAGATGGGATAGAGAGTATTAAAATCTAACTGTGATATTTGCAATCCGGTATCAATATTTTGATCACGTCCCATAAAACTTAATAATCGATGATACGCGCGTGCCGTCGAATTGTTCTCAAAATCGATGGCTATTTCCTCGGATGGCTCCTGTTGGCCATTTATTCTCAACGATACATTTGTTGCCTCTAATCGATCGAATATCATGTTACTATGTAATTGATCGTCTCTGATCATGCTTTGCAGAGCAACAAAGATATGTCTAGGTGCGGAAGAGCCTTGCTGTGAAGCAATTCGCCAGGTAAAAATTCCGTCCAAATTAACATTTTCGTTGGAGTCAGTCATTGTTGTCAACCAAGACATGATGGATTTTCCTCCTTGATTCATAAATGATAATAATTTTTCTTCTATGATCATCGATGGAACTATTGCTGGCATCCACAAGGTAATTTTTTCAAGGACAACTTTACCAGGATCACCAGGATCTCGCCAAATGGCTCTGTCATCATTGGCATCTCGAACGAAAGATATTGTATGCTTCGCTCCGTAAATAACTTTTCTGAAATGTCTGCAAAATCCAAAAATATGAGATAATGGAATTGCACAGGAGAATTTTCGTTCAACTCCCTTCAACATATTTTTTCTTATGGCAAATCCAAGATTGTAATTGCCATTGGGGGCAATCATCGCTGAACGAATATCAGCGGCGGCGCCAGCAACGGTTACCGGTCTACCGATATCAAATGGTAAATGTTCAGGGTAGTTGGAATTATCCTTGGCAAACATCATACTAGGACCGGCTGATCTGGTAAAATCATCCGAGTATCTCGCTAGACCTATGATAGTCGTTGCTATATCAACGTTGTTCGTAATTGATTCAATCTCTCTTCCATCAATCATGTAAGTGGCATTCTTGAATAATGCCATGATACCATTATTGACAAAACCAACACCAAAATCCGCATCGTAGTTGGTACCATCAGCTGCCTTTACAATTTTTCCAACAAATTCGATATACGCCTCAGATGGAAGAAAATATCTTGTTGTATCGTGGACTTGAATTTCCTTCCGATTTCTTGAATCTGGCTCAACTACATCGTACGAGAAATACTGAAAATCTCGCACTGATGTGTCCCTACCTACTGGCTCGTCCATATCAAATACTTCATTTGACACTTGTGCGAACATTTATTATTAATAATATCGTCTAAAACGAAGACCACTACCTGAAACAAAACTTGTATTTGCTAAATTTGTATTAGCAACATTCTGTGCTGGATTTATATTAGCAACTTCCTGCACTAGATTTGTTATAGCAGCTTCCTGTGCTAGATCATTTATTTTTTTATTTGCCGCATCATTTATGACCTTACTAACTTCGGGTGGCATTTCTCTGGTAATGGGTAATTTAACAGGTTGCTTTTTACGTACTAAACTTAATATTTTATTTTTGATAGCGTTGAAGCCTTTACTGGCCAAATTACCGATACCAGAAACAGCAGTCTCACCTATCTTTCCTATCGCTTTCAATCCTAGTTGTTTTACCATTGGTCCAATTTTAGGTATTACTCGCGTGACAAGACTTCCAATGATATCGCCGAATCCATTACCGTGAATATATTTGTATACTGGCAATCGAGAGTTTACTATGCGAACCTGATTAGGTCTGCGTTGATGTTTATGAATAATCATATTATTTCAATTGTGTTGATTTAATCGATGAGTTCATCGACAAACTCTTTATAAATGTGAGAATCGATGATACCACCACGGAATAATCGCTGACAAATATCTGATGCTTCGTTGACTATCTCACGGGAGTTATTTCCGGCTCGCTTTCCTCCGATTAATACTTCGAGGCGAGATACATCGTTGACAACACTATCGGGACAAACTGAATATCCACTTCCTGTTTTTTTTGTTTCTGGAGATTGTAATGGCGTTACGTAGAATAAATCGTCTGACGGTGTTGAAGATGTCCCTGACGACGATGACTTCGGTGGCAAATCCCTTGTAGGACTATCTTGTTTAGGATATTTTTCCCTTATAGTAAGAAGATTACCCAGTTGAGCCTTTTCAGGAGTACCACTTCTCTCAGGTGGCGAACTTTCCTTACCTGTAGGTAATGAAAGAGGAGTGGGACGAGGAGGAAGAGGTTGTAATAAAGTAGAAACATCTGTAGGTAATGGATCGAGGTAGGAGTATGCTGATGCAGGAATATCCTTTTTAGATGTTGCTAAAAATTCTTTTGCTCTTGCTCTTGCTATTGCTTTTCCCTTTGATAACTCTATTCTGTAATTACCAACATCCGATATAAATTTCTCAAAACCTTCATCGGAATATCTTACTGGTTTTCCTAAACTACCAAAATACATTATCGCATACCAATCAACAGTTTTAATTTTATCAGCATCAAATTCTTTTCGCAAAAAGAATCTTTTATTTTCCGTAGAATCATCCGCAGCCATTTGAACTACTGAATCATAGTTGCCAAGTAAATAAAATCTTATTGGATTCAAATAATTATCCGCTGATACACTAGGATCAATTGTAAACGAACTAATAGCCGGTGATGATTTATATTCGGGTACAATTATCGGTTCATCACTTTGATCTTTTTTCTTTTTCGATTTTCTTTCTTTTTTCTGTGGTGGAATATCTTCCTTTGGTCTAGCTCCTAATTCCTCTGGTTGAAATATTGGCTCCTGTGGTTGAATATCTTCCTGTGGTGCTGCTTTTCTTCCTCGTGTTTTAGTTTTTTCTTTTCTTTCTTGTTGTTTTCTTTCTTTTTCCAGTTGTTTTCTTTCTTCTTTTTCCTGTTGTTTTCTTTCTTTCTCCTCTTGTTTTCTTTCGTCCGCTACTTGCTTATTAAATCTTTGTGTCTCTCTTGCCGCTTCTAAAAATCTTCTGTAACGCGGATCCGTTACTACACTCACATGTGTTTTTCCCGTATAAACTTTATATACCATGCTGTACCAATTATCACGAGTTCCATATCTTTTTTTTCCTATTGGAGTCAAATATTCATTTCGATCGCTAAAATAATTTTCCGCAAAATCACCAATTTGTTCTATAGTATACAATGCCGAGAGAGGTCGCGATATCATATCCCATCCCTCCTCGGTAAAATTTTCTCTTAAATTCTCAATATTAAACTTTCCTTTTATCATTAAAGGTTTTCCTCCAGGTTTTTTTCCTCCAGGTTGTCCTCCATCATCAATTGCAAGTTGTTGCGCCGCTGCTGCTATTGCTAATCGCTCGGGTAATGTTTGTGATTGATCCTCAATACCTTTCAACATAGGAAATATTCCACGTTTTCTGGCATCTGGATCTTTTTCGTCGCCATATACAACCTGTTCAATTGTTCCGGTCACTGGCTTCAACCATTTTGCCGAAGTTTCTGAAATTCCATGTTGCATATCTTCGTAACCACGAACATTTTTCTTAAATAATCGCTTCGTCGGAATAAACTTCTTTAATGCCGCTAATTGCTCTCGCGCTAATCTAGCAGATTGAGGTTCTCCAACTGTGCTAACTTTTCGACTCATCTTATTTTCAACTATATTGTTTTATTGTGAAATAAAATTAAAATCCGCAGTCCGAATTTGCAATCACAAACAAATTTTACAATACCCCCCCCCCAAAAAAGCTGCCTTTTTTTTATGTCTGAAAATGCACTTTGGGTTGAAATTTTGCGGATTAATTTGCGTAGGAGGCGTTATTTCTGCTTTCTGAGGCTTCTACGGAGAAAGTTTGTGTGGGAGGCTTAAATTTATCTGAGCCACCTGGTCTGTACGACTTCCCTGCTGCTTCACGAGACTAACTCTTTTCTAGCCGAATTTCTTTCTTCCTTTAAATTCCGTGACCCTCAACTTCCAAACACTCTCCCTTTGGACAATTTTAACGAGAAAATACTTTCTACTAATCCCGGAGTCAACTTCTTGCCCACGCAGAAACGTAGACTGACTAAACCTTCGAGAGAGATTAATTAAACGTTGAATTCAGTTGATGAGGTAAAATCATGGATGTCATTATTTGTTTTTCATCTGGTTAGAAGTTGAAAACGTGGACCATTCTCGCAGTAAAAGAGCAAACACGTACATGCTATGAAGTTGTTTGCCTATTTTAAAAACTGAAGACAGTAGTCACATGGCACATTTTCCGGTTTCGAAAATAACTGTAGGTTAATGACAGAGAATACTGACAGAGCTAACATATAAAATGTACATTTCAGTTTAAATTATAGCAAAACGTGCAACACGAAATAGCTAATAAACTGGATAAAATAATTTTTTATACCTGACCATTTTATCAGTACCCATCGTATCATATCCAAATTCATGTATCAAGATATTGTATTGTCCAAAGTTTTGAAAAATTATTGAAAGTTGCATTAAGTCTAATACAATTAAGTGACGTGTGTGTGTGTGTGTGTGTGTGCATGTGTGTGCATGTGTGTGTGTGTGTGTGTGTGTGTGTGTGTGAGTCGGATTTGTAACGCAGCTTTAACAATTTGTCAGTCATATCGCTACAATGTCTGCAATGTGGCAGTTTATAGTGATGTAAAGCACTGGGGCATCATGCCGCAGACATGTAGCATGATGTCCCACTCAGTCGCATTATCCTGACACCAAGCCGACAAGGTATCTGTTAGTACCATTCTTCTTTGGTATGACTCGGCCGGGGACCTACGACCTTCCGCATCCGAGGCGGATACTCTAACCATTAGGCCACCGGAGCGGTTAGTTAAGTGAAGACCCAAATATTATACATGTGATTCTTAAATGTTCGTTTTTAACAGAACAATTGGCAAACAAATTGTCCAGAGTAAATGCACCCTTTTCTTTTTGGGGAAAAGGTTAGCTTTTCTCGTGTTCAAACTATCACGCGATTTCCCTTACCTGTATTTTTATTTTCTGTAAAGTCAAGGAACACATACTAACGTCATATGTTTTTGTTGTTGTGGTGGTGGGGTTTAACGCCATTTTTCAGCACACTATAGGCTATACATGGCGGCCAGTATTAATGGTGGAGGAAGAACCCGGGAAAACCACAGAAAGAACCACCGACCTACGAGAAGCTACTGGCAAGCTTTCTCACATACCCACAGTGTCTGAATCCGAGACTCTAACCGACACTGACAGGGGTGAGATGGCAGTGATCCTTAACGGAGAGCGCTTTAGACCACTCGGCCACTCGGGGCCCCAGAGTCATATCTTGCAAAGCACTTAAATGACAATGCAATAAATTAATAATATTTGGTTTCCAGCAAGATTTCGCAAAAAAGAATCTAGTGAACTTTCTTGGTTGGCTGAGTACTTTCCATCGACAGATGCAAAAGGTAAATAAACAGACATGCTGATGTTTTATTTCGGTAAAGCCTTTGACAAAGTAAACCATAACTCATTGATTGATACGATCCGCTTTCA
Source organism: Sinohyriopsis cumingii (assembly GCA_028554795.2). NCBI lineage: Eukaryota > Metazoa > Mollusca > Bivalvia > Unionida > Unionidae > Sinohyriopsis > Sinohyriopsis cumingii. The sequence continues at coordinate 5,319,949 of CM068838.1, read as the reverse complement.
CTGAATCAGAAACACCACTTGAATGGATTCATGCTTTCTAAATAATAGGTTGCAGAAAGTTGTGCTGGTATGTGAGAAGTTATCTGGGGTACCAATGACTTCAGGGTTTCCACAATGATCGGTTTTGTCACCTTCGCGTCACCACACACATACCAAGAGTTACTTATGGACTCTAATAAAAACAAAAACAATCAGTATATAAAAATATAAATAAATTCATAGACTCAGCAGGACTCTGGAACACAATATAATTACTATCCCCACAAAACCAAAAGACCCAGTAACTAGCAGAATAAATTTAGAAGCCCCCACATAAAAACCCATAGCATATCATTCAATTTTATAAAAAATGTTAATAAAAAATTAACTTACGAAGCACCTATCAAAAACTAAGGAAACCGCAAAATCGGATGTCCTAGATGTCCTTAACGAACCGAGTAATCAGCTAGGACTCCGGTCCTAGATGTCCTTAACAAACCGTGTTATCATAACCTATACATGTTATCATAACCTATACATGTTATCACAAGCTATACATGTTATCACAACCTATACATGTTATCACAAGCTAAACAGTTATCATAACCTATACATGTTATCAAGCTCTACATGTTATCACAAGCTATACATGTTATCACAAGCTAAACATGTTATCATAACCTATACATGTTATCACAACCTATACATGATATCACAACCTATACATGTTATCACAACCTATACATGTTATTACAACATAGAATTAAACCTATACATTTAACCTAAATGCTAAGATATGCAGATTGCTTGAAATCCTCCAATACGGTGAAGCAAAGAAATTTTGCAAAGAAAATTTCGTTACAGACATATGAGTAACGTACATCATTAGAAACTTGTGTTGCTATGACGATTCCGGCAAAATCGATACAATTCGTCGATATTAACTGATGACTGTAACACATGTGGAGCATTGAACTGCGCGTTAATGGAAATCGAGACAGTATGGATTAAATATGCAATGTATCATTAGAGTCATACCATTGTCAACACTGTCAGCATGTATATTACGTTCGATTGTCGCCGCCTTCAGATATAAAAAAAAGAAAAAAGAAAACAAGATTTGAAAGAAATAGGGCAGATCATGTCTATTTTTCGGACAAGGTTCGGTTTTGCCCCAGTGCTAGACATCACTATAAACTGTCATACTGCAGAAATCGTAGCGATATGACTGAAAAATTGTTAAAGCTACGTTAAAAATTTAAATCACACACACACACACACACCAGTTTCTTCGATGGGAGACCTCTTATCTTCCACAACGAATTACACACAGTTAACACGGGCGACCGTTACTAAGTATTTTTGTCAAAGTGATAAATTGCGCCTGCCTAGCACGTGCACCAACATACCAACCTATCACACTGGAAAACAAGAACGTTTGATAATCTTGATAAACGTGTATTTAAACTCCCCTACATCCGTTTAAAATATAGAAAGGGGACACAGTGGTCACAATCTACTGATAATATACATGTATAACCTGCATGCTCAAATCTGATATAAAATAATATCACTTATTAAAATATGCTGGTATTAAAGACATATTAATGTTAATATCTTCTTCCTATAGAAGTTTATGATCACAAAAATGTAATTATTGTGCAATTATATGCTGGAGTTAAATTACAAATACTAAATAAACATGGCGAAACTTTAAATATCTTTAATTTTATATCGTAAAGAAAATATATAATGAGCCCCTTCATTATGTTTGTTTATCAAAGTATCGCATATCTCTCTCTCTCTCTCTCTCTCTCTGTCTGCTGTTTGATATCGGCCTAATAACATATATTCTTGTTCTGACATACATCGTTCTTATCTAGAGATGTCCGTCATTATGTTGGGTCTTTTGAATGTCATCTCAAAATCACGTATATGTCACAACGAGTATTATACAAATATACAAGTAAATGAAACGTCATAACACCTTAAGGTTTATGTGCCATTCTTGGTCACTGCACCATACATTTCGACCATAGGACTGCCCGTGGCACAGTCCAACCCTTTTTGTATGCAAAGAAGATATTTAATTCTGTTAAAAAGTCCATATAGGTCAATCACATATTTCTTTTATTGGCACGCAGCACCGACTATACTAACCTAGTAGACTTAAACGAAGTGTATAAAAAGACTCGTTTTAAAAGCAAACAAAAGAAAAACATTAATCAAAATTAGTAAGAGATTATTGTTCAGAAAATAAAACGCTTGAGTTGCTTTAAACCATTCCTTTGTCCCTGTGAAATATTATGTAACCCATTTTATGACATTTTTAAAAGAAACGCAATAAGCAACACACTATGAACTTAATAAGCACTATTTATACCGCTGTATAGCACTTGCCAATCCAAATACGATTTATGATGCAATAATCAGTAATTTGGCAAGAAAGAAAAAAAACAACTGTAGAAACTACAAACTTACAGTATCGTTGAAACCATCAATACATGTGGGAGATAAATATGATTGATTTAATTATTAATAATGTGGTAAAAATCACGCTTTTTAATGATATCTTGTCCAAAGTTTGTCTTGTAGATGGACAGTTTCTTCATGTGGGTAGAGGTAGCTAATTGCATGTTTTAATAAACTTATTTTGAACAGCCACGGACAAAACAAGTTTCCTGCAAGTGCCGGCATAAAATAACGTCAATGTATGAGTGTTTTGTCCAGGGTTGTGCACAGACATGCAGCATGAAGCATATGCAGCGTGTATGGCAAGCCATTAGGCCCATAACGTGACAAAACTTCCTGCGATATCGATGCTTGATTACTAGAACTCGAGAGAGATAATTAATTTTTAATTATATAGTATTATTCAATTATGTCATACATGTGCTGCGCAAAATTGAAATATACATTATGCGCAATCAAGTTCTCCATTACTCGAAACAGAAATTGTCACTTCCCGCAATCGAACTACATGGTAAGTCAACAGGGTCTTAACATGATAACATTCATTATGTTGTCTTAAATAGGTGAGCATGTGACTCAACGACTGTTTCTGATTGGTTCATTCGAGATCGCGTATTCGAACTCGAGATTTCGCGTTCCTGTCTCGAGAAAGCAAATAGTATTCACGTTATGCCAGGTAGATTTTAATAAGACAGATGGGGGTTTATATTTTGCTAAGTGGAGAACTTGCGCATAACGGAGAGCACATTTACATAAATTATAGGGATATTATGATTAAAACGCGTTGTCTCGAGATCGAGTAATCAATTCTCGAGATTAATCTAATTAAAATTGATATCTACTTGTAAATTCTCCCAATATCTCGATTTTATATAGATAGGTCTCTTTATGATCCTGATGTATGCCTTGAGTGTGGACACCATGCAAAACAATATCCGTAACTTGCAAAGGGTGTGTGTGTGTGTGTGAGAGAGAGAGAGAGAGAGAGAGAGAGAGATGTAGCATGATGTCCCACCCAGTCACAATATCATGACACCCAGGCGACCAGTCCTAACACTAACCTCTCAATGCTGAGTGCCTAGCGAGGACTGGCAAAGTGAAAACAAAAATATATCCAGACTCCACACATAACAACTGTGTTTTATTTTGGCTGTACACGCATATACCAGCATACATTGGCCTGCTAATGCAAACATTTTATTGTAAGTTTTTAAAACAATGATATCTTTGAAGTACATATGCAGAAGAAAAAAACAATGCGTTATATTTAGTTTTCCGAAGCGTTCAGATGCATTATATATACGTGGTACCTATATATATTCTGTCAGTACATCGTCAGTGTGACACGGTTATTAAATATGCTTTAAACAAGAACCGAAAATACTAATATTCTTGAATGACCAACATAAGTTCGATATCATGATCTATTAAAAGTTACAAATCATTATTTCAAAGAAACTGGCCTTCGGCCAAATTTTCAAAGTATTTTAAGTGTTGTCCTCGTCTGGCGACCATCCATTTTATCTACAATACTTCACAGAGACTGCTTCGTAAGTTGATTCTTTCCCTCTTTTTTTAGTTTCTATCTTTCTGTGATTTGGGTTGTCTAGGCTACGTGACATATATGTTCAATAAGAAAACGTTTGCCAGTGGTTTAACAGTTGTTGATATTACAGGCTGAATCGTAAAGCGTGCGTCTGAAATATATTTTTATATAGTCAAGACTTGTTGCCATTTCACAGCAGTATGATCACACACAAGGACAACATGCGAGCTGAAACAAAATATTTTAGACAGATATTTTATTTGATTTTACATTGAATGATAGTAGAATTGTTGGTGCTGTCATTACAATAGTTTTTTGTTTAGTGTTTACGAGCCTATAATGAAGTATGAAGTGTTATTATTGTCATAAGGCTTGTTATTGGCAGATTGCCTCGCATAAAGGTCAATAAATTGATGTGAGATATCTAAAGATTTGCACAATCTTTCATTCTAATACACTTTTGAATTTTTTAATCTCAGTGCTTCAAATCCTTCCGGTTTTGTTTTGCTTGTTTTGTTCGGGGTTTTTTTCCGTTTGTTTATCATAATTACATCAGGCTTCTAGCAAAACAAACTAGACTGTAAGCTGACCATTGTCGTATATATCCTTGATTCGCCGGTTTTTATTTTTTTTATATAATAATTTAGATTTTGTTTAAAATTCATTATTAGTTTTGTTTCTTAGCGTGCTTCGATAATCCTTGGATATTCTTTGTTTCATCATCTTTGCCAGCATCACAGCTCTTATATGATTTACCCTTTTTATGAAAAGAGAACATTCATTATTCAGTGTAATATTTAATTCCAATCAACACGAATCAGGATCACATTTGTCAACATCCATTATTCAGTGTATTTTTTAACACCAATCAACACGAAACAGGATCACATTTGTCAACATTCACTATTCAGTGTGTTCTTTAACACCAATCAACACTAATCAGGATCACATTTGTCAACATTCACTATTCAGTGTATTTTTAACACCAATCAACACGAATCAGGATCACATTTGTCAACATTCACTATTCAGTGTATTTTTAACACCAATCAACACGAATCAGGATCACATCTGTCAACATTCACTATTCAGCGTATTTTGTTTTACACCAGTCAACACGAATCAGGATCACATTTGTCATTAATCTCATACAGAGGTTTTAAAACTTTTCATAAACAACATTTGAACTCGGATTTAATTTGTAATCGTTAAGTAAATCAGTATTCTATAATATTTACCTTTTACGCTTTCGTATTCTTCATGTAAGAAAAAACCCAACACTTTTATTCTAAAGGTAAGTTTTAAAGATGCGTATAACGCATTGATCTGACGAGATAATAGGGTCGTCTACATCAAAGACGTAACCAAATCAAAGATAAGAGATGATACAATTACACAGCAAACTACGCCACGCTACACTCACCAAAACCTATATATGTGATCTGGCCAATTTAAGAGTCGTTAACGGCTCTTTTCATGGTGGCGTACAAACCGGCTTGTTTTCAGAGTGCAAACAATAAAAGACCAATATACTCAGGGTCGATAGCCTCCCGTGAAATGCATGGTGGTACACAAAACTATCATTCTAAATCGCATAGTACGGTGTGTAATCGTCTAAAGCTCATAGTAAGTTGGTGAGTACTTGGAAACCAAGACGTCACAAATAGATTATCTGTTGTTAAAAGCAACAAATATAATTGCCTTGCTTTACAATTAAACAAGTTGTATACTTTAGCTTTGAATCCCAAACCTATGGAAAATAGAATTTTCTTTTGAACAAAAGACTGTCAACATCATCCATTTTAAACACAAAGCACAAACATACATACAACTTCAAGGATGATTTGATTACTTCCTCCTTGTCTCATACCAAAGACTTACAAAAATGGTACTAACAGCTGCCTCACTTGGCATTCAGCATTAAGACGTTAGTGTTAGGACTGGTCGGCCTGGTGTCAGGATAATATGACATGGTGGGACATTATGTTACGTGTCTGCTGCATGATGCCCTAGTGCTATACAGCACTATAAACAGTCACACTACAGACATCGTATCGATATGACTGAAAAAGTATTAAAGCTACGTTAAAAATCCAACTCTCTCTCTCTCTCTCTCTCTCTCTCACACACACACACACACACACACATTCTAGTCTTTCATAATGAAGATAATAGCATGATGGAAGATCGTAATATTCATCCCCTATTTCTTGAGACTGACCGAGTGTACAATATATTTTGCTATAGGAAACATTAGCCCGTTCAACATGAAACCTATGATTTGCAGTTTTAAACTTCATTAAAGTTTGGTAATGAGAAATAGATCTGTGAGAGCTAAACTACAGTATTGATTAGCAATGGAATTCCCTGAACAGCATCTTAATAAAGACTGACACTTGTGGTGGGGGACGGATTAGACTAAAACATTTTTGTTCTGTGTGCCTATTGTTCTCAAAGACTGTCAAAAATATTTCAGAATATGGTCCACAAGAGTGAATCGCCCATGTAAAACCGACTCAAATTACTGTTGGTGGGCGTGTTAATTTCATAATATGAGACATAGAAATTGCCATGCCAGATATCACTTTTGATGACTGATACACATGTGTGAGACCATGTATGCCATATGCACGATTCATACATCCAGACGTGTAAACTATAATCGTCAGAAACAACCAATTACACTTGAAACAGTCATTGCACTATAAAAAGTAGGTGACTGATAGCCGTTTTAAAATGGATTTGATTTCACATTAGCAAAATAGGGAGGGTGAAGGGTGAATGCTATCGATGTTGCTGGGAGAAAAACCCAACGATGTCGTCGAGGGAAAAGACACACAAGTCGATGAAATAATATATAGGATCGGAACGATTATGAATTCTTTACATGGCAAGGTAACAATGAGACTACAAAAACTGATTGCCAAACAAGCAATTAGATGATGCTGTTATTATAGGACTATGCCCTCCGTGAATCAAGTCAAACAATTCGCGCTGGACAGTAAAATAAGGATACCAAGAGGTGCAAGAGAAGCAAACATACATGCACTCTTAGGACTTCCCCTGAACGAGATTCCGACCATCATCGTATCGCGGGTAATATTGCCGTTGAGGTTGTTGTGTATGCTCATCAACGAACCAAAGTCCCCGATTCATATCAAGGTTGCAGTATTCGGTGGCTTTGTCACTCACGTTAGGTTCGAGGTAAACATTGTTCTCGTTGCGGACTTAAATATGCAGCGTGCTTCAAAGGACAAAGGAACCAACGACGGTGTCAAAATCTCGCACGGGTACTTTAACAGGGGTGCCTTTTCTGATCTTGAACCGAAAAGACACTGGGGCCAGCAAGCACAAAATCCATAAAGGGTTTGCAACAATTCAGTAGATCTATGATTACATCCGTGGAGGTTCAGGATGGACTCCTTCCATAAGAGCGGAAGTTCATATTAAGGTTTCTTATTTGAAACATTTCCGCAGATCCAGTTATATTCCAACGCCAGCATGCATTCCACGGCGAACAATGGCAAACATTAAAAACAACCACACTCAATGCTAAGAATAGGCGATCTTGTACGAAGTGCTCCCTGCACGCGACAATACAGATCGTCCTGGAAAATACAGGGGTGAACTCAAGTTTTGTAACATAGAATTCTCCATACGACTGAACCATGGCAGAACCGTTAATATGATCATTTGGAACATTGACTTTCAGCCAATTCGACGCCCTCGCCCCCACCTCCACATACACTGCAAAGATTCATGCAGGCAATTTAACGTTGATCTGTTGTTGCTAGATCGTCAAGAGGAGCGGCACTGCTCTGCAATAAAAAGACCTTCAACAACTGTTTTACCAGCACATAAATTATGCTGGAAATAAGTTTTCTTGTCGACGTTGTATGCGTGTATTTAGCACGCAACCGTTGCTTGACAATCTTGGCTTTTAATGTGAGGGAATCAGCGAGAAGCCGCAGTGTTCGATAATACCAGAGCCCGTGATTAATCAAACTATGAAAGTTCCATACGTCATCTGTGTGGAATATGAATATCTCAACGTTCCTGTGGAATATTTGCTTCCTGACTCCGCCCTTGCGGGTTCAGTCAAAACCGATACAAATTGCTGGACAAGTTCCATACGGGTTTTGCAACAATGTTGTCAAATGCGATGGAGTAACTGGGCCGACAATATTTTACCATGGCATGAATTCGGCTGAAATGTTTATTAGGTCGCTCGAGGTTAGAATGGAAGTACAATTTTCTTCGTTGGCCTACATGGCTTTTACCCATTATATACCCGAGTTTTCCTCGGCAATGCATTGCTGAATTTGCGAAGGATTTTCAGCTCCACTAATGAAAAAGTTTGCTATCACTGTTAGATCACTGGGGCGAGCAGCGGAGTCGCAAACAGCGCATGCAACTTTCAGCTGAGAATGTACTCGTCACAGTAGAGGTGTGATCAGCCACATAAGTACCACCAAGTGTAGTAACTTCATGGAACGTATTGTAGGAATATTGACCAGTAAAGTAGAGAAAAAAATCTAACTTCTTAACCTTAGAAAATGATCAACAGTTTTTTTTACTTTAAAAACGGTTTTGATAGACATCATCCTCACATCTTCAAGGCGTGCCGGTTCGGATCATATTTTTCTTTACTTTAACCAGAACAAAAGGCCTTTGGAGTAAAATGGTGATATTGATAAATAATTAGGGGCATTTTGGTTTGTTTACACCAATTACAAACCGGGCACTCAGTACGAAATTTTTTGGGTCTTTTTATAGGCAGTATTAACATCATTAACGCCTGAGCTGAAATTCCGTTAAAAGGAAATAACGTATATCCGGAATGATACATAACCATCTTTGGTGGCTATGGTTAAGATTCGTACGTGATGAATTATAAATCAGCTACGAGGTGACGATATTGCGGAATTTACTGACTGTAAAGGTAGTTACTAGACCTTCATACACATTCAGATATAATCTATGCGAGATCCAGGTAGAAATCAATCGTTGGGACCACCTTGATGTGCCAATACCAACTCGAGGACAACTTGGAATTAATGCATTTGCGCGCAATTTGATAACAACGTCTCATACGAATTAAAAACGCACATGGTTTGTTTCTACAACGATGAAGTGAAATTCACGGACAAATCCACGCTGGCTATATTCCTTTCAATTATATCTAACCAACATTCACTAAACTTAGAAGAGAAGGACATGTTAGAGACTCTCAAAGTTACCAACGTGAGAAGAAGAAAAAAAAAATAACCAAAGCGGAACAACATTTGCAAAATGAAACCGTTACGATAACCGCCGTCCTTACAAAATACGAACGCGTGTAGTCGTGGATGCAATTTGTGGACGCGCCACCTCGACACTTTTGACCTTGGTTTGTCGGGAATCGCGACTGCGGCAACTATCATAGGCACGCAAACGGATTTATCGTCGGGGCAATATCGATAGAAAATATTGATGCGAGCGATACTGGTAACATAATTTCTTTAGGTCTGTACAAGCGAAAACGATCTGTTCGGAAATTCTCTCAGCCGCCTGAAGCGGTCTCAAGAAAACGGCCAAGCTATATTCAGTGACCATGGAAGATACAACTGTTGAGAGGGCTAAGATGGAAATCGTGTTGCGGGAAATGTAAAACTTCTGAAAATTACGCGTAAGCAGTGGTTGTCTCACGGTTCAGTCACGAGGGCGCTCCCTGGAAGGACAGCTGCGTCGATGGTACAATTGCATGTGACTAAAAAAAAATCGGTTGATGGTGGTGGTGGTGGGGTTAGAAGCTCAAACATGTATAACTTATATAAATGTCAAGAAGCAAGCTATTTCTCCAAGTTACAAAGTGAAAATTTAAGAGACTGTGAATTAAATCCGAAATGTTTTATCACAAGTCCAAAAATTTTGGATGTCCTGATGTGCCACAACGATGTAATCCTGAATGTCTTTAAATGAGCAAACAATAATTCCAAAATAGTGTCTATCCAAAGTCAATGAGCACTTAGTAATTCCAATGAATAATTTAAATAAATAAGTCCAATCGAGTCACAACTGAATATCTGAGAAATGGATTTCACAGACTAATCTTAAAACAGGAATGAATTACTTTTTTTCATCAAATCCCTATTTATCCACAGTTCACTTGACCTACAACGTAATAGAACGTCCAAGGGAAAACCCCATTTTAATTGTAAACATGGCTGACCTTGACATCTTGCACCGTAAACATGTTGTTTACAATTACAATCACAGACAAAAGCTAGCTTTGTAAACATGTTGCTTAAAACTTACCACCATGGACAAACGTTAAACATACAATAGAAATATACGAATATATACTGCAGAATGGATTATGTAAGAATCTAGGGGATGGGGCAACCGCATCCTACCCTCCCCCAACTCCACGGACGCCGATATGCACCAACGGGCTTGATTGCAACATTATTCCATTAGATTGTGGGTCGGCAGTGAACATAACTAATTACTTCACATTTATCTAGAATCGCCATAACATATATTCTGCTGATAAAATCAATACATACAATTATCTTGCCTCTAAGGACAAGCGCCTTATATCACTGGGCCATCCGTGGCCCCGAGAAATAGGTGAGTGATAATAAAATGTTATTAGCAATTGGTCATTGTGACATTATTAAATTTACTCGAAAATAGAGTACTAATGTTCTAGAATGGCCCACTGGTCTATTAAAAGTTACTAGTCATAATTTAAAAGATAATAGTGAATGTAGTACATACCGTGTGTGTGTGTGTGTGTGTGTGCAGGGCCCTAGAGAGCAATCACGTGCCCTGGGGTAAGAAAGACCCGGGTCTCTCCTAGTTCTTGTTCAAACAAAACTTTTCTTTAATAAAATTTAAAGTGTTGTTCGCCCCGGGCCCCCTAACGGTCCCAAACCTCGGTGATCTATCCACGGTTGCCCCCCTCTTGTTGGCCCTGTGTGTGTGAGAGAGAGAGAGAGAGAGAGAGAGAGAGAGAGAGAGAGAGAGAGCGTGTGTGTGTATGTGTGTGAATTGGATTTTTAACGTAGCTTTAACAATGTTTCAGTCATATCGCTACGATGTCTGCAGTGTGGCAGTTTATAATGATGTTAGCACTAGGGCATCATGCCGCAGACATGTTGTATGATGTCCCACCCAGCCACATTTTCCTGACACCAGGCCAACCAGTCCTAACACTAACCTCTTCATGCTGAGCGCCAAGCGAGGAAGCTGTTAGTACCATTTTTGTAAGTCTTTGGTATGACTCGGATGGGGATCGAACCCATGACCTTCCGCATCCGAGGCGGACGCTCGAACCATTATACCTTCTGAAAATATGTTTGAAAGTTACAAATATTGATAAATTAAATTTTAATGGCAAATTAAATAAACATTTACTGAACTGGAAGTATTAATTGTGACCTAATTCCATATAATTTATTAAAGAAAATGTTTGCTTGAACAAGAACTAGGAAAGACCCGGGTGTTTCTTATCCCAGGGCCCGTGATCGCTCTCAATGGCCTTGGCCCGGTGGCGGCATAGGTTAGCGCTTACTAGCTGGCCTAGCAAGCTTAAACGACATAACATCAAGCCATAACTGTATGAAATCAATATAAACGTTTCAATAATATCAAACAATAATTTAAATAATTCAATAATATTAAACAGCATTCAATAATATTAAACAATATTTTATTGAGGAACAGTTTACTGAGGAACAGTTTTTGTATTGTATGATTAAGTACCTTTTTGTCAACGTATTTCAGAAAGTTTTCAGTTGATGTATAAGTTCGATATTCTATTTTTGTCTACAATGGACCATTTTGGAATAGTTTTAGAAACTAAACTTTATATACAGCTTTATAACCTCTAAAATAATAAAAATGCATATTGCAAATTTGAAACTGAGTGAATAGCTCATGGAAAAGCAGTATCGATGAGAAGTAAATGGAAAAGATGACTGCTTTTCATGTATTTTCTGATAGTGTTTTGACACCCTGTAACCATGGCAACGGACACATGAACACAAAACTGATGTCAGAAATAACTGTTAACAACCTCATATGTACTTTATACATAATATAAGGACATTTAGAGAGGGGGCAGAAAATGGCCCTTATTCCATATAGTCCTTTCGAGCGTGATATTTATATATTTAATCCACTGAGAGACAGGACAAACCCACGTCATTGATGAAATTTAACCTGGTACTCGCCGATTAAATTGCTAGTCAAATGACTACCCATATCTCGCAACCTTCCAGTCCATGGTATGAGAAGTCGAATAGTCAAGAGATCAACAATAAACCCACCTTATGTAAAAACACCTACATTTATGTTTCTGTGTGTCATGCATGCCAAACAAGATGTCGTGGCGTTATCCAGATTTCTTTTAAACTTTTTTTTATTGTTGTGTTCAAACTTTCTTTTTAACTCGCTCATACCAATTGTTAAACAAAAATGTTTGTTACTTTGTTAGAATTTTATCTTGAAACTTTCTGTTATCACTCCCGTCCTAGTGCGGGCCATATCTAGTTTCCAATGTTGTTGTAGGAAAAATATAGAAAATATTAAAAGAATGTCACGACCTGGTTGTAGAATAACAAATATTTAAAAAATTATTAACATATTTAGTCGGAACACAACGACCAGAAACCTGTCATTGTCGCAACATAGAGAAAGTCAGGTTCATAAAGCAGAGAGCACATGTCAATGCTGTAGCCACGCCATACTAAGAAAAACATCGCATTGCTTGTATGATGGGCAGAGTGTAAAGTCACGTTTTTATTTATATAATTCAAAGTATTAGCTAGCTAATCTTGTGAAGAAAACATGATTTTGATGGAAAGTATGCTTTTTATCGAAAAAAGTGACTTTTCGTTAAGGTAGCTGGGGAAAGTTCCTGTCCCTATCAAATTTCTTAAGTTGAGGCTATGGGGCCGAGTGTTAGCGCTCGCCTTGACAACTCAATAATATCTCACTTCTGTCCCCGAAAGTTTGAGTCTCGAACTATTTATTCATTCATAATTACAACTGCAGAAAAGCCGAGACAGCCTTAATAAATTGTGTTGTTTTTTTTGGGGGGGGGGGGGGGAGAGCGGAGAAGTTTCAGGGTAAAAATGTGTTTCTTTAGTAAATTACTGAGACTACATAGAGCAGATGCATATTTGTGTCATGCAGATATAACCAATGTGTTTCGAATGAACAGTGTGATGGCAGGCAAAGTTTAAATTCGTCTCTTTACGTCACTATTTTATTTATAGAAGTTTAAGGTACTATCTAATTACTTTAGCGAAGAAACCGTCGTTTTGATGAAAAGAATACTTTTTTTAAATGCGAAAAAGGGATTTTTCGTTACGGTAACAGGGGATAATTTCGTATTTTTGTTTACCTGAGGCTAATAAGCCCCGAGTAGCCGAGTGGTCAAAATTGTTCTCCTTTACAGATAAATGCCATCTCAGTTCTGTTCGCGTGGTTTCGAGTCTCCGTTCGGCTAACGTGGGTATGTGAGAAAGCTTGCCAGTAGCTTCCCATGGGTTGAATTATGACCCTTTCTAGAACTGCTTTAAACAAGTTTTTAAGACTGTCAAATTTTAGAATTTTCGATTTAAAAATTAGAAACATGACTAAAATATGACTTTTATACATTATTTTGATAAATAAATATTTCATAATAACGAGCATATAAAGGATCATACATTTTTAACTTGCACAATTGTCATAGCAGGGAAATGCGGTGATTTTATTTGTAACTACATATTATCAAATGAATATCACTTTATAAAAAAGAACACTTATAACCCCTCCCAAAGAAAACCGAACAAACACTTTAAAGCGAGTTCATCCCAACCAAAGCAGTTATTTAGAATTTATTTCTGAAACACACCGTTGACAAATAAGTGACCAGATACAATACATTGACGAATCGAGTTCATATTTAATCTTAGAATTTAAACCTGTTGGATAGATAATGTCCAGACTTTGGGTCCAATATGTTTCTTTTTAACAGACGTTACATATCTGAATTAACAATATCAATTAAATGAAAATTCTTGTAAATCCTAGAAACCGTCATTAAAGTGTGTGGAGAAGTGAAATCGCAATGATGGTTCAATAAAGTTATTTATGTCAAATCTAAGCTTGTTCATGCGTTTAGAAACTTGCTGAATGATTTCTCCAACATACTTATTTTTGCAAGTTATCAAATAAAGAACATTTGATACCACATAGTTAGTATCGTAATGCATCTGACGTTCGTTGGACACCGATTATGTGGCCTAAGTGGTTAGAGCGTCCGCCTGGGATGCGGGAGCGGGTTCGAACCCCCGCCTAGTAGTCATACCAAAGATTTATAAAAATGGTACGATCAGCTGCCTCACTTGGGGCTCAGCATTAAGAGGTTAGTGTTAGGGTTGGTCGACCTGGTTTCGTGATAATGTAACTGACTAGGACATCATGCTACATGTCTGCGGCATGATGCCCCAGTGCTAGAGATCACGATGAACTGCTACAATGCAGAACTCGTAGCGATATGACTTAAAAACTATTTAAGCTACGTTAAAAATCCAAACCACACACACACATACACACACGCGCATGCGCGTTTATTTGATATTACTGTTACATGTATTATACAAGTATTTTGATTAATGAAAGAAAAGTGAGAACATACGGGTCTGTTACATTTTGTTGATGATCTATATGACGTTTTATCTTCCTTAACCCAGTTAGTACTGAAATATGCCAAAGCTGTGAAATCGAATGTCAGAACAAACAAGCCTTACACTTTACTTATATTTTAATACTTAATGGACATGAATATGTTGCCTATTATTATGTATGTATATGTACACTGAACATATATTAAGATTATTCAGCATGCTTTATTTCGTCGCTGTGTTTCTTATCAAATATGTTACACTTGCAAAGCAACATAGACATCAGCTACCCGCCCCTTCTGTGATCACATGTTTCCTTTTACTTTTCTTTCTATCATACTCTTCTTTGCGTGATTGTGAAACTTTCTTGTATGTGCTGCCAATAAAACATTTCTGTCCTTTGCCGAACAGCGCAATCGTTTTATATACAAAATTGTTAATTCCAATGTACACTTCAAAACAAAGCATGGAACAAAAGATGCTCTGCAATAACATAACCAGATTCATTCTCTTCACACAATTCATGCACACTAATCCCAGTTACAACTTTGTTACATGCCATTACTATTGCGTTATCTGTTGTACTTCAAAATATAGTATTCTTTTCCAGATTCGAACGTAGTCTACCCCTAGATTGCCTCATCCACGTGACTACGGTTACCCCGCCTCTCACTATAAACTCACTACTAAAGTAGTAGCGATATATTCCAGCCAAGCACTGTGTGCATCAATACCCAAACGTAAAGAACCGCCTGGTGAGAGATATATTAGAAAATGGGAGAGGTGAGTACGATTTATTAGGATATTTCGAGATCATCATGTATTATTTTTTATTTTAATCCTTTTTCATGGTAATGAGCAAAACACGTAACTTGCATGTACACACGTAAACATTTAGTAAATGCTGTACACATACTCGCATTATTGTCTATAATTGAACCCACATTGTGATACATTATTACGTGATGTGTAATTTAATAGGTCAGTTACGTTGAAAGTATCCGACACTATCGAGTAATTGTATGTTTTTGGCGGCGTCCTAACACCATGTGGGTGCGGGGCATGGCATTGTAATTGAATGTGTACTTCTTGCTATGACACGCTACAACCAATCGGCTCTCCTTTTCGGGCTCACACCTTTTTTATTCGGAACACAATTCGGGTCAGTGGAGTTGTCAGGAGTAAAATATAGATATAACGTAATTTTGATGCAACTGATCTCCACGATTTTAACGGCAAAACAAGTTTTGACCTTGAATGGCCTTCATTGTGTACTATGACATTTAGTCAAGGATAAACTGTACCGTTTCGTATTGAGGGTCTACAGTAGTGTGCGGGCGACGTTGCTATCACATTTGTGAATATTTTACCTTACCGATGCATTAATGGCAATCATTTAATATCAGTACATTTATATATATATATATATATATATATATATATATATATATATATATATATATATATATACTTAAGCTAACGAGAGAGAGAGAGAGAGAGAGAGAGAGAGAGAGAGAGAACTAAATAAATGGATCCATAGTTCTGGCACAGTAGACAGTAACGTACCTACGCATAACTCTCGGACGACCAGACGTAAGTAGTTGATGGATTCTGCTAGAAAGGGTTTGGGACTGTAATATTTGTACGTTACTGTCTTTTGAATGGATATGTGTAGTTTTTCAGTCTTCTTGCGATTCTGGTCACTCTTGTACTCCTTGCGTTCACTTATAGTACCTATAAGGTGATTTCATGTTGTTAGAGATTTCGTCGTACTTTATTGATAAAACGTCAGACCCGTGTGATTCTAGTAACAAGCTGTAGTTGGCTAAAACAAGTAAATCACAATTATGCAGCTAACAAACTATATCCGAGCTGTTTTTGACTGTCCATATTACAGACTTTGGCGAAAGAAAGTTGGTTGGTTATGGGTTTAATGCCATTTTTCTGCTCTTGATATGATTTTCATAGCGGTCAGTACATTTAGGGAGTGGAAGAACACGGAAAGAGCCACTGAAGTCAAAGCAATTTTTCTATCAAACGTATTTACGAAGGGTTCAGTTTTGTGCTTTACGGCACAGTAACACATGTAGGCTATTTAGTGCGGAGCAAATCAAGCAAAGTGCATCTCCCAAGGACACAACGGTCACCACTAAATTAGGTTGTATCCGATGGTAGGATTTGAGCCCGCATCCTTTCGGTCGTGAATCCAGCACGCTAATCACCGTGCCACCGCATCTCCCGATTTCGAAAAAATAATAATGGATAGAAACGGAAAAAACTAAGTTACAGACAAACATGGCAAAATAGTGTACATCATAAACCATAATGAAAATGTTTAAACCTATAGTTGTGCTAAAATGGCCTATAGCTCCTTTAAATTGTGTTAGAAAAATTTGTAAAATTAATATTTTCCTTTTGTCGTCATAATGCAAGTTTCCAGTGTGAGTTCCAGTCCACATAGTTCTTCTCAAGTTATTGAGCGCGAAAAAAAAACAACTAGTGACGTGACGGACGGTTGTGCCCCCCAAAAATGAGGGCATACAAAACTGTCGATAAATGGAGACAACTGAAATTATTCTAATAGTTAATTATGATTTTATCCCTGCCACAAGTAACTACATCATTATCTCATTATTTATTTATTTATTCTTTAAACGCAACAGGTAATCTTGAGTAAACTTCTAGAAAAAAAATGAATTTGAGAAAAGGTCCGACCTGTGGAGATTATAACGGATTTAGTTTTTATAATTTATTCATTCTCATATAAAAGTTGCTCAACTTTATGAACCTTTAATATATTCATATCTTTTCCACAACCATTGATTTTCTCTCCTTTCAAAAACACGTATTTGACTATAAGCAAGTGAAAAGGGACCGCTGCAATATAGTGCTAGTGAATAATTAGCTAGCTGCCGATGTAAACATTCGTTTTCAATTAGCCACACTACACTACGAATCTGATTAAAATCAGATTGACTACACTACGTGAATCTAATTTTCTTCACTTTATTGCACCTGCTGATACAATTGATACATGATTATCGTGTCTTTTGAAGTCCTGCTGATACAATTGATACATGATTATCGTGTCTTTTGAAGTCCTGCTGCAATGTTATTGTTATTATTAGTGTTAGTATTACTTTTGTGAAATGTTATGTTAATTTATTATCCTTTTCTTTATTTTCATTCATGTCAAACTCCATGTATTTCGTATTTCTCTTATTTGTATCTCTTTTCTTTCATTCACTATCATTTGTCTGTTCTTTCAGCTTTTTATTCATTTTATACTTGGTCACCTCTTAAACTCTTTAACTTATATGCAGCTACCTCTGTTTGTTCAGCCGTTTTAATGTGTATTCCAGTTAATTATAAAACTGATGAAGTCGAATTCTAAATGAATTATATTTTAATGGCAGACTTAATAATTATTTAGAAGAGAAAATCTGTATTAAAAAATGCATATGGGTATAATTAAAATGATAACACTAACTGTGGACAAATTATCTTTTTTGCATTCCTTTGGACATTTCGATATTTAAATGTTCGAGCTAAAAAGTTAGTATACAGGCGGAAGACGTGAAAGTCATCTTTTTTATTGTGTTTTTAAATTAAAAAAACTTTTGTTGATAAAATAATTTACTATTAAGTTGATGATGATAATAGTCATAGTTTGCCAAGATATTTGAGAATGTTAGCATAAACGTTGGTTAACCCGTCCATCTTCAAAAAATTGATAAATCTTGATGTCCAGTCCAGTTTATTTACCATCTTTTAGAAAGATTAGATACTTCCCGTAATGTCAGACAGTTACATTGAAATGAGTGTATTGCTATCAAATATATTCATCTTTTTGTATATATTATCGGGCAGTAGCCTAAGCTAGTGAAACAAAGAATTATTGTATATACATCGACCAACGTTTTATGGGGAAGGGGGGATGGTAACGCCATTGTTGTATGCATGATATGTTATGGCGGTCAGCATATCTTGCAGAGGATTACCTGGTAAAAGCAACGGGAAGAACACCGACCCACGGGAAGCTACCGCTGGCAATCTTTCTCACATACGAGCATTGACTGTGCATGAGACTCGAAGACATGCGGACAGAGGTGAGATATCAGTGATCCGTAATTGCGAGCATATTATACTACTCGGCCTCCTAGTGCTTCTCCCCCCCCCCCCCCCCCAGATGACGTTGTAACCACCCTTTCATTTGCATAACAGTCACATTCTGCCAGACTGAATAATTTAGCTCTGGGAGCATTGTCTTCGTTCACCGATTGTTTGTAGTGGTCAACTCATTGTCCATGTTGGCTATTTTTAGGTATTAGGTAATTATCACGTTGCTTCACATCTTCCAAACTGTTAACCAGCGCATATGTCCAGTTGAAATTATTGGGTGTTGCCCGGGGTTTTTCATTGAACTAAAGAATTTATCGCCCGGGTCATAAGAGTTTATTAAGAGTGTAACTGCTGGAATCATAATATGATATCTACAACTGGGCATACAAAGACAAATTTATACATGTATAGTTTCTTGATGAAGCCTTTATAATTGACGTGAAGAAAGCATGGCTATCGCGAGATGAAAGGAAATAGAAACCGTCTCTATGAGGATTGTATAATACCCTTCTCGTGCTATTAAGCTCCACAAGGGGTTGAAGGGACTAGCCTGTTAGATAAAGGGATAAAGCTCGGTTACGCAAGCATTAGGCAAGAATCTGTATGGGTCTAATATCCCTCCCTGCCGTCTCCCAATCTTTGTTGTCACTGGGTACTTGACATACATTTGTGTTCATTTATTAAAATTCTTAATTTACACGTGAACCAGCGGGCGCGCCACTAAGAATAGTTAATTTGATTAGGCAGGTAAATATAGATTAATTACAATTAAATATAGATTATGTGTTGCAACAACATGCGTTTCGCATGGGTGGGCTATACCTTCATGAAAAATGTATCTTTTCCATGAAAAAGAACTTGCTATTATAATGAAAATTTGCAGTTATCACGAAAACGTGCAATGAGATCTTAACACTCTAAATTTTAAATTGCGTTTAAACTATTTGTAGTTTCAAAATCAAGCTCAAAAAGTGGAGCCTTCGTTTTGATTTTTGTGTTAACCACCAGCGAAAAGTTGTTGTTGTTGGGTTTAACGCTATTTTTCAGCACAAGATAGGCTATACATGGCTTCCAGTATAACTGGTTGAGGAAGAAACATGGCAAACCCCGGGAAGAACCACCGACCCACGACAAGCTACTGGCAAGCTTTCTCACGTACCCACCGTAGTCGATCCTGAGACTCTAACCCGCGCCCACAGAGGTGAGATGGCAGTGATCCGGAACGGTGAGCGCTATAGACTATTCAGCTGTAAACATTAACAAAATTATCACAGATATGGAAGTGATGTTTTCTCAAGTAAAATTTAGGTTTCACTGGACAGTTTATCTGGTGAAATTTCATCCGACAATGACATATTGCAGAAAAATGAGAATAATTTTATACTGAAGTTACAAATAAAAGCAAACTAATGCTTTTTGTAGAAAGCATGCATATGAGATTTTGACTGTGACAGTCAGATTAGTTCTTTATACAAATGGTGGCTTTTATACTGAACCAACACTGCCACCAACCCCTCATTTTTACATTCGTTTTTGACAGCAAAGAGCTATATTTTCCTGTGACAAGGCAGCTAAAAGAATCAGTATATGTCAGTATATGTATGCGCCTTATGCATTAATAAAGTTCAATAGTACTATAACAAAGTAGCATACTTTTAACCACCCCTCAACCATCTCATTTTTTATAGAGATATTTACCTCTGTAGCAGACATACGTGAATACGTAAGCCAAGTCGGCTGTTCATTTGTAGCCCAAGTTACGCATTTGATCTCCAGTGCTAGTCTGACTCTGACAGGCAGTCACCAAACAACCCAACTCAGTTTCAAGCCTTACTCAGAGTAAATCAAAACCACATTACATATTTAGCTTCTGTGTGAATTTATAAATGCAAGGCTTATGATAATTAGGTTCATGCCTTCTACCTTAAAATTTAGGGAGGTGTCCAAATACGAAACTATCCAGTGAGACATTAGAGTTCACAGTAACTGCAGAAGCATTATGTGGTCATCAGAATCTGATTTGGAATTTTCCAGCACAGCAACACCGATAGGTTCTTTATTGCCGATGCAGCTGTAGTCAAATGTCATGCCCAAGGACACGTCACGATGGTCAGTCTAGAACAGATCAGTACTGAAGATATGTTGTTTTAAAAAAGTTTCTACCCTTATAAGTCTTAACTGTATAGATATCTTACGTATATTTTAATTTAGATTATCTTTAAGTAATTGATTCTTTTCTTAACATGTTCCTATTTGTATGGAGTAGATGTCTACTGCCCTAATTTTCCGGAACGGTTTTTGTTTTTCGTTTTTGCAATACCTTTTTCTGTATTATTTTATGGACAGTTCTGTTACTGGGAGATTTTCTTAGGCATAGTTGTTTGAACACCCATTTGCATGTTTCATTCACTGGTCATCGGGCTCCATAATTCTTCGAGGCTTATAACAGACCAAAATTAATTGCTTCTCAGGTTCAGATTAGCGTTGTGTTCGAATTAGTCATGGATGCTTGCCTATTTTACCGCGGTTTTTGTTTGCCCAAGCTGATAACAGCGATGGTCGCTATGGGTTTCGCTATTTGAGTCTTATACTGTTACACCTTTGTCTCTTATCGTTATAATGCACTTATCGGCGGGTGGGGGGTGGGTGGGGGGCAAAAAGCAAGTAAAATGAGCCACATCCCAAAATGATATTGTCCTTTGTCTCTCAGTAAAAAGAATCAATCGAATTTGCTTTGAATCCCCAATTCCTTTTAATATACTTTAAAAAAAATGACCACGGTTAATTATATTGCCATTAATGGATGACCCTATATCCAATTTTACACCTGTACCCCAATTCGTGTATAGGAATGCACCAAGAGAGTCCAGATGACTTGGTGGGGAATCTCAATTTTTGCTATGGCAGATCAACTTATCTACATAAATTCTTTGCTATGCCTTTATTAAAACATGTATATGCCAACGTTTGCCTAATTCTGTTCATGTGTGTTAAAAACTATCTCAAAAAAAATAGAATAGAGACATTAGTTTTGGTACCTTTGGGTCAAAGCATTGTCTTTGGAACTGATCATTTAAGAGGGTGACGGAGTAAATAAAACTTTCCGGTTCCCATTAGTATTCTTGTTCTGATATGGTAGAAAAAAAGAAGCTCTTATGTCCATTATATTTCAAAGCAAAATGTGTCTTATGATTAAAAAAACCAAAAAAAAAAAACAACCGAACACCAAACCAAAAAAACAAAGAAAATCGTAACCCATTCCTCAAAATATAATGGCGAATCCCTTATTGCCTTATTTTGTCTTTTTCTTTTCATGTTAAGAAGTGTTCGCGTGTCTGTTCTTCCTTTTGATAATTATTCAGAGCTATGGACTGCCATTCAGCGTGGAAGGTTCTCGATAGTTTTTTTCCAAAATTGAAAATGAAAAGCAACGCTTTCATGGTTACGTTCTGTGGCTTTATCATGATTTCGGTTCATACGAATGTCGTTTGCTTTCAGAACATTCGATGAGAGTACATTGTTTCGTTTTCAAATCATGGACAGATCATAATGGATACATATACACATTCAGTGCATACACAAAGCTGATTCACGCCAACAGAAACTGGATTCTACTTAACAAACGCCAATTTTCAGATGCGGATTCACGTTTTGTTAGAAATTCACCCCTCTTCAAAGCAAGCAATCTTGGAGTCATCTGGTACTTTTGAAATCTCGACTAGTTTAAGGTGAATTTTTGTGCGTTTGCAACAAACACATTGGAGAGAATATTGATATACCTCCGCGCTACTTTCATGTACTGTGACTGAAATGTCTTTGTATGTGGTATTAGGGAAACAACGCGGTAAGCAGACAGCTCGTTGAAAAGGCTGATCCTATGTGCGCATGACATGAACTTGAGATAATTAAGATTGCACTAACTTTATTAAAATTAGGAAAATGAAATTGGCCACAGTAGACAGTGCTAACTTCAGAACGTGCAGTAAATTCATATATGTGTATGTAAAGAAAAGACCAGACCTAAACAGAGCTAGTAGTTTTCGAGAGATGCACATCTGAAGTAAGGCCGAACTGTATACTATGACACCCAACAATCATGCACTAATATTACGGGAATTACACGTTATTTTAGAATATGCAAAATGCACAACGTCTTTTTTTTTTATCCCCCCCCCCAAAAAAATAACAATAAGTAAATACAATAATCAGGATAACAAGGGCTGAAAAACATGGAAAGTTCTTTAAAAATCAAATTACGAATCTGAGGGCTGAACACGAGCAAGTAGCCCTGTAGTGTTATTTCCCTTAACATTTAAAGTGCTCTCCCCTTTAGAGTTATTTCCCTTAACATTTAAAGTGCTCTCTACATTATTTTAGTATACCCTAAGGTGCATGGCTTTTATTGACGGAATCAGTGTTGTTTTAATCAATCGTCAACTTCGCAAAGGTTCATTGGCAAATAACAATAACGGCTAGGTTTGCTGTTGTTTGGCAATAATGGCTAGATTTGGTGTTGTGTGGCAAATACATTAACTACAAGTAGGTTATTTAGTGACTTGACATTTGGGATAAAGTGCATTTGTAAAGTATACGCAAAGGTAGCTGATCCGATGGCAGGATTCAAACATGCACCGTTCAGATGCGTGTTCGGCACGCTAATCACTGCGCCAATAGAGATTCTGTTTCCATTTGTCTTCGCTTAAGGCATACGGAGGGTGCTTTCTGCCTTCTTTACATCCCGGAGCTCGTAGAGGAAGTACTGGAATTAAGTCAAGGCCTCTACAGTTTTATTTTTTCGCTGTCTAATCATTTTGCGCTCAATGGCAAAGATGCGCATTTGTCGACACTTTTGTGTCAGAGGTCGTATGATTTGATGTTTATGTGATGTTCTTGTTTTAATTAAAGTAGCGTTGAATAGATCCGTAAAATTTCGATCTCAATTATCATTGTCTCCTGGATTTTCAGTACGACGGTCTCGTAACCAATAGCGCATGCAGTATTCAGTCAAATCCATAACAAAAAATTGCTCCTGAAATGATTAGTCTGCATCTGTTTCGTACCTTGGAATGGAACCACCCGTCTCGTTCTTTAGAACGGAACCATATCACGGTGACGGATACATTTATCAAGGGATAAAGAAAAACATTAAGAAAACCATAACCTGTGTTTTTTGTGTACTATAAAAGCCGAGTATAGAAAATATATTGCATACCGCAAGTAAGTTGTATCATTTTTTTTATGCAGTTTGTACGTAAAGATAACAGATTGCCCTTGGAATAGACAGTGCTACTCTTTTTGTCGCGATCATTTATGGGGATAGCAACCAATCTTATTTTTTGTTTCTCATTGTCAGTGCTTGTAAAGAAAAGGAACCATTCTTGTTATCTTGGTTTGGACTGCGTTATGCTTTCGTTTCTTTTGCAATAATTTATGTAATTATTCTTTGAAAAACTGCATTTTCCTTACTTTGCAGAATATATGTGTCGTTTTTAGTTCTTCTTTCGACAAGGTCGAGTAGGGTGACAAAACATAAGAGCTCCATATGTACAAAAATTGGCCAAGACGATTCGGCACTGATCGTCTCTGATCATAAGCTTGAGCATCAGCAGATTTTCAAGGCTAGACCACTAATTAGTCAGATCAGATTTTTTCTTCGATATTTATTTTGTTATCAAATCATGAATTTAAGGCAGAGGGAATGGAAAAAAATTCTGCCGACTTAGAATTATCTTTATTCGATATTTCACAAATGTACACAGTAAGATCAATAGACATAAAGAAAATAATATAACATCATGATTTCGAAAAAATCAGTCAACGAACGGAACAGGAAATACGTGCAGGTGAAAACGGATGGAAAAATGTGACGACACAGCACATTTTCCATCTACAGGACTCGAAATTATTTTTAATGTCCTATCATCATTTTGATCTTTCTGCTATTTTAAAGAATGAGAGATTATAATGTCAACAGATATATCGTATTTTGAAATAAGAAGTTTAAATTAAAGTTTTATTTTTCGATCTACTGCATTTGTTCACGTGGATATAAATGGCGGCAGAACGAGACAAACATTAGTCTTTCCTTTCTGTCGTAAAATATGTAGTGCACTTATCCTGAGCCAAGACACCAAGCCCATTAGATTGATGTGCATTCCTTTGGAAAGTTATTCTCGACCTCGTGGAAATGGGTGTGCGATGTTCAGATTGATCGATCACGTTCAAATGTAAAGTCTGAGGCACGAATAACCAATCAGTAGACGTCGTAATGCTTTCACATTAATTTCTGCTTTAAGAAATATATTTCGGGCTGTCGCCGATGGGATGAAATAGTGGAGAACACATTGTCATTGTGCTTTACAACGAGTAAAGCAGTTTTGATCTGCAACGGATAAAGCAAATTTGTTGCGTAATGGGATCGTGGGGGTCATTCAATGTTATCACACTAAGTGAACGGTAATGTTATAATCCTTTTCTTTTTTTCTTTCTGTGTCTCTCTCTTTAGCTGTTCCATTTACAACTTAGCTGTCCAGCATGTCTGCATAAGCTGATATGTTGCTCCTGATTCAACACATGTTTCAGGTTGGGGTCATTTTATCCGTCTGGCTCCATTGTATTTTTCTGCTTACAATGACGCATCTATCGCCTTTTACCGGCCAATAACCACTGTGGATCGTATTTCTTTTAGTTATTTTATATACCTTGCTTTATTTTTCATTTTACAAAATCGTCTCTCAAGACTTCCATTACAAGTTTTTTTGGCCTTTATTAACGAGAAAAATACTCCACTTTCCTCGGATTTAAGAATTTGTGCTTCCCACAGAAAACTTACTCTATTACATCATAAAAAATTATGAGAAACAAGACATTGATTGGAAACAAACTCCTATTGTTAACATTGTCAATCAGGAATTTCATTTTATTTAACCATCATAATTAACATAAACCCTTCTAAGATTAACAAAATTCTACATATTTTGAGCTTCCCTTAATAAACCGATCTATGCAAAATTCCGACTTATGACAATATTTTCTGCAAGTTCATGCGCTGTTTTTGCAACATTTCAACCATTGGCATTATTCTATACCTGAACCCAATTCATGTCATGACCAATTCGCCTATCACCGTTATCGGATGGACCTCATTAGGAATCAATCATATCCCCATCAGACGCATTAGGAATCAATCTTATCCCCATCAGACGCATTAGTGTTCTGTATTCTTACCTCCTGCCATGGATTTAAATCCGTGTCAATCAAATACATCAGTTTAAAATGGCTGTATGTCACGTTGACACCTGTGCATTACAAGCATCTGCACAATTCCCACAATTACATACAGCAATCATAATAGCTTTGGCAACGTACCCAGACACTTTTCATTAACCGTACCTCGGATTCCTGTTTTGTGTATACCATTTCATACAACTTCATGTGTGCATTCACGTTTATTGCTCATGTTAACATCCAAATAAATTAAATTGCTTTTGTTGTAACCTACGTTTCTTGCTGAACTGGCTATGCCAAGCTTTTAAATTGTACAATACAGAAACGATGCCGGGAAGAAATCATTAACATAATTTTCATTTGATTCGTTTTTAGCCCAGAGTTCCAAATTTGCATTCATTTATAAACGTGAGTTCATTTGATTTCAGTTGGCAAATATCGGTCTCATCATCTTTGGTTATTTTCTGTCGAGTCATGTTTCTGTATGTTTTGGTTTCCTCCAACCCCATGCATTCACACACACACACACACACACACACACACGCGCGCGCGCGTTAAGTGAGGAATTGTTTTCAGTACGCTTCTTCGTTACATTTTCTAAGTACACGTATGGAAATATCTATTTGTAGAAATTTCGTTCAGTTTTTCATTTCAAATTTACGACGGAATAAAATAAAGGAAAGTTCTGTGATCGGTTAACAGGGCAGACGTCAGATTCGACCAGTGTGTATCGTTTGTTTGCTAGGTCGAATTTTCTTTTCCCATCGATCTTTATTTTCCTACATTTTTGTAGTGCATGTGACAGATGTTATTATATCGGGCAGTTTAAAATATTTCACCATTAGGAATGATCGCGTGAAACGCAATATTTGGTACAGTGTCTGCCAATGAACTATCGCCTCTGTTATGATCCTTTGATGTACATGGTGAAAAGGCTTGATGGAAATCAATTAAAAATATTTAAGTAGCTTTTCTGGTTTCATCAGAGTGAGAGAAAACAAAAAAGATAGAAGTATGGCTGAAATGACGTGGAATTCACCTTGTTCCTTTTTCAAGCTCTACTTGTTCTTAATTTATATCCTTGCCTGGTATTTGGCTTAAAAGGTGTAAACATTTATGATCAATAACGAACTTCGAAACTTGAACACAAGCTAGAAAACCAAGTACTTTTTCAAATCTTCATCCAGTTCATTGCTTTTTTTTTCCGCTTCGATGGCGTCACAGTAAAGACCGGTTCTCACCTTTTGTGCACCTCTAATTCTATTGCTAATTAAGTCGCTAATGCTTCTTTAATTTATCGCAGTTGTACAGACTTTAGTTGACTTTTTGCTGTAATCAGTACCATAATTTCAAATATTTGATTTCTTGCTTTTGAACTGTTATAGATGTTTACGTACCATTGCTTCCTACCTATACTTGCAAAGATCTACAAGTGTGTAGACATAAGAGCCGCTTGATTTCGATGAGGGATTACATTTTAAATTAGCCACATGTTATACTGATAATGATGATGGTAATTATTATTACTATTATTTGTGGTATCCAATTTTTGACATTAATATGCAAAATAAAGTTGAGAAGGAAAGAGATGGAAGACAAATGAATTCAACATAGGTTACAAAAATTGTGCACAAACTTTGCCCAGAAATTCACCATTAATTTTTTTAATTTTTACTTTGAAATGTACCAAAAAAAATTAAAATATATTTGAACTTAATTGTAGAATATAATTACTTCATTTTCTTTTTTAAGAAAATCCACGTAATAATAACTTAAATCTGAAATTTTTTATTTTGATATGGACAGCAATATGAGCACGACATGTGTTCGTGAATGTTGGAACATATGGCGCTACTCATAGGCTCTAAAGCAAGTAGCAGTAGGATCCCATAATGCCGTTGACTCTGGGATCCATGGATTGAAGCCACAGGCGATAATAATCAGCTACGCTTCTTTGCTACCCATGGCCGCCACTGCAGAGGTCTCACCGTCTTCATGAACATGCATACACCTGTTTAACAAATCGCTGCCGAGCGCGAGTATAAATTTTCTTTCACATTGTTTGAATGAGCCAGTCAAAGTTTCTCTTCCACGCACCGTTCTTATTGATGGATTAAACTGGCACTTTCATTGATGTATAGAACATTGTTACATGGTGAGGTCAATGCGTATGTTTGTTTATGCGTACTCGTGAAAAGTAATTAAATTTCTAAACAGGCTACAATGGTCGATAAATGTGCGTAGCCGAATATCGACGATGGGTGGGCTCAAACACATTGTTCTCCAGCAAAATGTTTACGCTTCACTTTCCGATGGATTCGAAATTAATTTTGCAGACACTGCCACTGTTTTTGTTTCGTTCAAAATTGTTGGCCAGTCATCCCGAACAGATCTGAGGTGACTTATCAATGCCTCAATATTTCTACCTTAACATCTACCTCAACATCAGTAGTTGCCTTTCTTGCCTGAACGGCCTGGTTGCAGCGATCAATCAGTGTGAGGACTTTCATCCAAATGCCTGCCATGAGAAAACATTTGAAGGAGTTAATATATTTTATGGCACATTTCACATCAGTTCGTGTTTTTGTAGTCAGATTCAAGCTCTGAACTTCTTCCAAAGAGGCAATGATTCCACACAAGTGATTAGAGAAGAGGCGAATGCTATCAAGTCTCTCAGTCCATCGCGTCCCAGATTGCCCATGCAGAGACAAAGAAGGTCTCAGCATCTGTGCAGCTTGAGGCAGCATTCAGTCCACACAAATTCAGTGAATGGCAGCTACATGGTGGGAATATAGAAAGTGGGTTCTTTGGGAAATTTGCTTGAACACATTTGTACTTTCCTGACATGTTCGCCCATTGTTATAGCCTTGGCCACGGCAGTCCCCAAAGCGAATTTTCAAAGTTTCCAGGACTAATCTTGCAATATCAGATCCAGTCTTTTTTGCACAATCTGCAAAGATCAAAAACCGCTCTTCGTTGGAAAATTTTCCAAGTTCTTCATGTACGTATCGTATGACAAAAGTAGTTTGTTCAGTATGACTAACATCAGGGATGGCATCAACCATAATTGAAAAATACTTTGCAGATTCACACTCTTCTACGGTTCGCCTCCGAGCTTCAGCAGCACAAAGTTCAATTCATTTTGAGAACGATTTGAGAGAGTGCGATTGAAGCCTTTGACCCTTTTCACGTGACCGTTTAACTTTCATCACATGTTCCTTGAGAATTGAATCATAATGCGAAAACAGTTCTAGCAATCCTAAGAAATTTTCATTATGAGGATCTCATATAATGTCGGACTTAACGCGAAAAGCCAATCCACGTTCACCAAGAAACAGAACCGCATCCAAGATTCGTTCTAGACTTTTTCTCCATGTAGCTGCTTCGGTGATGATTTGGCAATCCAGAAAATATTCAATTGACCGATCATTCTTCACTCGAACTTCTAATTCACGCCACTGGATGTAGCACTGTTTATGGGCTTTTGAATGCTCATGCTCAGGAATACGATTGATAAGAGTCTTCCATTCGTTTCCAGGTTCCCATCCTTACGTCATTGCAGGTGACGAAGTCAAGCGTTGAACCTGACTTTCAGGTGAAAATAATCGACAAAATAGTGCCATCTTTGCTCGGCTAAATACAAGCCAATCTCGCGAAAATGGTTCCCCATTTGGCATTTTACCTTTCAAAACAGACATTGGAAATATGTGATTTCCAATATCTTTTGGCAGCTCCAGTGGGAAGGAAATGTGACCAGCCTTGACACAATTTTCCAGCTGAGTGGGTAAGAATGTTTTCAGTTTCAAATTCCCCAATGTTAAATGGCTGCAACAAAACTGCGCCAGTTGGCCTTGCAGAAGTATTAACACTCACCAATTTCAGTGATTTGACTGTCGTCAAAAATGGCTGGTGCACTTGTACTGTCACTGTCAGCACTGTTACCAGTAACATATGGACCTGCGCTTTGGCTGTTTGCTGAACTACCTAAGTCATGACCAGTGGTATCAGCTTCTAAACTCTCTGTATCTGCTGCAACAAAAGATTGGATGTCAGATCATCTTTCTGAGTTGATGAACTACTAGAAGGGGCATCTGAGGTCTTAGGAGTCGTCGTAATTCCAACATCAAATAAGGTTTGCTTCCCTTTTTGCAGAGCTGCTTTTGATTTTGCTTTGCTGATTTTTAGCTTTGACGCACCTGATGGATATGTGCGTTTCATTTCAATTTCTTCCACATATTATGGAATGCTTTGACGACTTCAGGGGTATCCTTCCAACTTGAAAAGTAACGTACTGAAATGCAGTACTTGCTGAGTACTACTGTAGTACTGCTGAATCTTCAACCAAAAGCACTCATTTCTCAGCTGTATTTCAATATTTCCGTTTTTAAATACGGTACACGTTAATTATTTTCAATTTGGAAGACATCGGCAGATCACCGCTCGCATATCCTTTTCATGCAAAATATATGCCTGACGACTGACGTTTCAGACCAATATAAAGTGACCAACTGACGAAGTCATAAAACTCACGTCAGTCAAGTGAGTCGCATTACCGGTATAAACTATATAGCAGGATGATCCAATCCGTCATCCCACTTCCTTTTTTTCCCCTGTCTAACATTGTCATTAGTTACTTCGTGCTGTAGTGCATGTTATAACTGGTTCTCTTTTTAAAAAAAAATAAAAAATAACGCAAGCCTTCGGCCGGAAGAATTTTCCGCGTTTGACCTGGTGGCGGGACCCCGAGCAAATTGCTGAGATATCTCGGCTTCTGCACAGCCCTGGACGACAGTGTTAACGTTTTATATAAGCTATGCATCCACCCCTTCACGTAAAATAGACTCTTCCAGCAACTGGAAAATGACTACAAACTTCGTTTGGTTTGAAACTTGAAGATGGTGATAATTTTCGAGACCATTTGGTGACAGTCGAGCCAGAAATTATAATTATAATTGCATGAAATGAGTAAGTTCTCTTCTTTTTCTGTCTTTGATCCATTTGGTTTTTTAAATGATGGTGAGGGGTCACGAGGGTTCGTATCGTTGCTTATATAATACTATATAATAACTACAGTTCTTTCCTTACTCGCGCCATCCATTTAAGAATAAACACTGTTTTTTCTATTCACAATTTGCGCAGGGTATTACATTTTGTACCGATGTTTAGCTCAGGCATTCGACTGTATATCCCTATCAAAAGTTTTTACTAAATGATCATACCTTTAAGGAATGCCAATTTATTTTCCCACGGTACTACTCGACATGTACCTGATCGCGCCCGCTTAATATACAAGAACAAAGCGCTGAATGGAACACTGTCTTCTCATTGGTTAAAAGAAAATGACGTCTTGTATTTATTTACAACTTATTTTCAGTTGGCTAATGAAAAGGTAGCATTTCATCCAGGGCGTTGTTTTTGGATAATAATAATAATCATAAAATTAATAATAATGAGGTCTTTGTATAGCGCCTAATCTTTTAGAAGCTCTAAGCGCTTTACAACATTAGACAACACCTATAAGAAGAAAGAAAAAACTGATGATTACAAAAACAAACACTTTGAAATTAGAAAACATAAAAACATACTGAGACTATTTAAGGTATGAAACATTAGGTCTTTAAGTTTGTTCTTGCAGTCAAAATAAGTGAGTTTAGAGAGCACTCTTGAATGTGATCACTGTCTGTGTCTAAATTCAGCGGGCAATTCATTCCACGTTGCTGAGCCTTGGTATGCAAAAGAGCGCTGTCCATATGACTTTGTTTCCATAGTGGGTATGAATATACGATTGTCAGAAGAGGAGCATAAGTATCCTGCTGGTTTGTACACATGGATGAAGTCGGATAGGTATGTTGGACTAGAGTCCGACAGTGAAACGTAGCACAGAGAACATTGTGTTTGATTCTGGATCGAATGGATAGCCAGTGTAGGGCACAGAGCAGCGGGAAGGTGTGCTCTGATCGTGGTACTCTACGTATGATCCTAGCAGCTGTGTTTTGAAGTTGTTGAAGTTTCTGGAGCAGATATTGAGATGAACCAGACAGAATTGGGTTACAATAATCCAGTCTTGAAAGTACTAATGAACACTCAAGTGTTTTAGTGGCATCAACTGAAAGATATTTGCGAATTGAGCTGATGCGTCTCAGCTCAAGATATGCAACCTTGCATATGTTCATGACATGTTGGTGCAGTGTGAAAGTGCTGTCCAGAGTAACATCTAGGTTGCGCACTGATTGTGTGGATTTAATGTTGGTGTTGCTGATAATTATTGTTTGAGGTAAAGGATGTGAATGAGAAAATCTTTTTGTTGTGATCAGAATGGCCTCAGTTTTATCATCCGTCATCTGCAGCTTGTTACATGTCATTAGTGATTTCACATCAGAAATGCACCTCTCTACACTTTGGATGGTAGCATCAACTTCAGTTGGGTGGCTAGATTTGTATATTTGGGTGTCATCGGCGTACAATTGATGAGACACTGGGTGATGATCTATGACACTTGAGAGCGACTAAGTGTACAGAAAGAAGAGAACAGGTCAAATAACCGACCCCTGTGGAACACAACATAGGTCAACTGGGCTGGAGTGTATTCTATTTGCAGATACAATTTGTGTCCTGTTGACCAAGTAGGACATGAACCACAGTAAGGCTGTATCATAAATGCCAAATACATGCTGGAGATGGTGAATTAATATATCATGGTTTGTTGTGTCAAATGCTGCAGACAAATCAAGGAGGGTAAGGACTGTAATCTTTCCGCTATCTAACGCAGAGAGAATGTCATTAACTACTTTTTAGAAAGGTTAGTTTCAGTATTGTGGCAAGGGCGATATGCAGATTGTACATTGCTAAAAAAAAAAAGAAAAAAAAAAAGACTTTGCACTTAGATGAGATAAAAGCTGGGATAGAACAACTTTTTCTAAGATTTTTTATATGAATGGGAGATTAGAAACTGGGCGGTAGTTCTTTAAATCGTTATGGTCTCGTGTTGGTTTCTTCAGCCGAGACTTTGCAGTCACGCGATTCAAACAAACACATCGCAGACGTGTTCTCAATATTTGAATATATGAATCTGGTTTTCTTCACCATGCTGTGATACAGACAGGTTTCTGGTGGCTATTCTCATAATAAATATGTTGCGAATTAAGTGTTAATTACATTTATTTTAAAACTTGCTATTTTTTTAATTTAATATTTTTGAATTTTATGTAAAACATCTGACTATTGTTGAGATCGCTTTACTATTGGACCTCTGATGTCATTGACATGTAGGTTACGAGAGTTGTGTAGTCATGTGATTAGTAATGCAGATGCTGAGTTCCGGGTCAAATTTCGTCATTGCTGTCGTTACATCTTGTCAGCGAATTAAAGAGTAACGAAGGATATACTAGCAATTTCTGAGAAAATAAATCGCATTCCTATCGATTTCATGCAGGTATATCTCGATGAAAGTTCGTTCAAGTTTGCCCGGCCAGCTCCACCATGCTGACACCGCATGGTGTATGCGAATTCCAACTTCTCTATAGGTACATGTATGACCCTACACCCCAACATAAGCTTCAAATATTACAAATGTGTGTGTGTGGCGGGGGAGGGTTACAAGAAAATCTGTTTAACCAGCTGCAAACAGGTGTGAAGGCGGAAACCCGAGTCGTAATAGTTCTGAAACCAGGTCAAAATTTCACTGACCCAATGAACTAGTTTGTAGTGTGTGTTGAAAACTTTGCCCGAGATTCAATCAAATTTAATTGACTGGGGCGACGTTGGGGGGAACGCCGCTGCTGCCGGTAAGCCACTGCCCTAGGTAATGTTTCCTAGGTAAGACCATAGCTTTGAGATCTTATCAATTTGCCTGAGTTAGCTTAGAATAAATAGCCCCAGTCACCGGGAAAAATAAAGTCTATTCTTATCGTTGCTCTTCGAACTTGAGAATAATGTATGGAATTGGGTCACCGTGTCAGTTTACAAGTCATTAAGGCTGTAAGCGCGGTACCTTGTGTCATCCCAACCCAATTTTCATTACGCTGTCTTATATTTTAACCGGACGACAAGTATGTATTTCTGTCAGTTCTTCAATCCGTCTGTTAGCATTGTATTATTTATGTACCCCCCTCCCCCACCTCCCCAACTCTGTTAAAGATAGACTTGTGATACGACTGAGGATGGTTTGTAGGTGTGCAACATATTTTCAGTCTTGATATCGCCCATCGGTCTTGACCTTGGGAAGCCGTGACGTGAAAATATGGGTTTCGAAAGATCGCATAGACTATATCAGATGCATATCTAAGACCGACAATAAAGCCACCGGGCACGGAATTTGCCCCTGGTTATAACTTTAAGTTCACAACCCCCTCCAACCATGCATATAATTAAAGTACAAGAGGAGATAAATGCATGCATGCATCCAACACAGGTCAAGCCTTAAGACTTCGGCTGAACTTGCACAGGAATTAATGGAATTGGCTCTTTGTTGGGGAAGCATTGAATGAGATGGATTTTCAGCGTTCTTTGACATTTACAGATGCAACGTTCAATTTGCCCATCTTGCTGTCAGTGGTTTTCACAGCACGATTTTTATTTTTTTACAAACACGGCTGAGTTTCGATTACATTTCTCATACAGTTCGATATTACTGAACCAGCCTTGAAGGAGTTGGATTTTCCATGACGTCATTTACAGGCGTTGTGCCTCAGTTTTAGTTTACTTTTTCTTTGGTAGATGACGCTGGTGAGGTTTTTATGACGTCATAATTTTCACACCTACACAATTCGAACACCCCTCCCCACTCTGTGCGTGACGTCATATAGGTACCGCCGCGTATTTTATATTCAACAACAATAGTTTTGTATAAATATATACATGATGTCTCATTCTTTACCAAAAATGCCTTTAAAGGACAATAAAGGCCGCATTATTAAGGTGAAATTAAAACTAAAACCTCTGAAGCTGCAGCGTCAGACTCGAAAATCAATGAAAACTTCGAAGGAAAAATTAGTTTCAAAGTTAAACTTAAATCTTGTTTTGTTTTTTTTTTGTTTTGTTTTTTGTTTGCAATCTTACAACCATATAGTCTGTAAAACAATTGCTGTGGAAGTTAAATTTGTGATGCAGCGGCAAATATACCAGTCATACACAGGACATGTATAGAAAAGATCCCGATTTAACCCTAGGAGTTCGTCATACACAAGCCATAGTCAAGAAAAATCCCCACTGGATTTGATTCGGGGAATTCTTGATTAACAAAATGTTGAATGGGACTGACATGTGCATCACGATATACCTCCATCACTTAATATGGCATAAAAAAAACATCATTACGCATGTCAGTCAAAGCAAGAAATGCTCCAGTCGGTGTAGGCAGTTATATATATTTATAATATGTTTAAAACCATATAATGCAGTGTTATGAAAAAATGTACTTTTCACGAAATAACCATACACTCATTAGACTAATCAGTAATATCATTAATTACATCACTGGAACTTTCTTTTCTTTTTCTTTCCTTCTACTTTTAAACGGCACAGCAACAAAATAGGTTATTTAGTAGCTGGAGTAAAGGGTCCTACCCAGAGAAACACCGCCATAGCTGGCTCTGGATTCGAACACGGCAACATAATAGGTTTATTACCTGGAGTAACGGGTCCAACCCATAGAAACACCATCATAGTTGACTCATGCTGATCCGATGGTAGGATTGGAACCCGCACTCTTTCGGATGCGAGTCAAGAAAGCCAACAGTTGAGTTAGCGCGACTCCTTTATCGAAAGTCCTTAAAAATGTTATGTAAGCATATATTACCTGACTGGATTTTAAATTTAAAAAAAATTCTTCTGAAATAGACTAAGAAAAACCAAACAAACACCCCCGTCACTTGTAACTGTCTTCCTTGATGGCATGTGGTAGTCTACACTACACCAGAAGACGTAAAATCACTCAAGGGCAACATAAAAGTAGGTCATTTTACAAGGAATTGCATGTTAGAAAGTGTCAGTTGACAAGGAATTGTGTGTTACAACTGTTTGGAGTTAAATACAGGAACTCAAAATGGATAATGGTGTACAAATTCAGTAAAGTATTAAAGCATTACCCATTTGAAATTCTGTTTAGTGTTTTTTTGTGTGAGTTTATGGTGAAAAGAGAAAGAAGAATACATAATTTCGGCATTTCATTCTGCATCAGACGTCGCATATTTTTTGTGCGTAAACAAATAATCCCAGGTACGAGTTAAATCAGTACTGAACAAGTTTATAAGTATAATATTTAATAAATACATTTTTTCATAGAGCAAACAGTCCTTCTAGTCCATAGAACATTAGTCACGAACATGACAATTTTTCAAAATTTCGACCGCCGCCAGAAATTCCTGGGTGGTATCATAGTTCACTTCGCTGTGTCAGTCAGTTGGGGTAGTTGAAGCAGTAAAGTCTGACTAACCCGTTTGTACCCTCCTACCGATTTCAGTAATGGAAACCTTCATGGTTATAAAAAGTGCAAGGAACTTGGGTCAATTCATTTATTGATTTATAATTTCTAACCAGACTGGAGTGGCCCTAACACCGTCATCGTCTGCGCATTTCGTGCTTAACGGAAGTCTTGAGCGTAACAGACGGACGTGCTGAGAATTCATTTCCTGTTCCTGGACTAGTCCATTTTCAGCGAAGGGGTGTGTACATGACTACAAATGTATCTACATATCTTCTTCCAATATTTACAATGTCGAATCAAGCAAAGGAAAAGAATGATAACAAATTTGCCTTTCGCGTGGATTTAACAAGCGGTTTAATTTCTGTGTTCATGTGTGCAAAGGGATATAATTCCAAACTCTCAGCGTTATGGTAATTTACGGAATTATCCGGCAGTTACCGAATAGGATAATTCATTATGATATCTGATGGAAATAAACTAGCCCATGTGTAAGCAATATATGGCGCCGTGTTCGTATGTAAAGTCTGTTAAGCACGAAAGGTGCAGGGGATGACATTTTTAGTCCCATTCTGGTCACAGTCAGGCTAAAGTTATAAATAATGAGTCAGTTGACTTAGTTATGTGCACTTTTATCCCATACGTTTTCGTTATTGAAATTGGTAGAGGGATACAAACAAACGGGGCGGGGCCCCGAGTGGCCGATCGGTCTAAAGCGCTCTCCGTTACGGATCACTGCCATCTCACTTCTGTCTGCGTGGGTTCCAGTCTCTGATTCGGCCAATGTGGGTATGTGAGAAAGCTTGCCAGTAGCTTCTCGAGGGTCGGTGGTTCTTTCCGAGGATTTCCCGGGTTCTTCCTCCACGATTAATACTGGCCGCCACCCTACAACAACAACAAACAAACCGGGATGTATAGTCCAGGCCGTACATGAATGTGTACGCGGCTGTTTCGAACGTTCCACAGGAAAGTGCTCATTTCACCATGCCCTCTTCTAAGTCTAGCCACACTCTAGCTGCCATATTTGGCACAGTGTCCAGAAGTGTCAGCTCTACCATCTCCCAGTATAACATGTATCTGCTGTTCAGTGATCTCTTGCACATTGGGTTCTTTGAAAATGGTGCCAAAAAAAACTCCAATAGCAGGATACAAGTAGAATTTTTGATCAGATGGTTGATAAATGTTGACATGTTTATGCAATGCACATTCATGAATTTGTACATGCGCAAGGATTTGCTTGGAATTGTACCTGCTGATGTTTGCAAATTTCCAGCTTGTATACGTCCAACAAAAGGCCGACTAAACCAGTGGCGCACATAAAAGCAGTTCTTGTTTTATTTTACCAAAGATCCATTGACATAATTTCACCAACTGTATTTGAACAGCACTTGGTACAACATCTAAATAAATTCATCAGATTTGATTCAAAGACTCCAAATTTACTTTCCGCATCAGCTGGAACGTTCCTGAAAAATAAAGTTTGATCCATACTTTGAATAACCATTCCATGGCGAAGCAGACAAGTGAATATATATATATATATATATATATATATATATATATATATATATATATATATATATATATATATATATATATATATATGTGTGTGTGTGTGTGTGTATATATATATATATATATATATATATATATATATATATATATAGATAGAGAGAGAGAGAGAGAGAGAGAGAGAGAGAGAGAGTCCTATAGTGTAATTTTATGTTCATTATCATCTTCCTTATCCTTCAATAAGCAATTCATAACTTGCATCTTCAGGTAGCGGCAGTTTATCTTTACACTGGAGTAAAGGGCAGAGGGAATGTGCAAGTGCATTTAGGCAATAGGCGCATAATATAAGAATATGGCGTGTTACCAGTTTTCCTGAATACACACCCAGTGTTATACATGGAT
Organism: Sinohyriopsis cumingii; assembly: GCA_028554795.2. Classification (NCBI taxonomy): domain Eukaryota; kingdom Metazoa; phylum Mollusca; class Bivalvia; order Unionida; family Unionidae; genus Sinohyriopsis; species Sinohyriopsis cumingii. Next base: position 5,281,608 of record CM068838.1, on the reverse strand, counting down.
ACAAACACTTTAAGTATACGGTACACATTTTATAATACTGTTTCACTGGTCAATAGGATAAAAGTGTAACAATGATGTAAGTGCAAAACTGTATTAGGGACTTTTTTTTATTGCGTTTGAATTTTAAAATTTCACAGGCTATATTCCTCTCACTGGGTTACCTCCATTGGGAAACATAACGATATAATATGAAACAAATAGACAGAAACGAAAGCGTATCCCCAACCAAATCAAATGACGGATTCCTTATACAATCGCAAAGTAAAGAATTGAGTTGTTTGCTTATGTAGAAGGGATGCCAATGGACACCTTGATATTAAAATACCATGAAGAAAACTGGTCCTGTTAGAATTTATGGTCGAATTATATATTCCATCTCTAACAAAGAATTCACTTTTCTGTAAATGGAATAAAATTGAGGCATTCGTGCCATTTCAGTATTGGTAATCAAGCTTTTACAAAGAGCTATATAGTGAAAGAAAAATGAAGGTTCTCTCAGTAGGTAACTTCCTGTGTAAATGAATGTTCTCTGAGGAGATAAAAATGTAACAGTGACATGTCTTGCCATTTTTTACAGAGACTTTTGTAAAGTGATACTGTTGGTAAGAATTCATTTTTGTATAAAATGCAGAGTGGGAGTGGGCGTGAGAAAAACATTCTATTAATAACATTGTAATGATCCATTTGTTTAGGGAGTTACACATTTAGCTATAAGCTTTCAATGAGATCGTCAAGAAAACTAGTGAAAGTGTTTAGAAATTTAGAGTTATCTAATATTCATGGATTACTCGTCTGTATACGTACGCAAGCCAAAGATCAGACAGACAGACTTAAAGAATAAATAAAAGACAACATTACACATTTTCTGATTCTTAACTAAATGCAGCCTTGACAAATAAACAGTCCTGCAACGTTATCAGGAATATTTGTTAACGCATTAACACTGGAATATGAAACTTTATTCTTCATGTAAGAACATGATGCACTGGTATTTTTCAAGTTGCTTGGCAACATGCTTATCAAAACACGGAGACGGTGTTGAAGCACGCATATAGATCGATCATTTCTTGGGATCATCATGTGCGTTACTCTTGTAAATAGTCATGGGTTTGCTACATTTTGGGTAATTTGGTTCTAATAATACCTAAAGTTCACGAGATGATTGGTATTTTTAGTCTACATCAAAACACGCTACGCAGCGCCGTTAGTTAGGCGGCAAGACCCATCACTCCCCCCCCCCCGGAACAAATATATCTGGTGATGTTTCTTTCGTTGTAGGACTACAATTCAGCTAGTTCCTTTTGGGGGCAGGGGACAGTTTTTATGTAAAAATTTAATACCGCAATCGGCGACCTAGTGTAAAAAATGAAAATAAAATACACAAGCGAGGTCAAAAAGGTTCATATTTTTTTATACCTATATTAAAACAAAGGATAAGAATAGTATTCACTTGACCAGAAAAGTCAGTGGTAGTTCATAGCAATAGAAGTTTATGCACCCCAACCCCTATTTTATACATGCATTTTTTTACATCCAAAGGACATTTATGACAGCATGTGGTGCTCACAGTGCAAACGCAAGCTCTTTCTTTTGAAAAACATTGTCTACTAAATAGCTTGATGCAATTCAGAATAGTTGTCATCCAAGCCGTTTTTTAGATACTCTGCTTGCCTTGCCTAGTGGTTAGAGCGTCCGCATCGGATGCGGGAGGTCGTGGGTTCGATCCCCGGCCGAGTCATACCAAAGACTTACAAAAACGGTACTAACAGCTGCCTCACTTGGCATTCAGCATTAAGAGGTTAGTGTTAGGACTGGTCGGCCCGGTGTCATTATAATGTGACTGGGTGGGACATCATGCTACATGTCTGCGGCATGATGCCCCAGTGCTAGACATCACTATAAACTGCCACATTGCAGACATCGTAGCGATATGACTGAAAAATTGTTAAAGCTTCGTTAAAAATCCAAATCACATCACATCACATCACATCACTGCTTGCCTTGAACTCGCGTGTCTACTGCTATGGGAGGCTAGCTCTTCTTCCTCGCCGACTACTGGTATTTCACTATCAACATACTGCAGAGTAACTATGGAAGGTGTACATGCCTGACATCAGTTTCAAGAACAACACAAGCCCGAAACACCTGGTTCACAAATCCATATCTATAAAAAGTAAATAGCTGAAAAAGTCACACCATAGCCTTAAGTTAAGAAATTTGCCAGGGGCCAATTTACGAAACTGGACCCTGCCACCTTTAGCGAAGTCATGATCGTTTGGTGATAAGTAAAGTTTGTTTAGAGGCTATCAAACTACAATTAACAATCTGAATTATCAATGAAACAAAATTAAATGTGTGCATGTAGAGAATCCCGCACCTACTAAATTTACTTGTCAAAAAGTCCATGATTTCCAACCTGCCTATGGTTTGAACACTTTAGTTTATTCAATCCAAAGCATCCCAGTTCTGACACAGTTGAACAGGGATTTAACCTGAACGGATGCATGGATTAAATAACACAAGCACATTGATGAAAGATGGAAGTTTAAATATATGTATATTCTCTACAACATATACAGGGATTCTTTCAAGCTCTAAACATACTACTCGTTCAATTACTTCAGTTATATGTGAATGAATTTGTTACTTTATAAAATCTTATGACAAAAATAATTATAGAATTCAAAAATGGGTTAACAAATGCGATTCATACGTTAAAAAAAATTGTAGACACGTGCAGTAAAACCAAGATGTGATTCTTATAATCTCGTAATAAAGATAAGATTAATATAATTTCATATAATCTCATGCAAATAGGTGCAACTCAAAATAGGTACAAATCAAATTGTACTCAGTTGAAACACAACATATGTTCCATCTCTACTCATAACATAATCCATTGAAACAAACATGATCAATTGTAATAAACAATTTTAACATAAAACTCGTATATTAATTTGTACAGCACGTACGATTCATAAAGTGGAACTCGTTTAAATACTTGTAAACCTTGTTAACGAGAAATAGACCTGGTTGACCATGTCTATTGTCAAATCTCAACTTATCTCTCGAATTCTTGGGTTAGCCCACACTTGTATTGCCCCCCCCCCACTTCAACACTTCCGCCCTTGTATGGCCTTGACGGTCGCACATGCCTCAATTCACATACCGACATACATACAGCCTCGTACACTCTCACACAGCTGAAATAAAACCAAACTTGTATTAATATGTACGGAATTCACATTTATAAATATAAACACGTGCTACTAAATAAAACTCTAATTAGCAACGTGTAACGGTTCATTAAGTTCATAACGTTTCAGATTAACGTAGTAATAAAGGCAACATTTCATGCTACGTCATTAAAACTGAATATGCTTCACATGTTTGCAAATAAAATAAAATGTAACACTTACTCCTATGGCTGTAGAATGAAATGGAGAGCATACACCTTTACAAGATCCCAAAACACCAATGTGTCGATTAGAACAGACTCTTGCCTTAAATCTACAGGTATTCAGCAAGGGTAAAATACCCGTGCATACCGTGCCTTTTGTGCCACTCGCCCCAAGCAATTTACGACAAGATGCATGGTATCTCTGTCACTTAACTGGAAAAAACAATTCACCCTAGTTAAAACGTACGCATGTACGACGAAAATAATCAAATCGTTCTAAGGCGAAACCAAGCTAATTTTTGCCTTATTCTGTGAAAGTAGTATGGAATCATGAAATATTTGAACTCCTTGTTTTCTTTAACACTTACATTCCCATTTTTGACATTTGGACATTTATGTTTGGGTGTAGGGACAAATGTCCAGATATAAAAACAGGTTGGTTAGAGTCAGTGGAAACTGACTACATATTGTGTGATCATATTTATAGTTTGGCATTTCTTTATTTTTGATAACTGATAATGCGAAAGATGAATTTTTTAAATTGTTTCTTTCTCGCACGTCACAAATAGCATACAACACATAGTATTCATTGCATCCTGCATTCTTCTCCCTCTGCCCACTCATCCTCTTCTCTCCCTCCTTTTGAGCCATGTCAGCAGTGCCCGGTTTTCGGTGCTAATTACATCTGGTTCCAGGTCGCAAAATTGCATATTCAGTACATAACATTTGCGAAGAGCAACTCTATCATTAAAAACACGTGCTCGCCTAGAGTGTAAATGTCAGCAGTATAAATGATTCTGACCGCTGAATTACATCTGTGGTATCTGATGAATGTATCGGTTCCCACGTAAAAACATCTACTTACCAACGAACCTATTTTTGAGGTACATTATTGTAAACGATGCTCTTACTCATGTTTTTATTACATCCAGTTCATCCTAGTATAGATTCACATAATCTCTTGGAACACAAGATTCAAAATAATCTTATGAACATAAAAATGCACCCAATTGGAGCAACAATTGAACCAAACGTATGCTTCTAGACCCCTTGTACAGTCGCACGATTCCTTGGGTTGACCCAGACTCTTATCGGCCGCTCGCACCCTTCATGGATCCACCACATATACAGTCATACATATACACCCGTACATACAGCATACAGCCCCTTTTTGAATTAGCTACGTTTGCGTCCGTGGCTCACGATATACGTACATACATGCATACTTACGAATCGACAGCACGCAGCCTTAAATACTCTGGAAACTCCAGACAATTCTAAACAGCTTCAGATAGCTCTAGACATCTCTAGTCAGACTATAGACAGTCAGCTACAATAAAACCAAACTGGTGATAATAATAGTTTCTGTAAAATCTGTCGATATATGCTAATACATTAACCTCTAATAGTGACTTGTAATTCAAAGTTCAAATCTGCGTTGTAATAAATGCATTATTACGCGATAAGACATTACAAACCGAATAAGCTTCGCATATCAAATGAAATATAAATTTAACACTTACCCGTATGGCTAGAGAACAGTGGAGAGCGTACGCTCCTTGACGTGTTAGAAAACGACCAGTGTCGGTTTAGAAATTGATCTTACTTAAATCCATATGAGAGTGAGCAATAGTCAGGGTAAAATATCCGTGCATATCATGTTATTAAAGTCCCTTGTCGCAAGTAATTTCCGGCGAGGTACATGTTAATATGGTCGCTTACCTGGAAAAACACTTATTAACCCTAGATAACGTTGTACACCTGTACCACGAAAAATAGTCAAATAGTTCTAAGGCAAAACCAAGTTAATTTTTTGCCTAATTCTGTGTCACAATGAAAAAAGTGGATTTTTTAAAACTCACGTTATATATGAAATGCAATAGTATATGACAGAGTTAGTGCCCTTGTTTTAATGAATAAATTTAATTGACATAATACATGTAAATATGTTTGTTGGTTCTAGAAGGCTGGAATCACTGTTTTCTTACTATCCTAAATACCCCCCCCCCCCCCGCATCAAAAGAATTAAACGATCAAAACAACCAGAATGGTATACTAATGAAATCGCAGAGGCACAACGCAAACGAAACTACTACCATACATATAAAGACTTTACAAACTACCGTTTGTGGCAGAACAAAGTCAAATCAATCATTGTAAAACACAAACGCTCCTTTTTCAAAGAAGCCATCACATCAAACTCCGATAACAGATCCATCTGGAATCACTTACGAAATCTAACTTCAACGAAACCTGCACCTCTACCTCCATGTGAAATTATAGTTGATGGCACTAATTATACTGATGAGCTCGATATTGCAAACCAGTTGAACCATTTTTTTAATACTAATATCTCCCAAACGCTTGACAGGTCTAATAATACAGAGCCTAATTTAGACAAACTTACTAAATTCGTGAATGAAAGGGTACCCGATCATGTTAGTTTCAACATTCACTTAATAACAATACATGACACTTTTGATTTTCTAAATAAACATGACACAGACAAATCAGCAGGTCTAAATGGAATTCACCCCAAAACTCTGAAAATGTCGGCTTTATCAATCTCAAGAGTTGTTGAAAGAAATAATTAACTGCAGTGTCACTTCCTGTAAATTCCCGGAATCATTGAAGTTAGCAAAAGTATTCGCATTTGATAAGGGAAATGAAAAGAATGACCCATCCAACTATCGACCCATATCTGTTATATCCGTACTTTCAAAAATTATTGAAAACATGTCAGCAGGCATATTTTCAGATATCTTGACAAGTACCAACTCCTCCATAGATCACAGTCAGGTTTTCGAAAGAGTCATTCATGTCAAACTGCAGTGACAAACCTTATAGACCAATGGCTATTAGCAGTAGAATCAGGCGAACTTACTGGCGCAATCTTCATTGATTGAAAAAAACAAAAAAACATTCGATTAGGTTGACCATTCGGTGCTCATTGAACAACTTTCAACCTTCAAGTTTTCTCCAAATTCAGTTGCCTGGTTCATGTCGTATCTCACAAACAGACACCAGATTGTTTGCACGGGTAAACATATATCCGAACCAAGTCATATCTTAAGTGGTGTTCCTCAAGGATCTATATTAGGGCCTCTTCTTTTTCTACTATTTATCAATGACTTAGCCTTGTATCCAGCGCACGCTAACACAGATCTTTTCGCTGACGATTCGACATTAAATTTATCTGATAAATCTCTAGACTCCATTAAAATAAACTTCAAATCGACCTCAATAATATATCAGTTTGGTGTCATCAAAACAAAATGCATATTAATATCTCTAAAACGAAATGTATGACTATTGGAACAAAGCAGCGTCTATCTGCTAACATGGATTTACTTCTGACTCAAAATGGCTTAGACGTATCTATTGTCAAAAATCAAAAACTTTTTAGTATCAACATTGATCAACACCTCAGCTGGAATGCGCATATCGATCACTTATGTGCAATGGTAGTCAAAAGAATAACTATTAAAATTGCTTTCAAAATTTCTACCTCCACAATCACTTGAAATTTATTTTTCGGGTTATATACTACCACTGATAGATTACGGCTGTACCATATGGGGAAACACATCAAATGATAATCTGTCCAGAATTGATAGACTCCAGAAAAGGGCAGCACGAACAATACTGAAACTTCCTGTTATGACCCCCTCAAATGTTTTGTTTTCACGTCTGAAATGGCTACCTATACAAAAACGTATTTTTTATTTTAAAGGAATCATGACATACAAGTCTTTAAACGGTCTTTCTCCAGATTATATCTCTAACATAACTGAACTAAGATCATAGAATACTGAGCGTAATCTCCGATCCACGACTAACAACGATCTCCAGATTCCTTGGTCGAAAACCAATCATTACAAAAGCTCATTTACTGTATCAGCACCTACTGTATGGAATTCCTTGCCAATGAGGATACGTAATTCAACTTCCCTTGCTTTTTTTAAAATATCATTAAAGAAATTCTTTCTGGACCAACTGCAATGACATATTAAAAGCTCTGAATAGAAAACTTTATTATCATATCCATAATTGATATATCCAGATCTTATTCGATATATATATATATATATATATATATATATATATATATATATATATATATATATATATATATATATATATATATATATATATATAATGTATGTACCTGTGTATGGAATATTGTTCATATTTGTATGTTTCCCAGTATAGTCAAACAGTCATTCATGTTAAATATGTACGAATGAGTGTGCGACGATACCTGGTTATGTGCATGGTCTTCTATTTTTATTTTGTGTCTTATTTTCCCTTTTTTCTTTTTTTATATTATATTATATTATATTATATTATATTATATTATATTATATTATATTATATTATATTATATTATATATATATAACATAGCCATTACAAAAACTGAGGACCACATGGCAGATAGGTCAGCCATGACCAAATGTGTTATCCTCCATAAAGATAGTTTTTTATTATTATTATTATTATTATTGTTGTTGTTATTATTATTGTGATAAAACCGTTTGGTGTCCGTTAAAAATGTTTACAGTTCTTTTTTATATCAAGTTTGCGATCAGAAGAGGCATTCACTATGCATGGCTTGAAAAAATAAATAAAGAAAAACTTCTTTAACCTTCTTCACTTGTTACTAAGCCTTGAAAAATCTCACATTTCTTGTTTTCAGGAAATTCTCATTAGTTTAATATGCGCAGTATTGAATACAAGTGAATTTTCCCACCAGTTATATATTTAAATTGTAATAGCATATATTATACAATAAGTTATGTTCATTGTGGCGAAGTTATTTAAAGGTCATACTGAAAAGTAAATATAAAAAATTTCCCGTTACAATTTATTCCCATTGTATTGCCTAAATTTAGCTCGAATGATTAGTAGAGTAGCATATTCCAAAATTACTGCATTACCTCTCTTACCACGGTTTTGTTGCCGTGTGTGGCGTCATTGCCGATTAAGTTGATGTACTGTTTACGAAAAGGGGTCTCTTTATCGAGCGAATCAAACACAAGTGTGGGTTCGGCTTGTAGTCCCTTGTTTTTCCCTTATTTCCAATGACTTATCTACAACAATCGTTGTCAGTTAGATGTTCTAATAACGCGCCAAGACTATAAATAATTTTCCTCTATTTAGTCAGAGACCACAAAATATCCGAACTTTACATTTATTTCACAACCGCATGGCAACCCCATAACTGTGTGACTTCTCCTTTTGAGGATTTCCGTAGAGCAACGTCAGTACTTCAGTACCATTAAATGCAAATCACATCTCAAGCACCAAGTACAGGGAACTATTTTCCTACTCAATCCCAGGGTCAGTCGATTTGGGGCCAAATTTCAGGTGATTTTGCACCATAATTACCATCACGCCAACCACCCCCACCCCCAACTCTTAGATAATGGAACAGTCCATTCTCACTTATTCCATTGTACGAAATATCGATCCCTATCACAGATATTTCAAATGGAGATAATCAATGAACACCTTTAGATTTAAATAGGAACTGCCTGGCTCCATGCCCACTTGTTCGGCTTTGATCTGAACGCAGCTGCGAAACTAAACCATATCTTCATGAAACCTCATCAATAGTGTAGTCAGTGACGTTTGCCCCTAGAAAATGGCTAATTACTCGGGCTGAGAAATATTTCCCCAATACCGACTTACCATAATAAAACAACTAATCAACTCTTAACAAATCTCAAAATGGAGACGTAAATATAAATGGCGCATACCATAGATTTATTAAAATACCATTATTTGAAATAACGTTTCTATGATTCATATCGTCAATACTTGCAAGAAAGAACTGATAAAATATTACGAAGTCTTTATTCTCTTTTCTTAACGTCTGGAGGAGTAAAGGCGTAGAAAATGATTGCTTGGTTACAGTAAGGCACGGGCGCACCAGGGTAATATGACGTAGCGTAAGGGTTATACGATGTGATGGCACCGGCATACCAGGGTAATATGACGTAGCGTGAGGGTTATACGAGGTGATGGCACGGGCGCATCAGGATAATATGATGCAACTTTGAGAGGCATATATGGACATAGAAGATGGTCATTTTCGAGGATTATGACGTAATGATAAATGCAACATGTTTTAACCAACGATCAACGAATTTCTAACACTAAACTAAAATATAACTAGTATAGTTGTGACTATCCATCCTTTTCATACCTGTAGGAGTTTTCTTGTTTATTTTATAGAAATATTAAATTTAGTTGTCTCCCAAAATTTGAACAATCTAATACGTACGTACCTACCTAGAATTAATTTATGTTATGATAGGACCATTCAATTTTGATACGTGCTTTTAATTTAAGCCAGACAATTGTGATGTGTGCACACAATGCATCGTGTACAAGCGTCATTGTTTAAAAATTACGGAAGAAAAGTCATTTTATTTCCCTATTTTGGAGAAAGGAAAGCTGTTTAGGTAACGGGATTATTTTCCTGTTTGTCTATATTTGACCATATTTTGTGTCAAATAGTTTTAGTTGTACTGGTCATAGACGACACAAGAGCTGAGCTATTATCCGTCATCCATCCGTTAGCACGAATTTGTTATTTATCCTCGTTCTAAACTACTTTCAAGATTGCCATGACACTTTACACGATTTCTCATCCAAAGATATAGTTTGTCCTGAATGAAATGGTGCTGCTCATGCATCCAATATGGATGACACAACAGCCATCTTGAAAATATTTTGTGTGTTGTGTGTGATTATGATTTTTAACGCAGCTTCCACAATTTTTCAGACATATCGCTACGATGTCTGCAGGGTGGCAGTTTATAGTGATGTCTAGCAATGGGGCATCATGCCGCAGACATGGAGCATGACGTTTCGCCCAGTCACCTTATCCTGACACCATGCCGACCAATCCTAACACTAACCTCTTAATGCAGAGCGCCGAGCGAGGCGACTGTTAGTACCATTTTTGTTAGTCTTTGGTATGACTCGGCTGGGGTTCGAACCCACGACCTCCCGCTTCCGAGTCGGACGCTCTAACCACTAGGCCACAGGAGCTGTCCTGAAAATATTTTGTAATCGACGCATTATTATCGGAAATTCATATCGGCATGGGTTTTCACAGGAAGACTGCTTATGAAGTCTTGTAGGCCATCGATGAAAATGGTTGCGCCCAGAATGTTTCTTTTTTTATATATATATTTTTTTCTTTTACCCATTTTGAATTTGATCTCGAAATATTTATAATTATTTTCTGGGGAAAAAATCTTGAACATGATCTTTTTCCAGGTTTTGTTTGTTTTCATTCCTGTCACTTTTTCCATCAGCAAACACTAAATCCAAAAAATAAAAAAATAAAAATAAAAACCCATTGATATTACGATGCAAGTTTGCGTTAGATATATTATTTAAGCGCATCGTCTCTTTGTAATATTGAATTGTCACTCGACTTTTTGCTAAAAAAAATAATATTTCGTTTCTGCTAATAAACCATTATTAAACTCCCAGAATTACGTCTTTATGACAAAATTATCTGAATTCAGATGCAAAGATATTCAATGGTATAACGCGGGGGGGGGGGGGAGGGTCCAACAGCTTTTTGATGGGAGCTGAAACAAAACGCTTAAGGTCGCGGGCCGCACGGGTACGATCAGTTTAATAATTAAATACTAAAATCCAACAATTATTTCATGACACATTTTTATTGCATGATTCTAATAATTTTGTTTAATAAGATAGTGACATATTGTGGTAGATAGATAAACATGATCAGAAAACGATACAGAAAAATAGAATCAGATAAACATGATCAGAAAACGATACAGAAAAATAGAATCAGAATTAATTAAAATACATATTTTCCAAATGGACTGTCTACATAGCCGCTGGGCGCAGCATGTGAATGGACTGCAGGCGTCCCGCGGGTCGCCAGTTAGACACCCCTTGTATTGTCTTTGTTGTTATGGGTTTAACCAGTTTTAAGCACATTAGAGGCTATATACATGGCGGTCAGTATATAGTTGAAGAAGAATCCGGGAAAATCCGGAGAAGAACACCGACCTACGGGAAGCTACTGACAAACTTTCTCATATACGCACGTTGGTCGAGGCAGAGACTCAAACCCACTTGGACAGAGGTGAGATGTCATTGATCTGTCAGGGCAAGCGCCTTAGACCACTGGCGTATCGGTCTGATTTGTAGTCATATTTAACAAGAATTTTATCTGATTTAGTTAGGAAAGCTTCCGACAAAGGGGGACAAATATAGTTTTGTTGCCTAAGTGAATTTCTCCTCAAATGCATTTGCGTAGAGAAGGATTTAATTCTCTAAAGGTATTATTATTATTATTATACAATATCACATCCCTTACCTTCTCTTTACTTACATATATATGTACGAGTCCAGATCTGAATCTTCCGTAAGGTTAAAATCTGCATAATGGTCATCTTCGAACTCATGAATAATATACAACAAATATGATTTTTAAAAATAAATGAACCATGAAGCCATATTTTATTTTAAAGTTAGCTGGTAAGTACAAATTTCAAATAGCCTTCCATATCCTAGCGACAAAAAAAAAAATAAATAAAAAAATTACGATTTATTTCATAACTAACTGCAATTTATATATTCTGGCCAACTTGTTTTTTTTATATGTCAGATGTGATTGTCGACTTGCTGTTGTATGTATTTGTTGTATTGGACAAAAGTTATTTCCGGAGAGAGAGAGAGAGAGAGAGAGAGAGAGAGAGATTATTAATTCACTTTTTAGTTGTAGAGATATTCATTTGCATGATCATTTGAGTTTTGTTAAAAAATGTGATTTTGGGACCTGTCTGAAACAGTGAGAAGGAAAATTTTAGATGTCCTGTATATATGACAACTTGCTTCTTTTTTCATATTAGGGTTACTATTCAGAGCGTTGAAAGTGTTGCAATCTAGTTTTTGTTTGTACGGGGGCAGACTACGTGCAAATTGACGTTAAATGAAGGGAATCCTTCAAAAGAGCACATTTACATATCTGATTAACTTTTGATTAATTGTTTCCTTGCACACGTGTCAAGCAATTATATATGCCGTATAGCTTTACTGTGATCTGATTGGTCAATAATAACACACACCCTTGACACACCCTTTACGCACCTGGTATTCCAAAACACTGTTAAATTCCTATAGCGACAATCACTGGGTGATGCAATCTTAAATCTCTAAATGGATTCCAAGTCAAGAAAAGTCACGCAGTACACCTATTGAAACACATTAAATATCTGTTTAGTAAAATGAAGAAGAAAATAAGTTACAAATATAAGGAAGCAGCGCTATGTTGGTTGGTATTGAAGGTAATACTAGTAAGTTATTCAGTCAGATTGTGTATAGCCAAGGAAAAGAATGAAAAGCTACACCTTATCCCCCTTGGCGGGCCTCTTCGATACCATTTGTAACCTCTTTTCCCCATTCATATTATCCTGTTGCAGACGAATAGAATGATAGTTTGTAATCGTAAGTTCTAGCTGGCCAAATAAGGATCACGTAAACATCAGTAGCGTTGTTGATGTGACTAGTTCTACGCTTAAGGGGACAGTTGGACATTTAAAACCTGTAGTCCGAAATTTTTTTTTCCACTTCGTTGTAATCGTAAGCATTTCAACAATGTCATACCCCGCAAATCTTCGAGCCATGGGCCACCTCAGTTACGTCCATTGTAGTGACATGTACTTTATATTATAGTTTTAACAATCCGTCTGTCCCAGTACAATCACGTCTGCCACATGTGTTTTCTGCTAACTTTTAAATGGCTTTAGGTATTACAATAAAATTTGGTGTTTTTGACGTTTTCCAGCAGAGTTGGTGCTCCCTGTTGGACTTAAAACTCTGCCTTTGGGTTACGTTTCCGAGGAAATATTTAAAATCAAATTTGTTTTTACGTTCGATGTTCACTTTTTCTTGAAATTGTAGGAGTTATTGCTGTCTTTGAACCTGATGTGTATCGTACAAATTGCGTTCAATACTTTCTGGAGGATTTACAACATTTAAACCAAATCTTTATATCGAAGTGACTTGGGTATGGTTTTTGTCCTCTGACCTTTGATACTGAAAAGTTAGAATGTTATGGAGTTAGGACTTTAGCCCATTTCATGCAGACGTCGGTGAACTTCGTAATTTGCTCGGAATTTTGATCACGTGGCGGGTGGTCAGCTGACCGTAATAGGTGGTGGGTAAACTATGGCTAACGCTTCAGGATCAACTTCTGTAACTACTTCAACATCGTTTATCGAGTTGAAAATGCATATTCAACAGCGATGCTACCGCAGATATTGACGAAATTTAATATTGGAACCATCCTGTTTTATTGTCTGGAAACCAGGGCGGATTTCAAACCCATACGAGAGAGTAGCTTTGAGCTGTTTACATCTGGACATGTACATGTAAGTAAGGAAACGGTGTCGAAGTAAGCACATTTAATCCTGACAGTCAAAGAGCAAGTTGTTCAAACTATTTCTGTTCATCCGAAACGTCGCTATAATAAAATGCGTTTCATATTAGTTTATCAATGTGGATACTTTACATATAAATTTCAATCATTTAATTAATTTTATTTCTGAAATATTTCTAAACAACAATGGACGCCATTTTGTTCAGTACATGTACCCACCAGCGTTTGATTGGCTGGAGTATAAAGTAACTCGGGAGGTTATTCGGATAATTACGGAGCAACTCGGTTAAATTTGGTATGAAATGGGCTTTTCTAGAACCTTTCCTTAGCATTATATGGAGATCACGTGGACAGTTTATCATATACAAAAATGTCACTTTCATTTGAATAATTCATTTTTCGGCACATGATGAGCTAAGTGGCCGGATTTCACAGATTAAGTTTGCTTCCTCAAACCATTAGGACAGAAACGGATTTCACGGATTAAGTATGCTTCCTCAAACCATTGTTATAACAAGGTGAATTTTGGAAGACAGAAAGAAAATGAAAGGTGTCAATTGGATGTACTCATTGTGAAATTATTAAATTACCCCATTTTTCCATTTTAAAGCGTGGCATGTTGAAATATATGGTTACACTGTATTGTCTCTGGATAAGTGGGCTTGTCAGCTTTACCAGATCTGATTGGTCCGTGAGACACACCTCCAGATACACATCTGACTGACGCACGTTAGAATAAAAAAAAGAAAGAAAAAAAAAAGCTGGATGATGCAATATTCAGCTATTGAAGTGTAAATACATGCATGTCACTCAGTTCGTATTGAATATAGGCCAGTAGAACGAATTATATATATATATCCTTGATCTACAGACAGGTTTACACATGTTTGGAATTTCAAAGAGAATTCCTACAAGACCTTTGTAAATTTTTACATGTATCTGGTTTCTTTCAAGTTCTGTCGATGCACGAAATGCTTGGCACTAATACTTTTCTTGCATTTAAAAATGTTACATTTTGATCGTTTTAGAAGATGGGGGAGAGAAAGAAAATGAAAGGGATATAGATAAAACGAAAGATTCAGAAATATAAGAAAAGAAAATAAAATAAAAAGAAACAAATCTTATGTTTTTAAAGATCTTTTTTATAAAGAGAAGTATTTTTCATTCCGGTGGCCGAGTGGTCTAAAGCGCTCTCCGTTACGGATCACTGCCATCTCACCTCTGTCTGCGTTTGTTCGAGTCTCGGATTCAGCCAATGTGGGTATGTGAGAAAGCTTGCCAGTAGCTTCTCGTTGGTCGGTGGTTCTTTCTGGGGATTTTCCCGGGTTCTTCCTCCACCATTATTGCTGGCCGCCATGTATTGCCTATCGTGAGCTGAAAAGAGCATTAAACCCTACAACAACAACAACAACAATAACAACAACATTTTTCATTCCTGAAAAATTTGATAGTTTCACTTTAAGAACTGAAATGCATCGAAGATTGTCTCTTATACGAATTACGTTTATCAAAGACGTGTATGCTTTATTAAAAAGATTTCTGAAAAAGTAATTACATGAATATATCTTTCTCTTAATGTCATAACAGTAAAACAAATCTCTTACTTGCGTAATTAGTAATATCAGACATGTTAATTTACTTAGAAAAGGACATAAAATGGCCGAACAACATGAAACACAGTTTCCAGATTAATTTGACAACATCCAGTTAATTGGCGCTGCATATAAAACAGAAAGGAACTAGAACTGGGAAGTCTAATATTAATTACGTTTACTATTATTTACTAGTCCCACACTACTGCGGTTCCCTAAAGGTAAGATGGTAATATGTATAAAATAGGTTATAGACGGTCAAGTTTTGAAGCTTCGTTTACAGGTATACGAAATAAAACTACAGGTAAAAAATAAACATTCCTTAAACATAGAATTTGTTGGATTCCTCATTCATTTAAAAAGTCCACGATATTATTTGATGGTACATTCAGAAAGCTGAATTGTGATATTTTGAGTGGTCACTGAATTGTGATAGTTTGAGCGGTCACTGAGTTATGATAGTTGAGTGGTCACTATATTGTAGTTTGCGCGGTCATTGAATTATGATAGTTTGAGTGGTCACTGAATTGTGATCTTTTGAGTGGTCATGGAATTAAGATATTTTTATTGGTCACTGTAGATAAGTTGTGTCGTCAGGTAAGGAATACATAGTTTTGATTTGACCTACTTCCTTTTTGCAGAATCAAATGTAAACTGTAAACGTACATATTGCAAAGTCATTCCCCACCCAATCTTCATCGTGAACTTGACTTAGGAAAGAATATAACACCGTGTGCGCTGCTGCAGTCTATACCTTTCTGCGGCAAACTCTTTTTAGAAGCAAAGCGATCCAGTGTTTGGCATCTATAGTTAATCATGGTCTCTCCTCAACACCCACCCCTCTCCCTGGATCCTTCTTATCCATAGTTAAATCTGGTTATGTACCGGGACAGTGTTGTCGAACAAGGGTTTAAAGTTCGTGTTGAGTCTTTTAAAAGTTACTAATCCTAAATGAAATTCCTATGTAGTTAGTTGAATTTGTAAGTATTAAACAAAAGTTCAGAGTAGACTAGTATTCATATAGAGATGGGAAGCATTTGAAGTACTTTTATGTGTGTGTGTGTGTGCGAATGCGTATCGGTGTGTGTGCATGTGTATGAGAGAGAGAGAGAGAGAGAGAGAGAGAGAGAGAGAGATCAAATATTATAGCTGAAGTAAATTTCTTTCAAATATATGTTGTTTACGTGGATCTACGGCTGGAAATGCGATTTGGACTAGGTAGCCCTAGTAGGATATTTCTGTCAGGTTATATTTCAGGAGATTTTTGAAAGTAATTACCGACATCTGGTAAAGGTGATTTTTGAAGGTAATTACCGACATCTGGTAAAGGTGATTCAGTATATCCTGATCATTTGATTTTAGATCCTGGTTCATAAAAAGAATTTTTCCAGGAAGATATTTACCTTGAACTCTTACCAAGATTGTATGGCCACTTCAACATAGTACCAGTTAAGTTTTAAGGATCTTGTTAAATTAAAATTCCACTTCATGCTTGACATTACCCATGTCATAGTTGGTGTGTAATTTTCATTGGCTGTTTAGGACACACCTGCCATGTTCTAGTTTGTGAAAATTCGTATCTTCTAATGGTAAAACGTATTTTTTATATCCGTTAAGTTTTCGATTTTTGTTAAGAGTTAGTCCAAGCCAGAGCTGTTGATCACGTGTGATTTTTTTTTAAATTTATTTTTTTATTGCAAGGTTCATCCGTTGTTTTTGTTGGTGTTATTATTATTATTATTACCTTTCTGTGTTGTTGGATTTTGGTATGCTGATTTGTTGATAGCCACCCAGAAGCAGATCGAATTTATCATATTTTAGCTGAGTTATGGTCCTTGATTGCCCGTACCTCCTAGATTTTCGATTCCGCAATCTTTCCTTCCCAGTTGATTGTTGGATTTGAACCAACTTTTTGCACGTAACTCTGTATTTTAATCTACTTTGAAGGAGTTTGATTTTTGCACGTAACTCTAATTAAAGAGTGTATGCAGCTTTTTGCATGCATTGACATACTATCATACATGCTGGTTTTGATTTTAAGAAAATAATAAATATCTCCCTTACAACCCAGGTTTTGATACAGATGACCTGTCACGTGATCAGATTACATAATGAGCGAAAGAACTGGCTGCACACTACAATAAAATCTGATATACTTCTTGTCCATATTCCTTCAAGCATCATATCTGTTGAAAGATTATTGAATGTACCGAATTCTAAGAATATTCAGTTTATGGCTTGCTTCAAGCATCATATGTGTCGAAAGATTATTGAATGTACCGAATTCTAAGAATATTCACTTTCTGGCTTGCTTCAATGCATCGTCAGAAATGGGTGAACCCGGAGCTTTCTAAAATATTTTTGGTAAAATAAATTTTTTTCGGAATTTGTTCTGGTCTGAAAAAGTAATATAAAAGCTGAAAAACCCAACGAAAAGCTTAACATAATTTGACCATTTTTACATAAATAATCTCGCGATAAACGCCTTCCAGTTTTGGAGGAATGGTGTCGATGTGCTGTCACATATTGATGAAGATAAAAAATAAATTGAAACATTCTTACGTTCCTTTCGTAACATTTATAGTGTACACCATTGGAATATATTTCTGGAGAATGCCATCTGACGATTCTGATTCCCGTTCCTTTGATTAGATATCAAGCGCATGAGCAGTCGGGCGTATTTGTGTATTGCATATACAATATTGACCTTGACGTGTCATTTTGCAATAGTAATACTGTGTTGTCCGGCACGTCGATAGAACACAGAACATCTATTGAACTGCAGCCTCTTTTGTCTCCACAAAATGTACGTCATAACAGCAACCTTGTAGTGTCCAATGGGGATTTTGATAAATATTTTGTAGAATTCATTCTATTGAAAAGTAATTTTGAAAAAATCCATTAAAATCACATCATTTTCCATATATGTGATATCAGATTAGTAGAATGACAAGTTTTTATTTTCCAACATTTTGTAATAAAGGAGGTTAATTTAAATTTTAAAAAGTATCAATATTCAATTTTGGCTTAGAAGAGCAGTAAGGTATTTAAGTCATATATCGATAAAATAGTTAAATTCTTAAAAATAAAAAGTTGACTTTGTAAATCATGTTTTGAATAATATTGTTTTGCTTTTATTTCTTTTTTTTAAATGTAAAAAAAAAGTTTATTTATTTTCATTTTTTCGAGTATTGCCATGTGTATGGAGTATCTGATAGCAACAAAGATGGCAGCTATGAAACTACTAACCACGTTTTTTTGCTTCAACGGGATTGGCTGGCTTAATTATTAGAAAAAAAGTAATGTAATTTAGATCCAAAATTTCACAATATATTTCTCAGGGAGTAAACATTTGAGAGTTAATTTTCCCTCTTTTAAGCCCAGTTGTGTACCGCCCACATCCTTATTGATCAGTCTATATATGCAATGGGATAGGAGTGGTGTTTGCAAACACAAACGATTCAGCTTGATAGAAAACGTATCGGAGACTCAATACATCTACTTAATTTTAAAATGGAACATAACGAAGACGTATTTGAAAATGGCTTGGTTTATAAACCTACTGTGAAAGCTAATGGTGTGAATGGAGACATCAGTTCTAAACCACAACAGAATGGCTATGTACAGGACAAGGTCTGTAATTCTATTGATTTCTTGTAACTCTGCGAACATCTCTAATTATCAAGCCTTAGCATCTTTGTACATGATGTTTTCTCTGTTTTATCTTATCAAGCATAAATTTGATATGTGATCCTTCAAATAATTTTTTAAAATATCTTTAGATAATTTTCAGAGCTTATGTTTTTTAAGAAAAGAAGATATCTGGTTTCTGCAAAGAAGCCATAGCCCATTTCATACTGAATTTAATCGAGTTAATCGGTAATTATCCGAATAACCTCCCGAGTTACTTTATACTCCAGCCAATCAAACGCTGGTGGGTACATGTACATAATAAAATGGCGTCCATTGTCGTTTAGAAATATTTCAAAAATAAAATTAACTAAATGATGGAAATTTATATGTAAATTATCCACAGACTTTCAAAAATAAATCGGATAAACTCATATGAAACTCATTTTATTAAAGTGACGTTTCGGATGCACATAAATAGTTTAAACAACTTGCTCTTTGATTGCCAGGATTAAATTTGTTTACTTCGACACTGTTTCCTTCCTTACATGTCCAGATGTAAACAGCTCAAAGCTACTCTCTCGTATGGGTTTGAAATCCGCCCTGGTTTCCAGACAATAAAACAGGATGGTTCCAATATTAAATTTCGTCAATATCTGCGGCAGCATCGCTGTTGTATATGCATTTTTCAACTCGATAAACGATGTTGAAGTAGTTACATAAGTTGATGCTGACGCTGAAGCGTTAGTCATATTTTGCCCACCACTTATTACAGTCAGCTGACCACCCGCCACGTGATAAAATTCCGAGCAAATTACGAAGTTCACCGAAGTCTGCATGAAATGGACTATAGATCAGAAAGAAAACAATTCGACCCATTTTGTTGCAGTTCAGTTTGTAGTATTTTGTCCTTTGATTGTCGCTGCCTTAAAAAGATTTCCATTTAGTTGCCTCCCATTTGACAGCGTTATGGACCTATGAAAGGGCCATCATTTAGTTTTTTGTGTGTATGTGTGTGTGATTTGGATTTTTAACGTAGCTTTAACAATTTTTCAGTCATATGATATCACTACGATGTCTGCAGTGTGACAGTTTATAGTGATGTCTAGCACTGGGGCATCATGCCCCAGACATATAGCATATGTCCCACCCAGTCACATTATCCTGACACCAGACCGACCAGTCCTAACACTAACTTCTTAATGCTGATCGCCAAGCCAGGTAGCTGTAAGTCTTTGGCATTACTCGGCCCCACGACCTTCCGCATCCGAGGTGGACGCTCTAACCACTAGGCCACCGGAGCAGTCATTTTGTTTTAAATAAGTCTTTTGTTATCTTATTGAATTACGCGTGCTTTACCGAGATTCGAACTGTTTTTTTTTTGTTGTTTTTTTTTTGTGTACGCATTATATTTCTGCGCATCTTCATGTACGAACCGGGGATAGCACTTTCTGCGCTTTCTGGTGTATGTTTGTAAAGTACTTGTCTATATTAATTTCAGCATGCCCTAATTTCTGACAACGGAATCCGGTGTGACCGTTTGTACTAGATGAGTGTTAATAACTGGGTCACCTTTCAGTTGTGTCTGTTATACACGAATGCTCTCAGCGAGAGAGAGAGAGAGAGTATTTTCGCTATTATTCATTCAATAATTGGAATTTAACAGCTTGCACTATGGAGTTGACTACACTTTTAGTAAAGGCACTCGTGGGAACCCGGATGGGCGAGTGGTCTAAGGCGATTGCCTTCAGAGATCACCGACATGCCACCTCTGTTCGAGTCTCTGGCTCGGCCAGCATGGGTATGTGAGAAAGTTTGTCAGTAGCTTCGCGTGGGGCCGTCATGTATTGCCTATCATTTTTGCTGAAGATTGGTGTTATGCCCACAACAACAGCCACTCGAGATCAGTTGGTGTAAATATCGTAAGCTAGTGTAAGGTGTTGCGTAGGTGTTGAAGAGGCTTTTGAATCTTAAACGTAATAGGGTGTAATGGCTTTTACCATGCAGTATACAAATTAAGTTCATTAAGTCAAATGAACAAAGGCGTAACCGAACGACATTGACGTACATTTTAACTACGCGTGAACATTTTGTAGTAGTTGAATCAGTGATTGACGTAACTGATAGCCATTATGAAAATCTTGTTATTACTACTTCTCTTTAACAAAAGTCATATCGACATGAGATTTCCACCAGAATATTTCTTATAATTAATGTCTTGTTGGTTCCAGATGAAAATGGTGCTGATTTTATTTCCAGTTTGGCCCCTATGACGGCCATAATGAAAATCTTGTTGTCGCAACCCCGTCTGAATGGATGACATTATCGACATGAGGCTTTGACCATAAAGACTTCTTATGATATTTTCTTGGCCTTATATTAAAACTGTTCAATTATTAAGTCAAGATGGCATGTTAAAAATCTTGATAATAATAATAATAATGAGGACTTTGTATAGCGCCTAATCTTTAGAAGCTCAAAGCGGTTGACAACATTAGAAAACACCTATAAGATAAGAAACATAATAATATAATTACAAAAACAAACAACACGAAATTAGTAAAACATTAAAAAAATGAAAAAATATTGCTACCTTTTCTGAATGGAAGCTCATTATGACACGGAGTTTTGCAACAAAAAATTCTAATGGTGTCAAGTTGATCTTAAATGAAAAAGCTGCTGATCTGACATTTACTATTGCCACCATAGTGGTCAATTTGAAAATATTGTTATTACTCAAGAATATCAGAGATGGTTTCAGTACTCAGCGGTGACGTCTTGGATTTATCGACATTTTGTTCGGCCAGTAGAACGTGAAGGGTCACGTATTTTCACGTTCCTTTAGCAGTGTTTGAAATTTGTGTAAATGTTTGAACTAATTAGACGATTTGTTCAGCAGTGGTGGTGGTGGTGGTTGTGGCTTATTTCTGTTGCAAAGATGATCTAGTGTTGTGTAAAATGCAGTAGTAATTAGAAGACACTGCTTACTCAATAGGTCGTGTTACAAAACCCTCGGGGCCCCGAGTGGGCGAGTGGTCTAAAATACTCTCTGTTACGGATCACTGCCATCTCACCTCTGCTTGGATTCGAGTCTCCGATTCGGCTAAATTGGGTATGTGAGAAAGCTTGCCAGTAGCTTCTCGTGGGTCGGTGGTTCTTTCCGGGGTTTTCCCGGGTTCTTCCTCCATCCCGGGTTCTTCCTCCACCATTAATACTGGCCGCCATGTATAACCTATCGTGTACTGAAAAATGGCGTTAAACCCAACAACAACAATAACAAAACCCTCAGGCAACTATTTAAAAATGTCTTCATTCCAATTTGTTGAAAATTGTTCTAAACTTGGCAGAGAACGTAGAAAGAAGTTACGGGGTATATCAAGTGACACATGAGGGTCAAAGCCACACCATCAAGTCGGTAACCTCTGGCACTGACTGGATTACACATTCTTTAAAAATACTTTCAACATGGAAGAATCTCCCCATTAGATACACATGGTTATAATCAGTTTGGAATATCATGTTTAATCGTTCCTTTCTTAAAATTATTTTTTGCTCCTAATAAGCATACCGCAAATCTTTTCAGACTGGTGAAAACGAAGCTGGGTGGACCTTCTGGCTGGTATTTAGCGTCGTTGTCGCCGTCTTCGGAAATTCATTCCTGTACGGATATAATATCGGCGTAGTTAACTCCCCTGCTAAGGTAGGTGATATATAAAATATAGCACAGTTTTAAGGTCATTATCCTAAGATATCAGGGATGTGAAACTCATTTTGGTAATAACAATGGTATATATGATCAGATAATCTCTTCGTTTTTATGGCTCGTTTATAATGCTTGTCTGTTTTCCTTCATATTAATACAAAGTTGTACCTCGCAATGAGGGCTGTTTAGTTGATGAAAGGGCTCCAATGGTTATACTTGGTAAGGCAAGTACTAGTATTTGCATGACTAATCAGTGGTTAAGTATAGTATGATAGAAGCATGGATGACCAATCAATGGTTAAGTGTAATGTGATAAATGCATGGATGATCAATCCAGTGATTAAGTTTAATGTGATAAATGCATGGGTGACCAATGCATAATTAAGTGTGGTGTGAAATTAGCATGTGTTGGTAATCAGTTAAGTGTAGTATGATACAAGCATTTGTGGGTAATATGTTAAGTGTAATATGAGAGAAGTACAGGTGGGCAATAAGTAGTTGTTTGGTGTGGTAAAAGCATAGGTGGCTAATCAGTGGTAAAATATCATGTGGTAAGACCATGTGTGGCTGATTAGTAGTAAAAATGTGAGTGGAGAATGGGTGGTAAATTGTAGTGTGAGCGAAGGGTTGGTTATCAGCCTTTGGTTAAATATTGAATAATAGAAGGGTTGGTTGGGTAATGAGTGGTTAGGTATGGTATAAGAGAGTCAGCTGGGTGATGAGTGGTTATATATAATGTGAAAGAAGTGTTGGTTAGATAATGAGTGGTTAGGTATAGTATAATAGAATAGTTGGTTGGGTAATGGTGGATTAGGTATAGTTGATTGAAGGTTTGGTTGGGTAATGGTTGATTATTTATAGTTTATTGAAGGGTTGGCTGGGTAATGGTTGATTAGGTATAGTTTATTGAAGGGTTGGCTGGGTAGTGGTTGATTAGATATAGTTTATTTAAGGGTTGGTTGGGTAATGGTAAATTAGGTATAGTTTATTTAAGGGTTGGATAGGTATTGGGTGATAATGTATAGTTTATTGATGGGTTGGCCAGGTAATAGTTGATTAGATATAGTTTATTGAAGGGGTGGCTGGGTAAAGGTTGATTAGGTATAGCTTATTGAAGGGTTGGTTGGGTAATGGTAAATTAGGTATAGTTTATTTAAGGGTTGTATGGGTATTGGTTGATTAGGTATAGTAAATTGAAGGTTTGGCTGGGTAATGGTTGATCAGATATAGTCTCTTGAAGGGGTGGCTGGGTAATGGTTGATTAGATATAGTGTATTGAAGGGTTGATTGGGTAATGGTAAATTAGGTATAGTTAGTTTATTGAAGGGTTGTCTGGGTAACATTTGATTAGGTATAGTTTGTAGAAGGGTTGGTTGGATAATGGTTGATTAGGTATAGCTAATTGAAGGGTTGGTTTGGTAATGGTAAATTAGGTATAGTTTATTAAGGGTTTTGGGGGTAATGGTTGATTAGGTACAGTTTATTGAAGGATTGGTTGTGTAACAGTTGATTAGGTGTACTTTATTAAGGGTTGGTTGGGTAATAGTAAATTAGATATAGTTTATTGAAAGGTTGACTGGGTAATGGTTGATTAGGTATAGTTTATTGAATGGTTGACTGTGTAATGGTTGATTAGGTTTAGTTTATTGAAGGGTTGGTTGTGTAACAGTTGATTAGGTATAATTTATTGAAGGGTTGGTTGTGTAACAGTTGATTAGGTATGATTTATTGAAGGGTTGGTTGTGTAACAGTTGATTAGGTATAATTTATTGATGGGTTGGTTGGGTAATGGTTGATTAGATATAGTTTATTGAAGATTTGGCTGGGTAATGGTTGATTAGATATAGCTTATTGAATGGTTGGCTGGGTAATGGTTGATTAGATATAGTTTATTGAAGGGTTGGCTTGGGCAACAGTTGATTAGGTATAGTTTAATGAAGGGTTGGTTGGATAATAGTTGATTAGATATAGTTTATTGAAAGGTTGGTTGGGTAATGGTTGGTTAGGTATTGTTTGAATAGTTCAGAGAGTAATTAATTCGCTGGAGCAAAGGCTATACAGTAGATTGATAGATATACTGATAGGTACATACATGTGAATTGCTGAATAACCAAAACCAGTTTGTTTTCATTCTCACACTCATATAGTAATGCAAACCAAGTACGTACACTAATAATGTCATTATCTTATGATGTCTTTATTATACTAACTGCATAGTTCACACTTTTCATCAAAGGAAGATAATGTCATTTTAGAGTGATAACTAAGATGCTGCATTACCAACTGTTCTAACTTTACTTTGTTCACCTTCACAGATTATCCAAGATTTCTACGGTGAGGTTTATGCAGAAAGAAATGGAATTAAACCAGATAATACTCCCATCCTCTCGTCATCCAGTAATGTATCTACAACCACAATTACTATTGTCATTGGTAGTCCAGGCCAAAATAATACAGGTTATGATGTTGATTCAGCAAAAGCTCACAATGGCTCAAAACCATCCGTAGAAAAAGGGGGCAGTGTGGATGACAATTTCCTGGATCTGATGTGGTCCATCACAGTTGCCATCTTTGTCTTGTTTGGAATGGTTGGTGCATTTGCCTCTGGAAAAATTGCTGATTTCTTTGGAAGGTTTGTAATTCAGAATCATGAAATATTTCACACCTTTGCAGGGTTTCAAATTTAGTATTTAGTAACATATTTAAATGGTTTTGAGAGTATATAAATTTCATTAAACTAACCAAGAAGTATTACCCCAAACTAAGTTGAATTATGACACTCTAGGATTTTGGAAAATAATCTGTTTTATAGTATATCTGAGCCTTGATTTAACTTTACAGTTTTAATAATAATTGTAATGCCATTTAATTGAGTAGGAGTCATCTATGTGTTGATATTTTTTATCTCTTAAGAATAGTCACTTAACAAGATACATACATGTAATTTGAATTGGCAGATTTTGCCTGAATTCAGCTAAACCATCTTGGGTTAGATAAGTATGTGCTAATTATTTTCAATTTTTATTTATACTTTTCTTAGAAAGCGTGGTATGATTATCATCACCTTCATTATGTTTCTTGCTGCCGTCTTTGGTGCGATCCCCAAAGCTGTCAGATCTCCGGAATGTCTCATCGTGTCGAGAGCATTTGTTGGACTTCACTGTGGTATGTATGCAAACTTAATGATTTGGGAGCAGAGTGTAAAAATCATGTTTTTCCATTTTTTTTTAAAAATAGCTTTTTCATTTTGTTCTTCCTTGACGGTACCCTTTATGTACAACTGTTTATACTCGATGATGGATTCATTTGAAACCTATATGTATAAATATTTGCATCCTCCATTGGTTGTTATCTAATAAATATGGTTTTTCAGAGATAAATCTTATGGTAACCCTTTTCCACCAACTTCTGTAGCAGGGGCAGTGAATAGCAATCAGCCACTACCTACTTTAGCAGAGGCAGTGAATAGCTATCAGCCACCAACTGCTGTAGAAGGGGCAGTGAATAACTATCAGCCACCAACTGCTGTAGTAGGGGCAGTGAATTGCTATCAGCCACCAAGTGCTGTAGCAGGGCCAGTGAAAAGCTATCAGCCACCTACTGTAGTAGCAGGGGCTGTGAATAACCATTAGACTCCAACTGTTGTAGATGCGGCATTGAATTAATATTAGCTATTAACAGCTCGGTGGTAGTTAATTGACTGTAGCACGAGGCATTGAATAGCTATCAGCCACCAGCTGCTGTAGCAGGGTCAGTGAATTGCCATTACCCACCAACTACTGTGGCAGGGTCAGTGAATTGCCATTACCCACCAATTACTGTAGCAGGAGTATTCAATTGTTGTTAGATCATTAAACAACTGTTATAGAAGCATAATCGTTCTGTTGGCCACCAACTGTTATGGCATCAGCAGTGAATTGCTGTTAGATCTTTGAACAAGTAAGCAGTGGTAGTGAATTGCTATTGGATCTTTGACCATCTATGGTAGCATCAGCAGTGAATTGCTACTGGATCTTTGAGCAATTAAGCATTGACAGTGAATTGCTATTGGATCTCTGACTAAATCCAATAGCAGCCACAGTGAATTGATATTGGATCTTTGACTAACTCTGATAGCAGTGGTAGTGAATTGCTATTGGGTTTTTGACCAACCAAGTAATGGCAGGAAATTGCTGTTGGATATTTGGCTAACTCTGATAGCAGCCACAGTGAATTGTTATTGGATCTTTGACTAACTGTGATAGCAGTGGTAGTGAATTGCTATTGGGTTTTTGACCAATTAAGAAGTGGCAGTAAATTCTATTGGATCTTTGACTAACTCTGATAGCAGCCATGGGGAATTTCTGTTGGACCTTTAAAAGATTCAGATAAATGATAGTTATATTTTTTTAAAACTGAAAATTGGTATAGTTTTAAAAATCTTGACAAGCAACTTCTTTACCCAAATCGTTTTGGTACAACTTACCTTTAGCATACAAAATTGTCATTAAAGATTTACATACATTTTCTGAAATGGTTTATCCCGATTTTACATTTCTTAACTATGCTGGTCATACTTTTACTGTATTGGAATTGTATTTTGTTCCAGATCTTTGTGAAAGTGGAGAAAATATAAAACAGTAACATATCAATGCAATGTAACTCTGCAATATAACTGTGCAATGTAACTATGATGGCAGTAACATATACTAGCAACATAACGGTGATGACAATTAATAGCAAATCATAACAGTATAATTTAATGACAGTAACAAATCCAAGCAATATAACTACCATAGTACATAAAACATTTCATGTTAGACACTGACTTGTGTACATACTGTTTTAGATCTTGCCAATAACTTTGTCGAGTTTTCTCTTACCTTGCAGGTATAAACATCAGCTTGGCCTCACTTTATCTGGCAGAGATTTCCCCAAAGAAAATCCGTGGAGCTGTAGGGACATTCCATCAGCTGTTTATCACCATTGGAATCCTTTGGTCCATGATCCTAGGTCTCCCTGGTTTCTCAGGTAACAAAAGTAACGTTATGCCTTACCTGTAGAGCTTGTAAAAAATGTCAGGCATTGCAGATCCAGTTAAGCATCTGTGTTTATTTCTACATTGTAGACCCAGATTTGCCAGTGATGTTTATATTTATTCTTTATACACTCTGATCTGCCTGAGAGATCTGTTTATTTTTACATTGTATAGTCAAATGTACCCGAGTAATCCATGTTGACTTCTGTTGTGCTTTGGGCTTGATGACAAATAATATTCTAGTGTGGCATTTAGATTTAGGGCCAAAAAATATTTAACACAAATAGATTGGTAATGTTTATTTCAAAGATTTTCAAATCATAATTCAGATGTGTCTGTTATTTATATTTATGACAAAATAAAAAGTACATGTAACAATTACATTGCTGATTGTTATGACAGCAACATGTACAAATTTATCTGTGTGGGAGATACAATTTACATATTAAATCATCATCGAAAATGTTGCCAAAGTTGAATGTCATGCCCTCAAATTGATGTCATTTTTTCTTTAGACTAACATGTTGTTTATATGTCTGTATCAAGGTATGGTACTATCATGTTGTAGTACTGTTCATAAGAACCATAATAGTGATCTGTGTTATACTGGTATGCAGTGATCTGTGTTATACCAGTATGCATTAATCTGTTATATTGGTATGCAGTGATCTGGGTTATACAGGTATGTATTAATCTGTTATATTAGTATGCAGTGATCTTTGTTATACCAATATGCAGTTATGCATGTTATACCAGTATGTAGTAATCTGTCTTATAACAGCATGTGTGGAAGAATTACAGTGAGGGCTGTTCTAACAAGGGTGTGTCATAATAGTAAATACAAGCACATAAAATGTATTTGATACTTTGAAATCATGATATTAATGACTGTCATTATCCAAACACTTAGGTGAAGTAATCCACTAGTAATCAGATTCTGATCAAAATCAGGGTCAACTTGTCTCCATGATGATGGAGATGTTCTTGATTTGAATCAGATTGTTAACAATAATAAAATCAAGTTTATAAAATTTAATAGTATCCATAATTTTGCCAGCATTATGAAGGTCAGTGGTATACTGAGGGGTGTTGTAGTGAGGGACCAGTATTTCAAACAGTTGACAATAGTGACCCATTGTTTGATGCTCAGGTAGATGATTGTGTAGCTTTTCACTCTAATGTGAACTGCTGACACTGTGTGATAATAGATCTGACCCTATGCCTTGGTACATTTAGAAATATGGTTACTTTTTTTAATTGTTAAAGTGCACTAATTCATGAATACACTTATTATATGGTAAAATATTTGTTTTTATAGGGTCTAAGAATATGTGGCCCTTCCTCTTTGCCTTCAATGCCATTCCTGCATTTGTGTGTCTCGTGGTCTTCCCCTTCTGTCCAGAGAGCCCCAGGTACCTGCTAATCAAGAAAAATGATGAAGATGGGGCAACAAAAGGTGAGATTAATGGTTTCAATGGCTCCACATATGTTACTATATGCAAGAACTCAAGCCCTCTATTTGATATTGATATAAGATTTAAAAAAGTAAATTATACATTGCTTCTATTCTCTTCCAGAGATTTAAAGAAATCATTTTTTTCATTAGAGACTTATGTCTAAATTTTACAGCTCAATAAAATAATGTAATGAGCAAAACAAAACCTTGCAATAGTTTTATAATTTTCATACTGTGATAAAAAAATATCCCCATGCAAGCACACAATTTTTTTTCCAAGCTGGAATCACTGAGGAAAGTAATACGCTGTATTACTGCCTATAAGAAATTATCATAAGTTTTAGCTGTGCTGGTCGTAGACCAGAAGAGCTTGTCCAGCATGTGCCATTAGCACACATTGTCCATCATATGCCATTATCACACATTATCAATTATATGCCATTAACACACATTGTCTATCATATGCCATTAGCACACGTTGTCCATCATATGCCATTAGCACACGTCCATCACATGCCATTAGCACTCATTGTCCATCTTATGCCATTATCACACATCCATCATATGCCTTTAGCACACGTCCATCATATGCCATCAGCACACATTGTCCATCATATGCCATTAGCCCACGTCCATCATATGCCATTAGCACACATCTGTCATATGCCATTAGCACATGCCCATCATATGCCTTTAGCACACGTCCATCATGTCATAAGCACATGCCCATCATATGCCATTAGCACATGTTGTCCATCATATGTCATAAGCACACACCCATCATATGCCATTAGCACATGTTGTCCATCATATGCCATTAGCACACGTCCATCATGTCATAAGCACACGCCCATCATATGCCATTAGCACACATTGTCCATCATATGCCATTAGCACACGTCCATCATGTCATAAGCACACGCCCATCATATGCCATTAGCACACATTGTCCATCATATGCCATTAGCACACGTCCATCATATGTCATAAGCACACGCCCATCATATGCCATTAGCACACGTTACTCATCACTCCTGTAGCATCACCATGAAACTTTACACATGTAACACACATTTATTCTAAGGTGTAATTGGCCCTAAATTAAAACAATGTTATTCAGATATCCAGTATGGCTTCTGAAACAGTGGCAGCAATCACCATGGTAAAAGCAATAGGTTTGATTACTACTGAATGTGTATTGCGTGTTAAGTTGACCAGAAATTACAACTATTTTTAGCTGTCTGTTAAGTCAACCAGAAATTACAACTATTTTTAGCTGTACTGGTCATAGACCAGAAGATTTACCGGATGGCCTGCCCTGTTGTCCATTGTCCATGCATCCATTAACACAAGATTGATGGATTGCCATGAAACCGCTTCACCCCAATGTCTGGTTGGTCCAAAATGAAAATGGCGCTTGGAAGGTCATACCCTCATGATTTTTTATGTCTAGTTTGTCATACATGAAAATGGTGCCTTTCAGATATCTAGTATGGTCACCAGAGAGGCCATCTTGTAATTTTTTGTATTACTACTCTCTATGATTGGAAGCTCATATCAACTTTCACTGATGGACTTTTTGTGGTTTCCTGTTGGTCTTAAATGAAAATTATGCTATCGGACATGCTGTATACATGGCTGCCATCTTGAAAATCTGATTGCTACTGCTTCTGAATGGAAAGTCATATAGACATGAGTTTTCACCAGAAGACTTGTGGTGTCTGGTTTGTCCTAAATGAAAATAGTGCAGCTTGGACATACTGTATGGCCAGCTACCATCTTCAGACTTATGTTATCGCTATTCCTCCTGAACTGAGGGTCATATCAAAGTGACTCTTCACTAAAAAGACTTCTTATGATGTCCACTTGGTCCTGGATGAACGTGGTGCTGATCTTGCTCATTTTATTCTTTTACAATTGATGGTCATAATGTTGTTGTTGTTGTTGTTGGGTTTAGCGCCATTTTTCAGCACATGATAGGCTATGTATGGCGGCCAGTATTAATGGTGGAGGAAGAACCCTGGAAAACCCCGGGAAGAACCACCGACCCACGAGAAGCTACTGGCAAGCTTTCTCACATATCCACATTGGCCGAATCCTAGACTAGAACCCACGCAGACAGAGGTGAGATGGCAGTGATCCGTAACGGAGAGCGCTTTAGACCACTCAGCCACTCGGGGCCCCACGATGGTCATAATGAAATTGGGTTTTCAAAGAAAATGTTTGTTATATATAGTTGGTCCTAAATGCAAATGGTGCCAATGTTTTGTGCTAAGTATGGCTGCCATGATGTAGTATTGCCACTCCTCTTGAATGGATGGTTATTTTGGCATGGGGTTTTCAACATGTCATATTGGCATCGGGTTTTCACCATGTCATATTGGCAAGGGGTTTTCACCATAAGTCTTCTAATGATATCTAGTTTGTCCTACATGAGAATGGTGCAGATCTTGTATCCAAATATAGCATCTTCAGCAGCTCATTTTGAAAATCTTTTCACTCAAGGATACCAGAGATGGTTTGAACACTAAGAGTTAGAAAAGAAGAAATGGTCTTATCTTTATTTCTGGAATTCTTTTCAAACAGAGCATTAGTCCCATCAAGAGTCTCTTATTATGAAAGTATTTATTTTATCAACTTTGCTTCAAATCAGCAAATGTTTTTGCCTCAGGAAATCATTTTTCTTTGACTTTTGGTAGTGGAGTTGTAACTGTGTCAAAACATGTTTCTCTAGCCTTGAGACGTCTTCGTGGCCGTATTGATGTGGAGGAGGAAATAGAAGAAATGAGAACAGAGGCCAAAAAAGCCAGTAGCATCAAGCAGTTTACTCTGAAGGAGCTGTTGACAACACCGGAGCTAAAACTTCCAATCATAGTTGCGTGCCTGATGCAGGTGGCCCAGCAGTGGTCAGGAATCAATGCTGTGAGTTGATTTAATTGGCATAAAATTAAAGTCTGTTTAATTGAAATTCAGATTGAAAAGAACCAGGTATCACAATGGATTGAAAAGCTCAATGTAATTAC
This sequence comes from Sinohyriopsis cumingii, assembly GCA_028554795.2. NCBI lineage: Eukaryota > Metazoa > Mollusca > Bivalvia > Unionida > Unionidae > Sinohyriopsis > Sinohyriopsis cumingii. Next base: position 5,249,351 of record CM068838.1, on the reverse strand, counting down.
CCCAATATGATGCCATTTTTCCTTAAAGCTGTTCATTGATAATTATCAACTTTTGTAAAACGAAGTTTTCGTTTGTAAAACAAGCCATGATATGTGTCAGTTGTAGTGCACTTTTCTAATGTAATTCAACACAAGGTGGCCCATCATGTACCAGTTGTAACCCACTGGGCTACCATAATTCAATACATGCTGTCTCAGAGCCAAGAATCAGTTAACTTATGACACAAAATCGTGACACTGGTAATGCTTAGTCTCGTTAATTAAACAATTTAAAAAGAAAATAATGTCCATTTCACCAGACCATCATATAAAGACAGTAGGATGTAAATGATCCATATTAGAACTTCTAATATGATTAAAGTATGTGAATAAACATGAAAAGAAACTGTTCACATTTATTGTCAGTTTTATATTTTTATGAATCAAATGTTCTCATCAATAATTTTATTTTACAGGTCATGTCCTACTCGACATTCATCTTTCAGCAGGCAAAAATTGAAGACAGTGCCATCCCATACGTCATTGTCGGACAAGGTGCCATCAATGTCATTGCCACAATTGTAGCTGTGAGTAGCTTAACTCAACAGAAGTATTAAAACTTATTGGAGACATGTCTTAAGTTCTTTAATTTCTTTATATTTTCTGTGAAAGCAGAAGAAAAAGAAATGGACTGAATCCTTAAAATGTGGGGTTTTTGTTTGTGATATATTTATAACTTTGGGCACGTATGTGAAGAAATCTTTGACTATAACTGTTAGTGACAGGTGAAAAAGTGGAAATGGCCCTTAAGCAGGAGAATTTACATTGGAAAATCAAAGTTTGTTGATGATGGGTATTCATGGGACCATAACTGGTCTGGAATGCTGGAAATACAACTCGTTCAAGGTTTGATGATAATGGTACATGATCACTGGTTGAAATGCATTGTTCCTTAGTAAAGTTATGCTGTGAAATGCTAGGAGGTTGGGAAATCAGGGGTCATAACTCCAGGAAAGGGTGTGAAATGCTGGAAATCAAACTGTCTTATAAGTATAATGCTGCATGCCAGATTTGGTTGAAATTTTAAAAAAAATTAAACAAAAGTTGTGCTGTTGAAACAAAAGAAAGGAGGAAGGTCAGTCAGGGGCCTTAACTCACCTAAATGATATGGTTAAATGATGAAAAAGGATTAATTCAAAACATCTTCAATATGAAGTTGCATGCCTAATTTGGTTGCAGTCCAACAAAGTTTAATAAAGCTTTGATGTGGAACTCATAGTCGGATGCCAGGCAATCAGGGAGATAATGCCTGTAAATGATACTGTGGATTGCCGGAAATTGAATTCATTCAAAGTTGTATCAATCTGAAGCCATATACCAAGTTTTGTTGAAATTCAAAAATCTTTGATGTCATCTTGCAGAATCCAATATCAGGAGGAGGGGCAATCAGGGGACATAACCCTTTTAAGGGAGACTGAAGCCCCCAAAAGACACTTGCAAATTTTTCAGACGATATTGATATGAAATTGCATCAGAATATGTTCACTGGTTCTTGAGCTGTGCTTGCTACAAGCAACACCCCATGTAAGGATACAAAGTTAATTGCTAAGGGCCATAACTATATTCAAAATGGAATTGAGAAAACAAAACCCATAATAGATGCATCTAGTTTTATGAGATAGCTTCCATGTTGAATTGCATCTAATTTAAATTACATATTAAATGGTTCCTGAATGATGCTGGTTACAATAATGGAAAAACATAAAAGGACTGTAATTCCATAAAAATTTTAATGTCATTCAGTTATTTGTAAGGGTCGCTTGGCTGAGATTGTTGCAAGAAGTGTGAATGAACAGATGGATGGACAGAAAGTGTGATTACTACAGGGTCCCTGTATCTCAATGTGAGGGCCCTAATAAAATTGCCAGTGTGTGAAATGCAATGTAGTTGGCATAGAGTGTTTCTGAGACAAATAGATGTTTTCATTTTAATACAGTAATGCGATGCTAATAGCATTATTTACAAATTGTCTCTTGGCAAAATTGTTATGTATGGCCAAATGTTTTCTTATAAACACATAAAGAGAAAACTGTGCCAACATTAGATGGATTGAGCATGTACCATATTACACTGCATATATTTAGAGTTTTACAAAAAGCAAAGATATAATGTCATTTTCTGTAGACAGAAATATGAATATATATGTTTCTCTTCACTTATAGATTCCTCTGATGGAGAAAGCTGGCAGAAGAGCTCTTTTGTTGGGGCCAATGGGTTTGATGGTGGGATCATTTGTTGTCCTCACAATTTTTCTGAACCTCCTGAACAATACTGGCATGGCAGTAAGTACACATATTTCCTTTACACATGGACCTTATTGTCTTGCCTGTAATAGCCACTTTAAAATACATAACTTGTTAGAATGTCGTGTGATCAAAGGTATCGATTCTGTTTTGAAAGATTATACATATAATTTGTATGTAAGATGTATTCTGTAGAATCCTTATGTAGCTTCAGTATAAAATGTTTTCCTTCTCAGTAATAATTTTAATTGAATCTTGTCTATTCACCTTGTTATCCCTGAAATTACGATGGAGACAGAAACGAGTTCCATTAGTCAGTTTATCCATGCATCACATTTCTGTTCCCTGAACATAACTCCAAAACCATTTAAGATATCTGTATGAGCTTGATACACATATTGGTCTAGATGTGCCTTTTGTTATTCCTAATTTTTCAGTTGAAATATTTTCAGAGTCTTTTGACCATTTGTTTCTCCATCCATCCATTCACTGTGAACACAATTGGTTTATGGGGCAGAACTCCATAACTGTTTATGATATCTTTATGAAATTTAGTGTGTATATATATATATATATATATATATATATATATATATATATATATATATATATATTAGACTATGGTGTAGATTTGACTTTTGCTATTCTCAATTCTTCAGCTTCAATACTTTTTGTTTTTGTCAGTTGATCAGTCACCCATCTATTACATTTTTTTTCTGGACATAACTCCAAAACCATTTAAAATACAGGGAAACCCTACATTAGCACAGTGGTTGATGTGCACAAGCCATTGTCATTCTATGTATCACAGACCATCATTGTGCTATGTACCACAAGTCATCATTGTGCTATGTACCACAATCCATCATTGTGCTATGTACTACAAGCCATCATTGAATACAACAGACCATGTTCCTGCTACCATATTTACTGAACATGTTGGGACACAACCATTTAAATTTTAAAGTAATTTTTTGTGCACTGTGTGTCCTAGGACATATGTTTGTTTTTGAGTCATAAGTTTTGGGACATCTGTTCAATTATAATATTGATACCTAGGTGGTAAAATGATTAATAATTGTAGGATTTAAAAATGAAATCATTCAAAACTTGCATCTCTAGTTTATAGGGAATGGATAACATAGTTCAGTGGTAAACAAATTGTTTTATGTTTGATCATACCATTAATGGTAAACAAATTGTTTTATGATTGATCATACCATTAATGGTAAACAAATTGTTTTATGATTGATCATACCATTAATGGTAAACAAATTGTTTTATGATTGATCATACCATTAATGGTAAACAAATTGTTTTATGATTTATCATACCATTAGTGGTAAACAAATTGTTTTATGATTTATCATACCATTAGTGGTAAACTAATTGCTTTATGATTGACAATACCACTAAGCCACTTGGGTCCGATGGTTTTCATTTTTTTGGTGTTTTTATAAATCATTGCCACATAATTATAACAACCTTTTGCTGTGAGATTGATTTGGAAGATTAGCAGTTACATAAATTAATTGATTTATAAATTTATTTGAGAATCTTGTAGAAACCACCACATTGTTTGATGCTTGGTTGTGTATGCCTGATGAATGAGCAAACATCTGCCAGCTGTTGTTTGAGCAATATTTGTGTTCATAATGTAAACTTAATGGCTTTATTGTTCATGGGTCAATAATAATAAGATTTATACCTATCAGCTTTCTAAATTGCTGATGTCTTTCATAAATAAGCTAAGATCAGTGTACAGTGATTGACTATTGAAAAAACTGAAATGAAATCATCTTTATTGATATAAAGAATGGCACTGTGACAAGACTGTGGTTCTACAAGAACACATCTTGATAAAATCTTGTATCAAACTTTAGTCTAATATAGTACTAAAACTGTGTATTACTTCACTAAATTGGTGAAATTATTATAAAATTTCTGAAGCCATTCCATGCATATGTTATATTTGATTCAAGTTATAACGAAGCATACAATTGTGGGGTTTCACTGTACCTCTATGAACCCTAATATACCAATTAGACTAATGGTACAGGTGTGCCCTTTGCTATTCACAGTTCTTCAGTTTAAATATTGTTAATGTCTTTGTCTGTTTGTCCATCCATTCTTTCATTTCTGGGGCCAAGCTCTGTAACTCTTTGTAGATATCTGATATATTATGCACTTATTAGACTGATGATGTACATGTACCTGTGGAAGTTTTTCAAATTTCGATATTTTTAATATTTTCATTCATAGATCAGTGCATCCATCCATCATTCACACTTTATTCTGATAGCAAAACTTCAGAATCATTTGAGATATCTTGGTGAAACTTTATACATCTATCAGACTAGTTATCTTGAAGTACATTTTGCTATTAGGAATTTTTAATTTTCAATATATTTTTTGGTCCATTAGTCTGTCCAGCCTTCCACATATTATTCACACTTTGATTTTCTGGAGTTGGGCTCCAAAAACCATTCCATGAATCTCAATGACAGTATTATAACTATGTGGCTTCCACGACATCTGTTTTAAAAAAGTGGTTGTCAGTATTCCCCTGAATGGATGATCATTATTGATGTCCATTTTGCCCTAAATGAAAATGGCTTCAAGCTGACAGCCAATACTGGTATCACAAGTGCTAATGTGAACATCTTGTTATTGCTGAAGAATATCAGAGATGGTTTCAACACTGGACTGTTTAATGAAGAAATGGTCTTATCTTGAATTCCTGGAAATTCTTTTCTTCGATTAGAGTAACAGCCCCTTCAAGGAGTTCTCAAAAATAAATAAAATCTTGTTGTGGGGGTGAAATTAACCTAGAAAATATACTACACTAATGGTCGTTAAATGCTTTACTTTGCAAGTCAGCCTACTATCACACACCAAGTTTATTTTCTTTGCTAGATACACTGTTTTAAAACAGATATTCATTGGGATCTTAAAGTTTTTATTACCTTTTTTAACTTAGGCCATTGCTACTGCCAACAGAGGCTTTGGGGACACCAATCAAAATTTATGAACATATTTTTAGTTTTTTTTCTGAAAAAAAATGTTCGCCTAGGTGTGTGCACAGGGTCATGATTTTTAGGGAACATAGGATTCAGATTCCGCTATGATTATTTGCAATGATAGAAATTATGATGATGACAGATATAATGACAGTGATTGAAATAATGACAATAATAGAAATAAATGGTCAGATATGAATACATGCTTTACTTTTCTTGCAGGACAGTCACAGTGCTTTTGCCATCGTCTGCATAATTGCCATGCTTTCTTACATAATCGGATTTGCTCTTGGACTTGGTGAGTTCACCTATGTCTCTATACTTGTAAGCTAGAGGAATATTTAGGTTATGTCTAAACAAGGCAAATAGATGGCATTTAAATTAGCTCTTGTTTGAGTAAATTCCTGCCATGGATACAGAAACCACATATTTTGCTGTCCTTATTTACTAGTCCTTATTTACCTGTGTTTACTACTTTTTAACCATTCTAAATAATAATAATAATAATAATAATAATAATAATAATGTTCATGATGGTGATAATGCATGTTACATAATAAACAGTTACCTTGCTCCCCTTTGTATGAATATGAAAAATGTTTATGTTTAAACAATTTTCAATTTTCATGGCAGGTCCAATTCCTTTCATCGTGGTATCTGAGATTTTCCGACAAGAACCTCGTGCTGCTGCCATGAGCTTCTCCCTTGCCTTCAACTGGGTCTGCAACTTTATTCTTGTGCTGACTTTCAGGTTTATTCAGGTCAGTCTGTTTGGGGATTTTGTGAAATTCTTGCACTGTAAGTTTGTTGCAAATCCTATAACATAAAATTGACCATTTTATTTTAGTTCATCTTTTAAAACAATGAGTTGAATTGTTTGTTTTTATCTCATTTTGATGGTTGATTGATAAATGTGTTGGCTGAGGGTAAACAGGAACAAAATACTGTAATATCACAAAAGCCATGTCACCTAGATTTTGGCCATATGCATGTGTATATGCGTGTGTGTGTGTGTGTTTTTCTTTTTTACTTTCTCTGTAGATTATATTTATTATCCCTAGATTATCTGATAACCAGAAATGTTTAATTGTAAGGTGATCCTGGGATGGTTCCCCGACCCAGTGGTCAACCTATTACGGGGTTAATAAAAAAAAAAAACAAAAAAAAAAAAAAAAAAAAAACATAAAATTGACCATTTTATTTTAATTCATCTTTTAAAACAATGAGTTGAATTGTTTGTTTTTATCTCATTTTGATGGTTCATTGGTGAATGTGTTGGCTCCTGCCTATTATGCTGTCCATTCTACAATCTTTCAGCACTAACTTCCATCATAATTACAAAGTCCAGATTTTTGGGAGAAATGTCATGCAAACTATTTTAAATATGTTCACCATAAGCATACATGCCAACCATTATGCTTTTGGCGTAATCAGTATGCTTTTTTCACTAAATTACACCTTGCGTGTAAATGTATATTGATTATGTGGTTTCAGTATATCGCCCTTGAAAAAAATCAATAATTTGTTTTCCCATTTTTATTTACATTCCATTAATCACACAGACTCTGTTTTAGAAAGAATGGCTTTTGCTTAGCTACAACATTAGAGTATGCTTGTATGTAGGGTTGCATGCACTTTCCCAACAGTATTATGTTCTATTTATAGCAGCAGTCCTATTTCCAAGAAACATGTTGGTTTCTACTTTCAAAAATTTTGACCTTGGATTCTATTTATAGCAGCTGTATGGCTTAGTTAGGAGAGAACAAGACTGGTTTTCTAATTTGTAATCTTTGCTTGCAGATTCTTTTTTTAAATTTGTATTTGGTACAGAACTAGTCAGTAGGTATTTGGCACCAAAAGCCAAGTCAGGTTTATTCTAGTTGATGCACGTGTTGGAGCAAAAGTGTTTTTAAAACAATTTCATAGATGAATTAGAAAAAGATGAAAAACCATTTCAAAGATAAATACATAAATTACTTAATACAATGTTCCATTCTAGGGCAGCTTCACACCTATTGCAGGCTGTGTGGAAAGGATTTTAATATTATTCATGGTGGTAAATTTTATATGGAACAACACTTGAAATTTAAAAAAGACTTGAATTTTATTTACTGAATTCTTATTATAACATGGACTATCCCTAGCGGTAGAAAACTGAGTTGGCCCTTTGTTCAAATGGATGTGTCCTGGTTACAAAATTGCAGAAAATATGCATGTGCAAGAACAAAATCATCTAATATTGTTTAGTGTTTAGCTGAAGATACTTCACTTAAAATTGCACACTCAATGCAGATCGGGTCATTTAGTAAGTGCAACAGACAGTAGTAGTGATGACTAAACGTCATACTCTGTGTAAGAGACTTTGACAACGAAAAGGCAAAGTCAGATTTGCTTGATAATGCTTTGAATAAACTTGATATTAGTTGTTAGAAGTGTATGGAGTTTTCAACTGATAATGCACGAGTTATGACTGGAATTCATAGAAAAGTTGCATTCTCTGTTTTGAAAATTGTCTGCATCAGTATACCTAACCGGTTGTCCACGTCATTTAATACACTATGCTGCAGGAAAGGCTGCCATTAAATTAGAAGGAGAATTCTTGAAGTATCAAGTTAGCATTCTACCTGACAATGTACTTCATAAGGACAGAGTTGAAAAATGGCACCTTATTTCCTAGCTAAAATAAGTGGAACTTTTAGATTTCCTCTTTTTTGTCAGGTTATGAAAGGAATATTGGTTCTTGACCATTCTAATGCTGACTGTGAGAGATTGATCAGTATTGTTAACAAAAATAAAACTGAATTCAGATCCAGGCTCAGTAACCTAGCATTTAGTGCTCTACTGGTGTGCAAAACATTCATAGTGTCAGCTTTTACAAAGTGTTTTGAAATGCAACACATGAAAATGTTGCTTTGTAATGCTAAAAGTGCTACAATGAAAACTTTAAGCAGTAATTGATGTTAAAAGACCAGAGGGGTAAATAAATAGATTTGTACATATGCTCACTGAATTTTTATCATGTTATGTGTCGATTACTCTTTATCTGCTTGGTTTACTCTTTTTATACATTTGGATTACAATTTTTCCTTGACAGGGGTTAGCATGTATGTGTAAGCCATGATAAGTAAAATTATGGATACACCATCAAATAAATGTTACAGTACATAAGCTGTGAAAATCCTTGAAATTTAGCCTGACATAATTTTAAAATTTCAAGTAATTTTTCTTTCTTTTTACAGAAAGGAATTGGAGCATACACTTATCTGATTTTCATTGTCATCCTGGTTGCTTCCATTCTCTTCATCTTCTTCTTCCTGCCAGAGACGAAAAATCGTAGTTTTGATGAGATTGCAAGTTCTATTGGCTTTCGCCACAAGAAAAAATGGCAGCCTGATGAAACTGAATTACAACCCATGGACAACCGGAAAGTTTGATGAATACCGAATTTAGCAAATATAAAACTTATGAAACTTTAAGTACTGTGAGGTCTGTTAATAGACATGCTTTGTTTAAATTCTGAATTTTTAATGGGAGTCATTTTATGTTAATGCATTTAGACTGTATCTTTGTTAACATTTATCACATCAATCGGAGTTGAACTATTACTTTCACCTTGGTTTTTAAAAAAATGTGTTAAAGGTTTTGGTTTTTAGACAACCAACGTTAGTGAAGAATATTGTGATTTTTAGGATGAATGGATTAGCTTTTTATCTGATGCACTAATACCTACATGTCATTTTGCTGTCGGGGTAATACAGCATGACGGCACAGTCAGTGCATATCTTTATTGTCTCATTTTGTTTGCATTTAAAGTACATGTCACAGTATTCATGCCCAAAATTTTAATAGATATTTTCTAAAAATTATTATATTTTTCGGTAAAAACCAAATAATCAAACTTTTTAATAGCATTCTTTATGGTTCCCAGAACTTCATTCTGAGTCATTTATATTAAATGAAACAATGTTGTGTGTTAACCAGAAAATTTCAGTGATCATTGATTACTCATTAATAGTGATGTTTTAGACAAATTTAAAGGTCATAAATATTGATATCAGCACATTTATTGAAAAACTATGTAAAGTTTTGAGTCATGGATAGCATTTTGGGGCATTAAACAGTCACATGTGACACAAATTTCACTTAATGACTATGATTCCTTTGCTTTGTCTCCCTCTCAGTCATTAAGGAAATGAAATTATTATAAGGATAAGAAGGGGCAGTTTCAGAATACAAGTACCTTTATTTTAGGAGATGGAAAATATATCAAGGCCAGAAAGAATCAAATATAAAAAATGTCAAGAGTAAGTAACGCATTATTCTTTGATCACACTACGGATATATAGTACCATTCAAAATGTTTAGGTAATTTATTACTGTTACTGGGGCCCCGAGTGGCCGAGTGGTCTAAAGCGCTCTTCGTTACGGATCACTGCCATCTCACCTCTGTCTGCGGCGGTTCGAGTCTAAGATTCAGCCAATGTGGGTATGTGAGAAAGCTTGCCAGCAGCTTCTCGTGGGTCGGTGGTTCTTTCCGGGGTTTTCTCTGGTTCTTCCTCCACCATTAATACTGGCCACCATGTATAGCCTATCATGTGCTGCAAAATGGCGTTAAAACCCCACAACAACAACAACAACAACAATTACTGTTACTGTGCCAGTTTATATAAGTATTTCATATGGTATCCAATACATCTTCCTAGTAAACTGCACATATATGATCTGTGTGATATAAGTATACTTCAGATAGATTACATTTGGTCAAACAACAAGTGTGAGAAAGTGACATGCTTTACAGAGACTATTGATGATCCAGTCTAACAAGTCAGAGAAAGCGACATGTTTTAGAGAGCGTACTGATTGTCTAGTCTAACAGGCTTATATAAGAAATGTTATTGCAATGTTTACCTCATGTTGTTATTTTTCTGTTTTTGTTGATGCGTGTAACAGTAACTTAATAATTATGGAAAGTGTTGATTTTAAAGTTTTTAACTTCGATATTGAGAAACTTTATACACAAAGATCACAGCGTACAATCGTATTTGGTGCTTGTCAATTATTGTCAGTACAGTTAAATTTTTACATAGATTGAAACTTGTCTGATCAAAGATTCAAACAAGTTTTGATTGGTTTTATTTAAAACCTTCTACACTATCAGAAAAGCCTACAATTTGTCTGTCATTTTTTATTCTCGCTGTAAGCAAACTTGTCTAAACAAGTTTAAGGGCACCTTGTTAGTGATAATAATTTCTTATAATTTCTTACATCATGCATCATTTGTAAAATGCAGTTGTTGTCATGGCACTATATTTATTATACAAGTATAACCTGTTGATGGAATTTGAATTTCACTGAGTTAGAGTACAGTATTCAGAAACACTTTTGACATCTTGATATACATTAAACATTTTAAGGGAAAAGTAATAATTTATCAAAAAAAGATGGAAAATGTCTGTCATGGTGCATTTTATTTTCTGGTTTTTAAAGTGCTTTGAGCAGTATGTAATTGTTGGTGTTTGTCGCTTTTTATGTGACAGTATTTTCAAATAGCTATTTAGATAAATTTCTTGTTCTTTATCATGCATGCAAAATAATCAGATGTGTATATAGAGAATGTAAGATCTAGTGGTTATTATCATCTGACAGTCTGTTTTCAGACACCTTACTTTGATCTGATTAATTATACCTGTTTCAGGTGATCTCTAAGGTTCTAAGCCATAAATAAGGTATGGCAGTAATAGTCATTGATGAGGGTTGGTGGTGGTTTTGGGAGTTTGCACAACACCATTTGGGTTTTCATTTTAACATATATTTGAGGTAGCTCAATAGCCAAGGTTTGTCTGGATTGAAATGAAAGTTTGGTTAATTGGACTAGTTTTACATGTTATAGATTATTAGTATAAGAGTTACTTTGATTAGAGTAAAATAGCCTTGGTTTTGCACTTAAATATATCAAATTAAATGATTCATTTTCAGTTTTTTAAAAAATATCTAAATTTCAGTAAAAATAACTACAATTAACTTTTCAAAGAAAGATGGTTATATTGTTTATTATTTTCATGCAATCTTCACATATGAAACTTGTATTTACAAGTCTTTTTAAAATTGTAATTGTCTAACTTCAGTTAATGATCTCATGCAATATATTGTTTGGGTTTCTCATTTGGAAAAAGGTCCAAATACTTTCTAGGAATTCAAATTATTTTTGTAAAGTACATGTAGTCACCTATTTTTTTATTGATGGAAATGAGCCATTGTTACAGAAATAACCTGTTACTGCTTTAAAGGGAAATCACTTTTCCAAGAGTTAAATTGTTGTTTGCTAGAGTAGCCTAATTCTGAAAGACTTTGTAGTATCCTGATGCATCTCATTTTAAATGTGACGAGTTTAGTCAGGTCTTACTTACATAGCCATAGTAGCATGTATTTTATAGACATTTACTCTGTGTTAATATGTGGAGTGTTTTGTATAGGTGTTCAGTTCATCGCATATCAAACTTATGACATGAAGCATGCTATACAATGCACAGGTTTTTCCGAGTCTCTTAATTTAAAATGACATTTTGTACATTTTCTTCCATCCAGGAAAGAATTTAAGATTAAGTCTATTTTAACACATCAGCTACCTCTGAGAGAAAATTGCAACTATAAATCTGTTGTTTTGAGGGGTTTAATGGCCTTTTAACACACGACTGTCTATGTCCTGTTTAGGAAATGGGAGCCAAGGACCTTTCTCAAAGGCAGACAAAGGCAGCTAACCTGCAAACCTTAGATTACAAGTTTTATGAGCCAAAGTTTAGAAAAAAATTCTCAGACAAGAAGCATGTGGTGATCATGTACATGTATTTTCCTGTTGAGGGCATCACCCTCCAAAAACACCGCTGCTATTAAACTTTTCAGAATGCTTAGTTACTACCACAACCAGTACACAATTACATCATTGTAAGTAATTTTATTTCAGCACCAAATGCTAAGGGGGTATCAGGTGGCCAAGTGGTCTAAGACCTTCTCCTTTACAGATAACTGACGTTTCACCTCTGTCTGCACGTGTTCGAGTCTCAGGCTCAGCCAATGTGGGTATTTGAGAAAGCTTGCCAGTAAATTCATGGGGGTTGGTGGTTTTTCTCATAGTCTTCCATGGATCTTCCTCCACCAGATAACAAAGCCACCATGTATAACTGATCATGTGCTGAAAAATGGCATTAAACCCACAACAACAACTTCAATCAAATGCTGCAGTCTTTTCTAATGTGCATATCGGTGTCAGTAAATTAGTTTAAAGTATTTCTGCAAGAAAAGAATCAAACTGACACTATGTTTTTACAATGCAGTGTATGTTTGAGTAACAGTCAAAAGCAATTCAAGTATTAAATGTTACTTGATATTGTACCATGCGCTCTTCTCAAAATTGATATACTTTTGTTTGAATATTGTTACTATTTTAGCCTTGTGCTTTTGTTTGAAAAGTGTGTTACTGTTTGAGCTTTGTGCCTTTGTTTGATCATAGGTGTGTCATGTATGACTGTTATATGTATGAATGTTGTGTTCACATAAAATGGAATTTTTTCAGTGTATGTTGGATTGGAATGTTGAATAGTAGCCTATTAAAAACCATAGAAGTAGAGACTAAACTAAGACATTGTTTTAGTGTTTGGAACATGCATATTCATTGTATATATTTATATCATACATATTTATAGTGTGTAAATGGAATAAAATCTGGTAATTCATTAGTTTTGCGTTACTTTGATCCAATTCCCAATAATAACTGAGAATGAAAACACATTTAGTTACAATTAATTTAGCTTCAAGTTGGAATAGCTCTGTTGGTTATTTAATCTTCAAACAATTTTTAGTATAGAGTTGTGATCTCTGACATGACAGCAGTGGTTTAGTTGATGTGAAGATTTGTAGAAAAGAAAAATGTGCAATGAATTCGATTTACACCTAAAGCAGTGTGTGTGTGTGTGTGATTTTAAAAAAAAATTTAGCTCTAAACTTTTTTCAGTTATATTGCTATGATGACTGCAGTGTGGCAGTTTATAGTGAGGTCTAGAACTAGCATAGAGCACAATGTCCCACCCAGTTACATTATCCTGACACCAGGCTGACCAGTCCCACCCAGTTACATTATCCTGACACCAGGCTGACCAGTCCTAACACTGTTTAATGCTGAGCACCAAGCAAGGAAGCTGCTAGTACCATTTTTATGTCTTAAATCTAATGCAGGTATTACAAGTCCGTGTTCAAGGAAGTTACAGTGTCTTACTATACCCATGGTACATAAAAGGGCAGATATTCCAAAAATGATTTTAAAAAATCTGATTAACTGTTTTAAAATGGAAATGAAAAAACCTGTGAAATCCCACAGCAATTGCATTCATAATCCTTCACTGGACTGACCAATGGGTCGTAATGGCCTGGACTTTTAATCAAAGTATGCAGTCAACTGCTATGGTGGTCTAGTGGTTAGAGCGTCTGCCTCGGAAGTGGGAGGTCATCAATTCGATCCCCAGCCAAGTCATACTAAAGACTTACAAAAATGTTACTAACAGCTGCCTCGCTAGATGCTCAGCATTAAAAGGTTTGTGTTAGGACTGGTCGGCCTGGTGTCAGGATAATGTGACTGGTGGGACATTATGCTACATGTCTGCGGCATGATGCCCCAGTGCTAGACATCACTATAAACTGCAACACTGCAGACATTGTAGCAATATGACTGATTTTTTTTTAAAGCTACGTTAAAAATCCTAATCACACACACACAAAGTATGCAGTCCTTAACTTAAATTGCTGTGTAGAAACCATTAATTGTTAAAGCTACATTAAAAATCCTAATCACACACACACAAAGTATACAGTCCTTAACTTACCATGACCCCGATCGTTAGACCCCAGCATTCAAAGCTTTTCATATAATCTTTAAATTTGATCAAGGAACTTGCATAGAAACAAAAGTTATTCAGCAAACAAAACAATATTTTAACTTCGTACATCATTTAGAACTAAAAATATTACGTAAATATGGAGTTGATTCTTTGGGGCTGGGTGGGGTGTAAAAATAATGACAGTTATTAAAGCTTACCTGTCGCTATTGTTGAGCTTACCCCTTCTACAATGAACCTTTGTCAATGCTGGATGCATCATTCAGCTGTTCTACAAGTTCTTAGAACATACCTTGAACAATGAAGGACATAAGGCAGAGAAGGCTTCTGATAGTGACAACATACCTGGTATATTCCCAAGCAGCTTTGGGGAGGAGGGAATCATTTAGACAAAAAAAGGTGTGTTTTGAGGTCCCAAGGTGTGGTCATTAAGGGTGATGAAAAAGCAAGGTTGTTCAATGGAGAATAAGCTAACTTTACATATAAGCTTATATAAAATGATTGGACATGGAAATCTGAATAAAGTAGGCAGACTAAGCATTGCCAAATATCATCACTATACAAATCTGTGCAAACACTCAAATAATCACAACAACACTTACATTAAATAAAAACATACAAGAAGTTTCTGTTTGTATAATACATTTGATGGCATAATATAGGTGTAATTAAAGGCAGTCTTTGCTATTCTCAATAGTTCTATAGGTAGTCTGAATGTAATGCAAGTGTCATTAATTTGCATCACTGCACTAAGACTGGATTGTACAGGTGTTCAAACTTCTCTAAGCAAATCCTGATAAGAGCCAAGTTGCTCTTGACCATAATGTAAGCATTTTCAGACTTGATCTGATGCAGTCTGATAATTTGAGATATGCTAGTTTTTCTAGAAAAAATGAATATTTGGGACTGACCATTTCATTGCGAGAAGGGGGCATAATATTTCCAAGTTTAATTGGGGCTTTGCAGGTAATATTGCCTCTGTCCATAACAGGTGTTAACACTTATCAACAAAAATCAACTGTGCAAACATCAGCATGTGGTGATTACTGTCTTTCAATCAATCTATTTTATGGCTAAAATCATCCTGAAAAGCATAGGTACCATAATAGTACTTTACCAATACTGAAGAGAAGCAATTTGAATGTTAAATTCGGCATATTGAAGATGTTACATACAGGTGGTGCTCCTATTTTGACGGATGTACACGTAGGAATGATGCATGTCAATATGTTGTTTGCATTAGTTGCAAAGAATTAAAAGCCATTGAATCCTCATGGTTACTGTGCTGAACAAAGTAAAATTCTGTCAGCCAGGAGTTCTGAGATTTACTTTTGCTGGACCTTGCTTGATTTGCTGATAGCTTATTGCTTCCTGAATTTCCCTTAAAAAAAATCACACTTGAACTTCAGACAACTTTGCATTGTACCAATGTTCCAGTTTTGTTTTGTTCAGAAGTACCAGGGATCTTAACAGAGACTGATTTGGAAAGGATCTTAACATGCGACTTTTTTGGAAGGGATCCTAACATGCGACTGATTTGGAAGGGATCCTAACATAGACTCATCTGGAACGGATCTTAACATGCAACTTATTTGAAAGGGCTCCTAACATAGACTGATTTGGAAGGGATCCTAACATAGACTGATTTGGAAGGGATCCTAACAGACTGATTTGGAAGGGATCTTAATAGAGACTGATTTGGAAGGGATCTTAATAGAGACTGATTTGGAAGGGATCCTAACATAGACTGATATTGAAGGGATCCTAACATAGACTGATTCAGAAGGGATCCTAACATATACTGATCTGGAAGGGATCTTAACATGCGACTTACTTGAAAGGGATCCTAACATAGACTGATTTGGAAGGGATCCTAACAGACTGTTTTGGAAGGGATCTTAATAGAGACTGATTTGGAAGGGATCTTAACAAAGACTGATTTGGAAGGGATCCTAACACAGACTGATTCGGAAGGGATCCTAACAGACTGATTTGGAAGGGATCTTAACATAGACTGATTTGGAAGGGATCCTAACATAGGCTGATTTGGAAGGGATGCTAACATAGATTGATTTGGAAGGGATCTTAAAATATGACTGATTTGGAAGGGATCCTAACATGCGACTTATTTGGAAGGGATCTTAACATATGACTGATTTGGAAGGGATCTTATCTTAACATGTGACTGATTTGGAAGGGATCTTAGCAACACTAATTGATTAGTTACAAATACAGACTGGGATCCTGACTTGGTAATTTAACAGATGCCACTCCAGGACAGACCCTGAGATTAATACATAATGTAGTATTTTTACTAATATTAGTACCTTTATTTTGTGGATGGGTACTAAAACGAACCTATATGTACCAATGGAGCATCGGGTGTGATGTTTTTGGCTGTTAAAGCTTGTATTCACAATCTTGGTTTGGAGTTGCAAAATTCAAAGGCACCATGAAAGGAAGCCACAAACTTGGATACAAACTGCACTTGAATTTATATACTATTACATAGATAAATACTTTGTTCATATTGACAAAACATCTTTTCAGTGCATTGTTATATCATAATCCACTTATGCTGACATGCAGCCTTAGTAATGTATACTGTAATACACTCAAACAGGAGGTATATTATAGGACAAAAAAATATCTTGGAACGGAACGCACAGAACAATGACGGCAAAACTGCTTCTTATATCTGAGCATGTGCAATTTTTAGTTACAGCAACAATGGCAGCTTCTAGGAGGGTACAAATGTTTATAGTTCTTTAATTAAATTCTAGACATATGTTTACATTGTTGCATAGTTCATTATTTAGAGTTTAAAATGTGTTTCCATTGCTAGACATTGCGTTACAGTTTTTGCAAGAACACATAAGTGGGGAAGAGTCCCCAGGGATCTATTCGGATGTTAGTGGTCATGTTATTTTAAGTGGAGCCTTCAGATGAAAAGCTCAAGATTATTTTCAACTGTAGACGTTTTCAAAGTACTGAACCCAAATCTGCAATTCTTGCTTATGTATTAGGCTTCTTTGCCAGTGTAAAAATGTTACTTGTTAACCCATTTAAAGTTGCTGCACAGTTCTAAAACGTAAGACGCATCATATAATTTTGTTTTGGTGTTACCAAACCAAAAATAACATGTGATAAGTCTTACATTGTTAGACTACTGCACAGTGAATTTCACACACATTTTTAATGCATCACACCTTTTGCAGGAAATTAAAGAAGAAAGAAGAAGCGATTGAGGAGACAGTGGGATCTGCTGGTGAAAAGGGTATTTATTTCTTTGCACAGTCACTACCATTTCATTATTCTATTTTCAGTTACAGTAGAAATTATACTGGTTATGTAGGCGTTCAACACCAAACATTTCAGTAGTGAGTGTAATTATTTTAGAATTTTAGTAAAGTACATTTAAATGACAGTTATTCACTATATTTGGATACTGTTACAACCATATTCCTTTGAATAAATAGAGATAAACACTTTTATTAATATTTTTATTATGTATAATGCACAATTTTACAAATATATCTTGACGAATGTTCAATATCTCATCAGAATTCAAATTATATAATAAAAATTATGGTACGCATAACACTTATCAGAAAATAAATATTTTATAAATAATTAATCATAATATTGTAATAGACTCTGGATTAACCAGTTCTGCACCATAATGGGGTTGGGGTGGATTTTACTACTGTATGTGAATTCTCCATATGTTATTAGAGATGTTTCTTTTAAGATATTAGTGTTGCATGTTTAGCTCATTGGACCTTGGGCAGTGCAGGAGCATGTAGTTGTGGCAAATTAGTTGCTTTGTGGTTACATTAATTTTTACGTATAACTGCTCCCTATTTTCGATAATGCGCCACTTCATAGGCATGTTCTCAGACTTCCTGCAGTCCATGGAGTCAGACTATACTGAATTACCAATTAGGTAATCCCATATTTATTATGTAGGTTGGAAATCTCTGTCAATACGTTTTAGCTATTACCATGTTGATCATTATATTACACTTCGCTTGTCAAGGTTTGACATTTTACATTCAGCACCGTTTCTTGCACAAATTACATGCTTGTGTTACCTCATTTAACACCAGATGTGTTTCTCCATCATGTGGCTGCTTGATGTGAACGTCACGACACGTGTAGTAAATATGAAGTTTCAGGTTGTTCGAGTTTCGCGGTAAACGAACTTTTCAACGATCGAGTCAAGTTCTTATTGACGCCATCTTTGTTCGTTTGTGACCCATGACCTCGATGGTTAGATATTACAGGTATGTGATTCACATACATTTACACTTAGATGAAGTCACAGTGAACTTATTGCCGAAAGTAATATCTTAAATATACCGACTTTATATAAAAATCTGTTAGATTTATTGAGCAATGTAATTTGTGTTGTGCATAGTAGCAACCTCCCCAGCAACCGCAATTCTTTTAGTATCATTATACCCTGTCATTGGTTTGCCGCAGTTTATCCATTCGAGAACTGTTGTTTTACTACTGAAAACTATATAGATATATTATGATACAGAGTTTTTGTCTCAGAGTTTTGTACAGAATAAGATATAAGATATGAGAACATTTTATATGTTGGAATATATTGAACCTTATTCATATGTGATCGATATCGCAAGATTTGGGATAGACTGAGGTTTGCCAGTTTGCCACATCTGATTCGTTGGCGGATTCGGTCTGCCAATTCTGATTGGTTCAGTACCGTCACGTGGTATAAAACCGAAGGGTATATATTGGAGTGGAAGACGGTACTTATCATATAACTGCAGAGCGCGGTAAACTTCAAAACGATAATAACATCTGTGAAGTCCAATACTCCTTTTAGGTAATGACATATATAAATTGCTAAATAATAATAATAATAGTATAGGACTGACAAAGTAATAATAATACTCTGAATTATGTGGACATTAATTAGGTAAAAAGCTAGCAAAATAAGCTATACCTGGAATATTTAAACGTCCGTGTTTTTAACAATATGCAGAGACAAGCATTCTGGAAAATTACGTAGAAATGTTGAGTAAGTAAATTAATCTTCAGAATTATCGTGCAGTTATCTCCCACGACATTGGTAACCTGGGTTAAAAAAATACAAAGCAAATCTTAAACTCTCGACTGTTAGGGTCACTCTATGATTTCCAATTATTATTTAATTTATTTAACATTGAAACGGACTATTATGTGCTGAGACATTTTATTGAAAAGATCCTGGAACAAGACATCAGAAAGTAATGTCAGTATCAAATTGTTACGATACAAGAGTGCATGCAACGAGTGTTTCAGGAGTATATTTGTCTTATTCCAAATGAATATTGTGTACTGGTAACCGTTTTCCAGTTTCTTAGCTATGTTACTTTCATTAAACATTTTTGGTTGACTTTACTGTTGAGTGGAACTTCTTCAATTAACCCTCCCTAGCAGACAGGAATTAGAGGTCGCTTACAATATAAAGAGAATTTTAATATGCCTGTTCATTTTTAAAGAAAACTTATTTTTATGATATTGGTTGATACTTTCGCTAGTTAAATTATTCTGTAAATTAGAATAATATAAAAATATTCTTAACTAATTATAAATGGGACATAAAATTAAAAAAAAAATAGTTTGATTAATGAATGTCGTATAGTGTTTTGAACTTTAGACCTATTGGATATACCATCTTAATACGGTGAATCCAATAGGTTTTCTTTAGTGGATGTTCCATCTCAGAATCAGTTATAATAGGTTGAAAGGAGAAATCTTGCAAAGTAAGGGAACTCTTGTTAAAATGGCAACATGAGATCATAATGATTGATCAATAAAAAAATTTATGTCCGATCTATGTTGGTTCATATGTTTAGATATTTGTTGTTATAATATATATATATATATATATATATATACACACACAAACACACACACACACAGTCAAACCTGTAGTAACGATCACATATGTTTTTTGTCACCGGCTAACAACAGCGATTCAAATTTCATCCCAGCAAATATATAAATGTCTTGTATTTAAAGGTCTTTGCCTTCCACTGAGGTATGTCAGGAGTTTTCTGAACAAATAATGGTTTTAGACTGCCTTAGGTGGTCACTTTCTTTGTTTCATGAGCTTTTGACTCTGTCTGTCTGTCTCTCTCTCTCTATATATAATAGTCTAGGTTATAAGGCCTGTTGTAATATAGGGACCGTGAGACAAACATATCGAAGAAAAAGCGTGTCCAGAGACTGGCATTAAAAGTTAAGCTGAGAATTCTAAACACTCCAAACGAGCTTGATGCATCCCATTTCTACCACAATAGTTTAGGTGTGAATGTTGATATAAAACCTCATTCCATCAACAGCAATAGGCAGTGCTGCAAAGGTTACTGGGCATGTTGACTTTCCAGACTGCATGATAAAGTTGAAATTGTGACATGGAATATTACAGGTATTACCTGTATCATGATATGTCCTGTACATCCACCCACATCCATATCAAATCATGTCTGACTTACTGCTTACATGGATTAAATGGAGATTATTGACTGATGACATGCATGCAAGCATGGATGATTGTGTTGAATAAGAAGGTTAGAAGAAAGAGGGTGTTCTTTATGTATTAGAACATGCTAGCATGATAGCTCTGTCTTAAATACATTCCTTTATTCTTTCAGTCAGTAAATCATTTCATTTTAGATTCTTTTTTATAGATCTATTTTGCTTTTTAATTTCTTTACCTTTGTCTTTATATCCTGAGAAAGCTGTTTCGACCTCTCCATAGGTCTCAGGTGGTAGTAAATAACAAAAGTGCACATAACATGCATTGTGTTACCTACGGATTTCCCGACCACAGTTTTTAATTCTGTATCATGTTCTTCATGATGTCTTTGAGCACTGTCATTTTGCACATGAACTAAGATCTTCATTTCTGTCTGCAGTGTCCACTGGCTTCTGATAAACACACGTACAGGAGTCATCACCCTTGGAATCCAGCAGTACTTTGCAGTAGTCAGATTTCCTTTTGCCTTGCTGAGTTTTGTACCGCAGATGAACCTGTATCATATATACTCATCTTGTCAGAATATGTTGCCTGGTTTGTGGATGCTTTTCATACAACTCATGGAAAGTACAGTCTTTATCCATTGATCTCAGAGTCCATGGTGAAAGTATACCTCGCAAATAATTTACTTTGGTTTTCAATGATTTTCCCAGTCTGTTATTAAGTCTATGTCTGGTTGAATGCACTCCTGCCTCAAACTTTCTTTAATAGTTGACATTTTTAGGTAATTTAACACTGATTGATCTGTTCACAGCCTCACATTTCTGTGTCATTGTGTTCAGTTGCAATCGTTCTACAACAACACATTCCATTTTCGGGACTTCTAGTTGGATATTCTTATTATTTTCTATCATGTTCGGATGAATCACTTGATGAGGGCCCAGGTATGCTGATCGTATCGATCAACTGTTAAAACTTCCTCCCCACAGACTTTTGAATAATGCTGACATTTCTTGCAGTCCCCAGAATAACAGCGCAGAGTGGCATCCAGTACTTGGGGGAGCTGACATTTAATATTTCTAACATCACCACCATAATTGTCTTCCATCATTCATTTGAAGATCAAACTGCAGAGTACTTAAATATCTTGGCTAAGAATTTGCTATTTGAGCCTTTTCTCTGTAACCGTTTCACAGGCAATTCCAACAGTTTGAGATAAACCTTGACCAGGTGTCTTTTCACATCCAAGGCTAATGGCATTGTATCTTGCATCAAAAACAACCTTCATTTGTGTAGGATCCTGCACACCACGCATGACATTAACTTGTCTGACTAGTTTCAGCTTGTCTGCCATAAAAAGTTTGTATTTAACTCTACAGTAGCTTTGCCTACAATGTTGGAGGGCCTTTGCATAGATGTTCTCCTATGTGGTGGAATGTCAATGGCCACAAGGAAATATCTAGCTCTGGTGTTGCCCACTGGTGTATCTTGTAGTCCAGCTTGAAGCATCATATTTGAAGCAGCAGGATTTGGCACAGGCTTATTGTTTTTACCTTCTTGTACAACTTATACTCTGCTGACTTAAAGTTTCAGTTTTTAAACATCATTATATGCTTCCAAGCAAGTTTCCCTTTTCTTTCATCAACAATTTGGAACTCAGGTCTCTCACATATGTTGTCTTGATTGTCATGCCGATGAATGATTTTGTTCATCTTTTCAATATTTTTTTCCCCCTACAGATCATATGTGCCCCATTATACTGATTCATTTCCGTCTATTTCAGGTCCAGTTTTGTTGTGGATGATGGCCATAGAATTCTAGAAGACCCAGACCAAAGAGTCTGGTACCACAACTGATTTGTCAGCTTTGTCCCTGCTATTCTTCTGGTCACTGATGCAGCACTGGAATTTGGTAGAGTATTATCGGTCAGATATGTGACCCCTTTATATGGAATATTTCCAGGTTTAAAATAAAGTCTTCTTCCTCTTATTGTCAACTTTCATGGTTTCAGTTACAATAACTGCATGTAAAGTACAAGTATCATTTCTCTCACTTGTATAACTAGGAAGAGGCATGATACCTTGGTTTTCAAAGAACTCCACCAACTCTTCAATACTATTGGAAGCTTAACATCTGAGAGCTCCTCCCCTTCATCAGTGGAAATGACATCACTTCCTTGGTTAGTACCCTTAACTTGTTTATTTCGATGATACGAGATTTCAGGTGTTGCCTATTATTGACAGGCCCAAGTTTAATTACTTCACACCCGATAAGGAAAACCATTCATGTTCATGATAAAGGAATGAAGACATGTTGCCAAAGAACAAAATTTTTCAACTTCAGGTTTTAAATTTTCACGAAAATTTAATTTGAATTAAAGCTGCTATACAAAAATGTTTATCAGTTTTTAAAAATGAATTTGCTAGTAAAGTTTAACAAATTTAATTTCTAGCAATTTCCAAATATGTGCTATTACTCAAAACTAATTACAGTTTATTTCAAGTGTTTATCTTGATTAATAAAATCACTTTTAAACTTTTAATGCATTTTTGACAGTTGGCCATTTTCCACTTCCTTGTGTTTCTGTTACAATGGTGTAAAATAAAAACCTCTGTTATATTCATGGATCAAATTCCTTAAGCTTTGCAGCATTATTTCAGACACATTTTATTACAGATGAAAGTTTTTTCCATTCCGGTAAAATTTTCTAACCCTGTTAGGAATCAGGTCACAATCAGTACTTCCAGTTTAGTGCCCATGAATGTAGCCCTAGTCTATTTTTGGAGCATTTTTTTCTCATTTTGTTGGTGTTACAAGAGGTAAATTTAGTCATTCTTGGCATGGATTTAAAGGTATTTCTTCAGAATATAGCTTAGGGAATGGTTGTCTGTGTGTGTTTGTCTGTGTGTATTTTGTCTTGTGTGTATTTTGTCTGTGTGTATTTTGTCTGTGTGTTTGTGTGTGTATATTTTGTCAACAGTGTACAGTGAGTAATAAGGCCTTGGTAATGATCCAGAAGTGAAATCTGTGTTCCACTGCAAGTTGGTTTGTTTACAATCCAGACTCTCAAAGAAATTCTGGTGAACTTATAACAAGAACTTCACTGTGAAGTCATCTCTGAAGGTATTTTAGATTAATTTTTTATTTGTACTGATTGGTTCCCTGTGGAAATTTCAGTAATGATAAACAAATCCATTGGCTCCAGCCTGGAACAGTGGTACAAATACAGCTATGGATTCCGATCATATAAAAATTCATTATGCTAGGTCATTGCCTACATGGTCAAACCACATTTGTAAAGAGGATACACAGTTTGCATTGTGATTTGTCTCGTGTTTGAACCCCAGGTACAGCTTAACAATAAACATGATCAGATGAGATCAATTTGGTACAACCCATGTAGGTGTAAGCTTCATATCTGGTGTTTGTGATGGACAACCAGGCAGAAGCTAACTTAAAATCGGAAGACAAAAATCTTTAACGAACAAAAGGCCAAATTTAAGGGGTGTATATCTCTATAAATATCTGAGATGTTTAAAGTCTGAGCTATGTCTCAAACTCCCAAGACCACAAACACGTAGTGCTGTAAATATTGAGATAATGTGAGAAGTTAAACGCACTGAAAACCCTTCATTGTAAGCTGATAATTTTGCAAGTAAAAACACTATGCTACCCCATGCCATTTCAACTGGCTAGAACTTTATAAGTAACTGGAAATTTTGTACTGAAAATTTGCATGCTGCCATCATTTACATAGATGTACACATGGACAAAATTTCATGGTAATCAGAGATCATAGCCTGGGTTCTCTGGGTAATTTTTCATGGAATAACTGTCTTGCTTGATGCCAGCAATAACTGCCATCTTTAGGGTCATGTGCTGCATCATCTGTTTTTAGAAAGCATCTCTTGATTTTGGCCCCATAAGTAAAATTTACAATGTTTCATGAAATTATTTTGTGTCATGTAAGACAGGGAGCCCTTTAATCTCTGCAATCTTGAGTTGGACTGTTCGACCACTTGGGAATTTAATTTACAATACTGTGGATATGCCTTCAACTCGTAACTCGGACCACATGTTGTAAATATAGAGACAAACAAATCCTTAAATTAAGTAAATTCCAGATTGAAACAGTGATAGATAAACTTGGTAGCCTTTTGAGCAAATAAGAACTCATCAAACTGGAGTTTGGTGATACCAGTGTGCAGCTAATGTAATGCCATTAAGACAATCTTTGGGTAAAATATACTCTGTTACATGATTCAGTTTGTTTTTCTGACAATATCTTACTTATGCTTACAACGTGGGCAAAACAGTGTAAACACTCCTGGCAGCAGATGTGGATGTCCCTTGGCAAATTTGGAGCAAATGTCCTTCAGTCTTGACCCTTTCTTATCTGCAACAAATGTTCCTCTCTTTCTAATCTGTGGAAGCTGAGGAAAAAACGACAGGTCATCAATATCTCCTTCATTTGGTAATTGTGATGGGCACGCTTTTTTAACGAACGGATCAAAAACGGTTTTTTTTTTAAAAATAGGGAAGGATGTTGTTTAGAGTGACAAATGGAAATTTCTCCTTCAAATTTGAAAGAAGGTTGAAAAATACTGGTATTTCTTTCTGAATTCTGGAAAGAGTGGTGTCATCTTCAAAGATAGAAACATGTTTTGCCAATTCAGAAAATCAAATTAATCTTCTGAAAATATAATCCAAGTGCATCTTTGCTAGCCAAAGTTCCAGGTGTATTTGAGTGAAAGGCATTTGTCCAAACACGGACCAGCACTGGAAAATTGCTTATGCAAGTTGTGTTCTCTCCTTGTCTCGGTCATGTAGGAACAGTGTACACATTTTAACAACTTATTTTTGATTGGATACAGTGGTTTGCTGCCACATAAAATGAATTTTACAGACCTGCAGCACTGAAATATTTGCGCGATATGCGAAGGTGTAGATAGGGCTATCATATAGGAACCTTGGCTAGCTCAGATGAATCCAAGTGTTACAAATATAATATTGTACAAATTTAAATGTATTTGTGTGAGTGTGTGATTTGGATTTGTAACGTAGCTTTAACAATTTTTCAGTCATATCGCTATGATGTCTGCATTGTGGCAGTTTATAGTGATGTCTAGCATTGGGGCATCATGCTGCTGACATGTTGCATGAGGTCCCACCCAGTCACATTATCCTGACACCAGACTGACCAGTCCTAACACTAACCTCTTAATGCTGAGCCAAGCGAGGCAGCTGTTAGTACCATTTTTGTATGTCTTTGGTATGACTCTGCCAGGGATCGATACCACGACCTCCCGCATCCGAGGCAGCCGCTCTATCGACTAGGCTACCGGAGCAGTACTGCAGTTTTATAATAATTGCAAATATTACCACAGAATATTGAGACAATTTCAAGTAAAAGGCCAGTTGTTCCCCCAAGAATGATATTTAAACTGGATGCTTCAAAAATATTTTTTCATATTCATCTGCTTCAGAAATGAACACGGAATCGATACAATTATTGGCACAATGCATGATCTGTACCTTTAATTCTATGTATATGCCAACGATTGAAGATTATATCAAACACGACCAAGAAAAGAGGTAGTTAATAACAATGATAATATCTTAAGCATACACCTGCAGTTCAATAAAGGAAATGATTAAGAGGGCTTTCATAAACTTTAATACAGTAACATGACCTTATTAACAATGCTGCTATGGCTGAAAAAGAAAAACCTAATTACAAGGGATAAAACCCCCAATAAAGTGAATATTTTAAATTAATACTCAGACGAATCGATATGCTTACTTTCCAGTTAAGAAGTAATACACGAATCTTCTAAGGACTTCATGACATATGATGTATCTACCCATATTTAGCACACACTGCTCCAGGCCATTCAAATGGAACGTTTTCTCACATTCCATGCATGTTTTGGAGAAGAATAAAAATTAAATATCACATAACTCTGTTACATTTCAATAAATACAGGAGTCATTAGAGATATGTAAAATGTTCAGGTATTATTTACAGTGGTACTGGATAATATAACAGGCTTAAGGACTGTATCAGTAGGTAATGATAACTTATTCTCAAATTTCTACTCTTAATGAAGTGTACCAGTCCTGTTATCTTTCCATATACCTATACTTACATTTCATATAATATTACAAACTTTCTCTGAAAATTTGAACTGTTGCACATGTCACACGATTCATTTTCTTGCTCAAAGTCATAAGAATTTAATTTGTATGTATAAGAAAGCTTTTTTCATCAAAACAGATAAAAACCATTCCACCAATTCTGAGTAACAAGCTAATTATTCAGTTTTAAAAAAAGAAAAATTGTTGTCTTAAAGCCCTGAAGATCAACAAAGCCAATTCCCCATATTTTATTGTGACATGTCTTTTGCATTATCTACTGATATTAACTTTATATTGCATAGATGAGTTTATTGTTCAAAACGTAATTTCCTGTCATGTACTTTTCAAAGATATATCTTTTCAAATCTTACTAAAAGAAACACAATTATAGCCAACAATTTTAAATGATGCACACCTTTTTATGATGAGGGAAATTTAGGTATTAGATTTGAATGTAAACCTACACTTTAAAGTGGGGTTGGGATGGGGCTGGGCAGGTCATTTATGACATAACAAAATTTTAACTTACATCTGCATATGTATCACACTCATTATCATCTGAAAAATGTGAAGTGACTTAAAAGCAAATACATACTGTGAGCAATGCAAGCATTTTCATATTTTTCTACATATTACCAGACAGTCCATGATGTAATAATTGGGCATGGTGACAAACAGAAATTTTATCCGGAAATGTAATATTCATAAAACTGAAAATACTACAGTGAAGAATTTGTAAACGAAAATTCAAAAGTAAATATAGCAAATAGTCTAGATAATGGCTTAACATATATTACAACATTTATTGAATATGTAAGTAAAACAATGACATTAGGCTGGAAAATGGACCAATTATCACAGATTCATACAGTTGGTAATTATCATATAAATGTCAATTTTGTCAGCTTTAAATTTTGGCTATTTACTTATTATTCATATTTGAATTTGTAATTGTCGTGAGTTTCGTTGATGTAATGTTAATGTTGTATATGTGTATCACCACTGACAGAAAACAATTTAAAGTTTCACTTTCTTACAGAAATCAGATTACCAGAAGTTATTATATCAGTCAGATATTAATGCTAATGTCTAAGATGAAATTCAAATACATGTGCAATACTGAAATGAACATAGATTAAGGATGGACTGACAATTATGGTCATGACATTACTTATTTATAATATCATTCTCTTTTGACCCTTACAACTTAGGTTTCACAGTAATTTGCAATACTGATTGGCACTTGGAATATTATTTATATACCTGTTGAAAGAGTCGGAAAAATCTGGATTAATGCATCAAAGGGGTCTAAAATGGTTGTCAATGTGCTAATGTGGATGCATCCAGGCATTCTCCTCATAAAATCTGAAATAAAAAATGTGTCATTACATTAACAAGTGGACATAATTTGTTACAACAATCAAAGCCACTGAGCTGTTGAATAATTAATAAGGGATGAAACAATTTAACCGTGATCAATGAAGTGGGCAATAATAATAATATTAAAAAAAACCTGTCTGTAATCACATAAATAGGTAATTATAATAATAGATTGAATATTTATAATTCAGAAACAACAAATAGTGTTGGACAAATAAAACTTTCCATGTCAAGTACGAGTCATCGTACATGGGATAAAACTTGTACTATTAAGAAAGAACAAATGCAGAAACACCACTTACATAACCAAACTGTAGTGGTACATCATTGTTCCAAGTCACAAACAATGACATCAGTTATTCACTTAGAATTGATTTATACAAGGTTTCTCCAAAGCTGAACAAAAGTTACATAGCCCAGTATTATTCTGATTGTAAAGCTACAATTCCTAGTGACACAGTGAACTTGACTTTGATGTGTAACACTGTTTCCAATTGTGAATTATTATTTTAGTGAAATTCTATGAAACTGCATGCATAACTCAATAAATAGGTTAGACAGAAACAGGAAACAAAAAAACAAAAAAAACAAAAGGGACCATGTAATTGGTCAAAGTTATTGCTATATCTCACTTTCTTGTGACAGAACTTTCAGAACTGGAATATGCATCTTTAAAGTGGATGACTTGATTGACATTGCAGATAAATCATTTTTATTTTTTTTACCAATGTATGGTACATGCATCCTATCTCCACAGCATTCTATCAACTCGGATCTAGTTACATCGCAGGTGCATTTATAGATTCAATGCATGTCTTCATTGAAAGACATCCCCCTTCTTGTTGCAAAAAGAAACTTCCCTGTCTGTGAAAAAAAACCCAGACAGAAGATCTTTGATAACAGTATAAACTTATATAAATGAATACACATTATAATGAACAGAATAACAAACAAAAATCATATTGTAACAAATCATGATCACAATTTCTTATTGTCATGTGTCTTGACTTTGATACCATGATCAAAGCAGTGAGCGGTTGGTAAAGCTCTACAAGGAGGACGTGGCATTAAATTATTTATTATAACACATATTAGGGTCCTGAGAAAATGGTCTAGTGGCATGCACATTGTGTATGCCAGATGTAAACAAGGTAATTTTGCTATATCATGCAGATATGATGCCTGTACATAAACAATATTTTGTTAGTGAACAATGTTCACATAAATATAGAACAATAATATACAAAAGATACAATATGTGACTAAACATACATACATTATTTTATAATGTTTTGAATATATGTATAATTGACAAAGTATCACTAGTTTAAAGTGACTATCTTCTACTAGCAAAACTCATTTCCAATTATTCATTCTTTTAGCAAGATGTCCATCATACGATAACTATTACCCTAATGTAAGGCTCTGGAGGCAGGAACTTGGAGTATGGAGTGCTAGGCTACATAAATCTAGAAAGATTAAAAATTTAAAGAAAAATTTACCTTAAGGGCCATCCTATCTTTGTCAAAATCCTGCAACATAAATGTTTGGTAGGTCTTGTCAATCATGAGAAGACTCCTTAAAAAGATTATTCTTCTGAGGTAAGTAATCTCTCAGTAATTGAATCCTCCACTAATGTCTGCAATAGACATTCAACATAGAAAGTGAGACAGCAGGAAATAAAATAAAGAAAAAATTGGGTAATACACGTCATCTATTGATATAACAGTAAACGTTTACATTTTGATGAGATTCTGCAAAATAATTTATTGCTCACATGGCTCTTGCACACAGTGCAAATGCATAAGGGAACAGAACACTTTTATATGTGTATTTAAGTTTTTTAAAGAAGAAAATGTACAGCAGACATTACTCAAATGGATTTAAACCGTTATGAGTTAAATATATTTTTACAATCCTAACACGTTGGGCAGTAAAAGATTCATTTACGTTTTGGACTAAATATTGTTGGCTTAAAATATGAACAAGAAGGTTTGAAAACAGAGACCTGCAATAAAGTTAACCTCACCATGCAAGATTACAATCTAATATGCAAACAAGCAATATGCTTTCTGCCCTTAAAACTGAACACACAAAAAAAATAGTACCTTACCTCGGTTTCAGATGGTACTGCATCTGGTAGTGTCAATGCAACAGGTTTCACTGCAGTCTTTGATGGCATGCCTGATGTAATACCTGGTGGTCTACCCTTCTTTGTTGCATCTCTACCAATGCCTCCCTTTAGATCAACAATTTTGCTGAAGTCATACTTTTCCTCACCGACATGACATTTTTTCAACAAGTCTGATGCTCTGATTCTCTTCTGCAAATAATTAAGATAATCTGAATTTAAATATTTACATACCAAATAAAAATGTGCCACATGATTTTATATAGGGCTAGATTTTATACTGCAAAATAGACTGACATAATTGTTTTTTTTTTAAAAAAACAAAAGTTCCAAAATATCCAATTATGCCAAACGGATGTTTATAGTTAAGTATGGGAAATTGTTAAGCACTGATGCAATACAGTCCTACAATGTAAGACATGGCACATGATGTTTTTGTTATAGTGCCCAAAAAACGGCCGTGTATGACTAAGGACAATTTTGTCAACAGAACAGATACACAATTCCATAAACCAGGTTGTTCTATTAAGACAAATTTGTGTCCATCAAAACAGATTTACAACTTAATAAATCAGGACTGTTTCATTAAAAAAATTGTCTAAACAAAACTTTAAAAAAATTCTATTCTGCTCCCTAATATCGAAATGATACCTTTTTTAACCGGAGCCGCCATTGTTGTTGTAACTAAAAATTGCGCATGCTCACATATAAGAAGCAGTTTTGACTGTTCTGTGCGTTCCGTTCCAAGACATTTTTTGTCCAGTATTTTGGACAACTTGTTTATTTTAAAAATGTCAGATGTGATTGTCGACTTGCTTTTGTTGTAGATATTTGTTTGATGTATTGGACACAAGTTATATCCGGAGAGAGAGAGAGAGAGAGAGAGAGAGAGATTATTAATTCACTTTTTAGTCATAAAGATATTCTTTTGAATGATCATTTGAGTTTTGTATAAAATGTATTTTTGGGACCGCTCTGAAACAGTGAGAAGGAAAATTTTAGATGTCCTGTATATCTGACAACCTGATAGTGCTTCTTGTTTCGTATTAGGGTTACTATTCAGAGCGTTGAAAGTGTCGAGTAATTATATTTGCCTTATACTTTTCTGTGATCTGATTGGTCAATAATAACACACCCGCTTGACACACCTTTAGCGCACTGTTACTCCAAATCACTGTTAACTACCTATAGCGACATTCACTAGATGATGCAATCTTAAATCTGTGAATGGATTCCAAGTGGAGAAAAGTCACACAGTACACCTTTTGAAACACATTAAATATTTGTTTAGTAAAATGAAGATAAAATAAGTGATACAAATATAAGGAAGCAGCGCTGTGTTGGCTGGTATTGAAGGTGATACTAGTAAGTTATTCAGTGTATAGCCAAGGAAAGGAATCAAAAGCTATATACCTTATCCCCCTTGGCGGGCCTCTTCGATACCATTTGTAACCTCTTTTCTCCCTTCATATTATCCTGTTGCAGACGAATAAAATGATAGTTTGTAATCGTTGGATATTTAAAAACTGTAGTCCGGAAATTTTCTCTCTCCACTTCGTTGTAATGGTAAGCATTTCAACAATGTCGGACCCCGCAAATCTTCGGGACAACGGCCACCCCACTTACCTTCATTGTAGAGAAGACATGTACTTTGCATGATAGTTTTACCGATCCGTCCGTCCTAGTACAGTCACGTCTGTCACATATGTGTTTTCTGCTCACTAACTTTTAAATGGCTTTAGGTATTAAAATAAAATGTGTTTTTTGACGTTATTGCCATGTGTATGGAGTATTGCTTCAACGGGATTGGCTGGCTTAATTATTAGAACAAAAAGCTATGTAATTTAGATCCAAAATTTCATAATATATTTCTCAGGGAGTAAACATTTGAGAGTTCATTTCCCCCTCTTTTAAGCCCAGTTGTGTACCGCCCACATCCATTTTGATCAGTCTATATATACAATGGGATAGGATCGGTGTTTACAAACACAAACGATACAGCCTGATAGAAAACGTATCGGAGACTCAATACATCAACTTAATTTTAAAATGGAACATAATGAAGACGTATTTGAAAATGGCTTGGTTTATAAACCTACTGTGAAAGCTAATGGTGTGAATGGATACATCAGTTCTAAACCACAACAGAATGGCCATGTACGGGACGAGGTCTGTAATTCTATTGATTTCTTCTAACTCTGCGACCATCTCTAATTGAATGCTGGCTGATTCGGCCCAAATGACGGGCTTATTCGGCCCAAATTACGGGCTGATTCGGACCATATGACGGGCTGATTCGGACCATGTGAACTATTATAAGAAAAACCGTGTAACACATACATTATTTAGTTTAGTATTTATTGCTGATTTTACAGACATACTAAGAGAATATAAAAAGTTGATATTCGGCTTTTAAATTTACGTAAGACAGTCAAAATGACTACTTGACATGGGTTCAAATGTTTACTTTCTCAGGACAGCGTTGCGATGCCCCAGTCAAGTCTCAATGAGTCGTAGATGCTGGCCTTTCAAGTTTAACACTGATGGGGGGGGGGGGGGGGAAGAAGAAAGGTCGAAGTTACCCTTCACAAAGTCTTTTCTGGCATAAATGTGATACAGTTTTAATGCTCAATGCATTCAACTTTAAGGTTCAATACTTATTCAAAATTCGACACTTTACAGATAGATTATGAATTCAGAGAAACATTAACAGACGTTGCTTAAACAAATATTATTAAAATATAATTCGTCTTACGAGGTCCACAGAATTAGAAGAATATAAACGTATGATATTGACGTGTGATATTTTATCGAACAATATCAAAAATTGTACAGCACCACACTTTCTCCTTTAAGTCATAAGTTTTATGTAGTACTATTAGTATATAGCAAATAGACAGTACAAATAAATTGTACATAAATCTAGCAAAGGCATAAACCTACCCAGACCTGGATGTGTGGACACAAATACTGTAAACTCAGATCAATATGTATGAATAAATGTTACTGCATGGACACTGTTTTAGCGATTTTTGTCCCCAACAATCTGCATTCAATTTAATGATCGTTTCCTTAAATGCATATTTGAACTACTCAACGTACCTGGGAAATAATGAGAAATATCGTGTCTTAAACAAATATAAGGTCACATTGAAATCTCAGACGAAACTTATTGATATTTCACATGGTCCGAATCAGCCAATAATCTGGTCCGAATCAGCCAGAAATCTGGTCCGAATCAGCCTGTAATTTGGACCGAATAAGCCCGGTCCGAATCAGCCTGTTACCCTCTAATTATCAAGCCCTAACAGATGTTTGTACATGACGTTATCTGTTTTATCTTTTCAAGCATAAATTTGATATGTGATCCTAATTTCTAAACTCGTTTTTTGTGTGTTTCCGCGCTTTCTGGTGTATATTTGTAGAGTACCTGTCTATATTAATTTCAGTATGCCCTAATTTCTGACATCGGAATCAGGAGTGACCGTTTTTACTAGATGAGTGTTAATAACTGGGTCACCTTACGGTTGTGTCTGTTATACACGAATGCTTTCAGCAACTGTCTTCCTTCCATGGGGGGGGGGGGAGTTCGCATGGTCGAAAGGCGTATATCACTGCATATTATCACGCATCCTCAGGTAGGAAACGGGGATAGAACTTTCCGCTATTTTTGAATTTTATTTATTGCTCTGGAGGATTCTTGCATGTGTTTTTGTAAGGTTTTTGTTGTTTTATTTTTTATTGTTGGTGTTTTTAAAAAAGCATTATAATGAATTTGCAAAACAAACTAGGAACATTAATTGAACTGTGGAATCGCCCCAATATTACCTTAGATGACGTTAGTGTTGTTCTTGCAGGGAGTATCAACGAGAGAGAGAAAGACAGACAGACAGACAGACAGATTATTTTCGCTATTATTCATACACGTATTGGAATTTAACAGCAAGCACTATAGAGTTGACTACACTTTACTTTAGTAAATACTTTGCAGCCACTCGTGGGGCCCCGGATGGCCGAGTGGTCTAAGGCGATTGCCTTCAGAGATCACCGTCATTTCACCTCTGTCCGATGGGTTCGAGTCTCGGACTAGGCCAGCATGGGAATATGAGAAAGTTTGCCAGTAGCTTTGTGTGGGGTCGTCATGTATTGCCTATCATTTTTGCTGAAAATTGTTGTTATGCCCACAACAACAGCCACTCAAGGGCAGTTGGTGTAAATATCGTAAGCTAGTGTAAGGTCTTGCGTAGGTGTTGAAGAGGCTTTTGAATCTTAAACGTAATAGGGTGTAATGACTTTTACCATGCAGTATACACATTAAGTTCATTAAGTCAAATGAACAAAGGCGTAACCGAATTACATTGACGTACATTTTAACTACGCGTGAACATTTTGTAGTAGTTGAATCAGTGATTGGCGTAACTGATAGCCATTATGAAAATCTTGTTATTACTACATCTCTTTAACAAATGTCATATAGATATGAGATTTCCACCAGAAGATTTCTTATAATTAATGTCTTGTTGGTTCCAGAAGAAAATGGTGATTTTATTCCCAGTTTTGATCCTATGACGCCCATAATGAAAATCTGGTTGTCGTTGCGAAGGTTGCCCCTTCTGAATGGATGACATTATCGACATGAGGTTTTGACCATAAAGACTTCTTATGATATTTTGTTGTCCTTATATTAAAACTGTCCAGCTCTTAAGTCAAGATGGCTCGCATGACAGCCATGTTAAAAATCTTGATAACGCTACCTTTTCTGAATGGAAGTTCATTATGACACGGAGTTTTGCAACAAAAAATTCTAATGGTGTCGAGTTGATCTTAAATGAAAAAGCTGCTGATCTTACATTTACTATCGCCGCCATAGTGGTCAGTTTGAAAATATTGTTATTACTCAAGAATATCAGAGATGGTTTCAGTAGTCAGCGGTGACATCTTGGATTTATTGACATTTTGTTCGGTCAGTAGAACGTCAAGGGTCACATCTTTTCACGCTCCTTTAGCAGTTTTTGAAATTTTTGTAAATGTTTGAACTAATTAGACTTGGACTATTTTTTCAGCAGTGGTGGTGGTGGTGGTTGGGGCTTATTTCTGTTACAAACATGGATCTAGTATTGTGTAAAATGCAGTAATAATTAGAAGACACTGCTTACTCAATAGGTCGTGTTACAAAACCCTCAAGCAACGCAAATTTAATTATTTACTATATCAAGATGTCTTCTTTCAAGTTTGTTGAAAATTGTTCTAAACTTGGCAGAGAACGTAAAAAGAAGTTACGGGGTATATCAAGTGACACATGTGGGTCAAATGTAGCAGGTCAAAGCCACACCATCAAGTCGGTAACCTTTGTCACTGACTGGATTACACATTCTTTAAAACTATTTTCAATATGAAAGAACCTCCACATTAGTTACACATGGTTAGAATCAGTTTTGAATATCATGTTTTATCTTTCCCTTTTTATTTTCTGCTCCTAATAAGCATACCACAAATCCTTTCAGACTGGTGAAAAAGAAGCTGGGTGGACCATCTGGCTGGTATTTAGCGTCGTTGTCGCCGTCTTCGGAAATTCCTTCCTGTACGGATATAATATAGGCGTAGTTAACTCCCCTGCTAAGGTAGGTGATATATAAAATATAGCACAGTTTTAAGGTCATTATCCTAAGATATCAGGGATGTAAAACTCGTTTTGGTAATAACAATGGTATGATGATCGGATAATCTCTTCGTTTTTATGGCTCCTTTATAATGCTTGTCTGTTTTCCTTCATATTAATGCAAAGTTGTGCCTAGCAATGAGGGCTGTTTAGTTGATGAAAGGGTTCCAGTGGTTATACTTGGTAAGGCAAGTACTAGTATTTGCATGACTAATCAGTGGTTAAGTATAGTATGATAGAAGCATGGATGACCAATCAATGGTTAAGTGTAATGTGATAGATGCATGAGTGATCACTCCAGTGGTTAAGTTTAATGTGATAAATCCATGGGTGACCAATCAGTGGTTAAGTGTGGTGTGAAATGAGCATTGGTGGGAAATCAGTTAAGTGTAGTGCGATAGAAGCATTTGTGAGTAGTCTGTTAAGTGTAGTGTGAGAGAAGTACGGGTGGGCAATCAGTAGTTATTTGGTGTGGTTAAAGCATAGGTGGCTAATCAGTGGTAAAATATTGTGTGGTAGGAGCATGTGTGGCTGATCAGTAGTAAAAATGTGAGTGGAGAATGGGTGGTTGATTGTAGTGTGAGAAAAGGGTTGGTTATCAGCCTTTGGTTAAATATTGAATGATAGAAGGGTTGGTTGGGTAATGAGTGGTTTGGTATAGTTTAAGAGAGTCAGCTGGGTGATGAGTGGTTAGGTATAATGTGAAAGAAGGGTTGGTTAGATAATGAGTGGTTTGGTATAATGTGACAGAAGGGTTGCTTAGATAATGAGTGGTTAGATATCGTATAATAGAAGAGTTGCTTGGGTAATGGTTGATTAGGTATAGTGGATTGAAGGGTTGGTTGTGTAACAGTTGAATAGGTATATTTTATTGAAGGGTTGGTTGGGTAATGGTTGATTAGGTATAGTTTATTTAAGGGTTGGTTTGGTAATGGTAAATTAGGTATAGTTTATTGAAGGCTTGGTTGGGTAATGGTTGATTAGGTATAGCTTATTGATGGGTTGGCTGGGTAATGGTTGATTAGGCATAGTTTATTGAAAGGTTGGCTATGTAATGGTTGATTTGGTATAGTTTATTGATGGGTTGGTTGGGTAATGGTTGATTAGGTATAGCTTTTTGATGGGTTGGCTGGGTAATGGTTGATTAGGCATAGTTTATTGAAGGGTTGGCTATGTAATGGTTGATTTGGTATATTTTATTGATGGTTGGCTGGTAATCGTTGATTAGATATAGCTTATTGAAGGGTTGGCTAGATAAAGGTTGATTAAATATAGTTTATTGAAGGGTTGGTTGGGTAATGGTAAATTGGGTATAGTTTATTGAAGGGTTGGTTAGGTAACAGTTGATTAGGTATAGTTTATTGAAAGGTTGGTTGGGTAATGGTTGGTTAGGTAATGTTTGAACAGTTCAGAGGGTAATTAATTGGCTGCAGTATAGGCTATACAGTAGATTGATAGATATACTGACAGGTACATACATGTGAATTGCTGAATAACCAAAACCAGTTTGTTTTCTTTCTCACGCTCATGTAGTAATGTAAACCAAGTACTTATACTAATAAAGTAATTATTTAATGATGTCTTTATTATAGTAACTGTATAGTTCACACTTTTCATCAAAGAAAGATATTGTCATTTTAGAGTGATAACTAAGGTGGATGATGCATTACCAACTGTTCTAACTTTACTTTGTTCACCTTCACAGATTATCCAAGATTTTTACGGTGAGGTTTATGCAGAAAGAAGTGGAATTAAATTAGATAATACTCCCATTCTCTTGTCATCCAGTAATGTATCTACAACCACAATTACTATTGTCATTGGTAGTCCAGGCCAAAATAATACAGGTTATGATGTTGATTCAACAAAAGCTCGCAATGGCTCAGAATCATTCGTAGAAAAAGGGGGCAGTGTGGATGACAATTTCCTGGATCTGATGTGGTCCATCACAGTTGCCATCTTTGTCTTGTTTGGAATGTTTGGTGCATTTGTCTCTGGAAAAATTGCTGATTTCTGTGGAAGGTTTGTAATTCAGAATAATGAAATATTTCATACCTTTGCAGGGTTTCAAATTTAGTATTTAGTAACATATTTAAATGGTTTTGAGAATATATAAATTTCATTAAACTAACCAAGAAGTATTACACCAAACTAAGTTGAATTATGACACTCTAGGATTTTGGAAAACAATCTGTTTTATAGTATATCTAAGCCTTGATTTAACTTTACAGTTTTAATGATAAATTTAATGTCATTTAATTATGTAGGAGCCATCTGTGTGTTGATATTTTTTATCTCTTAAGAATAGTAACTTACATGTAATTTGAATTGGCAGATTTTGCTTGAATTCAGCTGAATCATCTTGGGTTAGATAAGCATGTGCTAATTATTTTCAATTTTTATTTATACTTTTTTTAGAAAGCGTGGTATGATTATCATCACCTTCATTATGATTCTTGCTGCCGTCTTTGGTGCGATCCCAAAAGCTGTCAGATCTCCAGAATGTCTCATCGTGTCAAGAGCATTTGTTGGACTTCACTGTGGTATGTATGCATACTTAATGATTTGGGAGCAGAGTGTAAAAATCATGTTTTCCCATTTTTTTTAAAAATAGCTTTTTAATTTTGTTCTTCCTTGACAGTACCTTTTATGTACAACTGTTTATACTATATGATGGATTCACTTGAAACCTAGATGTACAAATGTTTGTATCCTCCATTGGTTATCTAATAAATATGGTTTTTCAGAGATAAACCTTATGGTAACCCATTTCCACCAACTTCTGTAGTAGGGGCAGTGAATAGCAATCAGCCACCAGCTACTTTAGCAGAGGCAGTGAATAGCTATCAGCCACCAACTGCTGTAGAAGGGGCAGTGAATAACTATCAGCCACCAACTGCTGTAGTAGGGGCAGTGAATTGCTATCAGCCACCAAGTGCTGTAGCAGGGCCAGTGAAAAGCTATCAGCCACCTACTGTAGT
This sequence comes from Sinohyriopsis cumingii, assembly GCA_028554795.2. Taxonomy (NCBI): domain Eukaryota; kingdom Metazoa; phylum Mollusca; class Bivalvia; order Unionida; family Unionidae; genus Sinohyriopsis; species Sinohyriopsis cumingii. The sequence continues at coordinate 5,210,379 of CM068838.1, read as the reverse complement.
AACAGGGGCAGTGAATAACTATTAGACTCCAACTGTTGTAGATGGGGCATTTAATTAATATTAGCTATTAACAGCTCAGGGGTGGTTAATTGACTGTAGCACAATGCAGTGAATAACTAGCAGCCACCAGCTGCTGTAGCAGGGTCATTGAATTGCCATTACCCACCAACTACTGTGGCAGGGTCAGTGAATTGCCAATACCCACCAATTACTGTAGCAGGGGCATTAAATTGTTGTTAGATCTTTAAACAAATGCTATAGCAGCATAATCATTCTATTGGCCACCAACTGTTATGGCATGAGCAGTGAATTGCTGTTGGATCTTTGAAGAAGTAAGCAGTGGTAGTGAATTGCTATTATTTGATCTTTGATTAACTCCAGTAGCAGCCACACTAAATTGCTATTGGATCTTTGACTAATTCTGATAGCAGCCACAGTGAATTGCTATTGGATCTTTGACCAACTATGGTAGCATCAGCAGTGAATTGCTACTGGATCTTTGAGCAATTAAGCATTGACAGTGAATTGCTATTGGATCTTTGACTAAATCGAATAGGAGCCACAGTGAATTGATATTGGATCTTTGACTAACTATGATAGCAGTGGTAGTGAATTGCTATTGGGTTTTTGACCAACTATGCAGTGGCAGGAAATTGCTGTTGGATATTTGGCTAACTCTGATAGCAGCCACAGTGAATTGTTATTGGATCTTTGACTAACTGTGATAGCACTGGTAGTGAATTGCTATTGGGTTTTTGACCAATTAAGAAGTGGCAGTAAATTCTATTGGATCTTTGACTAACTCTGATAGCAGCCATGGGGAATTTCTGTTGGACCTTCGACTAGCTCTAATAGCAGCCACATTGAATTGCTATTAAATCTTTAAAAGATTAAATGATACAGTTATAATTTTTTAAAACTGAATTTGTATAGTTTTAAAAATCTAGACAAGCAACTTCTTTACCCAAATCGTTTTGGTACAACTTATCTTTAGCATACAAAATTGTCATTAAAGATTTCCATACATTCTCTAAAATGGTTTATCCAGATTTTACATTTCTTAACTATGCTGGTCATACTTTTACCGTATTGGAATCGTATTTTGTTCCAGATCTTTGTGGAGAAAATATAAAACAGTAACATGTCGAGGAAATGTAACTGTGCAATGTAACTGTGATGGCAGTAACATAAATTAGCAACATAACTGTGATGACAATTAATAACAAATCATAACAGTATAATTTCATGACAGTAACAAATCCAAGCAATATAACTACCATAGTACATAAAAAATTTCACGTTAGACACTGACTTGTGTACATACTATTTTAGATCTTGCCAGTAACTTTTTCTCTTACCTTGCAGGTATAAACATCAGCTTGGCCTCACTTTATCTAGCAGAGATCTCCCCAAAGAAAATCCGTGGAGCTGTAGGGACATTCCATCAGCTGTTTATCACCATTGGAATCCTATGGTCCATGATCCTGGGTCTCCCTGGTTTCTCAGGTAACAAAAGTAACGTTATGCCTTACCTGTAGAACTTGTAAAAATTTCAGGCATTGTAGATCCAGTTAAGCATCTGTGTTTATTTCTACATTGTAGACTCAGATCTGCCAGTGATGTTTATATTTGTTCTTTATACACTCTGATCTGCCTGAGAGATCTGTTTATTTTTACATTGTATAGTCTAATGTACCCGAGTAATCCATGTTGACGTCTGTTTTGCTTTGGGCTTTTAGTTTTAGGGCCAAAATATTAACACAAATAGATTGGTAATGTTTATTTCAAAGATTTTCAAATCATAATTCAGATGTGTCTGTTATTTATATTTATGACAAAATAAAAAGTACATGTAACAATTACATTGCTGATTGTTATGACAGCAACATGTACAAATTTATCTGTGTGGGAGATACAATTTACATATTAAATTATCATCGAAAATGTTGCCAAAGTTGAATGTCATGCCCTCAAATTGATGTCATTTTTTCTTTAGACTAACATGTTGTTTATATATCTGTATCAATGTATGGTACTATCATGTTGTAGTACAGTTTATAGGAACCATAATAGTGATCTGTGTTATACTGGTATGCAGTGATCTTTGTTATACCAGTATGCATTAATCTGTTATATTAGTATGCAGTGATCTGGGTTATACCGGTATGCAGTGATCTGGATTATACCAATATGCAGTTATGCATGTTATACCAGTATGTAGTAAGCTGTCTTATAACAGCATGTGTGGAAGCATTACAATGAGGGCTGTTCTAACAAGGGTGTGTCATAATAGTAACTGCAAGCACATAAAACGTATTTGATACTTTGAAATCATGTTATTAATGACTCTCATTATCCAAACACTTAGGTGAAGTAATCCTCTAGTAATCAGATTCTGATCAAAATCAGGGTCAATTTGTCTCCATGATGATGGAGATGTTCTTGATTTGAATCAGATTGGTCACAATAATAAAATCAAGTTTATAAAATTTAATAGTATCCATAATTTTGCCAGCATTATGAGGGTCAGTGGTATACTGAGGGGTGTTTTAGTGAGGGACCAGTATTTCAAACAGTTGACAATAGTGACCCATTGTTTGATGCTCAGGTAGATGATTGTGTAGCTTTTCACTCTAATGTGAACTGCTGACACTGTGTGATAATAGATCTGACCCTATGCCTTGGTACATTTAGAAATATGGTTACTTTTTTTAATTGTTAAAGTGCACTAATTCATGAATACACTTATTATATGGTAAAATATTTGTTTTTATAGGGTCTAAGAATATGTGGCCCTTCCTCTTTGCCTTCAACGCCATTCCTGCATTTGTGTGTCTCGTGGTCTTCCCCTTCTGTCCAGAGAGCCCCAGGTACCTGCTAATCAAGAAAAATGACGAAGATGGGGCAACAAAAGGTGAGATTAATGGCTTCGATGGCTCCACATATGTTACTACATGCAAGAACTCAAGCCCTCTATTTGATATTGATATAAGATTTAAAAAGGAAATTATACATTGCTTGTATTCTCTTCCAGAGATTTAAAGAAATCATTTTTTTCATTAGAAACTTGTGTCTAAATTTTACAGCTCAATAAAATAATGTAATGAGCAAAACAAAACCTTGCAATAGTTTTATAATTTTCATACTGTGATAAAAAAAATATCCCCATGCAAGCACACAATTTTTTTTCCAAGCTGGAATCACTGAGGAAAGTAATACGCTGTATTACTGCCTATAAGAAATTATCATAAGTTTTAGCTGTGCTGGTCATAGACCAGAAGAGCTTGTCCATCATGTGCCATTAGCACACGTTGTCCATCATATGCCATTAGCACATGTCTGTCACATGCCATTAGCACACATTGTCCATCATATGCCATTATCACACATTATCAATTATATGCCATTAGCACACATTGTCCATCATATGCCATTAGCATACGTTGTCCATCATATGCCATTAACACACGTCCATCACATGCCATTAGCACACATTGTCCATCTTATGCCATTATCACACGTCCATCATATGCCTTTAACACACGTCCATCATATGCCATCAGCACACATTGTCCATCATATGCCATTAGCCCACATCCATCATATGCCATTAGCACACGTCTGTCATATGCCATTAGCACATGTCCATCATATGACTTTAGCACACGTCCATCATGTCATAAGCACATGCCCATCATATGCCATTAGCACATGCTGTCCATCATATGCCATTAGCACACATTGTCCATCATATGTCATAAGCATACACCCATCATATGCCATTAGCACATGTTGTCCATCATATGCCATTAGCACACGTCCATCATGTCATAAGCACACGCCCATCATATGCCATTAGCACACATTGTCCATCATATGCCATTAGCACACGTCCATCATATGTCATAAGCACACGCCCATCATATGCCATTAGCACACGTTACTCATCACTCCTGTAGCATCACCATGAAACTTTACACATGTAACACACATTTATTCTAAGGTGTAATTGGCCCTAAATTAAAACAATGTTATTCAGATATCCAGTATGGCTTCTGAAACAGTGGCAGCAATCACCATGGTAAAAGCAATAGGTTTGATTACTACTGAATGTGTATTGCGTGTTAAGTTGACCAGAAATTACAACTATTTTTAGCTGTCTGTTAAGTCAACCAGAAATTACAACTATTTTTAGCTGTACTGGTCATAGACCAGAAGATTTACCGGATGGCCTGCCCTGTTGTCCATTGTCCATGCATCCATTAACACAAGATTGATGGATTGCCATGAAACCGCTTCACCCCAATGTCTGGTTGGTCCAAAATGAAAATGGCGCTTGGAAGGTCATACCCTCATGATTTTTTATGTCTGGTTTGTCATACATGAAAATGGTGCCTTTCAGATATCTAGTATGGTCACCAGAGAGGCCATCTTGTAATTTTTTGTATTACTACTCTCTATGATTGGAAGCTCATATCAACTTTCACTGATGGACTTTTTGTGGTTTCCTGTTGGTCTTAAATGAAAATTATGCTATCGGACATGCTGTATACATGGCTGCCATGTTGAAAATCTGATTGCTACTGCTTCTGAATGGAAAGTCATATAGACATGAGTTTTCACCAGAAGACTTGTGGTGTCTGGTTTGTCCTAAATGAAAATAGTGCAGCTTGGACATACTGTATGGCCAGCTACCATCTTCAGACTTATGTTATTGCTATTCCTCCTGAACTGAGGGTCATATCAAAGTGACTCTTCACTAAAAAGACTTCTTATGATGTCGACTTGGTCCTGGATGAACGTGGTGCTGATCTTGCTCGTTTTATTCTTTTACAATTGATGGTCATAATGTTGTTGTTGTTGTTGTTGGGTTTAGCGCCATTTTTCAGCACATGATAGGCTATGTATGGCGGCCAGTATTAATGGTGGAGGAAGAACCCGGGAAAACCCCGGGAAGAACCACCGACCCACGAGAAGCTACTGGCAAGCTTTCTCACATATCCACATTGGCCGAATCCTAGACTAGAACCCACGCAGACAGAGGTGAGATGGCAGTGATCCGTAACGGAGAGCGCTTTAGACCACTCAGCCACTCGGGGCCCCACGATGGTCATAATGAAATTGGGTTTTCAAAGAAAATGTTTGTTATATATAGTTGGTCCTAAATGCAAATGGTGCCAATGTTTTGTGCTAAGTATGGCTGCCATGATGTAGTATTGCCACTCCTCTTGAATGGATGGTTATTTTGGCATGGGGTTTTCAACATGTCATATTGGCATCGGGTTTTCACCATGTCATGTTGGCAAGGGGTTTTCACCATAAGTCTTCTAATGATATCTAGTTTGTCCTACATGAGAATGGTGCAGATCTTGTATCCAAATATAGCATCTTCAGCAGCTCATTTTGAAAATCTTTTCACTCAAGGATACTAGAGATGGTTTGAACACTAAGAGTTAGAAAAGAAGAAATGGTCTTATCTTTATTTCTGGAATTCTTTTCCAACAGAGCATTAGTCCCATCAAGAGTCTCTTATTATGAAAGTATTTATTTTATCAACTTTGCTTCAAATCAGCAAATGTTTTTGCCTCAGGAAATCATTTTTCTTTGACTTTTGGTAGTGGAGTTGTAACTGTGTCAAAACATGTTTCTCTAGCCTTGAGACGTCTTCGTGGCCGTATTGATGTGGAGGAGGAAATAGAAGAAATGAGAACAGAGGCCAAAAAAGCCAGTAGCATCAAGCAGTTTACTCTGAAGGAGCTGTTGACAACGCCGGAGCTAAAACTTCCAATCATAGTTGCGTGCCTGATGCAGGTGGCCCAGCAGTGGTCAGGAATCAATGCTGTGAGTTGATTTAATTGCATTAAATTAAAGTCTGTTTAATTGAAATTCAGATTGAAAAGAACCAGGTATCACAATGGATTGAAAAGCTCAATGTAATTACCCCAATATGATGCCATTTTTCCTTAAAGCTGTTCATTGATAATTATCAACTTTTGTAAAACGAAGTTTTCGTTTGTAAAACAAGCCATGATATGTGTCAGTTGTAGTGCACTTTTTTAATGTAATTCAACACAAGGTGGCCCATCATGTACCAGTTGTAACCCACTGGGCTACCATAATTCAATACATGCTGTCTCAGAGCCAAGAATCAGTTAACTTCTGACACAAAATCGTGACACTGATAATGCTTAGTCTCGTTAATTAAACAATTTAAAAAGAAAATAATGTCCATTTCACCAGACCATCATATAAAGACAGTAGGATGTAAATGATCCATATTAGAACTTCTAATATGATTAAAGTATGTGAATAAACATGAAAAGAAACTGTTCACATTTATTGTCAGTTTTATATTTTTATGAATCAAATGTTCTCATCAATAATTTTATTTTACAGGTCATGTCCTACTCTACATTCATCTTTCAGCAGGCAAAAATTGAAGACAGTGCCATCCCATACGTCATTGTCGGACAAGGTGCCATCAATGTCATTGCCACAATTGTAGCTGTGAGTAGCTTAACTCAACAGAAGTATTAAAACTTATTGGAGACATGTCTTAAGTTCTTTAATTTCTTTATATTTTCTGTGAAAGCAGAAGAAAAAGAAATGGACTGAATCCTTAAAATGTGGGGTTTTTGTTTGTGATATATTTATAACTTTGGGCACGTATGTGAAGAAATCTTTGACTATAACTGTTAGTGACAGGTGAAAAAGTGGAAGTGGCCCTTAAGCAGGAGAATTTACATTGGAAAATCAAAGTTTGTTGATGATGGGTATTCATGGGACCATAACTGGTCTGGAATGCTGGAAATACAACTCGTTCAAGGTTTGATGATAATGGTACATGATAACTGGTTGAAATGCATTGTTCCTTAGTAAAGTTATGCTGTGAAAGGCAATGCTAGGAGGTTGGGAAATCAGGGGTCATAACTCCAGGAAAGGGTGTGAAATGCTGGAAATCAAACTGTCTTATAAGTATAATGCTGCATGCCAGATTTGGTTGAAATTTTAAAAAAAATTAAACAAAAGTTGTGCTGTTGAAACAAAAGAAAGGAGGAAGGTCAGTCAGGGCCTTAACTCACCTAAATGATATGGTTAAATGATGAAAAAAGATTAATTCAAAACATCTTCAATATGAAGTTGCATGCCTAATTTGGTTGCAGTCCAACAAAGTTTAATAAAGCTTTGATGTGGAACTCATAGTCGGATGCCAGGCAATCAGGGAGATAATGCCTGTAAATGATACTGTGGATTGCCGGAAATTGAATTCATTCAAAGTTTTATCAATCTGAAGCCATATGCCAAGTTTTGTTGAAATCCAAAAATATTTGATGTCATCTTGCAGAATCCAATATCAGGAGGAGGGGCAATCAGGGGACATAACCCTTTTAAGGGAGACTGAAGCCCCCAAAAGACACTTGCAAATTTTTCAGACGATATTGATATCAAATTGCATCAGAATATGTTCACTGGTTCTTGAGCTGTGCTTGCTACAAGCAACACCCCATGTAAGGATACAAAGTTAATTGCTAAGGGCCATAACTATATTCAAAATGGAATTGAGAAAACAAAACCCATAATAGATGCATCTAGTTTTATGAGATAGCTTCCATGTTGAATTGCATCTAATTTAAATTACATATTAAATGGTTCCTGAATGATGCTGGTTACAATAATGGAAAAACATAAAAGGACTGTAATTCCATAAAAATTTTAATGTCATTCAGTTATTTGTAAGGGTCGCTTGGCTGAGATTGTTGCAAGAAGTGTGAATGAACAGATGGATGGACAGAAAGTGTGATTACTACAGGGTCCCTGTATCTCAATGTGAGGGCCCTAATAAAATTGCCAGTGTGTGAAATGCAATGTAGTTGGCATAGAGTGTTTCTGAGACAAATAGATGTTTTCATTTTAATACAGTAATGCGATGCTAATAGCATTATTTACAAATTGTCTCTTGGCAAAATTGTTATGTATGGCCAAATGTTTTCTTATAAACACATAAAGAGAAAACTGTGCCAACATTAGATGGATTGAGCATGTACCATATTACACTGCATATATTTAGAGTTTTACAAAAAGCAAAGATATGATGTCATTTTCTGTAGACAGAAATATGAATATATATGTTACTCTTCACTTATAGATTCCTCTGATGGAGAAAGCTGGCAGAAGAGCTCTTTTGTTGGGGCCAATGGGTTTGATGGTGGGATCATTTGTTGTCCTCACAATTTTTCTGAACCTCCTGAACAATACTGGCATGGCAGTAAGTACACATATTTCCTTTACACATGGACCTTATTGTCTTGCCTGTAATAGCCACTTTAAAATACATAACTTGTTAGAATGTCATGTGATCAAAGGTATCGATTCTGTTTTGAAAGATTATACATATAATTTGTATGTAAGATGTATTCTGTAGAATCCTTATGTAGCTTCAGTATAAAATGTTTTCCTTCTCAGTAATAATTTTAATTGAATCTTGTCTATTCACCTTGTTATCCCTGAAATTACGATGGAGACAGAAATGAGTTCAATTAGTCAGTTTATCCATGCATCACATTTCTGTTCCCTGAACATAACTCCAAAACCATTTAAGATATCTGTATGAGCTTGATACACATATTGGTCCAGATGTGCCTTTTGCTATTCTTAATTTTTCAGTTGAAATATTTTCAGAGTCTTTTGACCATTTGTTTCTCCATCCATCCATTCACTGTGAACACAATTGGTTTATGGGGCAGAACTCCATAACTGTTTATGATATCTTTATGAAATTTAGTATATATATATATATATATATATATATATATATATATATATATATATATATATATATATATATTAGACTATGGTGTAGATTTGACTTTTGCTATTCTCAATTCTTCAGCTTCAATACTTTTTGTTTTTGTCAGTTGATCAGTCACCCATCTATTACATTTTTTTTCTGGACATAACTCCAAAACCATTTAAAATACAGGGAAACCCTACATTAGCACAATGGTTGATGTGCACAAGCCATTGTCATTCTATGTATCACAGACCATCATTGTGCTATGTACCACAAGTCATCATTGTGCTATGTACCACAATCCATCATTGTGCTATGTACTACAAGCCATCATTGAATACAACAGACCATGTTCCTGCTACCATATTTACTGAACATGTTGGGACACAACCATTTAACTTTTCAAGTAATTTTTTGTGCACTGTGTGTCCTAGGACATATGTTTGTTTTTGAGTCATAAGTTTTGGGACATCTGTTCAATTATAATATTGATACCTAGGTGGTAAAATGATTAATAATTGTAGAATTTAAAAATGAAATCATTCAAAACTTGCATCTCCAGTTTATAGGGAATGGATAACATAGTTCAGTGGTAAACAAATTGTTTTATGATTGATCATACCACTAATGGTAAACTAATTGTTTTATGATTCACAATACCACTAAGTCACTTGGGTCCGATGGTTTTCATTTTTTTGGTGTTTTTATAAATCATTGCCACATAATTATAACAACCTTTTGCTGTGAGATTGATTTGGAAGATTAGCAGTTACATAAATTAATTGATTTATAAATTTATTTGAGAATCTTGTAGAAACCACCACATTGTTTGATGCTTGGTTGTGTATGCCTGATGAATGAGCAAACATCTGCCAGCTGTTGTTTGAGCAATATTTGTGTTCATAATGTAAACTTAATGGCTTTATTGTTCATGGGTCAGTAATAATAAGATTTATACCTATCAGCTTTCTAAATTGCTGATGTCTTTCATAAATAAGCTAAGATCAGTGTACAGTGATTGACTATTGAAAAAACTGAAATGAAATCATCTTTATTGATATAAAGAATGGCACTGTGACAAGACTGTGGTTCTACAAGAACACATCTTGATAAAATCTTGTATCAAACTTTAGTCTAATATAGTACTAAAACTGTGTATTACTTCACTAAATTGGTGAAATTATTATAAAATTTCTGAAGCCATTCCATGCATATGTTATATTTGATTCAAGTTATAATCAAGCATACAATTGTGGGGTTTCACTGTACCTCTATTAACCCTAATATACCAATTAGACTAATGGTACAGGTGTGCCCTTTGCTATTCACAGTTCTTCAGTTTAAATATTGTTAATGTCTTTGTCTGTTTGTCCATCCATTCTTTCATTTCTGGGGCCAAGCTCTGTAACTCTTTGTAGATATCTGATATATTATGCACTTATTAGACTGATGATGTACATGTACCTGTGGAAGTTTTTCAAATTTCGATATTTTTAATATTTTCATTCATAGATCAGTGCATCCATCCATCATTCACACTTTATTCTGATAGCAAAACTTCAGAATCATTTGAGATATCTTGGTGAAACTTTATACATCTATCAGACTAGTTATCTTGAAATACATTTTGCTATTAGGAATTTTTAATTTTCAATATATTTTTTGGTCCATTAGTCTGTCCAGCCTTCCACATATTATTCACACTTTGATTTTCTGGAGTTGGGCTCCAAAAACCATTCCATGAATCTCAATGACAGTATTATAACTATGTGGCTTCCATGACATCTGTTTTAAAAAAGTGGTTGTCAGTATTCCCCTGAATGGATGATCATTATTGATGTCCATTTTGCCCTAAATGAAAATGGCTTCAAGCTGACAGCCAATATTGGTATCACAAGTGCTAATGTGAACATCTTGTTATTGCTGAAGAATATCAGAGATGGTTTCAACACTGGACTGTTTAATGAAGAAATGGTCTTATCTTGAATTCCTGGAAATTCTTTTCTTCGATTAGAGTAACAGCCCCTTCAAGGAGTTCTCAAAAATAAATAAAATCTTGTTGTGGGGGTGAAATTAACCTAGAAAATATACTACACTAATGGTCGTTAAATACTTTACTTTGCAAGTCAGCCTACTATCACACACCAAGTTTATTTTCTTTGCTAGATACATTGTTTTAAAACAGATATTCATTGGGATCTTAAAGTTTTTATTACCTTTTTAACTTAGGCCATTGCTACTGCCAACAGAGGCTATGGGGACACCAATCAAAATTTATGAACATATTTTTAGTTTTTTTTTCTGAAAAAAAATGTTCGCCTAGGTGTGTGCACAGGGTCATGATTTTTAGGGAACATAGGATTCAGATTCCGCTATGATTATTTGCAATGATAGAAATTATGATGATGACAGATATAATGACAGTGATTGAAATAATGACAACAATAGAAATAAATGGTCATATATGAATACATGCTTTACTTTTCTTGCAGGACAGTCACAGTGCTTTTGCCATCGTCTGCATAATTGCCATGCTTTCTTACATAATCGGATTTGCTCTTGGACTTGGTGAGTTCACCTATGTCTCTATACTTGTAAACTAGAGGAATATTTAGGTTATGTCCAAACAAGGTGAATAGATGGCATTTAAATTAGCTCTTGTTTGAGTAAATTCCTGCCATGGATACAGAAACCACATATTTTGCTGTCCTTATTTACCTGTGCTTATTTACCCGTGCTTACTACTTTTTAGCCATTCTAAATAATAATAATAATAATAATGATAATAATAATAATAATGTTGATGATGGTGATAATGCGTGTTACATAATAAACAGTTACCTTGCTCCCCTTTGTATGAATATGAAAAATGTTTATGTTTAAACAATTTTCAATTTTCATGGCAGGTCCAATTCCTTTCATCGTGGTGTCTGAGATTTTCCGACAGGAACCTCGTGCTGCTGCCATGAGCTTCTCCCTTGCCTTCAACTGGGTCTGCAACTTTATTCTTGTGCTGACTTTCAGGTTTATTCAGGTCAGTCTGTTTGGGGATTTTGTGAAATTCTTGCACTGTAAGTTTGTTGCAAATCCTATAACATAAAATTGACCATTTTATTTTAATTCATCTTTTAAAACAATGAGTTGAATTGTTCGTTTTTATCTCATTTTGATGGTTCATTGATGAATGTGTTGGCTCCTGCCTATTATGCTGTCCATTCTACAATCTTTCAGCACTAACTTCCATCATAATTACAAAGTCCAGATTTTTGGGAGAAATGTCATGCAAACTATTTTAAATATGTTCACCATAAGCATAGATGCCAACCATTACGCTTTTGGCGTAATCAGTATGCTTTTTTCAGTAAATTACACCTTGCGTGTAAATGTATATGGATTATGTGGTTTCAGTATATCGCCCTTGAAAAAAATCAATAATTTGTTTTCCCATTTTTATTTACATTCCATTAATCACACAGACTCTATTTTAGAAAGAATGGCTTTTGCTTAACTACAACATTAGAGTATGCTTGTATGTAGGCTTGCATGCACTTTCCCAACAGTATTATGTTCTATTTATAGCAGCAGTCCTATTTCCAAGAAACATGTTGGTTTCTACTTTCAAAAATTTTGACCTTGGATTCTATTTATAGCAGCTGTATGGCTTAGTTAGGAGAGAACAAGACTGGTTTTCTAATTTGTAATCTTTGCTTGCAGATTCTTTTTTTAAATTTGTATTTGGTACAGAACTAGTCAGTAGGTATTTGGCACCAAAAGCCAAGTCAGGTTTATTCTAGTTGATGCACGTGTTGGAGCAAAAGTGTTTTTAAAACAATTTGATAGATGAATTAGAAAAAGATGAAAAACCATTTCAAAGATAAATACATAAATTACTTAATACAATGTTCCATTCTAGGGCAGCTTCACACCTATTGCAGGCTGTGTGGAAAGAATTTTAATATTATTCATGGTGGTAAATTTTATATGGAACAACACTTGAAATTTAAAAAAGACTTGAATTTTATATACTGAATTCTTATTATAACATGGACTATCCCTAGCGGTAGAAGACTGAGTTGGCCCTTTGTTCAAATGGATGTGTCCTGGTTACAAAATTGCAGAAAATATGCATGTGCAAGAACAAAATCATCTACTATTGTTTAGTGTTTAGCTGAAGATACTTCACTTAAAATTGCACACTCAATGCAGATCGGGTCATTTAGTAAGTGCAACAGAAAGTAGTAGTGATGACTAAACGTCATACTCTGTGTAAGAGACTTTGACAACGAAAAGGCAAAGTCAGATTTGCTTGATAATGCTTTGAATAAACTTGATATTAGTTGTTAGAAGTGTATGGAGTTTTCAACTGATAATGCACAAGTTATGACTGGAATTCATAGAGAAGTTGCATTGTCTGTTTTGAAAATTGTCTGCATCAGTATACCTAACCGGTTGTCCACGTCATTTAATACACTATGCTGCAGGAAAGGCTGCCGTTAAATTAGAAGGAGAATTCTTGAAGTATCAAGTTAGCATTCTACCTGACAATGTACTTCATAAGGACAGAGTTGAAAAATGGCACCTTATTTCCTAGCTAAAATAAGTGGAACTTTTAGATTTCCTCTTTTTTGTCAGGTTATGAAAGGAATATTGGTTCTTGACCATTCTAATGCTGACTGTGAGAGATTGATCAGTATTGTTAACAAAAATAAAACTGAATTCAGATCCAGGCTCAGTAACCCAGCATTTAGTGCTCTACTGGTGTGCAAAACATTCATAGTGTCAGCTTTTACAAAATGTTTTGAAATGCAACACATGAAAATGTTGCTTTGTAATGCTAAAAGTGCTACAATGAAAACTTTAAGCAGTAATTGATGTTAAAAGACCAGAGGGGTAAATAAATAGATTTGTACATATGCTCACTGAATTTTTATCATGTTATGTGTCGATTACTCTTTATCTGCTTGGTTTCCTCTTTTTATACATTTGGATTACAATTTTTCCTTGACAGGGGTTAGCATGTATGTGTAAGCCATGATAAGTAAAATTATGGATACACCATCAAATAAATGTTACAGTACATAAGCTGTGAAAATCCTTGAAATTTAGCCTGACATAATTTTAAAATTTCAAGTAATTTTTCTTTCTTTTTACAGAAAGGAATTGGAGCATACACTTATCTGATTTTCATTGTCATCCTGGTTGCTTCCATTCTCTTCATCTTCTTCTTCCTGCCAGAGACGAAAAATCGTAGTTTTGATGAGATTGCAAGTTCTATTGGCTTTCGCCACAAGAAAAAATGGCAGCCTGATGAAACTGAATTACAACCCATGGACAACCGGAAAGTTTGATGAATACCGAATTTAGCAAATATAAAACTTATGAAACTTTAAGTACTGTGAAGTCTGTTAATAGACATGCTTTGTTTAAATTCTGAATTTTTAATGGGAGTCATTTTATGTTAATGCATTTAGACTGTATCTTTGTTAACATTTATCACATCTATCGGAGTTGAACTATTACTTTCACCTTGGTTTTTAAACAAATGTGTTAAAGGTTTTGGTTTTTAGACAACCAACGTTAGTGAAGAATATTGTGATTTTTAGAATGAATGGATTAGCTTTTTATCTGATGCACTAATACCTACATGTCATTTTGCTGTCAGGGTAATACAGCATGACGGCACAGTCAGTGCATATCTTTATTGTCTCATTTTGTTTGCATTTAAAGTACATGTCACAGTATTCATGCCCAAAATTTTAATAGATATTTTCTAAAAATTATTATATTTTTCGGTAAAAACCAAATAATCAAACTTTTTAATAGCATTCTTTATGGTTCCCAGAACTTCATTCTGAGTCATTTATATTAAATGAAACAATGTTGTGTGTTAACCAGAAAATTTCAGTGATCTTTGATTACTCATTAATAGTGATGTTTTAGACAAATTTAAAGGTCATAAATATTGATATCTTGATCAGCACATTTTTAGAAAAACTATGTAAAGTTTTGAGTCATGGATAGCATTTTGGGGCATTAAACAGTCACATGTGACACAAATTTCACTTAATGACTATGATTCCTTTGCTTTGTCTCCCTCTCAGTCATTAAGGAAATGAAATTATTATAAGGATAAGAAGGGGCAGTTTCAGAATACAAGTACCTTTATTTTAGGAGATGGAAAATATATCAAGGCCAGAAAGAATCAAATATAAAAAATGTCAAGAGTAAGTAACGCATTATTCTTTGATCACACTACGGATATATAGTACCATTCAAAATGTTTAGGTAATTTATTACTGTTACTGGGGCCCCGAGTGGCCGAGTGGTCTAAAGCGCTCTTCGTTACGGATCACTGCCATCTCACCTCTGTCTGCGGCGGTTCGAGTCTAAGATTCAGCCAATGTGGGTATGTGAGAAAGCTTGCCAGCAGCTTCTCGTGGGTCGGTGGTTCTTTCCGGGGTTTTCTCTGGTTCTTCCTCCACCATTAATACTGGCCGCCATGTATAGCCTATCATGTGCTGCAAAATGGCGTTAAAACCCCACAACAACAACAACAACAACAATTACTGTTACTGTGCCAGTTTATATAAGTATTTCATATTGTATCCAATACATCTTCCTAGTAAACTGCACATATATGATCTGTGTGATATAAGTATACTTCAGATAGATTACATTTGGTCAAACAACAAGTCAGAGAAAGTGACATGCTTTACAGAGACTATTGATGATCCAGTCTAACAAGTCAGAGAAAGCGACATGTTTTAGAGAGCGTACTGATTGTCTAGTCTAACAGGCTTATATAAGAAATGTTATTGCAATGTTTACCTCATGTTGTTATTTTTCTGTTTTTGTTGATACGTGTAACAGTAACTTAATAATTATGGAAAGTGTTGATTTTAAAGTTTTTAACTTCGATATTGAGAAACTTTATACACAAAGAACACAGCGTACAATCGTATTTGGTGCTTGTCAATTATTGTCAGTACAGTTAAATTTTTACATAGATTGAAACTTGTCTGATCAAAGATTCAAACAAGTTTTGATTGGTTTTATTTAAAACCTTCTACACTATCAGAAAAGCCTACAATTTGTCTGTCATTTTTTATTCTCGCTGTAAGCAAACTTGTCTAAACAAGTTTAAGGGCACCTTGTTAGTGATAATAATTTCTTATAATTTCTTACATCATGCATCATTTGTAAAATGCAGTTGTTGTCATGGCACTATATTTATTATACAAGTATAACCTGTTGATGGAATTTGAATTTCACTGAGTTAGAGTACAGTATTCAGAAACACTTTTGACATCTTGATATACATTAAACATTTTAAGGGAAAAGTAATAATTTATCAAAAAAAGATGGAAAATGTCTGTCATGGTGCATTTTATTTTCTGGTTTTTAAAGTGCTTTGAGCAGTATGTAATTGTTGGTGTTTGTCGCTTTTTATGTGACAGTATTTTCAAATAGCTATTTAGATAAATTTCTTTTTTTTATCATGCATGCAAAATAATCAGATGTGTATATAGAAAATGTAAGATCTAGTGGTTATTATCATCTGACCAGTCTGTTTTCAGACACCTTACTTTGATCTGATTAATTATACCTGTTTCAGGTGATCTCTAAGGTTCTAAGCCATAAATAAGGTATGGCAGTAATAGTCATTGATGAGGGTTGGTGGTGGTTTTGGGAGTTTGCACAACACCATTTGGGTTTTCATTTTAACATATATTTGAGGTAGCTCAATAGCCAAGGTTTGTCTGGATTAAAATGAAAGTTTGGTTAATTGGACTAGTTTTACATGTTATAGATTATTAGTATAAGAGTTACTTTGATTAGAGTAAAATAGCCTTGGTTTTGCACTTAAATATATCAAATTAAATGATTCGTTTTCAGTTTTTTAAAAAATATCTAAATTTCAGTAAAAATAACTACAATTAACTTTTCAAAGAAAGATGGATATATTGTTTATTATTTTCATGCAATCTTCACATATGAAACTTGTATTTACAAGTCTTTTTAAAATTGTAATTGTCTAACTTCAGTTAATGATCTCATGCAATATATTGTTTGGGTTTCTCATTTGGAAAAAGGTCCAAATACTTTCTAGGAATTCAAATTATTTTTGTAAAGTACATGTAGTCACCTATTTTTTATTGATGGAAATGAGCCATTGTTACAGAAATAACCTGTTACTGCTTTAAAGGGAAATCACTTTTCCAAGAGTTAAATTGTTGTTTGCTAGAGTAGCCTAATTCTGATAGACTTTGTAGTATCCCGATGCATCTCATTTTAAATGTGACGAGTTTAGTCAGGTCTTACTTACATAGCCATAGTAGCATGTATTTTATAGACATTTACTCTGTGTTAATATGTGGAGTGTTTTGTATAGGTGTTCAGTTCATCGCATATCAAACTTATGACATGAAGCATGCTATACAATGTACAGGTTTTTCCGAGTCTCTTAATTTAAAATGACATTTTGTACATTTTCTTCCATTCAGGAAAGAATTTAAGATTAAGTCTATTTTAACACATTAGCTACCTCTGAGAGAAAATTGCAACTATAAATCTGTTGTTTTGGGGGGTTTAATGGCCTTTTAACACACGACTGTCTATGTCCTGTTTAGGAAATGGGAGCCAAGGACCTTTCTCAAAGGCAGACAAAGGCAGCTAACCTGCAAACCTTAGATTACAAGTTTTATGAGCCAAAGTTTAGAAAAAAATTCTCAGACAAGAAGCATGTGGTGATCATGTACATGTATTTTCCTGTTGAGGGCATCACCCTCCAAAAACACCGCTGCTATTAAACTTTTCAGAATGCTTAGTTACTACCACAACCAGTACACAATTACATCATTGTAAGTAATTTTATTTCAGCACCAAATGCTAAGGGGGTATCAGGTGGCCAAGTGGTCTAAGACCTTCTCCTTTACAGATAACTGACGTTTCACCTCTGTCTGCACGAGTTTGAGTCTCAGGCTCAGCCAATGTGAGTATTTGAGAAAGCTTGCCAGTAACTTCATGGGGGTTGGTGGTTTTTCCCATAGTCTTCCATGGATCTTCCTCCACCAGATAACAAAGCCACCATGTATAACTGATCATGTGCTGAAAAATGGCATTAAACCCACAACAACAACTTCAATCAAATGCTGCAGTCTTTTCTAATGTGCATATTGGTGTCAGTAAATTAGTTTAAAGTATTTCTGCAAGAAAAGAATCAAACTGACACTATGTTTTTACAATGCAGTGTATGTTTGAGTAACAGTCAAAAGCAATTCAAGTATTAAATGGAACGTGATATTGTACCATGCGCTATTCTCAAAATTGATATACTTTTGTTTGAATATTGTGTTACTATTTTAGCCTTGTGCTTTTGTTTGAAAAGTGTGTTACTGTTTGAGCTTTGTGCCTTTGTTTGATCATAGGTGTGTCATGTATGACTGTTATATGTATGAATGTTGTGTTCACATAAAATGGAATTTTTTCAGTGTATGTTGGATTGGAATGTTGAATAGTAGCCTATTAAAAACCATAGAAGTAGAGACTAAACTAAGACATTGTTTTAGTGTTTGGAACATGAATATTCATTGTATATATTTATATCATACATATTTATAGTGTGTAAATGGAATAAAATCTGGTAATTCATTAGTTTTGCGTTACTTTGATCCAATCCCCAATAATAACTGAGAATGAAAACACATTTAGTTACAATTAATTTAGCTTCAAGTTGGAATAGCTCTGTTGGTTATTTAATCTTCAAACAATTTTAGCATAGAGTTGTGATCTCTGGCATATGCTGACATGACAGCAGTGGTTTAGTTGATGTGAAGATTTGTAGAAAAGAAAAATGTGCAATTAATTCGATTTACACCTAAAGCAGTGTGTGTGTGTGTGTGTGTGTGATTTAAAAAAATTTTTTTAGCTCTAAACTTTTTTCAGTTATATTGCTATGATGACTGCAGTGTGGCAGTTTATAGTGAGGTCTAGCACTAGCATATAGCACGATGTCCCACCCAGTTACATTATCCTGACACCAGGCTGACCATTCCCACCCAGTTACATTATCCTGACACCAGGCTGACCATTCCCACCCAGTTACATTATCCTGACACCATGCTCACAAGTCCCACCCAGTTGCATTATCCTGACGCCAGGCTGACCATTCCCACCCAGTTACATTATCCTGACACCAGGCTGACCAGTCCTAACACTGTTTAATGCTGAGCACCAAGCAAGGAAGCTGTTAGTACCATTTTTACGTCTTAAAACTAATGCAGGTATTACAAGTCCATGTTCAAGGAAGTTACAGTGTCTTACCATACCCATGGTACATAAAAGGGCAGATATTCCAAAAATGTGAATTGGCCTGAATAAATATTGATTTAAAACTCTGATTAACTGTTTCAAAATGGAAATGAAACCTGTGAAATCCCACTGCAGTTGCATTCATTACTATAATCCTTCACTGGATTGACCAATGGGTTGTAATGGCCTGGACTTTTAATCAAAGTATGCAGTCAACCGCTATGGTGGTCTAGTGGTTAGAGCGTCTGCCTCGGAAGCGGGAGGTCATCAATTCGATCCCCAGCCAAGTCATACTAAAGACTTACAAAAATGTTACTAACAGCTGCCTCGCTAGATGCTCAGCATTAAAAGGTTTGTGTTAGGACTGGTCGGCCTGGTGTCAGGATAATGTGACTCGGTGGGACATCATGCTAAATGTCTGTGTCATGATGCCCCAGTGCTAGACATCACTATAAACTGCCACAATGCAGACATTGTAGCGATATGACTGATTTTTTTTAAAGATACGTTAAAAATCCTATCACACACACACACACAAAGTATGCAGTCCTTAACTTAAATTGCTGTGTAGAAACCATTAATTTCTTATTAGACTTGCCATGACCCCGATCATTAGACCCAAAAATTCAAAGCTTTTTATGTAACCTTTAAATTTGATCAAAGAACTTGCACAGAAACAGAAGTTATTCAGCAAACAAAATAAAGGTATTACGTAAATATGGAGTTGATTCTTTTGGGCTAGGTGGTGTGTAAAAATAATGACAGTTATTAAAGCTTACCTATCACTATTGTTGAGCTTACCCCTTCTACAATGAACCTTTGTCAATGCTGGATGCACCATTCAGCTGTTCTACAAGTTCTTGGAACATACATTTTATGGGCCATTGCACAACAGTGCATCATCTTATTTTCAAGGACTACTGAAGGACATAAGGCAGAGAAGGCTTGTGATAGTGACAACATATTTGCCATATTCCCAAGCAGCTTTGTGGGTGGAATCATTTTAGACACAAAAAGTGTTTTGAGGTCACAAGGTCATTAAGGGTGATAAAAAAGCAAGGTTGTCCAATTGAGAATAAACTTTACATATAAGCTTATATAAAATGATTGGACGTGGAAATCTGAAGAAAAAGAAGAAAATACTTTGTGGATGGGTACTAAAATGAACCTATATGTCAAAAGCAACAATCCATGCTTGTGGTACTTCACTGTTACAAATTGTGATTGTTTTTGCCTTATTGGAGATAAAATATACAATCTAGCGATTTTTTGTGATGTTTTTGGCTGTTAAAGCTTGTATACACAATATTGGTTTGGAGTTGTGAAATTCAAAGGCACCATGAAAGGAAGCCACAAACTTGGATACAAACTGCACTAGATAAATACTTTGTTCATATTGACAAAACATCAGTGCATTGTTATATCATTATCCACTTATGCTGACATATGGCCTTAGTAATGTATACTGTAATACACTCAAACAATCATGCTACCGGACTCGCTAAAATTGACCAACCTCTTAAGGCAGGAGCGGGAACAGGAACAGGTACAATTGGCCAAACAACAGCCAATACCGTTTTTGTTTGAAAATGTACAGAAAAAAAATATTTAAAAGAAAGCTGATTATCTTTGAAGAACTGATTGCTCTGTGTCCAATACCAAAAAGAATGGGAAAAGAAAATGCTGCAATAACTCTGACGTTTGGTAGGGATGGGGAGGGGTGCACCCAATGTATTATTTAAATTACATAGCTGTCCCACCCCGGGCTTAATTTTGTAGGGAGTGAAATTAGTGATAGAGAGAGGTAAGGCTCTGAGCCCCCAGTCAGCAATGCTGACAGTTAAATTATTGAGAACACAAAAGGTGAAATTCAAAAGAATAACAATTTAATACAATTCAATATTCAAATTATAATAATTTCCCAATCACTCTCCTTCCTCTCGACCAAGTGATAGCCTATTGCATCCTTTGATTTATAGTGTAAGATTGCTTTTCCACCTGTCCTTGTTTTCTACTCATCTGTATCTCTCCTATCCCGCCAATTTCTTTTCTCCTTCTGACTTCCCTCCTAACCCCTCCTTTTCCTCCTCCTCCTTGACTGCTCTCCAACTAGCCTTCGATTCACAATCGACTTCTCCATTAATCTCTATTCTGTCTCTCTTCTAGAGACTCTGGACTAAACCACACCAGAAGTCTGTCCCCTAAAATCTTCCTGTAAAAACACAAGAATGTTAGCATATCTGCTTAGCCATTTTGTCTCACACTAAACCAACAATCAATAGAGGCTTTTACATTTTTTGGGAATAGTGGAGAACTCGCCCTGGGAGAATTCAAACCAGGTGTCAGGAGAAGTCGCTCTATGGTAGTCGGCAAAGTCAACCCTCTTCGCCTGGAAAAGTCGCCCCAAGGATCATATATACTAATTCAACTTAATAACTTATTAAATCTATAAAATTTGCAATTTTTCAACTTTTCCATTTGATCAACTCCACTTCTGAACTTAACGAAAAATAAGTGTTATCTGTCCCTTTTGCTTGCTCTTCAAATCATTAGATGCATTTTATTTGTAAAAATAGAGAGGGTGTAAGCAAGATGTGATGTCTGCAGTTTTATATATGAAAGGGTTCCAACCTAATACCCCAAATCATGAAGGATTAGATTGTATTGTGAAAGGAATTACTTATCTCTCTATTTTACTTTCTGCTGTGTTTAAAGCCTCATGTTGAGTAAGGTTACAGGCTTTGTTCAGTGCAGAATCAATTAATACACATTGACGTACCCATTATTTATATGTAATTCGTATTATTAAATTGAAAATAATTATTTTCCAAGATAAGTCTTTTTAATTTACAAATATCTTCACTAAATAGTGTGCTATTATTAGGATTGTTATCAAGAAAATATTTAGAAGCTTCAATACCATCTGCATGTTGGTATATGTTGGTATATAGTGATGTTACATCTAATGATACCAGGATTGAAATTATCAGATAGCTGTGGAACAGACTTCAACTTTTTAATGAAAGTAGTTGCATCTTTAATATCTGAAGGAAGTTATTTCATTAAAGGTTGTAAAATGCTATTAATAAATTTGGACAGGTTTTCAGTATATGAATTACAACCGGATATAATGGGTCTTCCTGGAAAATTTAAAGGTAAATTATGTTCAGATTTTTATGAGTTTGAGGTAACATGTAGAATTGAGGTGTACGTATGTTAAGAGGGAAAGTATCAAATTCCTCATATACGGAATTATTATTTTTAGCGATCTCATTAATGCATGTTGAAATTTTTTATTGAATTTATATTGACAGATCTTCGATATGCTTGTAGTATTTTTCAACATTTAATTGACATTCAACTTTAACATAATCATCTTGATTCATAATAATAATAGTGTTTGACTTAACATCCTTTTTAATCACTATACTGTCGTCATTCATTAGGTTATATAATGACCTAATTTCATCCTTATAAATATTACTATGATATTGCTTTTTATGATTACCAGTTAATATCTCTTTTGTGATCGTGTATATATAAAAATCTAAATATGAATCACGTAAAAGATGATTTAATTCTGTTATAAAAACATTATCTGGGTGACAAGTTTTGGGGCGACTTCTCCAACTACTCTCACATACCCACATTGGCTGAATCAGAGGCTCGAATCCATGCAGACAGGTGAGATGGCATAGATCTGTAATAAAGACCATTCAGCCACTTGGGGCCCAAAAGCAATGGAATCTAATGGATTGTTGCATTTTCCAGAGTGATTGGAACACATTTATTTTGCAGAGTAAAAGTTTCTGCTTATGATTGTAACCAACAGGCAAATTAAATTCCAATCTTTTTAAACTATAGATGACCATCAAGTTAACTGAAGGTGGGGCATCTTGCAAAGATCGCTGTTAAACTTTTTAATTTGTTCATGTTTTCATTTCCTCTTAATAGCTTTGTCACCTTGGTAGCTTTGGCAAGATGAAAGTTGTTGCAAGCTGACCAAGTCTAGGCTAATTTAAGGACATGTAAACAACAGCTATACAACATACTATTGTTGAAAATGAATACCATAGTCAATTGTTATGTGTTTGTTGACAATGTAATATAGATCCAGTGCGGACAACCATTTTTTATGTGTTATTTGTATTTTCTAATGGGATATGACTGCTATAGGACTTTTTTAGCATGTGATCTAGACTTGAATTCATGGATTTTTCTCATACATGTACAGTATTTAATGGATTATCGACGTAAGTTGTCAATATACAAGTGTACTTAAGACTAGATTTGCTTCATTTAACAAAAATGTCCATTGTTTATTTTAGTTTAAGTCCTCTCACTGACAACAGCATACATCCTGGTGAGGAAAAAGTGTAATCCAAGTGGACAAAAAGAGTAATCCGAGCAGAAAATGAGTAATCCACATATAACATGATAAAAATTCAATGAGCGTATGTACAAAATAATTTATTTATCCCTCTGGACTTTTAACATCAATTACTGCTTCAAGTTTTCATATCGAACACTTTGAGCTTTAGAAAGCAACAGACTCTCATATTGCATTTCAAAACACTTTGTACCAGCTGAGACTGTGTGTGAGATTTGGATTTTTAACGTAGCTTTTAAAAAAGTTCCGCCATATCGCTACAATGTCTGCAGTGTGACAGTTTATAGTATGTCTAGCACTGGGGCATCATGCCTCAGACATGTTGCACGATGCCCCACCCAGTCACATTATCCTAGCACCAGGCTGACCAGTCCTAACACTAACCTCTTAATGATGAGCACCAAGCGAGGCAGCTGTTAGTACCATTTTTATGTCTTTAGTATGACTCAGCCAGGGATCGTACCCACTTACCTCCCGCATCCGAGGTGGATTCTCTAACTACTAGACCATTGGAGCGGTTCCCAGCTGAGACTATGAATGTTTTGCACACCAGTAGAGCACTAAGTACTGGGTTACAGAGCCTGGATCTGAATTCAGTTTTATTTTTGTTAACAATACTGAACAATCTCTCACAGTCAGCATTAGAATGGTAAAGAACCAATATTCCTTTCATAACCTGACAAAGAAGAGGAAAGTTATATTTTACAGTTATTGGGTCTTTTAGCTGGGAAATAAGACAAAAAAAATTAACTCTGTCGGCATGAAATACATTGTCAGGTAGAGTGCCAATTTGATACTTCAGTTCTCCTAATTTATCAGCAGCCTTTCTTGCAGCATGGTGCATCATATGACAGATACAACCTGATATGTACAATGATGGAGACATTTTTCAAAATATAGAATGCAACTCCTTTATGAATTCCAGTCATCACTGATGCAGCTGAAAACTCCATACAGTTCTGCCAACTTATGTTTATTCAAAGAATTATCAACAAATAAAACAAAAATGTTTTCTCCAGTGGAATCTACTGTTAATTCTGGTAATGAAAGAAGAGCACTCTGACTTTGCCCTTTTCGTTGTTGAAGTCTCTTACACAGACCAAGTACAACTTTTCATCATAATCACTACTCCTGTCTTTTGCAATATTAAATGGCCCAAATTTCATGGCTTCTGCAATTTTAAGTGAAGTATCTTCTGCTAAACACCAAACAATATTAGAGGATTTTGTTCTTGTACATGCATATTTTCTGCAACTTTGGAATTGGGAAACATCCGTTTGAACAAAGGACCAATGTAGTCTTCTACCGCTAGGGGTAGTCCGTGTTCTATTAAGAACTTGGTAGATAATGCCTCTGCATTTATAAAATTTGTACTCACAATTTAGTTCTGCTGTAAATAGGAAATTACCTTAGTATTGGAGTTAGCAAAATGAGCTAATTCAAGGTTTATTTGTTTTACCACCATCACCAATATTAAAATCCTTTCCATGCAGCCTGCAAGGGGCATGAAGCTGCCTTAGAATGACACGCTGTATTGTGGAAATCATGTATTCATCTATAAATGGGTTTTTCATCTTTTCCTAATCCATCTATGAAATTATTTAAAAAATATTTTTGCTCTAATACATGCACCTAATAAATCTGACGACTTTTTGCGCCAAATACCTACAGACTGGTTCTGTACTAGATACGAATTAGAACAAAGAATCTGTGAGCAAAGATTAAAACTTTTAAAACCAGTCTGTTCTCTCCTAAGCCATACAGCTGCCATAAATAGAAACCCATCTGCATTGAGTCTACAATTTTAAGTGAAGTATCTTCAGCTAAACATTGAACAATATTAGATGATTTTGTTCTTGCACATGCATATTTTCTTTAATTTTGTAACCACGACATATCCATTTGAACAAAGGGTCAACTTAGTCTTCTACCACTAGGGGTAGTCCATGTTATAATAAGAATTCAGTAAATAAAATTCAAGTTTTTTTTTTAAATTTCAAGTGTTGTTCCATATAAAATTTACCACCATGAATAATATTAAAATCCTTTCCACACAGCCTGCAATAGGTGTGAAGCTGCCCTAGAATGGAACATTGTATTAAGTAATTTATGTATTCATCTTTGAAATGGTTTTTCATCTTTTTCTAATTCATCTATGAAATTATTTTAAAAACACTTTTGCTCCAACATGTGCTTTCAATTAGAATAAACCTGACTTGACTTTTGGTGCCAAATACCTACTGACTGGTTCTGTACCAAATACAAATTAAAACAAAGAATCTGCAAGCAAAGATTACAAATAAGAAAACCAGTCTGTTCTCTCCTAACTAAGCCATACAGCTGCTATAAACAGAATACAAGGTCAAAATTTTTGAAAGTAGAAACCAGCATGTTTCTTGGAAATAGGGCAACTGCTATAAATAGAACATAATGCTGTTAAGAAAGTGCATGCAAGTCTTTGGACAAGCGTACTCTTATGTTGTAGTTACATAGAAGCCATCTCTTCTAGAATATGGTCTGTGGGATTAATGGGATGATAATAAAAATGAGAAAAATAATTAATTTTTTTGGGAAGGGGATATACCAAAAATGCATAATCCAAACACAGTTACATGTATGGCATAATTTAGTGAAAAAAAGTGTAGTGATCAAGCCAAAAGCGTAATGGTTGGCTTGTATGCAACAGGTCACCTCTTACAAGTTTAACTTGTAGGCAAATTTTTTTTCTTTTTCTCCAGCTGCCAGCCTCTCCACCACTTATCCCACTATATTACCTTAATCCCTAGGTTGTCAATATAAACAGGTAGTACTGTATTATGAAAATGGCTACAGGCTTTGAACACTGGCAGTAAATTATTGGGGTTGGAGATGGTTTTGGCTATACATTTTTTTAAAGCAAGTGCCAGTCCTTTGAAACAAATAGCATTTTTTACACACAATGAGATTTATTATAATTATTATGGGATACAACCAAGACTGGGACAAAGATAATCTTGATTGTGGAAGGGAACTGAAACATCTGCTTCAGTATAACTAATATATGGTAACTGATTCCCATCAGCACCATACATCAACAGATTCAAATCAGAAGTACTTTGTAAATCTGGTTTTTTTGGTAACTTGTTGTAAAATTCCAGAGCAATAGTACTCACAAAGAGCCACTATCAATAAAGGCTGTGCCACAAATGTTTATCCTAGCTTTATTGCCAACTAATCTATCTCTGAGCATGGCTTTTGTAATTTTAAATAGGGATATTGTACAACGGACTGTCACCAGTTTGCCCTGCCACAGGGATGACTTTAATTGTCTCAATTACAATTTCAACAACTAAACCAATGGAGCTTCTTGCCATCTCTCAAGCTGACTTTAATAATCCTTTATAAAAAAAATATTTAAATTTCATGTTAGCCAATTCTTTCCTGCACTGAAATAAAAATCCACAAAAGATGTCCCATAAACGTAATTTTTGCCTTTCCTGTTTTATCACCAAGAATCTGAATCTTCCATTTCCTTCTTCTATACTAAGAGATTTATTGACCCTTTGTCCTGAAAATGTGGATGCCATTCTTTGAAAATAAGCAGAAGTTTGAACATGCAAATGCGATGCATTACAAAAGTCATTCCCTGGACAACTCCACTCAATCTAATATGAAACCCGATCTTGATCAATCACAGGTATTACAGCCATTATCCAGATAGTACGACAAACAAATGTATTTCCCTAATTTGTGCTTTTATTCCACAAATACATATTTTAGGGTCATTTCAGTAAGACATTTAATGGAAGAATTGTAAGGATTGGCAGGTCTGCATTTACTTAAACTTTAATTATTATCGTCTTTGACAGGATGCATTGTTAAAATCAGTTTTATCTGGATTAAGATTCTGATTGAAAGTGTGTAGATTAGTATCATTTGCAAACAACTCTCACAGAGCATGGCTTGCATACAATGGTAAATCCTCTATAAATGTGAGAAATAATAAAATGATGGCACTATGTAGCACACCCATAGTAAAAGATACTCTGAATTTATGTTCCATATTGCTTACTGTGTAACAGGGAAGCTCGTCAAGTTTGGCTTGAGTATTTCGTAATCTACCAAATCAATGCGCTTACAGTCCAAGAATAATTGTCCTGCTATTCAGAAACATTTGACAGTAATAATACAGGAATGTGAAACAAAATGCCAGACTGACCTTCATGTAAAAACCTATTCGCCAATGGTAATCTTTAAAGTTGCTTGGCAACATAGACATAACATTTTTGAGATGATTTGCTGGGTTTATTTTTGCATCACTATTATAGACAGGGCAGCGGTTTGCTACAGTTAGGAAATCTAGAAAGCATTCATAATAATCCCCAAGGTGACAAGACAAATATTTGAGTTTGTTTGCAGAAGTTGATAGGTTTTGGGATGAATTCCATCCTGTTGATATGGCTGTGCTGAGTGTACATAGATGGTCATATATTTCTCTGTCACTTTTCGCACAAAGAAGCTCATTTTTTTCTGGCAATGTATTATTTACATGTTTTTTCAAGATTTAGCAAGACTTATATATGAAACACCAATTCTAGTTCTTAAATGAGTGAAAAATTTACTGAAAGTACTTGCTACATCATTTGGTATTGTACATGTCAGTTTTGAGTAGAGTTTCCTGTTCATCAGAAATTTATATTTTTTCCCAATCATTCTTTTTTGATGACATTTGTCTATCAGGTGTCTGCCTTATTTGCTTCAGGTGTTAGCCAGTCAGATTTATTATCATAGTTTACCTTCTTATTTCAACTGGTGCAACAACACATTTATTAACATCACAGTTATAATTATTTTTAAAGGTACACTATCTAGCTCTCTAAGAAGTTACTTTCATTTTCATTTCTGAAATCACAATACTTTATTTATTGTTATACAAACTGGATAATGGTAAACAAATGCAAATACTAGTACAGGAATGTTTACTTCTGATATATTTTCAAGGTGGATTGTATAAATATGATTAATTTGTGGCAAACTAGTTTCAGACACTCTTGTTGCTTAATCTATAATTTGTACATATTTTTTAGTCAAATCTGACCTTCTCCAGGGAAGGCAATCTGCATTGTATTCATCCAGTAATAGTTTTGGGGTAATTTCAGATGGTGATGAACTCTAGTCATTGTGAGAAAACAAAAATTGGGTAACAAACAGATGGACAGAAACAACATAACATTGCTGAATCTGCCTTATGGTGGGCATAGGAAAATACAAGAGCAAAGACAATGAAGCTGGAAAAGCATTTCTTCTCATAGAATAGACATGTTAAATATGGTTAAATCCACAATTTAATCGACATTTCTTTTCCATCACATTTACATATGTGAGTAAATACGTGCAGTCTATCAAAGACATTACCAAGAAATGCCCATTTGCAATGATTGCAAAGGAAAAATGCCTAAAATGACAGTATCGAACATCAGGTTGAAACTTGCTTTAAAAAGAAAAGAACTCTTCATAAAATTCTTAATTCACCCAATATATGATAAAGGGGATGTTAAGAAGTTGTTATTGTAGGGTTTAACGCCATTTTTCAGCACAAGATAGGCAATACATGGCGGCCAGTATTACTAGTGGAGAAAAAACCCTGGGAAACCCCAGGATGAACCACCGACCCACAAGAAGCTACTGGTAAACTTTCTCACTTATCCATGTTAGCCGAGCCTGAGACTCGAACCCACGCAGACAGAGGTGAGATGGCAGTGATCCGGAACGGTGAGCACTTTAGACCACTCAGGGCCCCCTGTTAAGAAGTTAAACTGTAACAAATTGGTAAACATTAATTTTGACACTTAGCAGGTTACATATATTACTCACTGACAATAAAATACCCAACTGTTATCATGACTAACTAGCAGTCACTGAAACTGGATTTGTCCAATTAGACAAAATATAGCCTCATTTTGGGCCTGGGAGGAGGCATCTATATCTTCAATAAAGTCATAGAGCTTAAACAGCAGGGTTTTTTTTTGTTGTTCTGTGCAATGTATGCACAATCCTGACCTTACTCTGTTGATGCTTCGAGTTTTGTACACAGCAATATACCACCTGCACAAACCCCAAGTACAGGACACTTGACTAAAATACACTTAGTCAATGTTTCCTTTGTCAACACAATTGGAAAGAATAACAACACCTGCCTTGTCAAAGAACCTGCCCATAATATGGCGATCTTCTAAATTAAGGAAATTATTATAAGAATCATCCAGGAGAAGCAGTTGTTAAAAATGACTTCTTTCATGTTTAGGAATAACAGTATTGCTCAATGTGGTATTGATGTGGAGCAGTGACTGACCCAACATTTGATGTGGAGCAGTGACTGACCCAACATTTGATGTGGAGCAGTGACTGACCCAACATTTGATGTGGAGCAGTGACTGACCCAACATTTGATGTGGAGCAGTGACTGACCCAACATTTGAAGGTCTGAGATCATATTCACAAGTCTCAAGGCATAAAAAGCCAGTCCCTCTAATTCTGTCAAATCGGGGGGTGGGGGGGGCGGGGGGCAGTTCTTTATATTTGCTTACTTCAGAAAAGCAGCCACTCTGATATACATTATGTATGGAGATACCACCTCAATCTTCAAACAATGTTGAGATGAGCACCTCTCACTGTTCAAAAAATGCTGACATGAAAACCTCACTGTTCAAACAATGTTGAGATAAGTACCTAATTCTTCGATCATTATTGAAATGAAAACCATACTGTTACAAAAAAAAACTTGAGATGAACACCCACTGTTCAAACAATACTGAGATGAACATATCACTGTTCAAACAATGGTGAAATGAATATCTTCACTGATAAAACAATATTGAGATGAACACCTCTGTTCAAAGTCAGTTGTCTATGGAAATGAACATTATTATTCATATAAAACATTCAGGTTATTAATATGTAATATTTCCTGCTGATAGAAATTTACATCATCCTACACTATCACTATTCATATGCAATGTTCACCATCACTGTTAATAAATAATGACATGACTACAACAGTTTAAAAAGATCAGTAACCTGAGAACAGAAAACTGAGAATTTTGGACCTGTACCAAGCATGCAATAGATATATAAAATAAATTTACTGACATCTGTTATCTAACACTGAAAGATCACATGATTGTGTTATATTTTGGCAGAGTCTTGGCAATAGTAAAAACTATTTAACATTGATATGACTAGGGTCAAAGACATCATCAACATCCTTGTGCTTCAAGTTCTTCTTCAATGATTCTCCTGTACTCTTCAAATCCGCCCTCAAGGGATTGGACTTTTCCATCGTTTACTACCCACAATTCCCGGCAAATCATTCGTATTAACCGTTCATCATGAGAAACTAGTATCACTCCTCCCTGTGAAGAGAGAAAATCCCCAAAGTGTAATCATACTGCATTTACACAGTAATACCAATCACACAACAGCAAATATGACATAACTGAGATCTGCAGTCACAAAATACAAATATCACATGTTGAGATCTAGTCACAAAATACAAATATCACATACTGAGATCTGCAATCACACAATACAAACACCACATACTGAGATCTTGTCAGATAATACAAATATCAAACACCAAGATCTACAGTCACATAATATTAATATCATGTAATGAGATATACAGTCACATAATACAGGTATCACACAATGAGATCTACAGTCACATAATACAACTATCACACACTGAGATTTAGTCACATAATAAAAATATAATGTAATGAAATCTAGTCACATAATACAGCTATCACACAATGAGATCTACAGTTACATAATATAACTATCACACACTGAGATCTATATTCACATAATACAACTATCACACACCAAGATCTAGTCACATAATACAGCTATCACACACTGAGATCTACAGTCACATAATACAAATGCCATGTAATGAGATCTAGTCAGATCAAACAAATGCCACATACACCACTCTATCAATAACTCGTGCCCTAATAAGTTGTGAACCCGCTTGTAATGTGGAGTTAATCGTTCATCCCATTTAGTTACACAAGAAAATACAAAAACACTGACCCCTAGTTAGTGAATGTGAATAAAATCATGATTAAAATTGGTAAGTGAAACCTTGATATATCACTTGTTTCATCACTGACAATGGTACACACGGTCTGCAAATCTGAATAAATATTTTGAAATTCTCAGTTTTAATAAGAAGTCATATGTTTTTTAAAGTCTTTCCAAGCTTCATTCTTAATACAATGTAAATAAAAATATTCAAAGATATTTCAGTCAGTGAAAATGTCACTAATGCCTAATGGATGAAGCACTTTAATCAACAAATACTAATTAAGTAAATTCTTTATCAAGTGATTTTTTACTTTAAAATCAAAAGACCCATTCCCTGCCCCAAGCACAAGCAATACACAATGTTTGTTCCAGGTCTGTCAGTTAGAATTAATATTGTTGTGCAGAAACCATTTTTATTCTTTCAGTCCCAGTAACCTTGCCTACTGGACCCTAAGTTTGATAGGCATCTTCCTTACCTCCAAGTACAAAACTTGGTAGCAGTAAACGGTGTAGAACTCCAGTGACTGAGCAGAAACAAAATAGGGAAAAGAACTGGATATGCATCATAATGCATTCTGCCCCGTGGCATGGGCACAAAAATAGAAAAAAGACAGTTTGACTTCTTACCTGGAATTTTGTCAGTGCATGACCTAATGCCTCTATTGTCTCCATGTCTAAATGGTTAGTGGGTTCATCAAGAATGAAAAAGTTTGGACTGAAATAAAGGAATCAAAATAAGGAACTAAAAATATTTGCAAATGTGGGCATCCATATATACTAATATGTCTGCATTTAAATGTTAGCAAGGAATAACTGAAGTATGGATTGATTGGTCTGCTCTGAAATTTATGGAAGAGAATGACAGTATAAACTTTCACAGATATAAACACTGTCATTCAATATTTCATCACATTTTCTGTTTTTTGTTTGAATGACAAAGCCACTAAATTAAATAAGCAAACCTATCAAGAGAGACCACTGCAATGAGATACCACCTGACTTAAGAAACCAGGTTCTCCATGCAAATATTTTACTGATTATACTGTACTTGATCTGTCCCGAGAGACTATCATTATGGGACAGAAGGAGTGGTCTTTCAGAATTGTTCTACTGTACCCCAAAAATGCATTTTTAAAACCAAACCATTAATAATATACCCATGAATTGATTCATGGTATGTCGAAAGTCTTCTTTCATGTTGGTTTAATTAAATCCTCTGTGTATACCAAGGTGACCTTCTGTCTGAAAAGATGAGCCCCAACAGGGCTACTTGTCTATACAAAAATAAATAACAGAACTGTTATATAAATGGTGATTGTATCTAAACTTAAGTTTACACAGATGTTACAAACAAATGAGTTTCTCTATGATTCAAGATATTGCTTTGTACAACTTTTATTACTTACTTTGTCATGCACATGACAGCAAAGGCAACCCTGCTCTTCTGTCCTCCAGACAGACTGCTTACAGGTCGCAATCCCAGCTCCCCACTGATACCAAAACCTCCCAAACAGTTGCGGTAGTACTCAGAATTCTTACCTAATTAAAAATATAACATCAATTCTTCATTATGCTGTGTAATGTGGTTAATGTGGCAGTCTTTAATTCAATCACTACATGAATATGACACCATGATGTGAACAATTTGTTGCAGTTCATTCTAAATCTAAGTCAGGCTGTACTTTCATACATACGATAGTTTACATACAGGCTTATTTCAAGCGATATTTATCACATGACTACTGCGTTATTTCAATCAATATTATATTTACATGTAACTAATAAAACCTCAAAAATGACATCACAAAAGTATGCAATGGGAAGTAAATTTAATAGTTTTTTTCATACGCTATAGGATAACTGTATTTTGGACTTGATCTTGTCCCAAATCAAATTCAGTTTCTAACTGACCTGAATCATTTTTTTTTTAAACGGATAACAACCAAGACATCCCAATGCATTTAAGTCATTTCACTACACCATTCTATATTTTTCATCATGCAATAAAACACAATCGTACATATGTGATCATTTCAAAATCTATGGAATTTTTTATCCAGTTGCCGACAAAGTTACTGTGGATTGTATAATAGTCCTCCCATATTTTGCAAAAAGGAATCACAACTAGATTCAACATTCATTTATCTTCATGCAACAGTCACTCGTTAATAAGATGTTTAAATTATTTAGGCAAACAGTAGATACTGAAATGGATAAGTGTAAGGTTTGTAATGCTGACTACACAATTTCTCAATTTTAAAATGAGTCAAAATTAAACCTGGGAATCTCTGGGCCATGAGTTCAACAGATGTGAGGTCCATTTCTAGTTGATCCACGTGATGCTGGCTGAAGTAACCCATCTTCAGGTTCCTATGGACATGTCTTACTCCCTTCACTGGCTGCAAATCTCCAAGTAAAATCTTTAACAATGTTGTCTTCCCTGCACCATTTTCTCCAACCTTTAAAAAGGATAAGAATATTTTAAGCTTTTCTTAATCACCAAAGACATGGAGTAAGAGCTGTCAAAGGAAATCAGAGCTCATCTGTCTGACACAACTTAATATGAAACACTGCACTAGAGCTGTCAAAGGACATCACAGCGCATCTGTCTGACACAACTTAATATGAAACACTGCACTAGAGCTGTCAAAGGACATCACAGCGCATCTGTCTGACACAACTTAATATGAAACACTGCACTAGAGCTGTCAAAAGACATCACAGCGCATCTGTCTGACACAACTTAATATGAAACACTGCACTAGAGCTGTCAAAGGACATTACAGCTCATCTGTCTGACACAATTTAATATGAAACACTGCACTAGAGCCGTCAAAGGACATTACAGTGCATCTGTCTTACATGACTTAATATGAAACACTGCAAAAACGCAAAGCGCAAGAATAGTAGCAAAAAAATTTAATAAGGACTACACTGTGAAATATAAGCTTTTCTTTTAAATAAGCACTCACAACAAGCAAATTCTTGATTTTAACAACAGTAAATTTTATGTTCCTCAAACTATTTTCTACCATATACACAAGGGCATGTAAGCAGGCAGACAGATATATGGTCAGACATGATATATAATTGTAAAAATTCATTCAAAAAGGAGAAAAGGTCATGATGACCTAATTATTGAATGGTGACCTATAAAGATTTCAGATGTACACAACTGAATGATCATGGTATAAGGAATCATACCATTACTGAATTAAATACATGCCTCCTGCAAAAAATAATTATGTCGCAGATTTTTACCCTACCCAACACAAAACTCCCTTTGCAAAGTATCCAAAGATTCTCTTTAAACATTACAACAACTTATCAGAAACACACCTATAAGGAATAAACATCATAACTGTCAATGTAATGACTATGGGACCAATATTTCTAGGATACTGTCAAAAATCATTTAATCATGAAATGTGGGTCAAGGAAAGCCAAATGTCCCTAAAATGTTTAAAGATAGTCAATGCAGCAGCCATATTAGAAGATGATTGGCGTAATTTTCATGTGACCAATCAGTAGCAATAATACGATTCTGAAGATCAACAATGTGGGGGCCATTTTGGATATGACTTTGGCATAATTTTTTAGACATCCTAAATCTTCTGGTAAAAATACCGTATAAATATAACTCTTCATTTAGATGGAGCTACAATAATGTTATTTTCAAGATGGCCACTGGATGGATATATTTGTTTTATTTTAGTATTTAAGTGTCAAGATTGATGGGATATATTTGTGTTACTGCAGATCTAGTGATATTTTAGTATTTAAAATGTCAAGATTGATGGGATATATTTGTGTTACTGCAGATCTAGTGATATTATAGTATTTAAAGTGTCAAGTTTGATGGGATATATTTGTGTTACAGCAGATCTAGTGATATTATAGTAGTGTCAAGATTGATGGGATATATTCATGTTACTGCAGATCTAGTGATATTATAGTATTTAAAGTGTCAAGATTGATGGGATATATTTGTGTTACAGCAGATCTAGTGATATTATAGTATTTAAAGTGTCAAGATTGATGGGATATATTCGTGTTACTGCAGATCTAGTGATATTATAGTATTTAAAGTGTCAAGATTGATGGGATATATTCGTGTTACAGCAGATCTAGTGATATTATAGTATTTAAAGTGTCAAGATTGATGGGATATATTCGTGTTACTGCAGATCTAGTGATATTATAGTATTTAAAGTGTCAAGTTTGATGGGATATATTTGTGTTATAGCAGATCTAGTGATATTATAGTATTTAAAGTGACAAGTTTGATGGGATATATTTGTGTTACTGCAGATCTTGATGATTACAGTATTTAGGATGGTAAATTTGTTGGAATGCATTTGCGTGATCTGTCTCCAAGTCTGCTAAATTGTCAAAAGTTTATCCACCACAAACGATGGATTGAGAATAGCGAACAACAGCTGTCTAAGCTGTTTATGGCCAAGTGCATGCAATATAATGAGTGCATTTTGTAAGCATAGTACATGTTATATAAAGTGGGTGCATGTTGTAAAGAGTGCATGCTATACACAGACTGCATGTTATAGAGAGCATGTTATACTGAGTGCATGTTATACACAGACTGCACATTATAGAAAGCATGTTACAGAGTGCTTTTATACACAAAATGCATGCTATACAGAGTGCATGTTATACACAGACTGCATATTATAGAAAGCATGTTATAAATCCAAATTTTTTTAGAATTTCATCAAGGAGAGAAAGAAAGTTCACACAGGTGTTGCTCTCTTGAAGCAATGATGGTCTTACTGTTTGTGACAGCACAACACAGCAAACATCTTAAGTCAGCAATTTGCCTTAGAGTTCATGAAAAAAGATGTACCACACTTACCAGACCATGAACTAGTCATATATCCTCTATGCCTCATACTACCATCACCGAACAAGGAATCATGAAGCCGCTTGGCAACATCAAAGTACAGAAAGCAAATGGCCCAGGCAAATTTCCTGGTAGATTAATGAAAGAACTTGCCATAGAATTATTATGTAGATTTATCAGACTCTTCCAAATCTCCATAGACATTTGTTTGATGGAATGAAAATACCTTCTGTATTGTACATGAACATGAAAGTAAACTGTCAAGTTCAGCATTACCCATAGCGCAAGATCTCTGCCATGGTGATTTCAACATAGCAATTTCCGTTCACTTGCTGTAGCATGCACAAGGTGCAAACAGAGTGGGGGGGGGAAGTTTAGCGCATGTTCTCTGGCTCTAGGTTGGACCCTATGTACAGTACTTATATGCTATTTTTGTTTGCATCAACAGAATGCATTAGGGCTGTTCCAGTAAAAAATACATGGGACCCAAGGAAGGCACTTTTAATGTGGGGTATTCACCCATTGATGCAATTTATAATTTTCTTTTCATTTTAATATGAACTGTGTAATCAAAGTACCATGGCATATGTTTTTAAAAAGCTGCCTTCAGCCCTTAGAGTATTTTGATGGAGATCTCCATTAACAGAAGCAATCTTCCCCTGTAGAAGTATTTGAAATTGTATAAAAAAAAATCTTTCTTGCAATCTACTTTATGAGAGAAAATTGTCTAATATATTAAATGTTTCAGAATTTATTCCAAATTTCTATAAAGTCAGACTTATATTACATAATTCCCTGCTATTAGACAGGATCCTGTTTGCCTCAGCCCTTATCAATTTATTCTGTAGCCAAAGTGACAAACTGATTTCAATTATATGTTTTACATAATGAACAATGTTAAGTCTTTGAGCTTTCATAATCCAGTGTAATTATTGTTTTTGAAGAGAGATTCATGTCCAAATCTGGTTATTCTTTATTAATCTCATAGTCATTCAAAGATGTGTTTACTGTGTAACTGAGTTGGTTCATGTACACACATGTATCTCTGCATTCATTCTTCAACACAATTTTGGTGTGCCTCATGTACAGTGTGTTGCAGCACTTTAGCTGTTCTGGGAAGTTGGTGAACTCCATAAGGGTTGTTTCACCCAGATAGTGTAGTTAATACCAACTTTGGTCATGTTGGTTCAACAGAGGATACTGCTCAACTCAGGGTGAGGAGCCAAATGCTCTGGACCATTGGATCCATGGGGTATTGAGGTTCCTGATGGACCATTGGATCCACAAAATATGGATGTTTTTGAAGGATCCTTCAGCGGACTAGAAGGAAAATACTAAATGTTCTTTCAGTGTGAGTGGTGGACAGGGCATATTTACTGTTGCCTGCCAGATGTCATCAGACAACAGCATCAGATCTGTTGATTAATAAATTATTAGCATTTTCAATTAAAATTTAAGTATCATTATTTATGACAATCCAAGGCAACATCATACTTGTTGAAGAACAATAATCATATCTGTTGATAAACTGATCATATCCATGTACCAACACCATTGGTGGATAAACTATATATTGACAGTACCAATCAAAGAACAATACCATTTGTCATATCTGCTGATGAACTTGGTGTGCATGTCTAGACTAGGTTTTTAAATCATTTGGTTTAAGCTGTGTGTGTGTTGTGTGTGTGAAAAACTGATGTATGGTTATAAGTGTAGAGTGCCCAAAATTACATAAAATAAACATCTCACTCACTCGCACTCCTGATATGTGTCTTTGACAAAATACATTGTTATCCTGTTACAGCAAGATCTCTGAATTTTTGAAAACCACCCAGCTACTAAATACTTCAATAATGAAAACTGTTCAAACATTGGCATAATGAAAAGTGTTCAACTATTGGCAGATATCTCTGACTTTGTTCAACACCAGCAAACTATTGGCAGATATCTCTGACTTTGTTCAACACCAGCAAACTATTGGCAGATATCCATGACTTTGTTCAACACCAGCAAACTATTGGCAGATATCCATGATTTTGTTCAACACCAGAAAACTATTGGTTGATATCCATGACTTTGTTCAACACAAGCAAACTATTGGCAGATATCTTTGACTTTGTTCAACATCAGGAAACTATTGGCAGATATCTCTGACTTTGTTCAACACCAGCAAACTATTGGCAGATATCCATGACTTTGTTCAACACCAGCAAACTATTGGCTGATATCCAGGACTTTATTCAACACCAGCAAACTATTGGCATATATCTCTGACTTTGTTCAACACCAGCAAACTATTGGCAGATATCCATGACTTTGTTCAACACAAGCAAACTACTGGCAGATATCCACCTTTGTTCAACACCAGCAAACTAATGGCATATATCTGTTACTTTGTTTAACACCAGAAAACTATTGGCAGATATCCCTGACTTTGTTCAACACCAGCAAACTATTGGCAGATATCCATGACTTTGTTCAACACCAGCAAACTATTAGCAGGTATCCATGATTTTGTTCAACACCAGCAAACTATTGGCAGATATCCATGACTTTGTTCAACACCAGCAAACTACTGGCAGATATCCATGACTTTGTTCAACACCAGCAAACTACTGGCTGATATCCATGACTTTGTTCAACACCAGCAAACTATTGGCTGACATGCATGACTTTGTTCAACACCAGCAAACTATTGGATGATAGGCATGACTTTGTTCAACACCAGTAAACTATTGGCTGATATCCATGACTTTGTTCAACACCTGCAAACTATTGGCAGATATCCCTGACTTTGTTCAACACCAGCAAACTCTTGGCAGATATCCATGATTCTGTTCAACACCAGTTGATATCCATGACTTTGTTCAACACCAGCAAACTATTGGCAGATATCCCTGACTTTGATCAACACCAGCAAACTATTGGCAGATATCTCTGACTTTGTTCAACACCAGCAAACTATTGGCTGATATCCATGACTTTATTCAACACCAGCAAACTATTGGCAGATATCTCTGACTTTGTTCAACACCAGCAAACTATTGGCAGATATCCATGACTTTGTTCAACACCAGCAAACTAATGGCACATATCTGTTACTTTGTTTAACACCAGCAAACTATTGGCTGATATGCATGACTTTGTTCAACACCAGCAAACTATTGGCAGATATCCATGACTTTGTTCAACACCAGCAAACTATTGGCTGATATCCATGACTTTATTCAACACCAGCAAACTATTGGCAGATATCTCTGACTTTGTTCAACACCAGCAAACTATTGGCAGATATCCATGACTTTGTTCAACACAAGCAAACTATTGGCAGATATTCGACTTTGTTCAACACCAGCAAACTATTGGCTGATATCCATGACTTTGTTCAACACCAGCAAACTATTGGCAGATATCCAT
Organism: Sinohyriopsis cumingii; assembly: GCA_028554795.2. Lineage (NCBI taxonomy): Eukaryota > Metazoa > Mollusca > Bivalvia > Unionida > Unionidae > Sinohyriopsis > Sinohyriopsis cumingii. Next base: position 5,170,542 of record CM068838.1, on the reverse strand, counting down.
GACTTTCTTCAACACCAGCAAACTAATGGCATATATCTGTTACTTTGTTTAACACCAGCAAACTATTGGCAGATATCCATGACTTTGTTCAACACCATCAAACTATTGGCAGGTATCCATGACTTTGTTCAAAACCAGCAAACTATTGGCAGATATCCATGACTTTGTTCAACACCAGCAAACTATTGGCAGATATGCATGACTTTGTTCAACACCAGCAAACTATTGGCTGATATCCAAGACTTTGTTCAACACCAGAAAACTATTGGCAGATATCCATGACTTTGTTCAACACCAGCAAACTAATGGCATATATCTGTTACTTTGTTAAACACCAGCAAACTATTGGCAGATATCCATGACTTTATTCAACACCAGCAAACTATTGGCAGATATCCCTGACTTTGTTCAACACCAGCAAACTATTGGCTGATATCCATGACTTTGTTCAACACCAGCAAACTATTGGCAGATATCCATGACTTTCTTCAACATCAGCAAACTAATGGCATATATCTGTTACTTTGTTTAACACCAGAAAACTATTGACAGATATCCCTGACTTTGTTCAACACCAGCAAACTATTGGCAGATATCCATGACTTTCTTCAACACCAGCAAACTATTGGCAGATATCCATGACTTTGTTCAACACCAGCAAACTATTGGCAGGTATCCATGACTTTGTTCAACACCAGCAAACTATTGGCAGATATCCATGACTTTGTTCAACACCAGCAAACTATTGGCAGATATCCATGACTTTGTTCAACACCAGCAAACTATTGGCAGATATGCATGACTTTGTTCAACACCAGCAAACTATTGGCTGATATCCATGACTTTGTTCAACACCAGCAAACTATTGGCTGATATCCAAGACTTTGTTCAACACCAGCAAACTATTGGCTGATATCCAAGACTTTGTTCAACACCAGAAAACTATTGGCAGATATCCATGACTTTGTTCAACACCAGCAAACTAATGGCATATATCTGTTACTTTGTTAAACACCAGCAAACTATTGGCAGATATCCATGACTTTGTTCAACACCAGCAAACTATTGGCAGATATGCATGACTTTGTTCAACACCAGCAAACTATTGGCTGATATCCATGACTTTGTTCAACACCAGCAAACTATTGGCTGATATCCATGACTTTGTTCAACACCAGCAAACTATTGGCTGATATCTAAGACTTTGTTCAACACCAGAAAACTATTGGCAGATATCCATGACTTTGTTCAACACCAGCAAACTAATGGCATATATCTGTTACTTTGTTAAACACCAGCAAACTATTGGCAGATATCCATGACTTTATTCAACACCAGCAAACTATTGGCAGATATCCCTGACTTTGTTAAACACCAGCAAACTATTGGCAGATATCCATGACTTTGTTCAACACCTGCAAACTATTGGCAGATATCCATGACTTTGTTCAACACCAGCAAACTATTGGCAGATATCCCTGACTTTGTTCAACACCAGCAAACTATTGGCAGATATCCATGACTTTGTTCAACACCAGCAAACTATTGGCTATTATCCATGACTTTGTTCAACACCAGAAAACTATTGGCAGATATCCATGACTTTGTTCAACACCAGTAAACTAATGGCATATATCCATGACTTTGTTCAACACCAGTGAACTAATAGCAGATATCCCTAACTTTGTTCAACACCAGCAAGCTAATGGCATATATCTGTTACTTTGTTCAACACCAGCAAACTATTGGCAGATATCCCTGACTTTGTTCAACACCAGAAAACTATTGGCTGATATCCATGACTTTGTTCAACACCAGCAAACTATTGGCATATATCTGTTACTTTGTTCAACACCAGAAAACTATTGGCTGATATCTGGGACTTCCATCATATGTAAGAAACTGGGACACATTATGCACAGCACTATCATATCACAACTTACTTAGAGATTGCCAGCATGGTTTCTGGAAAAGAAGGTCATCACATCCTATGTATACAGGACCTAGCCTGGATAAAACATCAATGATGTCTTTAAGGCCTTTAACATCTCTTGATTGTTGTTGTTGTAGGGTTTAACGCCATTTTTCAGCACACGATAGGCTATACATGGCGGCCAGTATTAATGGTGGGGGAAGAACCCAGGAAAACCTCCGGAAAGAACCACTGACCCACAAGAAGCTACTGGCAGGATTTCTCACATACCCACATTGGCTGAATCCGAGACTCAAACCCACGCAGACAGAGGTGAGATGGCAGTGATCCATAACGGAGAGCGCTTTAGACCATTTGGGGCCCTTAAAATCTCTTGATAAAGCTTCCTTAATATGGTGTAATGAACAAAATACATCACTCGGCTGAGAACTGTGTCTCCAGCTGTACACAAAAAGTTGTTCTAGATGATATTAAGACCTTCTCCTAATGCACATATTTGAGCCTTCCTCCTAATCCTGGCATACATCAATGAATTGCTGGAGTGTACCTCTGCAGATGATTGACTTTTGCACAGAATTATCCATTCTGAAGGACCTTGACACAGAGTGGAATCCAAATGGCAATAGCAGTAGTATAAAGTATCACGCTGTCACCATCTCTAGTGACCTGCATAAGCATGCTAACAATGAGTTAATCCTGTCATGGCTTTCTTAATGCACGATATCCAGCCCTCCACAAGCTAAGGAACAAGACTCTTATTAGACCCATACATGGATAATTGGAACACAGACAAAGCATTACATTAACAACATCAAGCAACCCAGTATGTTAAACAAGACTAACAGTGGACTAGCTCTGTAACATCAATACTCAAAGATCAGGAATGGGTCAGCCTGAAAAAAAAAGGACCATTCTAGAGTGACCACGCTGTACTAATTAATTACCCACCACATAACTCAGATACCTGCCTGGTCATACCTAACAATTACTTCATCTGAGGCTAGAGGTTATGAAATACTGGAATTTCACAAAAATATCTGTCTTCAAGAACAACTTCTTTGCCCACTGCCATCATGTAGAATAGCCTCCACAAGTGCCTGATCAGGCAGCAATTGTTGGAATCCATTCAAATTGTACTGGCCAGTTTCTGTTGTTTTTAACCTGTATAAAGTGGTCCACTCCCAACCGTGAGTCTACTTATTGATGGATGAAATTTAGAAAGAAGCTAATTATCAGAGTGCATGCTATACAAAGTGCAAGTTGCACAAGGAGTGCATGCTATACAAAGTGCAAGTTACACAAGGAGTGCATGATATACAAAGAGTGCCTGCTATATACAGTGTGCATGTTATGCCTACTGTATATATAATATATGCAGATATGTATAGTGTATGCTCTTCACAGATTGTATGTCATATAATGAGTACATGCTCTATATATATATATATATATATATATATATATATATATACACACAGAGTGCATGTTATGCCTACTGTATACACGTTATATTGCATAGTGTATGCTGTTCAAAGAATGTATTATATATACAGGGGAAAGACTACTCACAATACATATTCTGGATTCCATGGTAGCATTGACACAAACACTGGAGAAAATCTTCCTTTCTGGGGTGTACTGAAAACTCACTTCATCTAACTCCAATATAGGGGGAGATAACTTATCACACTCTGGAAATCTGCAAGTATTAAACACATATGGATCTAATCTAATGTCAATATCAAAATAGTATGTATGCATGATTAAAATTTTTAATGTAGCTTTAACAATTTTTCAGTCATATCGCTATGATGTCTGCAGTGTGGCAGTTTATACTGATGTCCAGCTATTGGGCATCATGGCGCAGACATGTATTAGGATGTCCCACCAAGTCACATTATCCTGGCACCAGGTCGACCAGTCCTAACACTAACCTCTTAATGCTGAGTGCCAAGCATAAATCTAGAACAAGACATAAAGTCTGAAAGGATTGCAGATGTTCATTTTCACTGCAATAACCTAATGGTTTTAAACAAAACTTTATCTGTACCTACTTATTACCATAATATAATTACACAACTTTTCTGAGGTGAATATTAAGTTTTATCAGGAAAAGTGAAGGTCAATATAGTGAATTTAAGAGTTCATAAAACTTAAACAAAAGAGTCAACAATTGTTTCCATATATGACTTTGTGCAAAATTTTGAATTTGGAAAATTCCTCTTGACAAACACAGAGCAAAGGTCAACATTGTAAATTAACTAATTCAAATAACTTAATATGTACTGAGAAAAGAGTCTACAATTGTTTAATTACATGATTTAGTGCTAAGCTTTCAAATATAACCTTTTTCAGAGGAAATATTATTCCAAAAGCATGATGCTGTAAAAATACATTACATACATGTAAAATATGTCACAACAATGCTGTTGTTGTGGTGGAGTTTAACGCGATTTTTCAGCACACGATAGGCTATACATGGTGGCCAGTATTAATGGTGGAGGAAGAACCCGGGAAAACCCCAGAAAGAACCACTAACCCACGAGAAGCTACTGGCAAGCTTTCTCACACACTGGCTGAATCCAAGACTCGAACCAGCGCAGACAGAGGTGAGATGGCACTGATCCATAATGGAGAGCGCTTTAGACCACTCGGGACCCCCTCACAACAATGCAATACAATTATCATTTCATCAAAATGATGTTATGTCAGTTCAATCAAAAAATCATTTCACCCAAGTAATGTAGTAATTTTAAATGAAGTAAACAATACATATAACACACTTTCCCTATTGTTTTTAAACCTTGTACAGGGTAAAAAGGTAGAAACACAGCAAAGATAAATCAGTGCACAGTTTCTACATTTATTTGTCTTTCTTAAAATTATGAAGCTATTGATCTTTGTAAAATGACAATTTGTAAATAAATATTAACATTAATTAATATTAATATTAGTGGTGGAATTAATTAAAAAATTCAATCACTAATCACAAAATTGCAAGGACCAGCATTTAATTACGATTTTCAATAACTGCTTATAAACTATGAGTTTTTCTTTACAAAATGTTTATAAATTATTTTATTATTTGATAGCTGTCAGTCCATCACAACCCAACATGTTTCTTTGATAAATGATAGACCATTTCAGACATCTACTCTTAGGCCTGTTCCAGTAGAACATATGTGGGACCCAGGGAAGGCACTTTTGATGTGAGGTACTCACCTATAGATGCAATTTAGATTTTTTTAATTACCCTTTTAAGAAATTCTATGAAATTAAAGTACCCAATCATATATTTTTTAAAAACCTGCCTTCCCAAAGTACCATATATGTTTAAATGGAACAGACCTTACTGCACACTGATCACCAGTATAAGTAAATTAGATAGCATGTTTAAGTTAACATGATGAATGTGATAAATTCATGAATTTAGTGCAAAGAGCAATTATTCTAAGTATGCAAAAATGACATTTTCATTGGAAAATACAGAAAATACAGAAAATCACTCCAACTGATTAAAATACATGTCAGATGGATAAGTTCACCATTCTTTATATTTCAATTAATTATTATTAAATTCTTTTTCTGATTCTGATTATTATAAATATTACTGTATAGAATTATTTAGTCGGCACACTGAATATACTTACTTTAATATTACTTCTGGCTCTTTTTCTACAGCCTTCAACTCCGGCCTTATAAAACAAGAAAATAGTATCAAGTTATAATGCTGATGTATCAAACTTGATGCCGTTAACAAATCTATTATTAATGGAATATTGGTCAGGTACTGTCTCCACAGCCTCTTTTATTTTGGAGAATGCAAGGGTTGTAATACCTTGATAATTAATGAAAATATCATCAAGAGTTATTTCAGGAATTTAGTAAAATCACAGAGATGATACTGAACATGATTAGTAACTATGTTTAATTAAAGACTTTCAATAAGAGATTACTTCATTGATCTATGTACACATCACATTTGCTGATTACACTTAACTGCCTGTGATTATTTTTCTAAGCAGAACACAAAATTAAAGTGACACATTGAAGAGTAGAGCATATATTCACTTACAAATCAAATCCAACTACAAAGACTCAGATCTTCCATTGCATAATGTGCCAACACATCTGGGTCTATGCAGTCTGACAGGAGTAATCAGCAGAAAAAACAAAAGAAGCACTGATCTGTTGGTGCACATGTGATAGCAGCTCAAGGTCTATGTTATTTGTAACTGGGACTGATTTATAAGTGAGAATAGACAGTAAATGACTTGGCATAATTAACAGACAAATATAGTAGAGTAAAGTACTTACAATTTTTCTAATAACTTAAGTTTACTTTGAACTTGTGATGCCCTGTTTGCATTGTATCTAAACCTGTCGATGAATATCTGAAATTAAAAAACAAAATGGGCATGAATAATAATACTGCACGACTTTTTGTAAGCAACACAAAAAGAGATTATTTTTAAAAGTGAACAAATATGCACGAACACTGATTAAAGATAATACAGAATACACATGTACTGAACTCAACACCAATATGAAAATAACAAAGTGAATTACATGATATACTTCAGAATCTAAATATATGTATTATAAATAGTCTAGTATAGTATTCCATCTCCCAGCAAACTATGGTCCTCTATAAAAGATGTGTGGTCATGAATCCCTTTTCACTGTTTAAAAATAGCATTATGTATAAAATACCACAATCACAATCAAGAAGAAAATATCATTTTCTCCAGGCACTGTCATGGAAGATTAGATGAGTTAGAGTTACTGTAAGAAATGTCATCAACCTGTATATGATCTCTATATTGCTTCTGTGCTTCATATTCTTTCTGCTGGTTCTTTAATCTATCCTCTCGTGTTTTGTGGAAAACTTCATAATTGCCCCGATAATTATCTATCATCCTTGAATGAAGATGTAAAATATCTGTAGAAACTGAGTCCAGGAAAGATCTGTCGTGAGATACAACCAATAAAGTACTGGGCCAAGTCTGAAAAAAAGTAGAATACTTTTAGATCCTCACTTTCACATGACTTCCATTTATAAATTTAAGCAAAAATACATTTTTTAAATTCAAACTTGGTTTTTGTTAGTGTAAAATTTTGTTGCAAAGTATTATTCCGTTTTTTTCTTCATCAGTTAGAAATTATGAGAATAATAAAAAGGTACAAATATGGGTTCAGCAGAATACTATTTCTCGTGCATAGAACTGTTTTCTGCTGTGAAACAGTAATTTCACTGAGTTTAGGTCTGTTTTATATGTAGGATTGTTATTGTTGTTGTAGGGTTTAACTCCATTTTTCAGCACACAATAGGCTATACATGGAGGCCAGTATTAAAAGTGGAGGAAGAACCCGGGAAATGCCCGGAAAGAACCTCCTACCCTCGAGAAGCTACTGGCAAGCTTTCTCACGGACCAACCTTGGCTGAATCCGAGACTTGAACCTACACAGACAGAGGTGAGATGGCAGTGATCCATAACAGGGAGCGCTTTAAACCACTCGGGGTCCCTATGTGTACGATTGTGTTTTCCACTGTGAAAGAGTCATTCCAGTGTGTTTAGGTCTGTTTTATATGTGTAGGATTGTGTTTTCCACTGTGAAACATTCATTCCAGTGTGTTTAGGTCTGTTTTATATGTGTAGGATTGTGTTTTCCACTGTAAAACATTCATTCCAGTGTGTTTAGGTCTTTATACCACTATGAAATACTCATATTCCAATAGTGTGGGAATGTGTTTTCAAATGTAAAAAAAATCCATATCACTCATATTGCTATATATGTCTGTTATATGACTATGAAAAATTGATAGGTGGCAACCTGATTATTCTTGGAGATTTCAACTTTCACTTTGACTGTCCCGGAAACTCAAATACATCAAAACTCATAGATTCCAATAATGTTTTCAACCTCAATCAGTTAGTTAACCAACCCACCCATAAACATGGTCACATTTTAGACTGCATTCTTCATAGACCTGATGATAACATTTTACGGTCCTCCCTGGTATCCCATGACCTTGCATTAGATCACCTCTGCATTATATTGATGTATGAGTCCCTAACCTCTACCTTTATCTGCTACTAAGAGAAACCTCTGTATGTTAAATAGAACCAAACTAATACACGACATCCAAGCTAACCTAACAACTTGCTTACCTCCTACCGCACAACAACTCGATAACTGCCTGTGTTCATTGCTTGACAAACATGCCCCAGCTACCAAGTGCAGAGTATCAATTCAAAAGTGTTCTCCATGGTATAGCAGTGTTAGGGACCAGCTTCGCACTGCTAAAAGAGACCGCCGTAAAGCTGAGAGGCTCTGGCTTTCCACCAGACTCACTATTCATAAGCAAATCTATGAAGCCACTATAAAGAATGTCACAAATATAGTCCATGCAGTGAAATCAGCCCACTACACTACTAAGATCATGTTCCAGCTGCAAAGAGCTCTTCGATATTATTGACAAACTAATGTCAATGAACAAATGTACACCACTTCCAACTACCTTCTCTCCAGTCGACCTTCTGGACATGTTTGCAAATTTCTTCCATGACAAAGTATAACCTTGACATCACAATTTCAACTGACTCATCATCACCATACACTTGGGATACAGAATTTGAGTGGCAACCATTAACATCATTTGAACCTGTTGCTATGGATTTCACATGTACAATCCTGATGAAGAGTGCACCAAAGTCATGTGAACTTGATCCAATTCCAACATCACTGCTGCTTGAGTGCTTAGATCCAGTATTGCCTTCACTAACTGATGTTATTAATACCTCTCTCTCATCTGGGGAATTCCCATCATTTTTCAAAACTGCCATTGTAAAACTTCTGTTGAAGAAACCAACACTAGACCATAACGATTTAAAGAACTACCGCCCAGTTTCTAATCTCCCATTCATATAAAAAATCTTAGAAAAGGTTGTTCTATCCCAGCTTGTATCTCATCTAAATTCAAACAGTCTTATTAACAATGTACAATCTGCATATCGCCCTTGCCACAGTACTGAAACTACTCTTCTAAAAGTAGTTAATGGCATTCTCTCTGCGTTGGACAGTGGAAAGATTACAGTCCTCACCCTCCTTGATTTGTGTGCAGCATTTGACACAACAGACCATCATATATTACTTCACCGTCTCCAGCATGTATTTGGCATTCATGATACAGCCTTACAGTGGTTCAAGTCCTACTTGGTCAACAGGACACAAATTGTATCTGCAAATGGAATACACTCCAGCCCAGTTGATCTATGTTGTGGTGTTCCACAGGGGTATGTTCTTTGACCTGTTCTCTTCATTCTGTACACTCAGTCACTCTCAAGTGTCATAGATCATCATCCAGTGTCTCACCAATTGTACGCTGATGACACCCAAATATACAAATCTAGCCACCCAACTGAAGTCAATGCTACCATCCAAGGCATAGAGAGGTGCATTTCTGATGTGAAATGGATGACATGTAACAAGCTGCAGATGAATGATGATAAAACTGAGGCCATTCTGATCACAACACAAAGACTTTCTCATTCACATCCTTTACCTCAAACAATAAATATCAGCAACACCAACATTAAATTCACACAATCAGTACGAAACCAAGGTGTTACTCTGGACACTACTCTCACATGAACATATGAAAGGCTGCATATCTTGAGCTGAAACGCGTCAGCTCAATTCGCAAATATCATTCAGCTGATGCCACTAAAACACTTGTGTGTTCATTAGTACTTTCAAGACTGGACTATTGTAATTCAATTCTGTCTGGTTTATCTCAATATTTGCTCCAGAAACTTCAAAAAGTTCAAAACACAGCTGCTCGGATCATACTTAGAGTACCACGATCAGAGCACACCTCCCCGCTGCTCTGTACTCTACACTGGCTATCCATTCGATCCAGAATCAAACACAAAATTTGTTTTCTGTGCTACGTTTCACTGTTGGACTCTAGTCCAACATACCTATCCGACCTCACCCATGTGTAGACACCAGCAAGATACTTACGCTCCTCTTCTGACAATCGTATATTCATTATTCCCACTATGAAAACAAAGTCATATGGACAGCATTCTTTTGCAAACCAAAGCCCAGCAACGTGGAATGAATTGCCCTCTGAACTTAGACACAAAAACACAGTGATGACATACATGAGGGCTCTCAAAATGCACTTATTTCGACTGCAAGAACAAACTTAAAGCCTTAATAATGTTTCCTACCTTAAATATTCTCATGTTTTTTAAAATGTTTTCTAATTTCATGGTGTTTGTTTCTGTAATCATATCATTATATGTTTCATCATCTTATAGGTGTTGTCTAATGTTGCAAAGCGCTTAGAGCTTCTAAAGATTAGGCGCTATACAGAGTCCTCATTATTATTATTATTATATGTATTATTGTTTTCCACTGTGAGGAACCAATGAAGAGTTACTGCCCTTCCTCAAACGATTACTATCGTACCTCAAATGCATTTTGATTGGTGCGTCACCATCCTAGCTTACATCTAACAGTTAAATTACATAATAAATATTTTAATTTTTCCAAGTTTAACCTTAATTGTATGGACCATTTTTATTCAGATTATTTAAATATTGCAAGAATTGTTTTAATGAAAACTCTCTGTCAACGCTACTATGTATACAGTGCTAAGAATATTTTCAAGATGGCTATAGTACCATGCTGGAGATCAGCAGATTACCATTATTAGAACTAGCTAAATAGTGATATAGTATTTTAGTGAAAACCCAATGATGGTACAAATGTCCATTTAGATGGAGCCATATAATGACATTCAGAGATCATTTTAATACTGTGAGAAAGTAGCAGTTTCATAACTAGAAGAAAATTTGATTAAGGCCAGGTTTTCGTTGTTGTTTTAGGATTAACACCATTTCTGAGTGCAAGATAGTCTATATATGGCATCCAGTATAACTGGTGGCGGAAGAACAAGGGAAAACCCTGGTAAGAATAACCAACCCATAACTGCCAACCTTTCAGGCTCACAATTAGTGAAAACAGGGATAAAAAGTCGTGAATTTGGACAATAATTTGTGAAAAATACCATGACAATAACTCCATCCACTCTGACCGTCAATACTACACTATATCAAGTTCGCAATATAAAACTAAAACACTACATATATGCAGAAATATTTATTTATCAAGACATGATACTGTGGCAGACTTGAACTTCCTCAACTGCTTGATCGTAAATTTGTTTTCTAAACAGTTCAGACTTCTTGCCGGCTGGTTGATCTTGGGGACTAAAATTACTGACAAATTTTCTGCTGCTAAGGAGGGCTTAAAGTCTTATTTTTCCTCACTAGAGAAAATACACTTTCGCTTGCACTGTTGCTGTGAGGAATGCACAGGAGCTGCAGCACTTTTGGTCCTTCCACAGGAAAATTTGGAAGTGATTTTTGAGTCCGGCAACATTTTCAGAACAAATGTTTAGCATGGTCTCCAGCTGATAAAGGTAGATTATGTTCGACAAGAAAACTCACAAATAATGCGTCAGCATTGGTAGCCTGCATTTCTTCCGCCAACTGTTTAAAATATTGTCGGAGCTGAAATCTGCGAATTCTTAATTTTCCCAACTTCTACGTGCTTTTTGCAACCGACATACTTCCTCACATCATCTCTGCGATGGCACACTGAGTGCAAAAAGCATGATGAATATCAATGTTTAATGGCGGAATGCACGGCCAATTTTTGATATATTCCAAATTAAACTTCACTTTTTGAGTAATACATATTTTTCTTGGTGGTGAAGACATTTTCAAAATCGTACATGCGATGCTGAACCGTAACTCAAACCAGTGTTGGTGACGCATGCGCGGAGCAAATTTCCGGTTAGGCCCCAGTTTCTCTCAAAAGCATTTGTAAAACTACTCTTATACATATAGATTAAAATAGGTTAAAATGCTTGCTACCGAGCCAACTATACTAATCGGCTGTAGATCTACTAATATCGCGACCAGCAGTACTGGACCGTTTTGGCAACTACAAATATCACAACTAGCGCTTAACAGGAAATCGGTTATTTTATTAAAGATTTAAAATAATTGAGGATTGGAGAATTCGTGAATTTTTGGCTTGCGGCGTGAATCCGTGAATCGCTGAAAAAGTCATGAAATTCACACCAAATTCGTTTTTGTAGAAAAATCTGAGTTAAAAAATGTGTAAACAGTTTAAAAATTGCTGCAATGGGCTCAAAACTCCAATCATATCACTAATTACAAATATAAATATGAATCTTAATCATCTGTTTAGGTGGTTTTCATGTAACTGTTCTAATAAGGGTCACAATATGAAAAAGACATAACATTTATCACGTCACCTGTGATGTTCCACTGCAGTCATCATAACACGTGACAGAACAATCCTCATGACTATGACCTCTAACTTTTTAACCATCCTATTTTCTGTTAATATGGGAAAAATCTGACAATGATACCAGAATCCCCAGAATACTGAATAAGCCCCTGCGTGTAAGCCCCATACATTTGGGCAATCATGAAGGACCATCTTTTATTTTCTAAGGGATCAGCCCAAAGTGGGACACAGTGTGGAGAGGGAGGTGTAAATCTGTCAATGGCATCAGGTAAGTATTACATCATTAAAATTAGTTTTATCCCCCCCCCCAATCTAGTAATATCTTACCTGATGCTAATGCACAGCTGTATTTATCAGTTATGTGGGAGGTGTGATGATCCCAAAACTAGCAAATAATAAACACAAGGAACACTCACCCTCAAAGGAGAGGAGACTGCTAAGAGATGGACACAATGGACCACTTTCTCAGCAAAGGTAAAAGGAGGAGAGTGTAGTGTGAGAGTACCAAAATGGCGCTCTCTCCCAAGGATGAATGAGTTGGAAAGGCCCATGAGGTAGTAATAGCATAAACCTAGCAGGCTTTAATTTTCATAAAGGACAGGTCCCTATCTATAAGGGATTGGTAAACTCTCTTGATAATTAATGCACTCCAGAATTGTGGAAGCTGAAATATCAACTGAACCTTTAAAGGGTAGGAAAGGACATTTTCTACCTTTTCTTCTCAGCCTTAGAAGCCGCTAAGTAAAAACAGAAAACTAACTGAGCTTAAAAATCTTGGTAATCCCCAGCACAGATATGGCTGAGACTGGGGATCTCAATTGGGAATGGAGTAACCAAAGGAAGCTGGTATTTAGCTAGAAAACCTGGTTGGCAAAGGAGAGAAACTGACTAATTATTCCAACTGATGCTAAGGTGAGCAAGAAGACTGTCTGGTAAGATACTTAAAGGAAGTTTCACCGAAAGATTAATTGGGGGGTGGGGTGATTTAGAGACCACAAGACACAAGAAAGATTTCATTTAGGCACTGGAGAGCTAGACACTTGTCTCTGTAGTTTGAATTATCTGGACAGGTCTGCCAAGTAAGAATCTGTCCTAAAGCAGGGCCCTTTTAAGATACAGCTTGACAGTCCCTTATAGTAGAAACTGAGCATTGTTTCTCCAAAAAGGAAGAGAAAGAAATCGTCTACTGCACTCATAGAGGGACAGCAAAGATTGACCTGCTTTCTACTACACCAATCACACAAGATATTCCATCTGGTGTCATATAACTCAGAGGTAAATCTTCTGACTGAATGATGTGATTGATTTTAAAAAATTTCTTTGCAGAGATTGTTTGAGGAGCTAAGCATCAGGGTGTAGACTCTGAGGGCTGTTGTGAAGGAGAGAGTCCAACAGAAGGTCCCTCTTCTGAGGTAAGGTTTTGGAATGGTCCACCAGCAGATCAAGAATATCAATGAATAATGATCGCTGGGGCCACAGAAGCAAGATGATTTGAGCCATGGAGTGCCTGACTTTGTGAAGGACTGTGGGATCATCCTGAAAGGACTATTCTGTCTTACATATAATGACCTTTCTCCATATGTTATTTCATTAATTACTGGTGATGTGTGTCCTCTTATCCACCCAATTTTATCCCATTTATTCATTATGTTTGAACAGTATGTAAATAACAAATTATTCTTAATTCAAAAAGTTATATATTTGATTAAGTTTCACTGTTTTGCATTTACTAAAATAAATGTATTTTTGGCAAACATGATTTTTTAAATTCAAGGTCTTGTCAAGGTTAATAAATCAGATTTTGTTAAAATTTAAGAAGCTTGCAAGGCAACCGATCAATTTCAAGATTTTTCATGGTTGTATGATTTATGATTTATACAGCTCTGAACAATTTATTTACTCACAAAGAGTAAACGATTTACTATGTGACAGTGACCATTTACACCTTAATCTGTAATATCCAAGTAAGCACCAGGTACAATGGTTAATCTTATAGGTCTAATGTCTATACTTATATCAATGACAAGTTTTACTGCCCCTAACAATCATGGAAACTGATATCTATGACCTTGACATTTACCCCATAGCAATGTTTATATCCCATGGAAAAAACATAGTTTCTTTGCTTAATGAAAATGTATCCAAGGCAATAATAAATATGAAGCCTGATCTAAGGCTTAAATGACTAATCATCAACAAAAGAAATTAAACAATTGCTCCTTGTGACCTTATCCTTCATCTTCCTTGTCCATCCACCTGTATGAATATTCCTTCCCATCTGATGTCAAGTTTGAAGATTATCTACAGATTAAAACAGGAGACAGTACCCTTCTAGAAAATTTTGACAAAAAATTTACCATGGTTGGATGGACAGGCAGTCATTGTAACTGTTATGAAATGCATTCTGCATATCCCTCCAAAGGTAAGAAAAAAAATGTGAAAACAAATCCGGAAAAATGCTTAAAGGGCCTTACAATCCAAGCTGTTATCTGCTTTTAACCATGAAAAAGTATGCAAATTTAAGGACTCTATGATGAACAGTATTTATGATATAATGGTGAAACAGCTTTGGTAGTGAAGTAGGAAAACAATATTGCCCTCTGTTATTAGTGGGGTTTAAGGAATAAGAAGGAAAATAATTCAATAACCTATGCCTCTAAACCATGTTCATGAGGTCTATGAACTCAAATTTTTATTTCATGCCCTGTTCCATGTATGGTCTATGAACTCAAATTTTTATTTCATGCCCTGTTCCATGTATGGTCTATGAACCCAAGTTTTATTTCATGCCCTGTTCCATGTATGGTCTATGAACCCAAATTTTTATTTCATGCCCTGTTCCATGTATGGTCCATGAACCCAAATTTTTATTTCATGACCTGTTCCATGTATGGTCTATGAACCCAAGTTTTTATTTCATGACCTGTTCCATGTATGGTCTATGAACCCAAGTTTTTATTTCATGCCCTGTTCCATGTATGGTCTATGAACCCAAGTTTTTATTTCATGCCCTGTTCCATGTATGGTCTATGAACCCAAATTTTTATTTCATGCCATGTTCCATGTATGGTCTACGAACCCAAAATTTTTATTTCATGCCCTGTTCCATGTATTTTTATTTCATGCCCTGTTCCATGTATGGTCTATGAACCCAAGTTTGTAAGTCAACTAAGGTGGTAGCTTTTTCATCAGTTAGCGAATTTCTGGACATACAATGCTTTTACTGTTATGAAGAAAAGAAAAAAAACTGCAGCAAAACTTACCTGTAAGTAATTTTCCAGCCATATAATTGCCTTCATGTCTAACATGTTTGTGGGTTCTGAAAACAATAAATCAGATGGTGAGTGACTAGAAGGAATCACTAACTCAATAGGCTGTGACATGGATTACTTTATAATCAGGATGTTATTATACACTGATATATTCTTGTCGAATTCACAATGAGGATGATATTCAAAACAAATTCAGATGAGTGATACTACACAGAATTGAGAGTTCCTTCATATATATCCATTTGCAATTCACTGCCCCATGCACAAAAGAGTATAGCATGCTTACTATAATCAGACGTGTGCTCAGAATTAGTCATTTCAATCAACGCATGTTGGTCATTTATAAACAACAACATCCAGGCAATGGACAATGAAAAAAGAAAGATCCCCTCCTACATGAAATGGCAATGTCTATGAGCTATAACCATGGTCATACACTTCTTCAAAGTGCCTCTTAGAGAATGACTCTCCAGTACTAATATAAAACATCTTGACAATACTGTGATATCATAAAAAAAAAGAACAGCACAACTTTAAGCTTACAAGTACATCACTAATTTAAACATGCAGTTTTCAGTCTGGAATCAATGACAGCTGATTTAATGCATAACATTTTACTGGGTAATTCAGGCATCTTTCTAAAGCTACTGAAACAACAAAATTTCATTTTGAAAGAAAATAAAAAATAAAAGAAAGGAATGTGTAAATTACTTTAGAAGCAAAATACAAGACATTGTTGTATCTAAAAGAGCCAGAAGTAAAATGTTAAAATTTGAGGGTTTTTAAATAGGCTTTTTCAGGGTTTTTAATTTTTGGGAGGTTCAAGACATAAAGCAGTCATAAGGTTATCTCCATGACGAGTATAATATTTATAATAGTCTGATAAAGTTTGCTTTGAGTTTATGTCCAATTAAAATGAAAAATAAAGATAAAGTGAAAATAAATAGTCATTTAAAAACATATACTTAGCAAGTATCAGTAAATTCAAGTGCTTTGTTGACCACTAGGATAGCCCAATGAAAAACTGTATGCAGAAAAGGATTTTTGTGGGGTTAGGAATTAGCTGTTCATCAGTTTTTTAAGGCCGTTTTTAGGCATCTAAGGTGAAAATTAAATTTTAGGTTTTTCTAGGCTTTTGAGGTCAGCTTCTAACCGGGTCTAATCTTCTAGTGCTGAAACAAGTTTATTGTTACCTGTATCCATGATTTGTTTTCAGCTTCAATGAACTAAACCAAAGATAGAATCATTATGTGAATTATAAAACCTTTCAAAATGTGTAAAATGTAAAAAGTAAAATTTGAAAAAGTGAAAAATTACTATGAATTTTTTTTCTTTTTCTTTTGATAACCTTTTCTGGTTAGGCAAAGCCAGGCATTTTTTTATGGTACTTAAATTTGTTGATTTAGGAAGTAAGCATTATTGTCTTTACAGGTTAGGTTTTCTACAACATGGCAACAGTTTCTATTTTACAGTTTTTGTTGAGGTCATGTTGTGTTGATGCAAACCAAGTCAAACTCTTTGTCCATGGACATATCTTGGAGGATGGTCCAGGTTGTTTTATGGAGATAGGTCATTGAATTTTTAATTTGCTCCAATGACAAAAACCATTAAAAAAAAGGAAACCCATGAAAAGAGTGATTTTACAATATATAAAAAGTTCATGTACTCACCATCAAGTAACAATAAATCAGGCCTGAAATATAGACAAAACAAAATATTCATTTTTACGTCATTTTGTCTCTGACTGTAAACAAAAAATATGATCAACTAGAGTATAATAAACTAGAGTGTAATAAACTAGAGTATAATAAGCTAGAGTGTAATAAATCAGAGTATAATCAACTAAGTATATTCAACATGAGTATATATATATATAATATAATCAACCAAAGTATAATCAATAGGGGGTATAATCAACTAGAATATAATCTATGGGGGTATAATCAACTTGAGTGTAATCAACCAGAGTATAATCAACTGAGTATATTACACTAGAGTATATATAGAATATAATCAACCATAGTATAATCAATAGGTGGTATAATCAACCAGAGTATAATCAACAGGGGGAATAATCAACTAGAGTGTAATCAACCAGAGTGTAATCAACCAGAGTATAATCAACTGAGTATATTCAACTGGAGTGTATAAAGAATATAATCAACCATATTATAATCAATAGGTGGTATAATCAACAGGGGGTATAATCAATTAGAGTATACTCAATAGGGGGTATAATCAACGAGAGTGTAATTAACCAGAGTATATTCAACTAAAGTATATATAGAATATAATCAAACAGAGTATTATCAACCAGAGAAAAGTCATTAGGGGATATAATCAACCAGAGTTTAATCAATAGGGGGTATAATCAACGAGATTATAATCAATAGGGGGTTGTTGTTGTTGTTGGGTTTAACGCCATTTTTCAGCACACGATAGGCTATACATGGCGGCCAGTATTAATGGTGGAGGACGAACCCGGGAAAACCCCGGAAAGAACCACTGACCCTCGAGAAGCTACTGGCAAGCTTTCTCATATATCCACATTGGCCGAATCTGAGACTCGAACCTACGCAGACAGAGGTGAGATGGCAGTGATCCGTAACGGAGAGCGCATTAGACCACTCGGCCACTCAGGGCCCCCAATAGGGGGTATAATCAACCAGAGTATAATCAATGTGGGTATAATCAGAGCTTAATTAATAGGGGGCATACTCAACCAGAGTATAATCAATAACGGGTACAATCAACCAGAGTAGAATCAACCAGAGTATAATCAACTAGAGTATATTCAGCTATACTATAATCAATTAGAGTAAAATTAACCAGAGCATAGAGTATAATCAACCAGAATATAATCAACTTGGGTATAGTCAGATATAGTATAATCAGAGTATAATCAACTAGAATAAAATTAACTAGAGTAAAATCAACCAGAACATAATCAACTAGAATAAAATTAACTAGAGTATAATCAACAATTCCAAAACAGTAGTCATTGTAAATATTATCATGCAGAAAATAAATCGAGTCAAAATTGATCTTGGCACTTGATCCATTAAAAGGTCTTTTGGCACTCTTTCATCTTTATATCTGAACTTTTGATCATTTAAATGTTGCCATCTGAACTTTTAACTGGCAATATATAGGAGCGTTGTGCTGACACCCTACAAAACCACCTACTTACTTACCTACTCTGACAAGCCATAAAGACTTCACAGCATAACAAAGAACAATTTGTTCAGTCATATCAAAGGAGAGGTAAATAACTTGACAACAGATTTAACTTTTTTGTATACATTTTTAACATCACTGTTCTTATAATCTGCTTGAAAAATTTTTATCATTGTCTTTCCAAGAAGCCAGATTTAAACATTTAGCAGAAGAAGGTAACAGATGTGACATGTTTGGATAAGCTTAAAAAACCCAACACCACATGCAATGGATCATGATGGAGACATCTTGATTGGGAAACATGAAGGCTTGTCAAGAAATTTTATTGGCTTAGAAATTGTTATGGAAAGCAGAACAATACTGTCTTAAGTAACCAACAACTATGCTTCACAGTGTATGAAATTTTGAAGACTGAGTAGGCAGAGAAACATGATACACTGATGGTATCATCATTACGATTTTCAAGGTTTTACTGCAGAAGATGTTAAGTATAAAACCAAACCTGACTGATAAACAAAATGATCATTGATGTGTTAATTGCCTTATACAAATCATACCTGGAAAACAAGGCCCTTGCCAGAGCTAACCTCATCCGCCAGCCTCCAGAGAATTCTCTGAAATAAAAATTTAAAGTATAAATAGTCTACCTTCTTTTCTGGAAAAGCTGAATCTCTATGTAATTAAGTATAACCAGAAACAGACGCCATCACAAATATTCACACTTTTATTTGTGCTCACATGCCCCTAATCTTTTGCGCAGAAACCAGAATCTGAAGTCTTCAATTTCAACTTTACTGAATATTATACTAAATACGATTATTCTAGATGAATTGCTGTAAGCGAGTTCAGATTATGATAAGTGTCCACAATATTCATGACCTTTGACCCTTTTATCCCCCTGGGTATTGCATCCAGGCCATATGCTACTCATCCTTGTACAAAACTTATTCCAAGTATTATCACCTTCCTCAATCAGAATTCCCAGAGTTTAGGGTACACGGAAAACATCATTCCAGATACTGTAGTCCCCCTCTTCTACGGCCACCCCTATTACAGCAGGGAAGTGGCCTTATAATGAGGGTGGCCTTTCTAGAGGGGGATGACAAATGCGAATAGTAAATACATATGAGGAAAGTCACAAGTACATTTAATTCTAAAACATTTAATATTTTCATTAAAATATCACATGCATGTTGTGAAATAAATGTAAAACAAACCGTTTCATCATTTTAAAAGAATGATATGAATAGCCAGCCGTTGGTATAGTTTTAAAAATATAATTATGTTACAGATCACATCATCTGTCACTTTGTTGGTAACAGTCTAAAAAAACAAACCAGTCTTGTCACAATTAAAAATATCCTTGCAGTCATATCCCCTGCATATATCGTTTAGTCTTTTGTTCCAATCTTCGACAACTTCATTATTAACATCAGCTGATTCTCCACTAAGGACAGAGCACTTAATATTGTGTCGCACTTGAAATCTGTGCAACCATCTGTTACTTGCGGTAAAGTCGTCATATCCCAATTCAACTGACAAAATTGTTGCTTTTTCTTGTCAGTCAAATCAGGATACAAACATCTCCTGGTTCAAACAATCTTCCTTTCTCCATCCATTTCACCTTCCCACTTCTGCAGAATTGTTTCCTTATCTTTCATGATATTGTTTATCTGAGTCTTTCCGACATTAGTTTTCTGCAAGGATCCTCGACCCCCCCCCCTTTCTCGGTCAGTTGAATTACTTTCACTTTCTCTTATAAACTGAGAATTTTTCTTTTCTTCGATGACATGTTGATCTTTTTGCAGTAAGTTATTCATGTTGCCAACTACGATACTCATAAAACAATTTTTTATGCATCTAAACAAATTGCTGTGTTTTTAAAGGAAGTGATCTTGTGACGTGACTCGTTAGTCGCAGTCTGGTACCCTATTGTTTTTATACATTTCTTTACACTAAGTGAGAGAAGCCAAAACTGCTTCGATATGTACCATTAACATCACGCAGAGTTGACCTCACGGCCGAAATTTTGACAATTATTGTCAGTAGTCTTAGCCACTAATTATCAAACTGAACAAGCTCAACATCTTACTAAGGGAAGCCATAAAGGCTTTCAAACCATTTTCCTGCTGACTCGTGAATGTACATCGATACTGCCACTTCTCAGCTGTTACTACTGTTCAATAATTGTAATCTTAACAATTATCAAAGTGACTAAACCGGACATCTTATGATAACACAGCAGTATGTCTAATTGGATTACATGTACTTACCCTTTTGTATGGATTAAAATTTGAATCTTTCTTGGCTTTATGGAATAAATGCGGCTTCTCATGAGGCGTAAATGATATTATATTAACCTTAGTGGTACATGTACATTAGTCAACACTTCTTTCAGTAACGAAAACCTGACATCGGGAAACAGAAATCAGATTACTCAACACGTTATGAATAAAATACTGGTTCTGGATACATATTAAAATAAAATGCGGCCGCTTGTGAGGGGTAAGTTTTATATTATTGCACTAATAAGCTGGCCGCTGGTCGCGTTAGCCGGGTGGCCTTTTGAACACAAACTCATCGGTGCCAACGGATTCTGGCCGTAAGGAGCGGGTGGCCATTGGTCAGGGGGTTGTTCAAGAGGGGGTCTACTGTATAATCATATTCTTTGATCAGAATAGACACAGATTAGGTTACAAGGAAAATATCATTCCATGTCTTCCTTCCTCAAACAGTATAGATGAAGTTCAGGTTGCAAGCAAAATAGTGTGCCAAAATATCATTACCTTTGTCAATCAATCAAGACAGCATTCAGGTTACAAGAAACCATCATGCCCATTAAAAGTTCTGGTTACTTAGATATTTAGATGAAGAACAAGAAAAAATCCCAATAGATTACATAGCAAATAAAATACACTAGGTTCAACAGTTCTTTAAATTCTTAATTCCAACTAAAGTACAAGTACAACTACTGGAGATCGGAGTCTGCTTGTATGACACTCACATATCATATGAAGAACAAAATACAATGGAAGGATAAAAAGTAGACCAAGTAGAATAGTCACAATCTTTTCTTTAAATTCTATGCTCAAAAATATAATTTGCATGCATGACCACACTACAACCACTAATTTTTTAAGTACTAAGTTCTTTAACATGGTAAGCAATTTCCTTTTTGACAGTTTCTCTTTCTTCAATGCAAAGCTTGTGTAACAAAGAAGATTTTCTGGTAGCTTGTGCCTTCTCATATAATTTGTCTGATGTCTTCTCGAGCTGCTGGATGCTGTCCTCAATCCTTTGCTTCTTTTTCTTCAACTCCTCCAGAGCTTCAAGGGTCTGTTTTCTTCTAGCTGTCTGTGTACCTGATTTGGCCTTCAAATGCTCATCCTCAAGATTCTGTATGTATCTTTACCTAGCTAACTTGCAGGACATCAGAAGTTCCTCTGCAATTTGAACATTTGCCAGACACAACACTTACAAACAAACAAAAATCAACAGGATGGAATTTTGATTGAGATTCAGAGTACAGCCCTGTTATTTGATAAAGGCACATTTGAAGAATGTTTTATACTGGAGGTAAAAACCACCATTATTTCACTTTCAAGTATATGGAAAATTAAATACTAGGTCTTGTATTATTATTTTGACACCAATTGGGGTTGAACACACACTTTCCAGGCAATTTACTCCAAGTGAAATGGGTAAGCTCTCGCAGAAAATTATCCAGATAAATCTTCTGTATTCTCAATGCAATGCACACTTATTTATCCTTTGGAATGTATGAATGCAGCCTCCTGAATATTTTGTAGTGATTGGAGTTTATGCAGATGCCGAAGCCCACCTTCTCTCTCAGACACACTTCACGAAAACACATTGGTTGACCTCGTATATAGCTGTTTGCATAACCTATATTATACCTACAACACTGATTCAGAGGACAGATACCTGAAGCATTGTCTTATTGTGAGGGGACAGATACCTGTAGCTGTGCATGGCTCACCCAAAAAAAGTTTTTGATACCAATAAGGAGTGGAGAGACTTTACAAGAGATTAAGATCATAACATCAAGACATACCAACATTCAGAGACACATAATAAGACAGAGAACTGGAAAACAAGGGAATAATAAAGATGGCAACCAAAGTATATACAATATGAAATTCAGTGAGAGACAAAACAAGCAAATGAGAGCTTAGTACTGTAGGCTTCACTGAGTCAAGTGACCTAGCCTGACCTGGATGTGGCACTGAGCCCTTGACCCTTGCATTACAAGTCTGACATGCTAAAATCTGGGCTATCATGGATACCCAAAACAAGAAAACAGACTGCCAAGTTACTGTTCAAAGCCAAGCATCTCTGGTGTGATCTGTTAAAATGAGTGATAGACAGCTAACAAATGTGAGTGAAGAAAATGACATACTAGCAGAAACATAATCATCCTGACTTAAGATGAGAGAGAGAAAGAGACACACATCCAGATAAACAGACAAAATGAAGACTACTCACTTGGTACGTTGACATTGCATTGCCTGTGTGAATCCAAGACCATTTAGAATGACAGCTGCTCTGGCAGGGGCCTTGTCTGCTTCCATGGCTTCCAACTCATGGTAGATCTCAGACAGCCGAGCAGACAACTGGTTATCTCCCTTGCCAAGACTGGAATGTTAAAAATACCTTATTAAATATTTGGTAAAACAACATGGGTGTGGTGATGGAAGTGAAACTCTTTATACAATCCAAGCATTTCACACCAATATTAGTGGTGACAAAGAAATACCTTCATAAATAATACATACACCAAACTGATAATCAAGAGCAATTTTCATTAGCTTTATCTTTTTGTAGAAGAAAAGTTTGAGATACTTTCAATAGTTATATTATTCACAGGGACTCATTTTCAAAAAAAAAACTGTTTCCCTTTACCCTCATTTGTGTATCCAAGACCTCAACATTTTTAATTTGACCCCCAGTTTTGATACTGACAGGATTTTTGCACCCCTAGAGAAACACTGGAATTAAGGAAGAAAAAGTGACATGGAAGGTAACTCCAAAATATTTCAACCATGCAAAATGACTGAAAAATTTCTTACACCTTGATACTTGATATGCTGCATGCAGCTTTTGACAAATTACATCTAATTTTGGGACTGGGGTGGTAGAAGGAAAGGGCTGTACAAATAGACAAACACCAGTCTTAAGACACATTAAACAGTCATCAATACAGATAACAAATTCATTTAAAGAAACCATTTTTCTTCCATCAGTCTGAGTGACAATGGTCCTAAAATGAATAGGCTTCTTTTTTACCCTATGTGCAAGACATCCTCAAAATTTGTGAACTGTAGATGGTGAACAACTAATGATATTGTGGAGAAAATCAAATTTATAACACATAACATAAAAACAATATGCCTTATGGTGGGCATATAACAAAAACAAAAAGAACTGTAAAAGAAAAGCTTATTCACAAACTTGAACACGGGTTTACAATATTTCTAGAGTATTAGTTAGAAAACACATTTCTGGATCTTACTTTTCCATTTTCATTAACCAGACTTGCCTGGAAGTAACATTTTTTTTAAAAATAACCCTTAAGTAACTGCCACTAGAGTTAGGTTTGGTTTTGTGGTTTTAATACCATTTTTCAGCTCATGATAGACTAAACATGGTGGCCACTTTGGTGGAGGATGAACCAGGAAAAACCTGGCAAGAAACACCAACCCATGGGAAGCTACTAGCAAGCATACCTGCTTACCAATGTTGGCCAAGACAAGACCCAAATCCTAACAAATACAAATAAGATGTCAGTGATTTGTAACAGCAAGCACCTCAGACCACTCTTGTTGGGAATTGCAAAATGTCTGATACTGTGGTATTTATCTGTCAGAATATGGTATACTCAAGTTGATATGCAAACTGCAACACCGTCTGACAAGATGAAAAATCTATGTCGCTTAACTTCTCAGAGGTCTGATTCATAAAGACGTATGAAAGTGAATCTTTCTCCAAACTGATGACTAAATTATTGAAACATTTTGCTGTAAAAGCAAACACCATTAACAAATCAAAGAGCTACACATTAAAAGCAACACTGAACGTTCCTATTATTTTTACCAAAAATTAGTATCAAGCTTACACCAGCTACCTGTGTAAAATAATGAAATTTCCTTTGCAGTGTGTTCCAGCCTGACAAGTAGGCAGATTATGCCAAATGTTAAGCAATGATGAAGTGTTTGTTAAAAAAAGCACATTCCTTCATGTTTATTCTCATGGTGCAATTCGGGATCTATGTGGCCCAGGCAAAATCGTTTAACTCTGCCAAGTCAATATTTAACTGGTCAGGGTGAGTCAACAATTGGTTTTGCTGATCCCTGCATTATAAATTGGTACACCATTATTACAGAACAGTTATAATTTCCACTACATTGAGATCATACTTTATTTTATTAGCAGGTAATCAATCAGACAGTATCAGTGTTCAAATTTGGAAGCCATCAATGCCAGGATACTTTCTATCAAATCTGCTCAACTTCCGTGAGCTGTTGTTTAAAGGATGTTTGATTTTTAGAAATGGTGGTCAAACTATACGAAGGAGCTACAACATTAGAACAAAACTTCAAGATCTTCATGACAATAAGCTAATTGTCAAATTTATTTAACTTCTGTTAAGCAGTTTTTAAAAATCTTTAAAATATTTTCTTTTTAAAAAAATGATGGTAGCCATATTTAATGGTTCATCTACACCGTTTGAAAGACCTTCAAGCCAGGATGCTGTCTGTCAAACTTGGTTCTATTTTTTTAATTCTATTCTGAAAACAGATTGGCACCATTTAAATAAAACTGAAGAAGCTTTATCTATGCTTTCTTTAAACTTTTGTCATATACTGTTCAACAATTTCTGAAAATAAATTGTAAATAGCAATTCTAAATGAATGATGAGTTAGAGATAAAAGACTCAATCGGCCTATGGTCATGTAAAGTAATAACATTTCAAAATCTTGATTCACCTTGACATTTGACACTGCTGTGTTAGCAGTTTTTCTTCCTGGATTAGACTTTCCCGTTTCTCATCACAGGACAGGACACTTTGCAAAGCTATTGTATCATCTCCTGCTACTTCCTGCTCCACGTGAAGGATGGTGATGTGGGATGGAATCTTTAGCTGAAAACTAAAAAGCAAGAAATCAAGCATGAATATTAGTTTTCATGGACTTGTGTGCAAATTTATGTCCTCCTGAGCCTAGGCTAGTTGATGTGGCGAAAGGTTATCACTACTTGCATGGAAGATGTGTATGGCTCAAGTCCAACACATGGTGGCAGATCCCATCAATAACTGGTGCCACTGAAGCAAGCAAGGGTAAACAGTTTTCTAAAAGGTACAATAATAATAATAATAATGAGGACTTTGTATAGCGCCTAATCTTTAGAAGCTCTAAGTGTTTTACAACATTAGACAACACATATAAGATAAAAAAACATATAATGATATGATTACAAAAACAAACACCATGAAATTAGAAAACATTAAAAAAACATGCTGAGAATATTTAAGGTAGGAAACATTATTATGTCTTTAAGTTTGTTCTTGCAGTCGAAATAAGTGAGTTTTGAGAGCCCTCTTGAATGTGATCACTGTGTCTTTGAGTCCAAGTTCAGTGGGCAATTCATTCCACGTTACTGGGCCCTGGTATGCAAAAGAACGATGTACAACAGCCTTACTCATTTGTACAACAACACTGGACTGCAACTTTTAATCCTGTAATCCTGAGTATGAAGTGCCAACCAACAGACCATGTTACTGAGTATATAAAGTGCCAACCAATAGGCCATGTTACAGAGTATAAAACGCCAATCAATAGGCCATTACTGAGTACAAAGTACCAACCAATAGGCCATGTTACTGTGTATGAAATGCCAACCAACAGGCCATGTTATAGTGTATGAAATGCCAACCGACAGGTCATGTTACAGTGTATAAAGTGCCAACCAATAGGCCATGTTACAGATTATAAAGTGGCAACCAATAGGCCATGTTAGTGAGTATAAAGTGCCAACCAAATGTTTCCTGAGTACAAAGTGCCAACCAACAGGTCATATTACTTCAAGTTCAGGATTTAGCCTACTTTGTATAGCATTCCCACGATTCCAGACTGCACTTTATAACCTTGAGGAAATGCACCAATTACAACATGTAAAGATGGTAAGGGTGTTTTATCCAACCACTATGGTCTAATTAGCACTGGAGGAAGTTGCACATTCTTGTATTACAGGCATGGTTTGGTTTCGTTGGTTTGCTGTACAAGTCACCTTCAAAACATTACTGAATATATATTGCCATGGAAATGGAAGCTAAATGCTCTTCACAAAGACACACTGAGGTAGACGACCCTGTCTGGCCTGGGTGGGTTAATGAATCTGCAATCCTTGGATTAAGAATCTCATGCTGTATCCACTAAGATATTGTGACTCCTTGATAAGGTTTGAAATTTCTGTAGATTTCTGAACCATGGATCAACAGATCTAAATACCAACTTATGTGACTCTAGTGTCTGGGAAAATAAATCAAAATCCTGAGACAAACTGAGTTCAATGCAAAGGTAGGAACAAGTCGGTGAAATATAAATATAGGTCACAGTGACATAATTTTCAGTGATAACACATTTACTACTAATGAACCATCACATACCAGCTTGTGATAAAACAAAACAAGTTAAAAGCAAAAGATAAATAAAATCAATGGATCATATAATCTATATGTGACAGTGACCTATTTTTCTTTCAAAGGTGCACTAATCAACTTTACACATCTATTTACTAATTCATGTGACTAGTGTCAGAGAAAATGGCTTAAATGCAAACCCTAACTTAGAGAAACTGAGCTCAACAGAAGCACAAATCATGGAACCATGAAATATAGATCAATGTGACTAAGTCTGTATTGATGGCTCATAATGCAATTATATACTAGGTTATGTTACTCCATTGACAGCGATTTACAAATTCACTTGCCCAAATCCTGGGACAAACTCAAACTTGCAAGAGACTAGTTGCTAATTTACAGACAACGAGTCATGTTCAGTTCTTAATACTTTATTTTCTGTAGGTTTTATGCCCTGTGACCTCGCCACAATACATATATCAACAACTTTACCGAACAGATGAGATGAATGCAACATAAATCATTGGACTGTGAAACATAAATTTCACTGTAATGTGCAGTACTCCATATGACACAACCATATACCAACTTATATGACTTTCAGAGTAATAGCATCCAAGAAACTGACCTAAAAACAAATTGTAGCTGAGACAGATTAAATGTGTACCTGTTTGTAACAGACAGACTCGTACTCTTCCTCTGAAATAACTTTAGACAAATGCATAAATCCAATATAAAAAAATGCAAAATATTTGCTATCTCCCATCTACCTACTCACTCTATACCCTTTCCCCTGTACAAAAATTACGTAAGTATGCATTTACCTAGATATCATCTTGAGAAGAGTTGTCTTTCCCATTCCATTTCTTCCCACAAGTCCATACCGTCGGCCGTATGCCAAGTGAATAGTAGCACCAGTAATAAGAACTCTAAAATCATTGAAAATCAAAATATAATGCCTTATCATCCAGATCACAATACTAAAATAGAAATTCCTTTTAATGAATTGATATAAAAAAGTCAAGTTAATAAAAGTGATCAGTTATAGATCACATCAAGAATAAGTCAGAAAGAAAGAAAACTGCTGCTGAAAACGTAAAGTGGACAATTTAGTAAAACAAAACAAAACTATCAAAACTGACTTTATTTCCCTTCATCTGAATACTGAGTCATTACATGAATGGGAGATTCTCAGCTCCAGTATTTCGTTGTAACTGGGCTAGGGCTATTAGGTTTATTTATGGGTGAATATCAGTATTTGTGCCACTGAAATAAAGATTAGAGATGAAATTCCATGTATATATAACCTATATTATATAGGCTCCATAGACTAAATATTGTATTTTCTCATGAATAGTACGATTCATTGAACAAATGAGCCAACAGGACATTTTTTGGGTCTTAACAGAACCTCATTCCATGGCTGAATGTGGATTTATTTCTGTCACACCAAACATGTGTGATGTCACTGATGCAAAAAGACAACCTTATACACCACTCCCTCGATAACTCGCAAACCCGCTTATAACGCGGTGTCAGGCATGGATCCCATTTTTTAAACCCGAAAATACCCCGAAAATGTATCCCTATTTGTTGAACTTAAAGAAAATTGTGATCAAAATTGGTAATGGAAACTTTGATGTATCGCTTGTTTTATCGTTGAAAATGGTAGATAGGACCTGGAAATTTTAATCAACACTATGAAATATCAAATTTAAAAATAACTGATACAATTTTTTACATTTTCTTTCCGAACGACATTCCTAGTACACTGCAATTAACAATATGTAAGGAAATTTTGATCAATGAAAATGTCACTTACGGTGAGTGGTGGCAGTACTTTAATAAATAAATACAAATTAAATATTAAAAAATTCAATTGAAATTTGTGTTCTAGTTCCATCTTTTAGATATTTTTAAGTGCAATCGTCATAAGTGCAATTTGTCCTCTTGTAATTAAACGTAAAATGCATCAATCTACCGTAACAGCTATGTCAGCGAGTGTTTCTCTGAGAACCTAATTAAGTGCCGACCGTGTTTTGATAGCTGACTTGCAGGAGTATTTTTGTATTGTTGCACTGAATTAAAAGACGGCTTCCTTTATATTATCACATTAATTACGTCTTTTGAATAAAAAAAGAGGTGGAATAAAAGAAAAGTTAAAAGGCACAAAAATCGGACTAACTTAAAATCTAGCAGCTTCGTATATCGGGTGAACTCACTTCATTTGATCAATCAAACACTGTAATAAATGTTAATGTGTATGTAACAGAAACTACCTTAAATTAACCAACCCTTTCATAACTGATCAAAGATAACAAGGCAGCAAAGCAAAAAGAATACTTCATAAAATAAAGAGCTTGATTTCACAGATATGGGCCATTGTGGGAAAGCGAGTTTCAGAGAATTCTTTAACTGGCATTTAGAGATATCCTCAGGGATGATAAGAAATTTCATTATTACTTCCAATAAATCACAACATTAACATTGTACTAATTAAACAATAAAAAATTGAGTTTCGACACAGACGTGTCACGAAATAAATGTTGCGTGGTTTTTTTTACAAAAAAGGAATCTTGTTTGGTGGTGTATCAACAGTTAGTCTAGTTCCCAAATTGTGGACTACCGATTTGGCAAGATACTATTAAATACCACTACGGGAACCAGACTCATCAAGACAACAAAAAGCAGTGACGTAATACACAGATTTTTCACGTACATGTGATGGTTGTTCAAACCAGTTGTGACGATCTTTCGTATGTTGGTGTTGGATATTTTGAGGGAAAAAAATGTTATTTAAACAGAATAACGAACAACTTCATTAGAAAAAGTGCATTATTAAAAATTATTATCAATGTGATTGTAAAATGAGGATTCAGTCATTAAACAGCCCAGTGTCCTAACGCCACCCCCACGTTTTTCTCAATGTCAAAGCATTTTTTCCCCCAATTTTTTGAGGTCCCTCTGTAACTCGCGCCTCACTTATAGTGCGGTCTATGTTTGTGGACCCCGTTGTGCGCGAGTTATTGAGGGAGAGGTGTACTGTGATATGTTATTTAAAATAATGGAGGTTAGCACCATCTATTGTGAAATTCTGAATTGTTTCAATCTATAAATAAAAGGTAGGCTCTGTAATATAGGCAGTTAAAGTAAAATTATATGTTAAACTTCCAAATGTCCAAAGAATACCTAATCACTTTCAGTAAAAAGTTTCTTTTATGCTTTTATTTATATGGTATCGGTGAAGTGTGGGAGGTGATTTTTCATGCCACCACCCAAGGAAAGAGTAACATGCCATAACCATCCACCCCCACCCAACCCCCAGTTCCTGCAATATGGCTTTGCTATATGATTAAGACGGATGGTTTCTTTTGCAACTTACTCATCCCAGGGACAAGTCATTAGGAAAAAAATAATTCCTGAACCATGGCTGCCATTCTGCCTTATCATTTTGACTGCATAAAAATATTTTGGGCAAACACCCAACAATATATATCAGCAACCGAATACAGTAAATCCTCTCAATCTGAACACTTTTGTACCTGCTACTTTTGTAAAGACAGCAGTAAATCGGGCCTGCATTCAAAATGGCCAGCATTAGGTGGCATTAGGTTAGTGCCAGATTAACAATCTTAATGTATTTTTACAAAGACAAGCAGTAACTCAGGCTTGCATTCAAAATGGCCAGCATTTGGTGGCATTAGAAAGCTGGATGTAAGGATCCAAATTCTGTTTCACACACAAAACAGCATGCATATTATATTATGCAGATACACCTGATGTGTGTGTATGTAGGCGATAAAGCTTAATGGCACATCAGCACAATGACTGCTATAGAGTGATGATTAAATGCATAAATGAAGAAATTCTAATGAAATTGAAGATGAACCCTCCAAATAAATATGAACATTAAGCACAAAAAAGGTAAACATGTTAAAACTATGTAAACCATAGATACAAAAATGTCATAAAAAAAATGGAAAAAATATATAACTCCCAACCGACTTCCTTACTTGAAAATTTGGAATATTCATTTCTATGCCAATTCAACAGAAAGTTTATAACAATGTAGTTGACAATTCCTGCATGAGGACGGACCATTCAGTTGTAATTAAATTGTGCCAACAGTTGCGGATGTCCTTAATGAATGCTCCCCAAAATGAACAAATTACTTTGGATTAGTAGGGCATATCTGTGCCCACACTTTTTGGTTCAGATAAACAGTCCCTATAAACAATATCTCAATGAATATGACTCCAACTTACCTTTCCCCAAAAGCCACGTCAAAGTCTTCAATATGGATATCACAGGACCTATTTGTTCCCGAGGCATCCAACTTCTCATCCCTCCTGTTGATCTGCTGACTGGCTGTGGCCAGTTCAAAGTTCCTGGCAAAATATACAAAGTAATCGTCAAAGTCATTATTAATACTTTTACAAGGATTCAAGCTTGTACCAATATAACACAGGCAAATTGGGCATATGGTATGCACTATGGATTCCTTGTACTTACCCATTTAATCTGTACACGGTTAAGTTGGTGTTTGATATAGATTATAGACTCTCCTTGTACATACCTATTTAATCTGTACATGGTTGATTTGGTGTTTGATATAGATTATAGACTCTCTTCATACATACCCATTTAATCTGTACATGGCTGATTTGGTGTTTGATATAGATTATGGACTCTCCTTGTACATACCTATTTAATCTGTACATGGTTGATTTGGTGTTTGATATAGATTATGGACTCTCCTTGAACATACCTATTTAATCTATCTGTACATGGTTGATTTGGTGTTTGATATAGAATATAGACTCTCCTCGTACATACCCATTTAATCTGTACATGGTTGATTTGGTGTTTGATATAGATTATAGACTCTCTTCATACATACCCATTTAATCTGTACATGGTTGATTTGGTGTTTGATATAGAATATAGACTCTCCTCGTACATACCCATTTAATCTGTACATGGTTGATTTGGTGTTTGATATAGATTATAGACTCTCTTCATACATACCCATTTAATCTGTACATGGTTGATTTGGTGTTTGATATAGAATATAGACTCTCCTCGTACATACCCATTTAATCTGTACATGGTTGATTTGGTGTTTGATATAGATTATAGACTCTCTTCATACATACCCATTTAATCTGTACATGGTTGATTTGGTGTTTGATATAGAATATAGACTCTCCTCATACATACCCATTTAATCTGTACATGTTTGATTTGGTGTTTGATATAGATTATAGACTCTCTTTGTACATACCCATTTAATCTGTACATGGTTGATTTGGTGTTTGATATAGATTATAGACTCTCCGTGTACATACCCATTTAATCTGTACATGGTTGATTTGGTGTTTGATATAGATTATAGACTCTCCTTGTACATGGTTGATTTGGTGTTTGATATAGATTATAGATCCATATTTCCAGAGCAAACACTCAGACTGGAAATATTTAGTTGTATTATACAATGTCTGCACCGCCAATATTCTTTGATGAATTGAACTGAAATTGCATTAATTCCAGTCTGATTTGAACTGCATTGACACTGTATAAGTAAAAATAACTGAAAAGTCTATCATAGAAATGTAATAAATACAAAACAAAATAAATGTTTTGTTATGAGGCAGAGGAATCACACAATGGACAATGCAAGTGAATGTCTGGCCCAAGAACTCAAAATATATCAATACCATAAAAAAACTAATTCTTTCTGTCAACTGAGAATGAAATATGTAAAATGTTTTCCGTACTTAACAGAAGGTAATTGCTTCAAGTGCTGGCCTAATCACTACTTGACATTACTTCTGTATACTCATCAATCTTGTTGAAAAATGTGGAAATATCCGCAACTTTAAATTAAGTGAGTACCCACACATTCATATAAGATTTTTAACGTGACCTTTGCGGCAGCCATATTAGAAATCAGATCAGCACAATTTTCATTCAGGACAAACTAGACAATGGAATAAAAGTACACGTAAAGTTTCATGGCAATCCTCCAAGTAGTCCAGGCAAAGTGGTGATAACAAACTTGTGCTAAGAGATGGATGGCTGATAGACAATCCTATGATCTCTTCTGGTCATTCACAAGTACAGATAATAAAAATATTGCAGAAAATGTTATGAAAGTATGAAAGTAGATTCATCATTTGGAACCCAAAATGAAAATGTTAGCTCTGGTGACCCTGACCTTATCCCTCTGGGCTCAATAATCAAAAGCATCTACCTAAGTCAAGACTAACCATAAAGTGTAATGAAAATTAGATCCAGAAAACTTTAACTTTCACCTCAGCCTCTGGATGAACCAATGACCTAATGCAATCTAGATTGTAGATTCAGTGACCTTGACATTTGACCTATAAGTACCAATTCAACAGGCTTCTGCCTCTACCAAGAGGCAAACCAATTGAGGGTTGAAAAAAAGACCAAATAAATTGTTGCTATGATGCTGAAAACATTTTGTCTACAGACAAATGGATGAACAGACATTCAATGTGATCAAGATACCCCCATCTAACTCTGATAGGGGTTTAGAAAGAAACAGATCTATAAGAGAACACATGCAAGGTTATAAAAGAGAGTCTCACTATATTAATTGATGGCACAATTTTCAACAATGAATGAATTTATTAATACTGTTAATTTTTTAAAATTCACATTACAGCTGCATTCAAAGTTCACTTATGTAGCAAACAACTGAGGCAAATATTTATTTTGAAACTTTTTAATATATTTCTTTGGAATAAATTATTCTAGTCTGGTCATTTTATTACCACAACTTGCAAAGGATAGAAAATAGAAATTATCTGACTTGTTTTGCAAACTTCATTTGAACTGAGTAACTCATGTAAGATCCTAGACTCATTTTACAAACTTTATTTAAAATGAACAATTCACATACGATCCTATATCTTTGGGAAATACTTTCAAAGTAAAGCTTACGCATTTCCATTTTCAATTTTCTTTGGTTGAGAATCCTGGACAGCCCTCTTTTCTAATTTCTTCTGAATCTTTGCTTCAGCTTTCTGTAACTTCTTTTGGTTCACTTGCTGGAATAAGAAATACAAATATTCCTTTGTTAACATCGCCTTTCTTTATTTTCATAATTCTTTTTCAGACAAATTATTTACTTTTGACCAGTCTGACAATCAATCAGTCAGACTTCTTGAAACAATTTCTTTTACAAAGATACTAGGGTATTTGACCACAACAATTTTACTGAGAAAATGGTGGAGAAAGTCAAAATGTGTGTTACATGTTTATGCATGCATGGTGTCACTCTTGTCAGTACATCTGCAACTGTCAAGATTTGTTTGAATGTTCAAATCCACATGCAATGTAACTCGGCTAGTACAAAATCCACATGCACTGTATGTAACTTACTGAGTGCAAAATCCACATGCACTGTATGTAATTTGGTGAGTGCAAAATCCACATGCAATGTATGTAACTTACTGAGTGCAAAATCCACATGCAATGTATGTAACTTGGTGAGTGCAAAATTCACATGCACTGTATGTAACTTACTGAGTACAAAATCCACATGCAATGTATGTAACTTACTGAGTGCAAAATTCACATGCACTGTATGTAACTTACTGAGTGCAAAATCCACATGCACTGTATGTAACTTGGTGAGTGCAAAATCCACATGCAATGTATGTAACTTGGTGAGTACAAAATCCACATGCAATGTATGTAACTTACTGAGTGCAAAATTCACATGCAATGTATGTAACTTGGTGAGTACAAAATCCACATGCAATGTATGTAACCTGGTGAGTACAAAATCCACATGCAATGTATGTAACTCGGTGAGTACAAAATCCACATGCAATGTATGTAACCTGGTGAGTACAAAATCCACATGCAATGTATGTAACTTGGTGAGTACAAAATCCACATGCAATGTATGTAACTTGGTGAGTACAAAATCCACATGCAATATATGCAACTTGGTGAGTACAAAATCCACATGCAATGTATGTAACTTGGTGAGTACAAAATCCACTTGCAATGTATGTAACTTGGTGAGTACAAAATCCACATGCAATGTATGTAACTTGGTGAGTACAAAATCCACTTGCAATGTATGTAACTTGGTGAGTACAAAATCCACATGCAATGTATGTAACTTGGTGAGTACAAAATCCACATGCACAAAGCAGGTCAGTGTCTTCTACATTTTACTCTTCCATGATTGACAGTGCATACCATTAAATAATATATGTTAGTAATGAGAACACGTACAGATAAATCACAATATAGCTGTCCATCATTATAGCAAGGTGGGTGGGGTCCATAACCACCGACCACATCATGTACTGACCACACCATGTACCGATCACATTATGTACTGAGATGTAGTACAGCAAGAACAACTTAATAAACTCAACCACTGTATTGCAAGAAGTGTCAACATACATGTACATGTACCAGCCAGTAAGTCACTTTTATGTGAAAATGTATACTAGTCCTTTATTGCTCTGTATAGAAAGAAAATTTCAATAGTAGTATGCTTTTTATTAATCCAAGATAACAAAGTTCACATCTTTTTCAATAAATTGCAACTTCTCTTAAGAATGTCATCTCAATGATTCATCTCAATATCTGCTCCAGAAACTTCAAAAAGTTCAAAACACAGCTTCTTGGATCATACGTAGAGTACCACGATCAGAGCACACCTCCCCGCTGCTCTGTACTCTATACTGGCTATCCATTCGATCCAGAATCAAACACAAAATTTGTTCTCTGTGCTACGTTTCACTGTCGGTATCTAGTTCGACATACCTATCCGACCTCACCCATGTGTAAACACCAGCAAGATACTTACGCTCCTCTTCTGACAATCATATACTCATTATTCCCACTATGAAAACAAAGTCATATGGACAGCATTCTTTTGCATACCAGGGCCCAGCAACATGGAATGAATTGCCCACTGAACTTAGACACAAAGAAACAGTGACCACATTCAAGAGGACTCTCAAAATTCACTTATTTCAACTGCAAGAACAAACTTAAAGACCTAATAATGTTTCCTACCTTAAATATTCTCAGCACGTTTTTTTTTAAATGTTTTTTAATATCATTATATGTCTTTTTATATATCTTATAGGTGTTGTCTAATGTTGTAAAGCGCTAAGAGCTTCTAAAGATTAGGCGTTATACAAAGTCCTTATTATTATTATTATTATGACTGTAGCAGTGGCTCTTTACCCGACTCGTGTGTTAGGTGATAAAAATGTTATAATAGAGCTAACTTTCTCTGAGAGACTACGTAAATAAAACACTATAATCAATTAAACACAGTAACAAGGTAACCTCAGGAATATATAATAATTAGGAATTCTGCCAGGGAAATTAAATTCACAGTCTAAATGAGGAAATGTGTCATCCTTGAATGTAATATACAATATTTACTGCATATCAGGGCTCAGGAATTTTGTTCTACCAAGTACTCTTCCCTGGGACAAGTGAGATGCATTAATTACTCAACACAGTATACTGCCCAACAAAAGAAACTCATGCATGTTTGATGATAAAATGGAATGAAAATCATAAAAACATTACTGTTACAAATGAGTACACAAAGATCAATAATGTCTGTCTCTTTTCTCGTGATATGGTCATTCAAAGAGCTTGGTACTGGGTCATACATACTGGAGGTAGCTACGATGGTCCTGCTACAATAAGGCTGAGAACCAGGCAAAGTGCTGGAATATTCTACAGGAACTTTAGTCTGGTTTACAACAGGAAATATGAAACACATACAAAGTTTTAGATACCGGATGCCTGCCTCTGTTTCATTTCTTATTTTGAGAATGTATAAGTGATTAAAGAAAGGTTGGTAGAGTTTATCCCTGTTATCACCATGTAGTCATTCATAGCAGTGAGTGTCAAAATGCATATTTTGCCATCATGGTTGCTGGTTGTGTTCAGTAGGTGCTCGCTCACAACAGAGCGTTTATATAAAACAATTTATCCATGCATTATGATTGTGGTCAGAAATGACAAGTGGTCACTAATTGCAGTGGTCGCTCATAAGTTTTTACTGTATCTGCCACCTCTGTTGGAATGGGTTTGAGTCTCAGGCTTGGCCAACGGAGTATATGGGAAAGCTTCCTTTTTGCTTCTCATGGGTCGGTGGTTCATTCTGGGATTTTTTTTGGTTCTTCCTCACTACTTAAACTAGCCACTATGTAATAGACTATCTTGTGCTGAAAAATGGTATTAAAATCCTACAACAAATCTGCTGACATCAACCCTTTGGCATTGATGCTTTAATATTAAAAATACCAGTGAACTGGGTGCATTAGTATATATATATATATATATATATATATATATATATATATATATATATATATATATATATATATATATAATCAGCACAACAAATCAAACTTTTGCTTTGCATCACCAGATCATATTTTTTTAAAATCTGGGACAATGCTTCAGGAACCATATACTTCTAGTTTTTATATAATAGGTGTTGTTCTGATCTACTCTGATTCTGACCACTGCCATATGGTTACATTTTATATAATAGGTGTTGTTCTGATCTATTCTGACCACTGCCATATGGTTACATTTTATATAACAGGTGTTGTTCTGATGTACTATGATTCTGACCACTGCGATATGGTTATATTTTATATAATAGGTGTTGTTCTGATCTACTCTGATTCTGACCACTGCCATATGGTTATATTTTATATAATAGGTGTTGTTCTGATCTATTCTGACCACTGCCATATGGTTACATTTTATATAACAGGTGTTGTTCTGATGTACTATGATTCTGACCACTGCGATATGGTTATATTTTATATAATAGGTGTTGTTCTGATCTACTCTGATTCTGACCACTGCCATATGGTTATATTTTATATAACAGGTGTTGTTCTGATCTATTCTGACCACTGCCATATGGTTACATTTTATATAATAGGTGTTGTTCTGATGTACTATGATCCTGACCACTGCGATATGGTTATATTTTATATAATAGGTGTTGTTCTGATCTACTCTGATTCTGACCACTGCGATATGGTTATATTTTAAATAATAGGTGTTGTTCTGATCTACTCTTATTCTGACCACTGCCATATGGTTATATTTTAAATAATAGGTGTTGTTCTGATCTACTCTGATTCTGACCACTGCGATATGGTTATATTTTATATAATAGGTGTTGTTCTGATCTACTCTGATTCTGACCACTGCCATATGGTTATATTTTAAATAATAGGTGTTGTTCTGATCTACTCTGATTCTGACCACTGCGGTATGGTTATATTTTATATAACAGGTGTTGTTCTGATCTACTCTGATTCTGACCACTGCCATATGGTTATGTCTGATTGCATCTTGTTTTCTGGACAATTTGCTTTTTAGTTTTGACAGATAGTCTTGTAATTAGCCAACTACTTTGGCTTCTGTTTAAAATATGCTAATTGCTCTGTTTTAAAGATGTGATGTGATGTGTGATATTGATTTTTAACGTAGCTTTAACAATTTTTCAGTCATATCGCTACGATGTCTGCAATGTGGTAGTTTATAGTGATGTCTAGCACTGGGGCATCATGCCGCAGACATGTAGCATGATGTCCCACCCAGTCACATTATCCTGACACCAGGCCGACCAGTCCTAACACTAACCTCTTAATGCTGAACGCCAAGCGAGGCAGCTGTTAATACCATTTTTTATGTCTCTGGTATGACTTGGCCGGGGATCAAACCCACGACCTCCCGCATCCGAGGCGGACGCTCTAACCACTAGGTCACCAGAGTGGTCTGTTTTAAAGACAAAAACGAGTTATTAAAAATATTTAACACTGTCCTTTTTAAAGTTTGCTTCATTCAAATATCACCTACTGACGTATTTTCTCTCTTGGTTATCCAAATGCTTGTGTTGTCACTGACTTTTTCCAAGTTGTTTTCAGCCATGGTACGAAGATGAACTGGAGCATTCAGAATCTTGTGAGGGGCATCGGATGCAACATTTCTGAAAAGTGAAGAAGAAAAAAAAATCAACACATTTCTATGTCTGACTGTCAACAAAAATAAAAATCTGTGGTCAAGCAGCATAATATTATTAATTCCTCAACTACCAGGCTGTTCTGCCCAGCTTCTGTAGCAACAGGCTGTTCTGGCCAGCTTCTGTAGCGACAGGCTATTCTGTCTAGCTTCTGTAGCAACAGGCTATTCTGTCTAGCTTCTGTAGCAACAGGCTGTTCTGGCCAGCTTCTGTAGCAACAGGCTGTTCTGTCTAGCTTCTGTAGCAACAGGCTGTTCTGTCCAGCTTCTGCAGCAATAAGCTGTTTTGCTTAGATGTTGAGGTAATTAGTGCAGTTGATATGGATGCTGAATATCAGAGCCTGATGCTGCTTCAGCCAAATGACAATACTGAGCTGATGACTTGAGAATATGGGCCAACTGTTATAGTTATTTTCTTTATAAATGACTGTTTTATATACTAAAAGCATGCATATATGAAAGCTATTAACTACTTTTTGTCTGTGTGATCATTTGATCCTGCTGACTGCAACAAACTGAATAAAGTGCCTTGGAAAATAAGTGTTCTTCTGGTATTGTTTTTCTGTCCATTACACAATATTAGTACTCATCAAATTTACAGTGATTGAAACTGTGCACCAACAGTTGAGATCGGATTTTTTTAAAATTTCTCTAACCAGTGCTCCTAGAGATTAGAATTCTTGTTTAATTTCTATTAACCAGTGCTCCTAGTATTTGCCAATATTTACTATGCCATTTTCTAACTAATGTAACCACCAGTACATGAAGTTAGATGTATTTTTCAGATTTTAATTTATTGTTGGTAATAATTAAGAGTGCATGTTGGCTGAAATAGTGAAAAGTCTAGTTCAGAAATAAATAGATTTGTGTAGAAGTCACTTACTTTTCTCTCTCTTTTACTGGTTACTAGATTAACACTCTTTCAAACTTAAAGTGTATTGATCTCGACTTGGAATGCATTCTCAAATTAAAATTTTTCGCAATCATGCTCAAGATGCCCTGGTTGTCCATCTGTCATTTGAAATCCAAGCCTGAACACTTACCAACTGTAAATGCTCTTGCCATTGCAACAAGACTCCATGCGTATTTGAAATCATTGGATTAGATACAACAAGACTCCATGCATATTTGAAATCACTGGATTAGATACAACAAGACTCCATGCATATTTGAAATCTACTGGATTAGATACAACAAGACTCCATGCATATTTGAAATTTATTGGATTAGATACAAGACTCCATGCATATTTGAAATCTATTGGATTAGATACAACAAGACTCCATGCATATGTTAAAATCTACTGGATTAGATACAACAAGACTCCATGCATATTTGAAATCTAGTGGATTACATACAACAAGACTCCATGCATATGTCAAAATCTATTAGATTAGATACAACAAGACTCCATGCATATTTGAAATCTAGTGGATTAGATACAAGAAGACTCCATGCATGTTAAAATCTACTGGATTAGATACAACAAGACTCCATGCATATTTGAAATCTATTGGATTAGATACAACAAGACTCCATGCATATTTGAAATCTATTGGATTAGATACAACAAGACTCCATGCATATTTGAAATCTAGTGGATTAGATACAACAAGATTCCATGCATATATTAAAATCTATTAGATTAGATTCAACAAGACTCCATGCATATTTGAAATCTATTGGATTAGATACAATAGACTCCATGCATATGTCAAATTCTATTGGATTAGATACAACAAGACTCCATGCATATTTGAAATCTACTGGATTAGATACAACAAGACTCCATGCATTTTTGAAATCTACTGGATTAGATATAACAATGATCCGACGATGCACCCTCTGAAATCTATTGGATTAGATATAACAATGATCCGATGATGCACCCTTTGAAATCTATTGGATTAGAAGTAACAATGATCTGATGATGCACCCTGATGCTTGGGACAAAGGTTGGTGTGTCACATTTCTTTTCCCCATTTGGTTGAAATGTATTGTGTGACTCATAGACTCCCATTTGCATGTGTAGATGCTGCTAAGACAGTATCAGATATAGGCTACACGGAGAGCATCCTTAACTTTACTATGCTAGGTACCCAGCAAAACTTTCCACAATGTGATTCTGGAAAACAATCACTGATAACCCTATTTTGAAACACCAGAGGTTTACCAAGTACTTGCATGTGTGTCCATTAGTTACCTTTTCCTTGTCATAATATGGCCAATAATGTGCTAAAAATAAAACAAACTTGACATGACACACTGAATGACCAGACAAACAAACATAAGGTAAATTTATCAAAACATAACATTAGATCATACAAATCCATGTTTTTGCTGCACATCTTTGTTGCCTTTCAAAAAATAAACCACTTTAGCCAGAGTCTGTAGAAAACAGATTTGCTGTACATTTATCATGAAGCAACATGCTGACTGATTTTTGACATTACTGGAAGCTAAGTATATCAGAGTTATATCCCATTTTGGGCCTCTCTAACATGAGCTCTTTTGCAACCATGTACAACAGTGGTCACTTCAAAGAGACTGAAATGAAATGTTCCTTACATAATAATGCCATACCTACCAAAGCAGTACAGAGTATACAAATTATTCATGGAAACATATGACAGATTGTCAGATCTTTCTTATGCATTCAGTGCTCAAAACATCCAACAATCCAACATCTGGGGCCCCTCTAATTTCAGATTGGGCCCCTCCTGAATTCTATTTGACATGCCCGTCAGGTTTGTTGAAAATAAATCTAACTTTGATGAACTGATGAAATGCTGAAATATAATTTCTAGATGGTTCTTGATGAATGTATGCCCCTTACCTTATGAAGATCATCTACTTACCATTCTTCTACTGAAAGCTGCAAATTTTGTGTTAAAGCAAAGCATGTGATTTATCAATGGGGAACAAACTGCCTAGGTTACTATAACTAATGCTCACAAAGCTTTAACATACATATGATTCTAAAATACAGGTTTGGATATTTATGTGCAAGAAATCAGTCAGAACCAGTCTAGCGGATACCAAAACTGTTCCAACAAATGTTGCAATGATGCGTGGCCATGTAATGTGACTGAAGTTAGCGTGTATATATAATTACTTACTTTATTGTTGTAATCTGAAGAGTTTATGTGAAATGCGGAATGTTTTTAGAAGTATTTCAAGTAATAAAGGGATCGAATGTGGTTGTGTTGGCTTCTGAGTCATTGATTAAAAATCAACCGTCTCTTGGCAGAGTTAAAATAAAAAGAAAAGCCTGACTAAAAATGATTTCAGCAAAACATATAAAGTGATACCTATGAAGAATATCAGCATAAACATCAACACTGTTGACTCACTGAGTAAGAAGGACATGATTAGAGCAATTAGACAACGACTGAGCCCAGGACCTTACATTATGTGAGCTTTTTATTTACATCTAAATAAAGACTCAAGTCAATTTCATATGATTTTGTTTTATCTTTTCGTATCTGAAGTGTAGCAATCACAATATTTTGTGAGAACACTGGTGTTCATTGAATTTGATACTGAAACTTTTCCTGACAAGGTTTATGTCATGCCAGTTTGCAGAGGCTTCCGAAATGCTTAATCACACATATCTGGACACAACCTTTTAAAAATCTGGAACACAGAAAATCACTTATGCAGGAATCCTCTGTATGCACGCAACTGCTGGACAAATTTAGTCCTGCTTCAACCACCTGATGAGTGGAAAAATGAAAGACCCCCAGATGTACATGTTGTCATTTTAAGAGTATATTAGAAGAACATGACCCAATAGCATGGCGACAAGTTCAAAGACGTCACTAGCTGCTGTACAAAACTGTTGTAGGGATACCTGCAGCAAATCAAAGGAATAAATTTATGGTTTCACATTACTGCCTGACAAGATATACGGTTGTGTTCAAACAGTTTTCTTTGTTCAATGAATATATAATACAAACAGAATTTTCTAAAACTATATTAAATTTGTTAAAATGCCCA
Source organism: Sinohyriopsis cumingii (assembly GCA_028554795.2). NCBI lineage: Eukaryota > Metazoa > Mollusca > Bivalvia > Unionida > Unionidae > Sinohyriopsis > Sinohyriopsis cumingii. The sequence goes on along the minus strand of CM068838.1, from coordinate 5,127,077 downwards.
GTTGAACTTAGAAAAGTTTCCGAATCCCTGGCCCAATTATAGTGTGAAATCTCAAGAATGGTGTGTGATTTGGATTTTTTTTTAATACAAAGAATTAACAATTTTTAAGTCATATCGTTAAGATGTCTTCAGTGTGGCAGTTTATAATGATGTATAGCACTGAGGCATAATGCCACAGACATGTAGCATCATATCCCACCCAGTCACATTATCCTGACACCAGGCCAACCAGTCCTAACACTAACCTCTTAAATCTGATTGTCAAGCAAGGCAGCTGCTAGTACCATTATCATAAGTCTCTGGCATGACTTGGCCGGGTTTCGAACCTGCAACCTCCCACATCTGAGGCGGATGCTCTATCCACTTAGGCTATGAGAGTGGTCTCAAGAATGGAACTCAACAAGTTGCAGAACATAATGAACATACACAGACTGTATCATGTAATCCCTTTTAAAAACATAATGAAAGGAAGATAACTAGATTTTAAAGCAAAAGAATCTGGATAATTGGCAAGATGATGATGAGGACTGACCCATTAAAATGGAGGTAGAAAAGTCGGTCACAGATCTCCTTCACATCTTCTTCTGTCTTAGACTCATCTGCTTGGATTAATAAGGCCCCAACAGCCTCAAACAAATCCTCTGGGGTCTCAAAGTCACCTCCGTCATCTTCCAAAACACCTGAAATAGAATTATGGTGATATTAAAGCTGCATTCCATCAGTGAGATGGGATAACATGATTTGGTGGTTATGGCAATAAAGAATGATAAAAAAATGACATTCAAATTTGTGCACCATGGTGAAGAAAAAAGGCGGAGTCTATTGAGGGCCCCCACTGTTGCGATGACTAGTTAATATCATCACGCATATTTATCATAATGTAAAAACAACTTTTCAAATGGAAAGCATGGCATACCTCACTCAAATTTTTACTCCAGGATTATACAAATCAAATGTAAAGCATGTGCTCTCACTGTGACGCAGCTGTTAGTACCATTTTTGTAAGTCCTTGGTATGACTCAGCCAGGGATCAAATCCACGACTTCCCGCAACCGAGGCAGACACTGAAACCACTAGGCCACTCGACACAAAAAGTCTAATAGATCCAAACAACAAATAAGATGATCATATAAACAGGCTACATGCTTACCATCTTGGGAAAGTTGTTGTTGTTGCTGCTGCTGTAGGGTTTAATGCCATATTTCAGCACATGATAGGCTATACATGGCGGCAAGTATTAATGGTGGAGGAAGAACCCGGGAAAACCCCAGAAAGAACCACCGACCCATGAGATGCTAAGTATTGGCAAGCTTTCTCACATCCCCACATTAGCCGAATTGGCTCTTTAATAGATACAATTGTTTAAATGTCTTTTTATTGTTGACATAGTTGCTATATTTGATGGCTGATCTGTATGATACATCTGCAATGTAAGTTTTGTATTTTTATACTACAGTGACACAAGAAAGTTATATACTGATGCAAGTATAGTCAAGTGCCTTGCCAAAAATATACAATCTGCAGAGGTATCGCTAGGATTTTAAAACTAGGATTCCAGGACTCCCATTTTGATAAAAATAGGAGTCCCACCATCAAAAGTTGCAGTCCCTTCTTTCCTACAGAATCAACACAGACGTGAGTGCATCTATTTTTAAATGAAGAGGTTTCCGTAATGTAATCGCTCACTTTAATATAGCTTCATTACAACAGTCCATTGACAGGATTGCAAATTTATGGTTTATTTATTTGTCTACGTCCTTGTAGTAATTTTAGGCAATGGTTAAATAGTATCTGATTTGCTGTTTTTTCCCCGTATTTTCACAAATACGTGTCAAGTCGGAAAACAGCTTAGACCGTGAAACATTGAAACAGAGACAAAAAGCGAGAGCATTTATCCATCACTTGCACTTGTCAATGTTACGTCGGTATGCGAAGAACTCGCCCCCACATATCTGGAGAAGTCGCCCCAGAGTGGTTGGAGAAGTCGCCCCAATTGGTTGGAAAAGTCATCCCTAAACTTGTCACCCAAACTTTTTATAACATACAATATATATATATATATATATATATATATATATATATATATATATATATATATATATATATATATATATATATATATATATGTGTGCGATCACAAAAGAGATATTAACTAAATTAAAGCAATATCACAGTAATATTTATAAGGATGAAATTAAGTCTGTATATAATCTAATGAATGACAAAAGAAAAGTGATTAAAAAGGATGATAAGTCAAACACTATTATTATTGTGAATCAAGATGATTATGTTAAAGAAGTTGAACGTCAATTAGAAATTAAATAAAAAATGTCAACATGCATTAATGAGATCGCTAAAAATAATAATTCCGTATGTGTGGAATTTGATACTTTCTCTCTTAACATACGTACACCTCAAAAATAATAATTCTGTATATGAGGAATTGATACTTTCCCTTTTAACATACGTACACCTCAATTCTACAATATTACCCAAAACTCCTAAAAATCCTGACCATAATTTACCTTTAAATTTTCCAGGATGACCCATTATATCAGGTTGTAATTCATACTCTGAAAACCTATCCAAATTTATTGATAGTGTTTTACAACCTTTAATGAAATCACTTCCTTCATACATTAAAGATACTACTACTTTCATTAAAAGGTCAAAGTCTATTCCACATATATCTGATAATTTAGATCCTGGTATCATTAGATGTAGCATTACTATATACCAACATTCCGCATGCAGATGGTATTGAAGCATGCAAATATTTTCTTGATAACAATCCTAATAATAGCACACTATCTAGCGAAGATATTTGTAAAATAATAAAAGCTTATCTTGGAAAATAATTATTTTCAATTTAATAATATGAATTATGATTTTTAGATGACATATTTTTAATCTGGAAGCATTCAACTGAAGAACTGAAAAAAATGATTGATCGCTTAAATCATTTTCACCCGACGATTAAATTTACTTATACTGCATCTCATACGCATGTTTTATTTTTAGATGTAAATGTAATAAAAAAATATTTATAACACTATCGCTACAAATATTATTAAAATGCATCTAATGATTTGAAGAGCAGAGCAAAAGGGACACTTATTTTTCGTTAAGTACAGAAGCGGAGTTGATCAAATGGAAAAGTTGAAAAATTGCAAATTTTATAAATTTAATAAGTTATTAAGTTGAAGAAAAACAACAACAAATAATGCCTTAACCATGTGGCTATATCTCAGAATTACTATATATGATCCTTGGGGTGACTTCTCCAGTCAAAGTGGGGCGACTTCTCCGAACCATTGCGAAATTTGTAAATATATACAATAGCCGAGTCGATATCGACAGAAGCAGCTTGTCGGAGGAAAATGGCAGACGTAAACAGTGTCTGGAGGTGTGTATAATAGCGCTCGCTGATTGGTCAATCAAGCAGAATGATTGACAACTGGCGATAGGTCAATTCACTTACAGTTTCAAAATAATTTAATGATGAAATAGTGTACAAGAGGCAGTTAATATATATCCAGATCACTGATTCTGATCTTAAAACACATGTTTGTATGTTTTATCATCAAATGATATTATGCAGGAAATTAATAGTTGCTACCTTACTCGGAAAAGGGTTAATGGTCAATCAGCTATCAAAACATATGCTTGTGAATGGGCAAGAGTTTGTTTGACAACGTAATTGATATCAAAACTAGGCCTAGCTACTGATGTCTTGATGAATAAATTTTGCTACAACATTAAAACTAACCGGGCACAGGCGAGGGGCATTTTAAAGAAGTATGGTCAGTCAGTGTACCTCTTAAATAGCTCTTGTTCATCCATCAGAGTGATAGTGAATTTTGTCAATCCAAGTAAGTACTTTTTCCAAACACTAAGCTAGGCATCACTCACTTTCATACACTTAGCTACTGTCCTATCCGAACTATCAATTCTAGCAGCTTTAGCACTCTTCTCAATCTTGTTACAATCTTCATAAGTCTGCCGTTTAATCCCAAAATACTTATCCAAATTTACAAATGGCATTTTGTTTAAGTCTCAACATGTCTTTATTCTAATGCACTACTTATTCCGATACATTCAGAAATGAACAAAATAACGAAAGCTAAAGATTTTTATTTGATGTACTTTTATAAATGACCACATGTACATCTCTGGGTCGGTCTGACTCTGAATTCAATCACCGTAAATATCAGTACATTTTCGCATCCGGCAGCCAGTCAAAGCCTTTGAAGTTGCCACCCAGCTATTGCATCATGTTCTTTTTGATGTCTCTTATAATGGCAACATGTATGTACCGCCATATTGGCCAATTCTGTGCATCAGGTAATTCTGCTCAACAATACGTCATTTCTGTAAACATTGGATCACGTGCTATTTTGGGTCAAAAATCCATTTTGTATCCAGAAAGAACAATTGTACATTAATTAAGAAAAGTGATATTCATAAAGTGTATAAAAATATCCCACATTCAGACTCGAAATGCAAAATAAAAATGTGATTTCTAAATAGCAACATGAAGACCCACTCCATCACCTTCTTGAAACTGTAACCCAGAAATATCTATTGACTACGCATCTTTTAGAATCATACAAATAAATACATTATAAAAAAGATGGAAATGTGTACTTAAAACAATACTGTATTTTAATCCAAGCTTCCAATTTTGCAAGAAGTTGTTCCACACATACAAAATCGTCTGCTACCCAACGTGTCTACTTGCCGCCAAAACATAAATTCTCAACAAATTAACCCGCATATAATAGGTTTCTAAATTCTTTACTAATTTTTCCCCCAACAACAAGACACTGTAAACACATATCCTATTCATTGTTGTTTCTCTTCCACATAATAGCTTATTTTTCATAAAATGTTGAACTTTACTAACTTTTTTACAAGATCGGTTTAGTTTGCTTAATATCTCGTGCCATTTATTGGCATGTTTACATTGAATTTTGTAAAACTAGCTATAAACCTGACTTAATTACTCGACTGAACTGCTGACAGAAACCGTCCAGAGTAATGTATTTCATTTCTGTAGCCTGATGGATAAACGTTACATCTTTTCAAAGCTATGCGCAGAATAGGCTGACATATCGCGAGTCAGGAAAACAGGGTGGTGGTATCCTCTGTGTCCAAAATTGATATTATTATGAACAGAATATTCTGGTGACAATTGCATCTTTTCAGATGGAAAGCACTGCTGTAGTTTATTTTTGTCAATCGCTCAAATTCAGTATGCGTTTTTCTTCAATATTGGAAACGAAAACCTTAGGTGTGCAGAAATGCCTGACAGCAGTGTACATCAAGGGGTCTTTCAGTCACTGAATTCTGTCATTCAGCACAACTAATTGGTCATTTTCCCACAAAGCAAGCGGCTGAAGCAGGACTGGCAAGTCTTTGAATTTTGCGCACACCTATTACCTGCATATGGAAGACTCCCGCCTCTGTGATTTTCTGTGTCCCAGAAAAAAAAATTGGCATCCAAATACACGTAATTAAGCATTTCCGAGATCTCTGAGAAATTCTGCACATTGAAAGCAAGTACAGTTTATCTGCAACTTTTCAATTCCAACAAGAAGCCATTATTCGCCACTTGATTGATAATAACATACGGTAGAATATCCAAATATGGTCTGGCAAGACTTATACAGAAAAGGGTTCACGGTGAAAGTATCGCGTTATCTGTCATTATCGTGTAAAGGCTTAATAAATTCAAAATAAGCCAAACTTCTTTCACAAAATGATTATACCTAGTAGGTTTCTACACTATTTGTTTTTCTGACTTTGGTGACGATTTTTATTTTTGCTCCATTACACGAAATGGGATCATTTCGTAGCCTCCACCACACCAAATCAAGTTGAGGCTACGACATCGTAGCTATGTTAATGACATCGTAGTTATGTTAATAGTTGATTATATAAAGTTCATGACCAAACCTATCATATCAAAACTTTGATAATGCTGACAATAACCGAGTAACGTCATGACACATTTGCCTAATAAAACTAGAACCTGCCGGTGCTCTACAGGTTTTCATGTATTCATTCTTTGGATATTGCTCAAACTGTTTTTCCTTTGTAGGATTTTATGTGTTTAGAAATGTAACAAAAACTAGTACCAACCATTGACATACTGTACTATTTCTTCGTCAATTTGAGGGAAACATTCTGTCAACAGACGTTTGTAGTCGGCCATGTCCATTTTGGATACAGACTGGTTTGTGAAGGTGATGCCTAATTTCTTATGAAGAACAAAACATAAGAAAACATGAACCGTAAACGAAACAAAAACGAATGAAAAGGAAAATAATAAAACAACACCCCCCAACAAAAATAAAAATGACACCCCTCAAAAAAAAAAAAAAAAAATACAAAAAAAAGCAAGCAAGAAACGAATATAACCAATGAAAATTGCACTGGTGAGGAGAAATGGGTGATGTTAAAACATCTTATCAATGCTACTTAAATATTATTAATAGTTAAAATTACTCTAGAACCTTATTATTTATCATTTTTATGAATTTCTTCTGTTGTTTAATTTTTCATTTTATTTAAGTAATATTTCTATACGAAGACAATATACTACCAATTAGAAGATAATAAAAGAATTGGAAAATGTGTCCCACACAACCAAAAAAATCACCAGATAAATGCACCCTCTTTCATATGCCAAGATTCCAATTGTCGATTATAATAAATACTCATTTTTTTTCTTCAAGCCATTGCATGGGAGAACAAATTTATTACAAATGTATTTATTTTAGTCTCTTAATTCACTTTTTTCCCAAATTTAACAAATTAAGCTTTCATCAAGGTTTCTCAATTTAACACATTTAGATTTCATCTAGGTTTTCAAATTTGACACATTTAGCCTTTATCTAGGTTTTCAAATCTAATACATTTAGCCTTCATCTAGGTTTTTAAATTGGACTCATTTAGCCTTCATCAAGGTTTCTCAATTTAACACATTTAGCCTTCATCTAGGTTTTCAAATTTAATACATTTAGCCTTCATCAAGGTTTTTAAATTTGACACATTTAGCCTTCATCTAGGTTTTCAAATTTGACACATTTAGCCTTCATCTAGGTTTTCAAATTTAATACATTTAGCCTTCATCTAGGTTTTACAATTTCACACATTTAGCCTTCATCTAGGTTTTCAAATTTGACACATTTAGCCTTCATCTAGGTTTCCAAATTTAACACATTTAGAGTTCATCTAGGTTTTTTAATTGGACTCATTTAGCCTTCATCGTTTTCAAATTGGACTCATTTAGCCTTCATCAAGGTTTTTCAATTTAACACATTTAGCCATCATCTAGGTTTTCAAATTTAGCACATTTAGCCTTCATCTAGGTTTTTAAATTGGACACATTTAGCCTTCATCAAGGTTTCTAAATTTAATACATTTAGCCTTCATCAAGGTTTTTAAATTTGACACATTTAGCCTTCATCTAGGTTTTCAAATTTGACACACTTAGCCTTCATCTAGGTTTTCAAATTTAATACATATAGCCTTCATCTAGGTTTTTCAATTTCACACATTTAACCTTCATCTAGGTTTTCAAATTTGACACATTTAGCCTTCATCAAGGTTTTTCAATTTAACACATCTAGCCTTCATCTAGGTTTTCAAATTTTAAACATTTAGCCTTGATCTAGGTTTTCATATTTAATACATTTAGCCTTGATCTAGGTTTTCAAATTTAACACATCTAGCCTTCATTTAGGTTTTCAAATTTAATACATTTAGCCTTCATCAAGGTTTTTCAATTTAACACATTTAGCCTTCATCAAGGTTTTTCAATTTAACACATTTAGCCTTCATCTAGGTTTTCAAATTTAATACATTTAGCCTTCATCTAGGTTTTCAAATTTAACACATCTAGCCTTCATCTAGGTTTTCAAATTTAATACATTTAGCCTTCATCAAGGTTTTTAAATTGGACTCATTTAACCTTCATCAAGGTCTCTAAATTTAATACATTTAGCCTTCATCTAGGTTCTCAAATTTAATACATTTATCCTTCATCTAGGTTTTCAATTTAACACATTTAGCCTTCATCTAGGTTTTCAAATTTAATACATTTATCCTTCATCTAGGTTTTCAATTTAACACATTTAGCCTTCATCTAGGTTTTCAAATTTAATACATTTAGCCTTCATCAAGGTTTTTCAATTTAACACATCTAGCCTTCATCTAGGTTTTCATATTTAATACATTCGGCCTTGATCTAGGTTTTCAAATTTAACACGTCTAGCCTTCATTTAGGTTTTCAAATTTAATACATTTAGCCTTCGTCAAGGTTTTCAAATTTACAACATTTATCTTTCATCTTGGTTTTCAAATTGGACTCATTTAGCCTTCATCTAGGTTTTCAAATTTAACTCATTTAGCCTTCATCTAGGATTTCAAATTAACACATCTAGCCTTCATTTAGGTTTACAAATTTAATACATTTAGCCTTCATCAAGGTTTTCGAATTTAACACATCTAGCCTTCATCTAGGTTTTCAAATTTAACTCATTTAGCCTTCATCTAGGTTTTCAAATTTAACACATTTAGCCTTCATCAAGGTTTTTCAATTTAACACATTTAGCCTTCATCTAGGTTTTCAAATTTAACAGATTTAGCCTTCATCTAGGTTTTCAAATTTACAATATTTAGCTCTCATCTAGGTTTTCAAATTTAATACATTTAGCCTTCATCTAGGTTTTTCAACTTCATACATTTAGCCTTCATCTAGGTCTTCAAATGTAATGCATTTAGCCTTCATCAAGGTTTTTCAATTTAACACATTTAGCCTTCATCTAGGTTTTGAAATTGAATACATTTAGCCTTCATCTAGGTTTTCATATTTAATACATTTAGCCTTGATCTAGGTTTTCAAATTTAACACATCTAGCCTTCATCAAGGTTTTTCAATTTAACACATTTAGCCTTCATCTAGGTTTTCAAATTTAACACATCTAGCCTTCATCTAGGTTTTCAAATTTAATACATTTAGCCTTCATCAAGGTTTTTAAATTGGACTCATTTAGCCTTCATCAAGGTCTCTAAATTTAATGCATTTAGCCTTCATCTAGGTTTTCAAATTTAACACATTTAGCCTTCATCTAGGTTTTCAAATTTAATACATTTAGCCTTCATCAAGGTTTTTCAATTTAACACATCTAGCCTTCATCTAGGTTTTCATATTTAATACATTTAGCCTTCATCTAGGTTTTCAAATTTAACACATCTAGCCTTCATTTAGGTTTTCAAATTTAATACATTTAGCCTTCGTCAAGATTTTCAAATTTACAACATTTATCTTTCATCTTGGTTTTCAAATTGGACTCATTTAGCCTTCATCTAGGTTTTCAAATTTAACTCATTTAGCCTTCATCTAGGATTTCAAATTTAACACATCTAGCCTTCATTTAGGTTTTCAAATTTAATACATTTAGCATTCGTCAAGGTTTTCAAATTTACAACATTTATCTTTCATCTTGGTTTTCAAATTGGACTCATTTAGCCTTCATCTAGGTTTTCAAATTTAACTCATTTAGCCTTCATCTAGGTTTTCAAATTTAACACATTTAGCCTTCATCAAGGTTTTTCAATTTAACACATTTAGCCGTCATCTAGGTTTTCAAATTTAACAGATTTAGCCTTCATCTAGGTTTTCAAATTTACAATATTTAGACTTCATCAAGGTTTTGAAATTGGACTCATTTAGCCTTCATCAAGGTTTTTCAGTTTAACTCATTTAGCCTTCATCTAGGTTTTCAAATTTAATACATTTTGCCTTCATCAAGATTTTTAAATTGGACTCATTTAGCCTTCATCAAGGTCTTTATATTTAATACATTTAGCCTTCATCAAGGTTTTGAAATTTAAAACATTTAGCTTTCATCTGGGTTTTCAAATTTAATACAATTAGCCTTCATCAAGATTTCCAAATTGGACTCATTTAGACTTTATCTAGGTTTTTAAATTTAATACATTTGGCCTTCATCAAGGTTTTAAAATTTAACAGATTTAGCCTTCATCTAGGTTTTCAAATTTACAATATTTAGCTCTCGTCTAGGTTTTCAAATTTAATACATTTAGCCTTCATCTAGGTTTTTCAACTTCACACATTTAGCCTTCATCTAGGTCTTCAAATGTAATGCATTTAGCCTTCATCAAGGTTTTTCAATTTAACACATTTAGCCTTCGTCTAGGTTTTGAAATTGAATACATTTAGCCTTCATCTAGGTTTTCATATTTAATACATTTAGCCTTGATCTAGGTTTTCAAATTTAACACATCTAGCCTTCATCAAGGTTTTTCAATTTAACACATTTAGCCTTCATCTAGGTTTTCAAATTTAACACATCTAGCCTTCATCTAGGTTTTCAAATTTAATACATTTAGCCTTCATCAAGGTTTTTAAATTGGACTCATTTAGCCTTCATCAAGGTCTCTAAATTTAATGCATTTAGCCTTCATCTAGGTTTTCAAATTTAATACATTTATCCTTCATCTAGGTTTTCAATTTAACACATTTAGCCTTCATCTAGGTTTTCAAATTTAATACATTTAGCCTTCATCAAGGTTTTTCAATTTAACACATCTAACCTTCATCTAGGTTTTCATATTTAATACATTTAGCCTTCATCTAGGTTTTCAAATTTAACACATCTAGCCTTCATTTAGGTTTTCAAATTTAATACATTTAGCCTTCGTCAAGGTTTTCAAATTTACAACATTTATCTTTCATCTTGGTTTTCAAATTGGACTCATTTAGCCTTCATCTAGGTTTTCAAATTTAACTCATTTAGCCTTCATCTAGGTTTTCAAATTTAACACATTTAGCCTTCATCAAGGTTTTTCAATTTAACACATTTAGCCTTCATCTAGGTTTTCAAATTTAACAAATTTAGCCTTCATCTAGGTTTTCAAATTTACAATATTTAGCCTTCATCAAGATTTTGAAATTGGACTCATTTAGCCTTCATCAAGGTTTTTCAGTTTAACTCATTTAGCCTTCATCTAGGTTTTCAAATTTAATACATTTTGCCTTCATCAAGATTTTTAAATTGGACTCATTTAGCCTTCATCAAGGTTTTTATATTTAATACATTTAACCTTCATCAAGGTTTTAAAATTTAAAACATTTAGCCTTCATCTAGGTTTTAAAATTTAATACATTTAGCCTTCATCAGGATTTCCAAATTGGACTCATTTAGCCTTCATCAAGGTTTTCAAATTGGACTCATTTAGCCTTCATCTAGGTTTTTAAATTTAATACATTTGGCCTTCATCGAGGTTTTCAAATTGAACATGTTTAGCCTTCATCAATGTTTTTCAATTTAACACATTTAGCCTTCGTCTAGGTTTTCAGTAAAACATTTAGCCCTCATCAAGGTGTTTAAATTGGACTCATTTAGCCTTCATCTAGGTTTTCAAATTTAAGACATTTTGCCTTCATCAAGATTTTTAAATTGGACTCATTTAGCCTTCATCAAGGTCTTTATATTTAATACATTTAGCCTTCATCAAGATTTTGAAATTTAAAACATTTATCTTTCATCTGGGTTTTCAAATTTAATACATTTAGCCTTCATCAAGATTTCCAAATTGGACTCATTTAGACTTTATCTAGGTTTTTAAATTTAATACATTTGGCCTTCATCAAGGTTTTCAAATTGAACATGTTTAGCCTTCGTCAATGTTTTTCAGTTTAACACATTTAGCCTTCGTCTAGGTTTTTCAATTTAACACATCTAGCCTTCATCTAGGTTTGTAAACTTAAAACATTTATCCTTCATCTAGGTTTTCCACTTTCTTTTACTAATACACACAGATTCATAAATGTGCATAATTCTTGATAGCAAATGATGCTGGATGGATATATATATATAATTGTAAATCTAAAACAAACAATATTCTTCTCAAACAGAGTACAATAAATACTAGCATGTTCTTTTGTTATATATTATTTGAGGTTTTTATTATTAATGTTTCCATGGTGACCTAACTTGAAAATCACGTAGTTTAATTGCAGATATGATTTGTAATTGAAATTAACAAGTTCGTATAAAAACATATCCTATAAAAGTAATATCCCATCTCACAAATTGGACTATGTGGTATTTTTTATATAAATATTTGATGTTGTAACCAATGGTTTCATGTTTTCCAATTATAGTCACTGAATTTATTACTTTTTTTACATTATTACGATAAGAGATTATCGTGTAACAGTACTAGAGAAACATATTCCTTAGACAGTTTAATTACCCTCACACAATTCATCCCATTTGATATTTCACAATAACACTCATAACCGCATTCACAAAATACTATAAACCTAACAAGAAAATTCTTTTGCAACAAAATAAATTAAATTAGTATTCGTTACTTTGATTCAGATAAGGTACTTTTTCGTTATGTTTTGGTTCATTAAGCTCATTCGGCAAGGCCGTTTCTAAATGCTGCTTGCAACAATAGCCCGGTTCTCAGAAGAAGAAAAAAATGTTAGCCGCACATTCTTCCCCATATTTCAGTTTGCTTATATCGCTGCGAAATGAGATACGAGTCAGCTTTAACCGTTCTGTCTTTAGTTTATCCAAAACACAGAAAGGGACCAGTCTGGCCACACTCCTTACAGGACCGTTTAGAAATCATAATCTCGATATCGGACCCTAAATGTGAATCTGCACGTAACGTTCTATTTTTAAAATTGTAACAACTATTTTTATTCAGTTTAAATTTAGTGCATTTCTTTCGTTTGAAGAAGGAAAAGAGAAGGAAAAAGAAAGAAAGTAAAACAATGGCTGTGTCTGGGGTTCATAGCTAATGCAATGTTGTGATTTTTTTTTTCATCTTTCTGTCACCCCTTTATTGTTGGGGAATTTCAACAAAAAAGTAGACAAGACTCCATCCAAAGAATGTGCAGCTCTTGTTTTAAATGAAAACTTTATAAAACAATTTTACGTACATTTATATCGGTAGAATCAGATGAACCTTCCCGAAAAAGTGTTTGGGTTTTTATTCTTTTTTTAAGGTAAGTGACGCAGTGCTCACAACAATGCAACAGGAGTTTTACATTCGATTTGTATATATTTTTTATGGAGGACTTCCCAGGTTTCTCGTGCACCTTCGTGTCCAGTCAAATACGCTTGAAATCCACGTAGGATGCACTGCTTCACCCATGTAACTTGTCTTTGTGATGTAACTATTTTTTTTCACTGGATGATCCCTCTTTTTCATATTCTGGTCAGCTGTGGTCAGTCAGCAGAATGGCGACGGGCCAGACTTCCGTAAACAGGCATAAAGTCAGTACGACTAACAGTTGATCCTTATCATTGTAGTATGTGTCTATATATATATATATATATATATATATATATATATATATATATATATATATATTATAAAGAGTACAAATCATATAGCAAATAACAGTCCTTTCATGTACACTGGATCCAGCAAATGATTACCTGCGTCAGTGATTGATTAAGACAAATGCAATAAACTGACAACAGTGTGAAACTAGTTCCTAACTAACATTAGCGCTTTTTACTCTAAATGAGTCTTTTTCAAAGGCAAATACAAAACAGAGACAAGACAAACTGAAAAATCGTTACGGTTAGAAAACTTTACATAACTATTTTTGCATGAATAAAAGTTTGGACTTTGCAGATGCTGAAAAATAATTTTTATTGACCTAAACATTGATGAGCCAACATCTGTTATTTTATATAAATTTATGTGACCGCAAATTACATCCTGGATATCTCATTATTATAATTAATAAGCAGATTTAGAGGATTGTTTTAAAGAAAATTTGCCAACTGCAAAATGATGATTTTATATGTGCATGGATATCTTTTTCTAGTCTTGTTTAAAATCGCTTGGTTTCAATGTTCAAAGGCAGCATATCCAAATAAGATTCCTTTTCTTTTTGACCGCTCCAGTGGCCTAGTGGTTAGAGCGTCCGCCTCAGAAGCGGGAGGTCGTGGGTTTGAACCATGGCCAAGTCATACCAAAGACTTACAAAATGGTACTAACAGCTGCTTCGCTTGGTGCTCAGCATTAAGAGGTCAGTGTTAGGACTGGTTGGCCTGGTGTCAGGATAATGTGACTGGGTGGGACATCATACTACGTGTCTGTGGCATGATGCCTCAGTGCTAGACATCACTATAAACTGCCACACAGCAGACATCATAGCGATATGAGTGAAAAATTGTTAAAAGCTACGTTACAAATCCTAATCACACACACACCTTTTCTTTTCTGGCTTTGGAACTCCAGTTGGGGTTGTGAGCAATTATAATAAGTGTTATATCACTGAAAGTGTGGCCACAGAATAAGAAGTGTTCTGCAAAAGGACTTCTGTACAGGTTCTTTGCCATCAAATTAGATCGGTGAAGGTTGATCCTTTTGTGTAGCTTTTCACTTTCTCTTACATAGTGAAGGCTACAGATCTTACATTTGATGAAAAAAAGTACAAATCTGTTTTGCATGTCTTATTTTGACCATGTATGTTCAGTTTTTCACTAGTCACTATGCTAGAAAATGTACTGGTCTCCAAATGTTAACAGGTTTTGCTAGGTTGGTCTTGGTTAATGATTGGCATTAGCTTTGCCCTTACTAGGATGGCTTTGAGGATTTTCAGTCTTTGAGGCTACTGTTGGTTTCTTCAGGAGGATTAACTGCAGTTTATCACATGATTCTATGATGTGCCAGTGTTTCCTGATGGTTTTACCTACTTTGGGGTTGTTTAGATGGGAGGTCAGCATAACGGGTATCCGATCAGCCTTTTCCTTCTTTATGTATTTTAGTAGGTCATTGTGGTTCATTTGTTTATCCCTTTTGGTTGCTTCCGCTATCAGGTCTTTGTCATAGTCTTGGTTAATCAAATGTTCAGATAATTCTTCAGATCTTTTGTCCTCAATGCCTGGCTATATGAGATGTTCTCATTGCAGTGTTTTTTGTTTTTTTGTTAATTATGGGCTTGACATGCATAATTGGCTTGACATACAAGCCCTGGCCATGTTATTTAACACTCTTTATTTATAAGCATTAATATACACATATAATTATAAATAGCTTTTGAAAGATTAATTTGTTATTCTGCTGGTGATATATTAGAAGAGGTTAAGGGATAACAGGTTGCCCATCATCTGTCCTCTGGTGTAGGTCATCCTTGAACACAAGATTGTCTTTACTACTTGGAGGATTACCTTGAAATTAATCAGATACTCTAGTTGGTATTAAATGAAAATTGTTCTGCTTGGACATCCAATATGGCTGCCACAGTGGCCATCTTGAAAATCGTGTTTACACTACTCTTGATTGTATGGTCATGTGAAGTTGGAGTTTCACTAAAAGACTTTGTGTAATATCTAGTTGGTCTTAAATGCGGCCATGAAAATTTTGCTATTGTTACTCCTTCAGAATGTAAAGTCATATTCTCATGTTTTTTTTACAAGAAGACTTCTTATATCTAGTTAGTCCTAAATAAAAATGATGCAAATTATGACCTTCACAGTGGCCATCTTGAAAACCTTTTAATTGCTGCTTCTCCTGAACGAAGAGTAATATTGCAATGGGATTATTTTTTTTACATGAAGACTTCTTCTGATGTCTAGTTGGTCTTAAATGAAAATGGTGGCTGTCTGATATCCAGTATGACCACCACAGCTGCCATCTTGAAAATATTATCACTACATTACTCGTAATGGCTTTTTATTTTTACTAAGCAACTTACAATATCTAGCTGGTTCTGAATGAATATGCCTGCCAAAGTGGCCACATTCAAAATCTTGTTACTCCTGAATGAATGGCTGTCTCTCCACTGGTATTTAAGTGGTTCTTATTATAGGGTTTAACACTATTTTTCAGCACAAGATAGGCTGTACATGGCAGCCAGTATAAATGGTTGAGGAAGAAACAGAAAACACTGGAAAGAATCACTGACCATGAGAAGCTACTGGCAAACTTTCTTATGTACCCACATTGGCTAAGCCTGAGACTCGAACCCTCACAGACAAGGGTGAGATGGCAGTGATCTGTAACAGTGAGAGCGTTTGATGACTCAGCCACTCGGGGCTGGTTGTAAATGAAAATGTTGCTGATTCAGCTTCTAATATGGCCATCTAATAAATCATCACTATTTCTACCAGATGCGTGGTCATGTCAGTGTTATACTTTCACCACAAGACTTCTTATGATGTCTAGTTGGTACTAAATGGAAACAGTATGAATATGATATCAAAAAGTGTCATAGTGGCATCCATCTTGCAAATTGTGCTGTTGTTATTCTTCCAAAATGGAAAGTTACATCAACATTGGGTTTCCAGTGGAAGACCTGTTATGATGTTGTATTGAACCTAAATAAAAAATGGTGCTAATATGGCATCCGGTATGCCCACCACTGCAGCTAATGTGAAAATCTTATCATAACTGAAGAATATCACAGATGGTTTCACTTGAGCAGTTAAAAGGAAGAAATGGTCTGAATTCTTTTAAATTCTTGTTAGCAAGTAGAACATCAGTCTCTTGAGGTCTTTGTTTTTGACTCCTGAAATGTTGCTTTAAATTTTTGAATTGACTCCCCACAACATTCTGTGTATTTCTGAGTCTCCATTTTGAATTTGTATTAAAAGCTCTGGTTAAAGTAAAACATTTTGTTGGAATTTTAAGTACTTGTGAATGTGAGTCAGTTCTTAATTTGCATGTACATGAAGTTAAATTCATCAGTGTCCACATTAAACTTAGTAGATTTCATTTTTTAAAATGCTGCTGCAGAGTTTCTGACATTTCCTCAAGTGCAAAAGTTAAAATTACATCATCATTATTATATAATAATCAGAAATGTTTAGGAAGACACCACCTGTTTTCACCCCTCCTCCCACCTGTTGAAAGGAATCAAGATCGATACAGGTAATATAAGTATAAGCTTGAATCTAGTTAGAGCATCTTTAATAAACTTATTTATGTTGTATTGTTGAAACCCCTATTCATAATATGAAGAGAAATAACTGTAAAATCTATTACTTTGTTATAATTTTCATTGATTTCAGCCAATTTTGTGATTACCATGGGGAACCAATTAACAGGAATTGCCCCCTCCCAGATTCTACCTGTGGAACAGTATCTGACAGAGGTACCAGATTACCAGTTTGAGGGAAGGTCAGTCATTGTACAGCATACTAAACATCACATAATTGAAAAAAATTCTATTCTTTTTATAAAAAAAGATGCAATGAATTCATTTATTACAGTATCATGGTTTGGTCTTTTAATTGATGGCTTTTAGAAGTAATCCAGTTGTTTCTGCAAATGGATCATTATTAGATTTAGAGGGAAGATATATAATAGCAATAAATCCTAGCACATTTATGGTCACAGCCAAATGATAATGTCTGGAAGCTAAATTGGTCAAAAGTTATAGCCAAAACTATAGTCTGTTTAATCTAGGTGGAATAATGGTTTTTGACTAATTATTTTTATATATGTAAAATATGTTTGATATCTCTTTGTTGATTTACTCTGATGATGTGCATAACCAGGTAAGTAGCAAAAATAAATACACCACTCCCTCGATAACTCGTGCCCTGATAACTCGCGAACCCACTTAAAACGCGGTGTCAGGCGTGGATCCCATTTTTGAAAACTAAAAATACCACAAAAATTTATCCCTTTTTGTTGAACTTGAAGAAAATCGCGATCAAAATTGGTAACAGAAACTTTGATGTACCGCTCATTTTGTCGTTGAAAACGGAAGATATGACCTGGAAATTTTAATCAACACTATGAAATATCAAATTTAAAAATAGCACATACAATTTTTACATTTTCTTTCAAAACGATATTCCTAGTACACCACAATCTTAAATTAACCGACTCTTTCATAACTGTGATCAAAGATGACAAGGCAGCCAAGCGAAATGAATACTTCATAAAATATAGAGCTTGGTTTCACAGATACAGACCGTTTGTGAGCAAGCGAGTTTCAGAGAATTCTTGAACTGGCATTTAGAGATATCCTCAGGGATGTTAAGAAATTTCATTATTACGTCCAATGAAATCATGACATTAACATTGTACTAATTGAACAATAAAAAAACTGAGTTTCGACATAGACATGTCACGAAATAAATGTCGCGTGTTTTTGAAGAGAAAAAAATGAATCTTGTTTGGTGGTCCAATAGTTAGTGTAGTTCCCAAAATATGGACTTCGATTTGGTAAGATGCTATAAACACCACTACGGGAACCAGACTCATCAAGAAAACAAAAAGCAGTGACGTAATACACAGATTTTTCACGTACACGTGATGGTTGTTCAAACCAGTTGGAACGATCTTTGATATGTTGGATATTTTGAAGAAAAAAATGTTATTTAAACAGAATAACGTAAACAACTTCATTAGAAAAAGTGCATTATTAAAAATTATTATTGACGTGAATATAAAATGAGGATTCAATCATAAACATCCCAGTGCCCTAATGCCCCCCCCCCGGACAGTTTTTTTCGATGTCAAAGCGATTTTTTTCTCTCAATTTTTGGAGGTCCCTCTGTAACTTGTGCCTCGCTTATAGTGCAGTCTATGTTTGTGGACCCCATTGTGCATGAGTTATCAAGGGAGAGGTGTATGTATGTTTTTCATAGTTTTCTGTACTTTTGAGAGAGTGACATGTAAGGTGAAGTAGTTTGCATTTAAAATATGCACAGTGGAGAGAATGTTGGCATACCTCTTTGCTACTTTAATGTAATATGGCTGATATTTCTTTGGAAATTGTACATGATCAAAGCACACTGCTAACAAAAATGACTGCTCCCTTGTGCCAAAAATTCAGCCAGAATGAGTCTAAAGTACAATATTCATAACAGCTATTAAAATAGGGAAAATGAATTTTGCCAGACTAGACAATACCAGTTTCTGAAAGTGCAATGAATGAATTACCAAATAAATAAAAGGTTAAAAAAAAAACCTTTTTCAGTGCTTTTTTTTGTACAATTTACCTCTGAAGTTCAGGAAGTGCAAATTACCAAGGAGAGTTAGCAGTTTTATGAAAGGTGCACATCGGGAGTAAGGCCAAGCTGTATACTCTATAACCCATATTACACCCAACCCATCAGTCATGCACCAAAATAAAGGGAATTAAAGTTTCTTTGAACTATACCTAAGATATACATGTTTTTTTTTTAATAGCCAGTATAACCTGTGAGGAAAGCCAGTGAAATTCTTTTTCTTGAAAATTTTAACCCTATGCAAAATATGAAACTGCAGAGCGCCACCAATTATAGCATGTAATACATAGATTGCTCTTTTTATTCATTTTGCCAGTTATATTATTAATAAATTATGTTTATTCCTCTCTTGGGGGTTGGGCTGTATAAATTTACTACATTACAATTAAGGTTCCCTTGGATGGGGTACCCAGGTAACCGATAGTTAGGATTGACGGGTGCCTGGTAGAAATTTTCGAAAATTTTGAAATCTCTAGCCATCATCAACATAGTAAATGCAATTGTAGATTTATATTTTATGAAATAAATTGAAAAAATAGATATTATTTTGAATTGAGTCATAACTGAAGTTTAGCTCTGGTGAAACTTTTTTGTGGTATGTTTTTTATTTAAATATATTTTATATAAATATAAAAAAACATTGTTGGAACAGGTATTAAATGTTAGTGACGCTCACATTAGTGGGATCTGTAGATAGGCCTATTTTGGTAGAAATATCATTGCTATCAAGTTTCTTGATCATTTTGCTTAAAGATTTTCAGTTGCATAGATGATTCATTCTACAACACACCTTTTTGACATTCTGGGTTACATCCTTTAAGTCAGTTCTTTGTTCATGGATTCTGTTCATACTTGGGATGTATAATTATGAAGTGAAGGCATATCACTTTGCAAAATGCTCATTCACACACACCTTTGACCTTTTCAGTCAAGGTCACAAAGAATATTTGGATGAAGGTTTTGATTAAAATTTTGCTATTATTTCCTAAATCTCTTGATGGATTCATGCCTGGAATGAACACTTTTTTTCAAACCTTGCTCAATCTTTTGATATTGAGATCATGGTTAGATGTTTTATTGATCAAGAGGTTATGCATGCAAACTCTGGCGATGTTACAGTTCAATTTTTTTTTTAGGAAGACCAGAAGTTTAAATATGTACAGAAGAAATTATTTCTTTAAATAAATGTTTGTTTTCAAATTTGTTCCCAAATGTTTAGTTTTTACTGGCTTTGCCATGTGTTTTTTTAGCTTTAATATTGTTTCTGTCTTGCTTTGTTGCAGTTTGGGTAGTACCAGATTTTTTAAAGTAGCCAAGGCACGGACCAAGGAAGGCTCAGTGGTGGTAAAAGTGTTTGTAATTCATGATCCTTCTCTGCCACTCGCAGCACACAAAGAGAAACTGACAGGTGGGATATGGCTGCAATTACATTCAAATGTTGTGCTTCAGTGTGGTCTCATTTATTTTTGTGGGTATAAATTTTCATGTTTGTATTTAAATTGTTCAAAAAATGTCAGAGTTTGCATATTTATAGGTAATTTATTTCATGGATTAATAAATCCCCCAAATAATGAAATAAAAAAAGCCCAGTTACCAACAGTAAATGGTGGTTTCTTTGAATGGTTAAAAAAAACTGCCAGCATGAGTACAAATCAAACACCAGTCAATATCAGTTCCTTACACTGTTTGTCTCAACCTCAAACTGCAAACACAGCCAACATATCTATATGATCTATTGTTTAATTCACCATATTTGACCATCAATATTTTCTGACATCATGTAATATGGATGATTTCATTTTACTCGATAACTACCTGCGTTCATTGCTTGACAAACATGCCCCAGCCACCAAGTGCAGAGTGTCAATTCATGTGTTCTCCATGGTATAGCAGTGTTAGGGACCAGCTTCGCACTGCTAAAAGATACCACCGTAAGGCTGAGAGGCTTTGGCTTTCCACTATTCATACGCAGATCTATGAAGCCGCTATGAAGAATGTCACAAACATAGTCCATGCAGCGAAATCAGCCCACTACACTACTAAGATCATGGAAAGTTCCAGCTGCAAAGAGCTCTTCGAGATTACTAACAAGCTCATGTCAAGGAACAAATGTACACCACTTCCAACTACCTTCTCTCTAGTCGACCTTCCAGATCTGTTTGCAAATTTCTTCCGTGACAAGGTACAAACCATTAGAGGTAAGCTTGACACCACAATTTCAACTGACTCGTCGTCACCATACAGTTGAGATACAGAATTTCAGCAGCAACCATTACCAGCATTTGAACCTGTCTCTATGAATTTAGTATGTACAATCCTGATGAAGAGTGCACCAAAGTCATGTGAACTTGATCCAATTCCATCATCACTGCTGGTTTGAGTGCTTAGATTCAGCATTGCTTTAACTAACTGATGTTATTAATGCCTCTCTCTCATCCAGGGAATTCAGATCATTTTTCAAAACTGCCATTGTAAAGCCTCTGCTGAAGAAACCAACACTTGACCATAACAGTTTAAAGAACTATAGCCCAGTTTCTAATCTCCCATTCATATTAATAATCTTAGAAAAGGTTGTTCTATCCCAGCTTGTATCTCATCTGAATTCAAACAGTCTTTTTAGCATGTACAATCTGCACATCGCCCTTGCCACATTACTGAAATAACTCTTCTACAAGTAGTTAATGACATTCTCTCTGCTTTGGATAGCGGAAAGATTACAGTCCTCACCCTCCTTGATTTGTCTTCAACATTTGACCATGATATATTACTTCACCGTCTCCAGCATGTATTTGGCATTCATGATACAGCCTTACTGTGGTTCAAGTCCTACTTGGTCAACAGGACACAAATTGTATCTGCAAATGGAATACACTCCAGCCCAGTTGATCTATATTGTGGTGTTCCACATTGGTCTGTTCTTGGACCTGTTCTCTTCATTCTTTTCACTCAGCCACTCTCAGGTGTCATAGATCATCATCCAGTGTCTCACCATTTGTACGCTGACGACACTCAAATATACAAATCTAGCCACCCAGCTGAAGTTGATGCTACCATCCAAGGTGTAGAGAGGTGCATTTCTGATGTGAAATCATGGATGACATGTAACAAGCTGCAGATGAATGATGATAAAACTGAGGCCATTCTGATCACAATACAAAGACTTTCCCATTCACATCCTTTACCTCAAACAATAAATATCAGCAACACCAACATTAAATTGACACAACCAACATGTCATGAACACATGTAAGACTGCATATCTTGAGCTAAAATGCATCAGATCCATTCGCAAATATCTTTCACTTTATCTTTCAGTTGATGCCACTAAAACACTTGTGTGTTCATTATTACTTTCAAGACTGGATTATTGTAACTCAATTCTATCTGGTTCATCTCAATATCTACTTGAGAAAGTTCAAAACACAGCTGCTCGGATCTTACTTAGATTACCACAATCAGAGTACACCTCCCTGCTGCTCTGTGCCCTACACTGGCTATCCATTCTATCCAGAATCAAACACTCCAGTCCAGCATACCTATTCAATCTCACCCATTTATACACACCAGCAAAATATATACGCTCCTTTTCTGACATTCATATACTCATTATTCCCACTACGAAAATGAAGTCATATGGACAATGTTCTTTTGCATACCAGGGCCCAGCAACGTGGAATGAATTGCCCACTGAACTTAGACACAAACACACAGTGATCCCATTCAAGAGTGCTCTTAAAACTCGCTTATTTTGACTGCAAGAACAAACTTTGACTGTGACTGTGAGTGATATTTCTTGTTTCTACTGGAACTATAGACATCAAAACTGCAGATTACAGCATACTGCATCATCTTCTATCTTGGATTCTTTGGCAGAACTCTAACTTGAAATCATTAGAACATTCTATTATTGGGACTTAAAATTCTTTATTTTTGGATTATTCTTGGATTATTTTTGGATTTGATTTCTAAAACTGTATCGTGGGTCGGTGGTTCTTTCCGGGGTTTTCCGGGTTCTGCCTCCACCATTAATACTGGCTGCCATGTATAGCCTATCGTGCTGAAAAATGGCGTTAAACCCCACAACAACAACAACAACAACAAATAAAACTGTAAGTTCATATTTTTTCATTTTTACAGAATTTTTCCAAGGAAATAATTTATATTTTTCAAAGCTTGTTATTTTCACTCTTTCTTGTATTAAAGTTTATTTGAGCCTAAACATGTAATACCCACAAAAATAGTGAAACCACATAATTCAGTATTATTGATACACATTTTGGGCTTCATCATATTCAACAGCACATTTTAATTTATATTTATTTAAATCCTTCAGTAATTCCAGTTATGACCACTAAAGAGGTATCTGTTGTGACACAAGACCTCTGAAGAGACATCTGATGTGTAAGAAAAATAGCTGTTTCTCTGCATATATCATGTAAGGAGAGAAAGGAAGATATGTTAGAATTTGTTTTGCCATTCTCGTCAGCTACTCACAGATGGCACACATGTACAAGGCTGTCTTCCATTATTAACTGGTCACCAGCTGAAGTTACTTGTCTAGCTGAGCCATCAGCTTTTACAAGACTGTAACAAATTATTGCAGTGTCTTAGACTAACTTTAAGTCAGCTACTTCGATAGATAATCAGAAGTCTGATGGGGGAAATCAATAGGATGCTTCCATGTATGGATAAACTGCATCTTGAAAGAGTACAGTCTGGGTATGAATCACTTGTTTATAGCAGTGAATCTACTATATAAATACAAATGGTAATTGTTTTGCATATTCATTTTGTATGCATGATTTTTTTCCATGATTAAAGATAGAGTGGTTATGGCCTACCTGACTTTTATCATTTTTAAAAAAAGTTGTTTACTGATATTTGAGCTGAAGGTATAGCCTTATTTGCAAGCGTAGAATGTTCTTGAGTGAATTTAATTATGCAAATCCTAGTCATTTTATTGGGTCTTAGGTTTTTATATAAGGTTGTACTAACAAAATTATTAATTCCTTCAGTCCATGGAATTATTTACTGTTATGTTCAGATATAATTTAAGAGGAATTATTTATTTAAAAATTATTCATTGGAATTACAAAGTACTCATAGACATTTTGGACAAAAGCACTATTTTGGGATTATTCTGAATTCAGTGAAAGACATTTTGGGTTATGTGATTGTGATACATCAAGACTGTTGGTACATCAACCTTATCAAGATTCTTGGTATATCAGCACATTCAGTATTGGAATTCATTCATAATACACTATAATTTGGACTTGTGGTAGAACTTTTAAGATTATGTGGAATTTAATTCACAAGACTAAGGTAAGCTTAAATTTTAACTTTTGTAACTTAGAGAAATAAAACTATTTGTTAATTTTATTAAACTTGTTGGTTTTGTTCGTTTCTGTTACTTTGTTTTGTACCATAGAGTTTTAACAGTGATGTTGATAGGAACACATCATTACATACAGGGAAATTTATATTTGATACATTACTGCATTTGTATATCTTCAGCATGATTAGAATCCATATAAGCATTTATGACGTTTTAAAAAAGGCATTTGCTCTTGAAACATAATCTGGATCTAAGAATATATAGGGGCCATCGTTGTGCCACAGTGATACAGTAGATTGCCTGGGTGTTTTCTGCCTGGTTCCAGAGCATGTTAAGATTGTAACTGGTTAATGCAAAACCTCTGGTAAAGAATTTGCTCAGTTTTTGGTAATTATGTTTCCTGTCATCTTGTTTCATTTTTTTCTCCAGATATTTATTCCAGGCTCCAGGGAACATCAAACTGTGTGCCATTTCAAAAAGCAGAGGTTTGTGTTATCTTATAATATTTTATGTCCGTATGATTTGTGTTATAGATAGATTTTCACAGGCATTGGTTATAATCATCATAAAGTGGCTAAGACAGAGACCAAAATTTGGTTCCGAATTAAGCTGGAGTATACATTGTTAGAGCAGGGGCCTTAAACTCAAAACCACATTTGTTATTTCTCACCTTGTGACGCCAATCATTTTGGGGGCCACATGATACAGTTTGGTGGGCCACATGTTTGAGAACCCTTTGTTAGAGCGTGGTTAAGATTGGGTAAATTCACCAGCCTTAATGGCTGGTTTAAAGTTTTTATTGCCTATGCATAAATGTTTACTATTCATGACCAGTCTATTGAACACAACTGGGACAAATATCAAGAAGAGGGATCGAAGTTTTGTAATATATGCTACAATTATAATGTGAAAATCATGTTGATTACCTCGGAAACAAGGTGTTTAAATTAAGAGTTATTTTGTACCATCTGCTTAAAAGTGAAAAAACTCATGCAAGACTATGTTTTATGAGGGTATATAATATTTTGCATATCTTACCTGACTATTCATCCACCAAAAACATTTGGTAAGTATCACTACAGATATCTCATTAAACTACTCAGCTTTCATTAAAAGGAGATGAGAATGATCCATTAGGTTCTGGTACATACGTTTGAACCATAAATTAGCTGAATTCTTTTTCTTCAGTTTAAATTTTTTATTTTTCATTATAATTGTGAAATAGATTTAAGTTTAATGTATTCTTGATGGTCTTTGATGTGTAATGAAGAGGAGAACACAAACTTCTGATAAGTCAGAATTGGGAAATGTACCCAGGACTGCAGAGTTGCAAAGCAAGAAAATCATTATGCTCTCTAGGCCTATGCAAAACAAAGAAAATCATAAGCGATTTGGCTTGGCATCTGGAATGCAAGTTGGACTTTAGATTTTGAAAAAAATATTATGCCTTTGTATTCTTCAATGATATTAAGTATGAATTAAAAATGAAATATAGACATCAGTTCTCAGGCATTAATGGCAGTGTTAACTTTTTGCAAGTAAAAAAAAAATCCTATTTTGGCAGCATAAGAAGCAACAGAGAAATGTTTTCTGTGTAGTCCATGTTCCAAGATTTTAAATGTAACTAATACAGGAAGTCCCAAGAATTTGTGCATTTTATTGTATGGCTAGTGACAATTAAAACTACTGGCACATAATACAGTTATTATAGCCCACCATGAAACCCAAATAATTCTTTGTTTCGTATAAAACCAATTCATATATTGTATATTACAGCCATTTGAGAAGTTTGCACTGCTAATCAGACAGTATGTAAAAGACAGCTTGTATGACAGAATCAGCACTCGTCCATTCCTCAACAAGATTGAGAAGAAGTGGATTGCCTTTCAGCTGCTCTGTGCCCTAAACCAATGTCATAAATTAAAGGTAATTACCATGAATCCAATGTCATAAATTAAAGGTAATTACCATGAATCCAATGTCATAAATTAAAGGTAATTACCATGAATCCAATGTCATAAATTAAAGGTAATTACCATGAATCCAATGCCATAAATTAAAGGTAATTACCATGAATCCAATGTCATAAATTAAAGGTAATTATTAGTATACCATGAATTCAATAATTCTTTTGGATATGAAATTTTGTGGCTTTACAAATTAATTGACATTTTCATTGATTGGTGAAGAGTGTCATTCCTAATTTCATTTTTAAATATGTAGCTTTTTGCAACAATAAACACCCTCATCCCTGTCCCAGTATATACATACATACCTATGTATCTATGTTCACTTCTCTCATGGTAAATGGGTGGGTGGGTAAACTTTTATATATGTGTTTATTTAATCTGGAAGATTGCTGGGTGACCTAATGAGCAGATTTAGTGCACGTTATCATGTGACTTCATATGCCAGTAGATAGGGCTGTCAAAAATCACGAAAAACCAACCCGGGTACCCGTTGCGAAATTTAACGGGTACCCGGGTACCCGTTAGCACATGAATGACATGTACAACCGTAGACCAACTAATTGTTATCCCCATTTCTTTAATATTTTATATGGCGATAGAGGCTAACCGTGTAATGCACTACTCGGTCTGATGCGTCCGCACCGATGTAGCTGCGAATGATCTGACCGTACGCTATTAATTAATAAATTTATTTAGAAAGACCTTTGTACACAGATGGTAGGTATAATCCAACTTTTAATGATCACTGTGATCAGCCGCGTTAAATCCTTTAGAACACTCACCTTTTTTTAAGTATAAGTCCTTGTTAGAACAGACCACGTTTATTCATCGGCTTTTGACTGCAGATTTGAATTACCCATGCATGCGTGTAAAGCAGCTTTACCACATGTCAAGAGTAATGCGTTAAAACCGTCTTTGTGTGTGTGTGTGTGTGTACGAAGATTTCAAGGTGTCTAGGTGATAATTGTTCATAATATAAATTGTGGGATTTCTTCGACATGTGTGTTCGGAAATCAAAGGTATCCATCTGGATTTCATTAAAAGAGCACGCAATGTACCGATCATTTAGCACCCACAATCAATAGTTATTGTCTACAAAGAGGTTTATTACCTGTAGAACAATGCTATGTTTTAACCTTGGTATATAATGCCTCGGGGATAACGGTTTGTCCTGTTGCACAATGCCAATGAATTTTATTTATCCAAACAGACTCTCTGATGTATTGTTTATTTATATTAAGCGGGGATCTGGTTTCTAATTAAAGCCATAGCTGTCACACATGTTTGAAGTGGTTGGCGAGTGTGGCGATTTTTTTTTTTTACGGGTACCCGCGTTTACGTTTCAATACCCGGGTTTTTCAATACGGTCGGGTACCCGGGTACCCGAGTACCCATTGACAGCCCTACCAGTAGATCAGTACTCAGAAACAAATAATATGAAAATCCTGTATGATTGTATCCCATACCTTTGTCAGAGTTTAGGATGTTGACAATTCAGTGTTGCATATGGGCTCTCATAGGTAGGGGAAACAGGGCCCATCTCTCTCTCGAGCTGGGTGGGGGTGCACAATATATTAGAAAAACAGTTAGAAAATAATACCATAAATTAGTGAATATAACACATGGGTTATATAATTTTTTCTCATCTATGCACACCACCCCAGGCATATATGTCTGGATGTTATTCATTATGATTGTTATTCTTATTTCCACATTGTATTACCGTATATACTCGCATATATGCCAAACAATTTAGGAAAAAATAAAGGCCTGAAAAAGGGGGGGTGTCGGCTTATCTGCCGGCCAGTGTCTAAACTTAACAGTTTTTAGGTCTTTTTGTTGACTATTTGATGGCACGAAAGAAATATTTGTTCCATGTCATAAGACATAGGCATGTATAAAAAACAACTTTCAGTGATCTGACAATTATTAAACTGTTAAAATGTACTATGATTGATTTTGTTATTATTTTGCATGTGCACATTTTCTCATTTCTCCAACTTGAAATTAAATGAAGGTAAATACAGACTTCATAATTCGCGGGCTGGTTGAGTTTACCTGGGAGACCAGGCTGAACTATAATGTACAGTACTTACACAGAGCAAAGCATGCATAGTGTCACTTAAATCCTTTTTATTCCCAGACATATCAGATGCAGATTTTGCTTTATTCATTGTTTCGACCAATATTGCATTCTTCCAGATCACCTTTCAGCTAGTTCTAAATAGCCGTTTCATTTGCGTTGAATCATGCATTCACGAGTTACTAATTTTCAGTTATAAAAGCGGTCCTACAAATGTAGGTACTATTTTTAAAAAGGTACGCATGTTTAATTGTACAAGGCACATAACCAGCATAATTTACATATTCCCGAAGAGTGGTAATAATAAAGGCTAAAATTCTCATATAGATCAACGAAGATCAACATCAATCAAATTTAGTTTTGTGTTTTAGCTGAACAAACATCATAACTTTACACATAATGGAAAGCTTGATGTTTCAGTGTCTCCTATGTTGATAGTCGTCGAATTTGTCTTTAGTTTTGCGACAGCAGTCCAGGCCAGTTAATTATTAAAACTGACTTGTGTTAAGAGGAAATTTTCAAACTATACCAGTACATTGATGTGCCTTTTACTCCATAATATTAGCATGATTACCATAGTTTTGCAAAATAGAGTGTAAGGCTTACTTATGAACTTTTAAAAAGCCAAGTAGGGAGACTGAATAAAAAAGATAGGGATTGGGACGTAAAATTGGGAGCTTTTTCTTGGCATTTTTAAAGCCTTATTTTCACTAAATATTGATAGATCTCCCTGGTCCAATATGAGTAAAATTCACAAGAAGACTAGCCGTTTCTTCCTATGACATGCCCTATTTTCCCCCAGGACATGCCCAATTTTCATACTTTCGTCAGCTGTGGTCAGACTGTACAATAGCTAATGATTAGTCTTAAATAAACAGGCAAGAAAGCCAGCACGACTAATTAAAGTTAATCCTTATCGATGCAACTGTTTTAAACGACTGTCCCTCCGTCATAATGCAAAGAAACCATGTTCTACTCTAATGTGTTTTATGCATGCACCAGCAATTGATTGGCAAAAAAAGGATTACCAGTTTTGTTGAAATAATGGTAACTAAATGGGCAGCCTAATGGTACCGTACATGTGGCAACTTTTCCCCTCGTATATCTGACCTTATTCCCTTATTATCCCTTTGTATATCCGACCTTATTCCCTTATTATCCCCTCGTTGTATATCAGACCTTATTCCCTTATTATCAACTCGTAAAGCAATAAGTATTCTTTACCATAAAACATGTAGTCTGAATAAGTTTTTTGAGAACACAATTGCTGCATTGTATGTATTTTCATTCCTCTTTTAAATTTAACGATGCTAAGTCACATTGGTATATACAGTATAAAAATGCCAGGTTTTCACTTGTGTAAGTTTCTTTTGTGGGAATGGCACTATAACATATGGAGTTACAGCATTTGTAGTGATCATTCTTGGGATTGTAATTAATTGTGGATGATTTTATTGTTGTGGTTTATTTTTTGGTTCTAGTTTATTTTTTATTTTTGTATTGTTGTAGCGGTAAAAAAATCATTAATTTATGTGAATAATGATTAAACTTAACATTCTATTTAGTGAAGAAGAGAATTTTTCCTAGTAAAGTAATTATTTTGTCACAACAATAATTCACAGGTGATACAACAGAACATGTAAGACTTTTCTTGTTTAGAAGAAATGAAAATTGAATATATAATGTAATAATCGGGAGTTCTCTGCAAAAAATCAAAAGATATTATGCAGTCGGGAGGTAGGCATGGAGCAACCCCCAAAACAGCTCAGCTTTTACTGCATTTGCATAATTTTCGAAGCATTATTTCTGAAACTTCATTTTTGTGTTTTGGAGATATCATTAAAGTTTAGCACAATGGTGCCCATGATACGACTCCAAGGGATGTACTTAATTCAGTTAGGTATTTACAAAGTAAAAATGTAACTACCAGTGCACTGATATAAAATGTCCAATAATACACAAACAAACAATAGTCGAGTCAAAAGGGAGAGCGTTACAGCAACTTACGATTGCTAAAATATTGTCATCATTCGATCAAATTATGCACAAATTTAAATTAGGCAGAAACAATAAGAAAACAGAAAATGAAATAAATTACTTTTCAAACAAGTTTATACCTTTTTTTGCATTACTCATGCACACCAACCTCAATAAGTATACATGTAATTTTTTAAATATTAGCTTGCCTAAATAATCGCATTTAGAACTTACCTCGTGCATCTTGAGATGTCTCAGAGTTTGGGGTTGGCTTATACGCGGGTCATGCACTTTTTGGTGTTTATAGCTATTCAGTTTGGGGTTTGGCTTATATGCAAATGGGCTTATATGCAAGTATATACGGTAGTTTTTTTTAAAGGCTCATTTTCTGTTTCAAACAACACCCAAGTTTGAAATATTAAATAAGGGTAATGTTGATTATGTAGTTATGTTTTACATTTCAGCTAAATTTTTCGAACTTTAATGACAATATAATAATAATACAAGATTAACATAATAAAATCAACATCTTCAATTCAATAATTTACTAATTTATGAAGAGTGGCAATGTTGTTTTGTTACAAAAATTCTTACAGTGCCAAAGCTGCATCTGATTGGCTGTCATTGTCATAAATAGATTCAGAGTTACCATAGATGAGTTGACTTTCAGAAGAATTTCACATTTCTGGAATACATTGCATTGTTATTGTAAAATCTATATGTGTGTAGTTATTGCCAGTGATTATTTATTGGTAGGTGACTATTTTATTGATTTCGAACCACTGGTAATGGGTAGGTGCAGGTTTGGTCCTGCATTTAAACAAAGAGAGTCTGAGGCATATTTGTGAAGTGTTTGAGGTGGCTGGAGGTTAGGAAACTAACTATGAATTGACCCAATTTGGTTGAAATGGCTCAGCTATGGTTCAAGGGTAAACAGAACGCATGATTTGCCACACCCTAGTATTTTATATTTTTATAATGAAAAGAAGCCAACACAGGCTGTGGTTGTTTATTATTCTTTATGAAAACCTGTGAGTTAAGCATGTTTGCAGCAGTAAAACTGCGGGTAATACATGAGTGCATGTTATACTTGGACATATGTTATCTTTGCCAATTTATGGTGGTACGTAATGCACCAATAGTGATATCAAATGAGATAATCTATTTTACTTTGACAGTTTTGCCTCCATAACTTTTTGACCAGCATTGTGCTATCACATTTTCGTGAACACTTATCATTACTGCAATTAACATTTTATCATGTGTACAAGTAATTCATGAAAACATTAATGTTTGAAGATCTGGTTAAACTGAAATGAGCTGCACCATGGAATTCTGTATTCTGGATCCTGCTGTAGTTTAACTTTAGTGTACACTAATTTACCAGCATTTAAAAATATAAATACCTATATTTTCTGAATTACTTTTCTTTTCAAACAAATCATTAATTAAATTACCAGTAGTGCCTTTGTATAAATTTAGTGTCTTTTGTCATTATCTAAGCCTGAAAATAAATTTATTCTTTCTGTCCATATTTTTTAATTTAAAATTCGCTACACTAATGGTCATCAAAAGCTTTACATTGAAACCTCAAACTTTGGCAGATATTAATTGCCATCACCTTTTGTTATTATGCCCAATGCTAATGCCAACAGAGACAAGGGTGGGCATCCTCTAATGCAAGCTGTAGGCTTATTTTTCGATTCGTATATCTTATGAAAATGCGCAGTGGAGGTGGGGGAGCCACATGTGGTGAAGATTAGCAGGACAGAAGATTCCGGGAAACCTACATTTTAACCTCGACCCTGAAATGTTTCGGGGAAATAAAACTGAACTGATAATAATTGGGGTCCTACTGTAATCACGTTTCCATCTGTCCATTTGTTCAGACTTATTGTAACCAACAAAGCTCAGCAACCCTTGTGCATAATTTAAGGCTTTTTTGTTGATGAATTTTCTATTAATTGTTTAATCAGAGTTTGAAGGTACTACATTAATTACCTTTTCAGTCCATCTGTTCACACATCTTGTAAACACACATAGACATAATTGAATGGAACACCTAGACATAAATGAATGCAACACCTAGACATAAATGAATGGAACACCTAGACATAATTTAATGCAATACATAGATATAATTAGGGTTAACCCTTTTCCAATGTTAAATCTCCAATTTCATATTCTTGTAACCAGCATTGCTCAGGAAATATGCATCATAATCTGGTGCAATTTGATGTATATATTGGCTTTTAGACTTTTGTCTGTTTAATTTCATCAACCCCATTTTGAATGGAGTTATGGCCCTTGACAATTAACTTTGCATGGGATTACCAGAATAGCTCAAGAACCATTCAACATTCTGATGTAAATTGGTATGATTTGATTCATTTATTCTCATTTGGATAGAGGTATGGCCTGTGACATGTCGTCATATAACAGATACAATTTGGTGTGAACACTATCTTATAAACTTTACATGTGTCTATTTTTGACATAGTTTCATCTGCACCATTTTAGACAGTTATTTCCCTTGTGAATCAAATTCTTATCTGCTCATATAAAATTGGGATGTTGCTTGCAGATAGCATATGTCATGAACCTTTGAACATATCCTGCATGAAACTGGTAAGTACATTGTCTCCTTGACCTTTTATATGCCTTTGAGTTTTCGTATTCTCAACTCGATTTTGGATCTAGTTACGTCCCTTAGCTATTAACTAAACTTCTTATCCTTACTCGAGATTTTGCTTTTTATCAGCAAAGCTCAGGAACCATTCAGCAATTTTATTTATACCTTTTTTTAAAAAGTTAGATGTGTCTTTTATGGGTTTGATTTGTCTAACCCATTTGGAGAGGATTATGGCCCTTGTTGATCACTGTAATATATTTACATGGGATGTTGCATGTATTGCAAATACATACATTGATGAGTCCTTGAAGGAGTTGATTTGAACCGTTCTACACAATCATTTAGAGGAGTTATCCCCCTGAATGCCCATCTTCACGTCTCTTTGGATTCCCAGGTGTGTAGTAACCATAGGAACAAATTGTAGTGGATGGGATGGGATGCACCCATTGATAATAGCTCCATTCTTATGATTCCTCCCTCATTTATTCTCCCTGATCCCCATGGGGTGATGTAGTGATGGTGATGACTGTTTGTAGATAGGGAGATGAAAGGTCAGAGTCACTGGAGCTGATATTAGTGGAAAGGCATTCTACTTAGAGTAAAATATCCTGGATCCAATTTTCATCAAATTTCATTGGTGGTCTACACTTGGGTAGATTTATCAGCCATATGATGCCAGGTGTCAAAAATCAAGATCACAGGATCAAAAACTTTAATTTTAGGTTCCACTTAATAAATCTACTTATCTAAATTTCCCTGCACCCATATATTATCATCTTTATAGTTGCTTTAAATTTGATGATGGGCAGCAGGTCATAGGTCAGTGTCTGCCATAACAGGATATGAAATTGCAAAATTATGTTAATTTTACTTTTGTAATAGTTATAGTTGTTCAGGAGTGATTAGTGTTCTCTGATTGCAGTTTTGTCTTTTATGTCTTTTGCATAAATTTAATTGTTAGTACCTGTTTGTATGCTTTAGCTAAGAAAGAAAAAATAAGAAGAAGAGAGAAGAAAAAATCACATTAATCACAACCTAAATATGTAGGAATGCTTTAGTGGGTGCAGATACAGGAGTTAATTAGATAGGAACATTAATATGTTGCCTTTGTATATTTGTAAATGTGGTGATGTTTAATTTAATTTTGACTTATTTCTTTTATATTTTATTTTCAGTTGCATGTTCTTTAGAAGAGAGACCTGGAAGGTGCTAAATTTTATTGGTAGCATAATAGAAGTGTCAGTTTGGTTTTTGTGCCTTTAATGAAACAGAATGTATCATTGTTTTCCAACAGGTTATGGGTAAATTCAAATACAGTGTAATTTCAGAAATATATTTTCTGCTGCAAACACAGATTATATTCATTGATGTACTTTTGTATTGAGGAGAAATGTTTTTTTCTCAGGTGTGTCATGGAGATATCAAGTCAGAAAATGTGATGATTACGGGATGGAACTGGTTACTGCTGACAGATTTTGCCAGTTTCAAACCTACATACCTGCCTGAGGTAAGATAGAGAGACCCATTACATAAAGAATAGTTTTGTCATGTTTTGTTCAGTTAAATTTTCA
Organism: Sinohyriopsis cumingii; assembly: GCA_028554795.2. NCBI lineage: Eukaryota > Metazoa > Mollusca > Bivalvia > Unionida > Unionidae > Sinohyriopsis > Sinohyriopsis cumingii. The sequence continues at coordinate 5,092,472 of CM068838.1, read as the reverse complement.
AATGTCATAAAAATTTGATGGAATATGATCAGGTTGTACAACAGAATTCTTACCTGGTTTTTTCATGTAAAGTGCAGTAAACCTTTTTGACAAAATTGGCTCTGCAAAGTAATGACCTTTAGGGGCTCATTTACTTGTATATGATGATCATATGATATGATTTTTCATGCATTTAGGTTTGTAGGTCGATTAGTAGATCATCTTACTCATAATCCAGGTGTTAATCCAAGTGTTTGGGTTTTTGATACCTGCCCATGCCAGGCTGAGATGGTTGCCTTGGTGTATCTTTAGAATAGGCACATGGCATATGTTTCATTTGATGTGGTAAGTCAGTAATGTGTTAAAAATGATGTTAAAACAACACACAAAAAAACCCCAAAACAACAAATACATAGCTGTCCACAGTGCACTGTTGAACCAAGACCTAGTGATGATCTGTTGTGCTAAGTCATAAGTAAATCCCAATGTTTTAAAACTCTTGTGTATCTCATTGTTAATTGACAATTATTCAGATGTTGGGCATTAAATATTTTGAAGTTGGGTTCATTGGCTTTTAAATTTTTAGTTATCCTGGTGTTAGGGATCTATGCTCTTAAAATAAGTAACGGAAAAGAGTGAAAAGCAACAAGCTTTGCAGAATTCAACAAATAAATTTATTTTCCTAGAATAAAAAGTTAAAATGTAAAAAAAATCCCAAGAAAATCAGGTATTGTGAATTCCCAAATAATCCTAATAATTTAAAATTGTGAATAAACTTTAGTGGAAATCCAAATTAAGTCCAATGCTAAAGGTGTTGATGTGCCTGTGATGACTTGTCAAATGTTAATGTTCCAACAGTCTTTTGTTGGATTACAGTGATACAATCCAAGAAGAAATCCTTATTAGAAATTCTAGTATTAATTCAAGTCTCTTTCCCTGAATGTTATCAGAGCACTTTTGTATTTCCAGAGAAGAAATAATGTGAATGATTCAGAATCAAATACTGTAACAACAATAACTTGATCCTGCTCGTTTGTTAAAGCACAAATAAACAATCTTTCCACTAACAAGATTATACAGTCCTTTACTTGACCTCAGGCCACAATTAACATTTTCTATTAAAAAAAAACAAACATGCAAAATAACCCTCAAGAAACTTCTCAATGTTTACAAAGTAAACTGTTATTTATAGTTAGAAAGTCTGTTACTAAAATTATGATATATAACATGGACTGTGCGAGATACGCCAGGTAATGGGGAATTCCAATAACCTAGACCCGGACCCAAATAAACATGTTTACTTCTGTTAATAATGTTCAGGTCAAGTAGAAAATAAACTTGATTTTGGACAAGATTAAGTCCAATATACAATCTTACATTACAGTTGAGGGGCCCTGAGTGGCTGAGTGGTCTAAAGCGCTCACCGTTCCAGATCACTGCCATCTCACCTCTGTCTGCATGGGTTCGAGTCCAAGGCTCGGCTAGTGTGGGTATGTGGGAAAGCATGTCAGTAGCTTCTCGAGGGTCGGTGGTTCTTCCCTGGGTTTTCCAGGGTTCTTCCTCCACCTTTTATACTGGCTGCCATGTATAGCCTATCTTGTGCTGAAAAATGGCGTTAAACCCAACAACAACAACATTACAATAGCATACTGTAGTATCATTTATTTGCATTGGGCTCAATTTTCGTGGTTTTGTAAAAATGTCATTTTCATGGTTTTGCCTATAAACTTTTACATATTAGTAGGTATTTAATTTCATGGTTTAACATCTACAAATACCCCAAAATAAAGAATACAAAATAATAAAACTTTGCCGATGCAAACGGCAGTCACTTTAGTGTTTAAAACTACTACCACCTGTGTGAGCACAAATCAAAGACCTGGCAAGTTCAATACTTAACCATGTTTTTGACTAAGTGAATAACATCAGTCAAAACTGACGCAGCCAACAACATAAATACAATGCTTCCATCTCTATGAGCACAAATAAAATACGTCATGATTGATCACTTTTGCCATGTTTTCATTTGAGTGCTCTGAATCAAAGAAAGCTGACGCATGCAAAAACACTAGACCAATCTGTTATTAAAGTACATATGATTGATCTCTTACTTAAACCACTGTCCATCAAGTTGTACCATCATGGCATTAACACAGTGGCTCAAGAGTGGTAAAATTCAACTTAGACACCCCCCCCCCCCCCCCCGGGTTCCTGGACTTCCTAACCCGCCAGAAGGTGTGAACATGGTGCATGTACCAGGCAGTTCATTACCTCATGACCCAGAAGAAACCCTGCTTCAGTTACTTTCCCATGTACCCACGCTAGCCGAGCGAGGAAAGTGTAACACAGTTGTATGCTAAACAAGTCTTGGATGCCATTATGGAAAAAGGTGTTGCTGGTGATGATCAATGCACAGTATTAGTAAACCCTGCAAACTCATTAATCAAGCAAATTCATGCCGAATGGATAATTGCAGCTCATGCAACAATGAGACAAAGATCGACCTAATTGTCAGTGGTTTTGAGAAAGCTGGACTTGTTTAATTCATCAATTTGGGGATTATTTACCTGAGAAGCATTTGTGAGTACCATGAGACTTGATTGACACAATGTTGATACAGTGGCTTTGTCCAAAAATCTGTGAAGTGTGAGCTTTAATACTCCACTCTAATTAGAGTATATACGTAGAGTTTCATTAATAACAGTGTTTCAAGAAATAGTTATAGTATTTTACAGGATTTTTGTTCTTAAAAATGCATGGATAAAATGAAATGTGCTTTCAGAAGGATATAAATGTTTCAGCAGCAGTTATACTCAAATGAAGGATCGATTTGAAGACGTTTTAAATTTAATTGTCATATGCTGTTATTTTGTATTAATTTTCAGTAATACTGTTGTTTGAATGCTTATGCTTTTCTTCTATTTTCTCTCTATCCTTGGGGCCCCGAGTGGTCTAAAGTGCTCTCCATTACGGATCACTGCCATATCACCTCTGTCTGCGTGGGTTCGAGTCTCGGATTCAGCCTATGTGGGTATGTGAGAAAGCTTGCCAGTAGCTTCTCGTGGGTCGATGGTTCTTTCTGGGGTTTTCCCAGGTTCTTCCTCCACCATTAATATTGGCTGCCATGTATAGCCTATCGTGTGGTGAAAAATGGCGTTAAACCCTAAAAAAAAAAAAAAACAACAACTCTCTATCCTTACTTACCTCACATATCTGTTTAAGGCAGTGAGTGTAGAATTATGGCTATCAAATTCCTTATCGAACATCTGCACTGAAACAATGATTTATAATTCTTGTTTCAAAAGGTTAAAATAAAAAATAAAACAAACACACAAAAGTTAATATTTATTTACCAGATTACAGTATTGACCTTGATTTATCAAATACTAGTAGCTGTGTTAATCTCTAGGAATAAAACACTAAGAAAATGGGGGGATCATCATCCTACATGGCTCATTTTTTGTTTGGGATTTAAAGTCGTGGTTCAGGGCAACAATGAAATCCATGAAAATTGGGCCCCCCCCCCCTTTATGAAAATTGATGATTATACAGTATTATGAAATAAAAAAATAAAAAAATAATGAAGAAACAATGCAAATTAAATATACATAACAACTTGTCATAAACCAGAGAGCTTATGGGATGGTTAACTGTGTCATCCTTTGGGATCCATCCCTTGTCCATTGTAGTTTGTTACAGATACTTCTAAATTACTTTGTAGTGAAACTTCGTGCAGACATTCATTCCATGGTCTAGTTGATCTTCAATGAAACTGCTGGGACATCCAATATGGCCTCCACAGCAGCCATCTTGGATACCTTGTTAGTGATACTCCTGAATGGATGAGCATGAGCTTTTACTGAAAGACTTCTTATGTTTAGTTGCTCCCAAACAAAAATGGTTTTTCTCAGACATCCAGTGAGGCCATCTTGACGATTTTTGTAGACACTACTTCTCCTTAGTGAATGGTAATGTCAGCTTGGACTTTTGCAGGAACACTTCTTCCGATGTCTGGTTGGTGGTAAATGAAAATAGTATTAATCTTTTCACCACTTTGGCTGCATGGTCATATTGATATGGGTTTCACCAGGAGACTTTTAATGATGTCTTCTTCTGCTTTGTCCTAGATGAAAATATGACATTCAGTATGAAAATACGACATCCAATATGGCCATGATAGCAGCTAATTTGAAAATCTTGTTATAGCTGAAGAATATTCAGCATTAAAAGGAATATCATGAATTCTGGGTGATTCTTTTTGGTAAGTAGAGCAACAGTCCCATCTTCGTCAGTGATGAGAAATACATGTGGATATCAATTTAGCTTTTTCTTGGTCAGTGATGAGAAATACATGTGGATATCAATTTAGCTTTTTCTTGGTCAGTGATGAGAAATACATGTGGATATCAATTTAGCTCTTTCTTGGTCAGTGATGAGAAATATATGTGGATATCAATTTAGCTTTTTCTTGGTCAGTGATGAGAAATATATGTGGATATCAATTTAGCTCTTTCTTGGTCAGTGATGAGAAATATATGTGGATATCAGTTTAGCTTTTTCTTGGTCAGTGATGAGAAATACATGTGGATATCAATTTAGCTCTTTCTTGGTCAGTGATGAGAAATACATGTGGATATCAATTTAGCTCTTTCTTGGTCAGTGATGAGAAATATATGTGGATATCAATTTAGCTCTTTCTTGGTCAGTGATGAGAAATATATGTGGATATCAGTTTAGCTTTTTCTTGGTCAGTGATGAGAAATACATGTGGATATCAATTTAGCTCTTTCTTGGTCAGTGATGAGAAATACATGTGGATATCAATTTAGCTCTTCCTTGGTCAGTGATGAGAAATACATGTGGATATCAATTTAGCTCTTTCTTGGTCAGTGATGAGAAATACATGTGGATATCAATTTAGCTCTTCCTTGGTCAGTGATGAGAAATACATGTGGATATCAATTTAGCTCTTTCTTGGTCAGTAATCAGAAATACATGTGGATATCAATTTTGAGGAGACATCTCTAAATTTAAAGCCATGAAATCATGAAAGATAAAGAATTGTAAATGATACAAGCGTCATTGTCAGATCAGTGTTTAAATTTCCACATTACATATAATTTGTGACCGCTCCAGTGGCATAGTGGTTAGAACATCCACCTCAGATGCGGGAGGTCGTGAGTTTGATCCCTGGCCAAGTCATACCAAAGGCTTACAAGAATGGTACTAAGAGCCGCCTCGCTTGGTGCTCAGCATTACGAGTTAGTTTTAGGACTGGTCAGTCTGGTGTTAGGATAATGTGACTGGGTTGGACATCACGTTACATGTCTGCAGCATGATGCCCCAGTGCTAGACATCACTATAAACTGCCACATTGCAGACATTGTAGCGATATGACTGAAAAATTGTTAAAGCTACATTAAAAATCCTAATCACATCACATCACAACACATATAATTCGTGTAATTTTCTTAGAAGTATATTTAACAATGAGAACTTGAAATGTTTAACATCTTTATATGTCCTTCACTTAGATCCACTATGTTTCCTACTGTCAGAAAGTGTTAGTGCTGTAAATATTTGTATTATTGTATACAATGCAGTGAATATTTGTATTATTGTACACAATGCTGTGAATATGTTTGAAGGATTGTACATGGTAATTTGAATATTTATAGGTTTGTACACAGTGATGAAAATATTTGTAGGATTGTACACAGTGCCATGGATAGTAGAAGGGTTGTACACATTGTTGTGTATATTTGTAGGACTGTACACAGTGCTGTGAATAGTTTGAAGGATTGTACACATTGCTGTGGGTATTTGTAGGATTATACACATTGCTATTAATATTTTTTTGAGTTTACATTGTGCTGTGAATATTTGTAGGATTGTACACAGTGCTATCGATATCTGAAGGATTTACAGAGTTGAGGTTTTCTTATGACTAATTACTGTATGAATTGGAGGAAACATCATTTTTTCAGGACAACCCTTCTGACTTCTCCTACTTCTTTGACACCTCACGCCGGCGGACATGCTACATAGCACCAGAGAGATTTGTGGAGAGCAGTTATAAAAGTCCTGATATAACAGGTCAGACAAATAACCTTGACCTGACATCCAGTGAGGTCAAAACTGGTGACCTCACCCCTGCAATGGATATCTTCTCTGCTGGGTAGGTACTTTCTCTTTTGCCGAGTCAGCAAGATGACACTTCTCAATGCACTAGTGCCTCCTCATAATAAATATTTTCTGATATTTATTGTTTGCTAATGTTAATGTGAAATGTTCACTCTTATTATCTGGCATGTATTAGAAGATTGCATTCAATTGAACCCTTGTGGAGAGTTAGTGGAATACATGTTTAATCAAGGGTTAAATAATTTCTGTTTTGTTTTAGGTCTTCTTGTATAAGATCAATATTCATTTACAAACCCCTCTTATGTCCCCTTGCATCTGAATCCACTGTAAATGTGAAAAGAGCAGATTTACTTGAGTTACTCTTTTGAAAAACATACTCTGGATAAATTCTGTTAGACATAAAGAATAATCATTGCTAGGGAACAGATTACTTCCAGAGGAAATACGATTTGTTAGTAAACTTGGCAAGACTGGTTTCATTTACTTTTAGAAAGACTGGTTTCATTTTCTTTCAGCAAGACTGGTTTCATTTACAGTTTTTGCACTAAATAGCACAATAAGCACATGCAATTTGAATGGAAGAACATTTCCCACTTTGATTATGAGATAGCTATTTTACAGAACATTAGCATATTTACCTTGCATCTTGTATTACTTAAAGTTCGCACTTATTTAGAAAGGTTTATTTTTCTAATATTTTGTGCCATTCTTCATTTTCACAGTATATGCATTGCTCTATTAACACAAATTTGTTATCACTACTCATTCCAAATTTCTTGGAGGATTGCTGTGAACTGTGCATACCTATTCATTCCAAGGACTTTTTGTCAGTTAGGCGGAGCTTGTGAAACCATTTGAGACTGGTCAGATCTGGTTATATAAAGACCCCAGATGAGATGTATTACAATTGACTTGTTATGCTAATGAGGTGAATTTTGCATCTGATTGGCTGTTGTATGCACAAGACCCCAGATGAGTTGTATTACAATTGACTTGTTGTGCTAATGAGGTGAATTTTGATTGGTTGTTGTATGCACAAGATGACTTGGTTACATTTTCGTGTCTACTGAGTATTCCTGAGCTTGTGAACACTCCAGAAATCACCTTTCTGAGGTTTTGAACACTGTAGAGATCACATTTCTAGATGTACTTTGATAATCCTTCCCATGTTTTCAAGATGAGGATGAGCTGATTTGTCAGATACGTTGGGAATTAAACCTGTGTCCTTCTGATCACAAGTCAAATACTTTGACCCTCCTGATCACAAGTCCAATACCCTAACCACTTAGCCACCACATGTTTCGTGGGTGGGATCTCAATGGTTTCCATGGGATCCCTGCTGATTGCACAGATTAACTCCTCTTACAATGCCAAGAAAGTACATTTACTTTGATGACATTCATAAACAGTTTCTAAGTTATGAATAAGGGCCTATTCTCTATGAGTAAGGAGAGATGAAAGGAAGGATACTGGGTGTATGCATGAATTGTCTTTTCTAATCTTGAGAAATTTTTAAATTTTTTTTTTAAATTGGAGTGGAGACTTAATTATCACAATTATTTATTTGGTAAAGACTGTTAGAAGGGACTATACAGTGTATCAATATCAAACTTATTAAAATAATCTCATGTCACAAATATGCTACACATCGTGAAGTCCTTAAAAATTTAATGACACTTTCTGTAAATGCATACTTTATTCATAGGATATCCACCTATCAATCCATCATTCTGTCTTTCCATCATTATGTCTTCTAAATTGCTGGGTGGAAATTCATTAAACTAAGTGGTTGTGTTGCCCTGTGGTAATTACCTGCAAGAGGGTGTGTTATCGTTAACCTGGGAGGGGTTCATGGATGAGATTTTTTTATATAAATTGCAACGACATTTGCAATTATTTTCTTTTTTCAAATCAAACTTTATGGTAGACAAATACCATCACCATACATAGGTGATGGTATTTGTCTGTCCCTCTTTTTAATGGTATGGGTGAGTGTCCACTAAAAAATGATTTCACAGTATTATGAGTTACTGAAGTTACAAACTTTATCTTTTATCTATTATCTTCAGATGTGTGATTACAGAACTCTTCACAGAAGGTACCCCACCTTTTGACCTGTCACAGCTGCTCTCCTACAGAAGCAAAGACTACAGTCCCTGGAAAGTGCTGGAGAAAATTGATGATGTTAATATTCGGGTAGGCAAATGTAAATTGACTTTAATGTATACATGTCCCTTGCTGATATTTTAATTAGATGCAAGCATGGTTAGTTTGCTTGAAAATTTGTTACCATAGTTACAGTTTTGGTTGAGAGCTGCTATTTGGTGGCTGGCAAAAAGAAAGAATTTTATTATAGTAGTACATCTTTTTAAAAATTGGTAAAAATTTGCTCTTACATAAGTTTGATGTAAATGAATTTCTGAAAATTGTATCATTGTATTTTAAAACACAGAATGCTCTATAATTATGTAGCATTTATTCTGCAGGACAGTATATAGGCAAAACTTGTTTCTTTTTTTAATGTGTTAGGACTTGGTGAGGCATATGATGCAAAAGGACCCCGCCCATCGTCTCTCTGCAGAGGAATACTTGATTCAACAGCGAGGAAAATCTTTCCCTGAGTATTTCTACACCTTTCTGAAGATCTACATTCAGAGATTTGCTACACCACCTATACTTACACCAGATGATAGGATAGCTAGGTATATTCTGATTTTACTTATCTGCCCTTCCCCTCCACGCCCCCTTTTACAAGCTAACTGGTGTTGAATAAGCGTAATGCACCTTTCTGCAGGTCATAAGAGGTGAGTGATGGATGCAGCAATGAAATGCATTTTGTGCTTATGTCCAACTGATATCTTGAACTGTTTTTAGCTTTTTACAAGAGTTTGATTTACATAGAAAATTCTTGACCTTGTAGTTTAAATATTTTGCCCTTATCATTTTTGTATGCATTTATGAAGAGATTTTTGGAACATAGTGACTTTTTATCTATTTGCTTGGAAGTGCCCCATTTAGCTAAGTGGTCAAAGGCATTCACCTTTACAGATCACTGATATCTCACTTTTGAGCATGGGTTTGAGTCTCAGGCTTGGTCAGTGTGGGTATGTCATCAAGCTTGTCAGTAGCTTCAGGTTAGTTGGTGGTTCTTCCAGTGTTTTGCCAGGTTCTTCTTCCACAAATCTATTGGCCACCATCAAATCCATAACAACCAACCAACCAGCTTTTGCTTGAGAGGTTTGTCATCCTAGGGATCTTTTGGGTGGATTATCTTGCTGATAATTTCTGCAAGGTTGTTACCTTCAATATTTTTTATACCTACCTTTTACTCAGTCCTTGATACATTATTAGGACCTCTACATTTATACGTAGATACATGCACATATAGAGACATGCATGCATGTGTACACACATGTGCACACACACCTTTTCCTTTTACAATAATCTGATTTATAAGAATGTTAGATACAAAGATAAGATTTTTAATGACTAAGAATAAATTATTCTAATCATGAAATCACTGTTAAATATTATATGCAATTACAGTAATTATCAAAATATACTAAATGCTTCAGGTTTCTAACTTAGTGTGATTATAACTGTGGTTGAGATATGGAACTTTGTACTCAGAGCAAACACCCACTTTTGAGATGTGTAATAAGTGTGAGATGAAATTAAGATGATTTAGAATGCAATTTTTTTAATTAAAAAATCATCTTGAGAAAAGTAAATTGAGGTAAATTCAATTACCATACAGGTTTAGGTGGGGTAATATTTATTTGTCAAAATAGACACAAGGCAAATATACTAAATTTTTGCTTTATAAAGGTAGTTTTGTAGATTCACAAGTTGGATTGATATAGGTGCAAAAACATGTCTTCCGAGCAAAATGATAAAACATAAGCTGTATTGATAGAGAATTGTGTGTTGAATCATATTTGTATCAGTTTCCACTGTAAATATTTAACTTTGAGCACACAGCATCTATGCCAGAAAGTAAAATTTTATGAAGACTGTGAACTTTAATCATTAGCTTGCAAATAAGTGATTTTTCTTTAAATTTTTTAGCATTTGTGTACCAATTTCAAGTGTATGGGCTAAAGAAGCAAAATATGTAAATATTACTTACATCAGCTATCAGTCAGTGATCTTATACCTGGCATGCAACTATAAGCTGGTAGTCTAAATAGGTTGATTTTAAAATATACAAGGTTATATATTGTATATAAATTTTTTAAAACAAGCAAGGTTGTATCTTTTAAACTGTAATGACTTTAAGTCTTGGGACACCCTAAATTATTTTCAAAAGTTATTTTTTTATGACCTATAAAATTTGGGACACAAAATTAAAGCAATTTTCTCGTGTTCTTGGGACACCTTCAACATTTGTAAAAAAAAGATGTATTTTCTCGATCATAATGACATTTTTTAAAAGTGACCGTGGTGTTTAAGGGACTGTCATCATGAATTGTTACATAGGAATGTTATAAATTGATATAATTTGTTTAAAAAGTCAATAATTATATTTAATTTTCATCTGTTTCCTTTTTATTTCTGTCCTTTTTAAATGTGTATAATTTGATGACAAGAGTTGAGCATTAGTGGGTTGCTGTAAGCATTTACACCAGTAACCTATCCCTTTTGTCTTGAGTTTTTTTGTTTAAGCATTATTGCATTAGAATATTGTATCAGTGTACCAGTAATTACATTTTATTTTGCCTTGAAAAAGTAAATACCTAACCATCTAAGACTGCTCCCATTGTGACAAGAACGAACAACAGTAGCAGTTTGTGCATTGTACATTGTACATTGAAGATTTTGACTTGCAATAAATGAAGTAAATCACTTGGATTTGAATTATGGGCACAGTTGTGCTAAGCTTAAAATAATCCCTCCAAATAACAATAAAGAAATAATCCCTCCAAATAACAATAAAGAAATTTCAGAAATAATGCTTTGAAAATAATTATAATACCTTAACACTCAGATGTAGTTTGCTTTGATGTAAGTGACCATCAATAAGTACTTGGCTACAGCAGTCAAACTACTCAACAGAGCAAGTGTTCATACCTTGATTGACAGTGATACTGACATCAGTGTTTTGTCAGTCCAGTATCATTTTTTGGGTCCAAATAATTTAATACTGCTATTATGCAGGGCATCTCATCCTACTCAATCCACTTTATAGTTTACATCAGTTAGTTTATGTAGAGTAATCTTGTCGATCAAAAAATTACTGCGTTGCTTCCAGTTTCATGGATCAAACAATTAACTTGTCTCCTGTCAGAAAACAAAAAAAACAATCTGGCAGTTATAAACACAAGGAAATACTGAGACAACCAGCTGTCCAGAATCAAAGGTGGAATGAATACTGTGTTGAAAGTTATGAATTTGTGTTACGGTAAGCCAGAACACAAAACTGAAATGTATCAATGATGATCAGTTAAATGAATATACTGTATGCTGGTTATGCGACTTGCATAATTAAAGACATGTCGTTTCATATGATTTATATCATGTTGTTTGATTGCTTATATCTCTGAAAAATAATAACTCTTGAGCATGTGGGTCTAAAAAAAATTGCACTTAAAGTCTTTTTTAAATGTGATTTACAAGAATTAGATTTGGTAAAAACGATGAATAAAGCAAAATCTGTGTCTAGTATTTTTGGGAATAAACAAGGTTGTACAATTTGCACAGTGTAAATAAAGGTTGGTACACTATATTATTACCTGGTAAACTCTAAGCGTCCCATGAATTATTGAAGATTTTATTTACTTTTACTTTATTTCATATTGGAAAATATGCACATGCAAGATAATAACATAAATACAATCATAGTAATTTTTATAACAGTTTCTTGAACAACAAGAGCAGGTCATTGGTTTGTGCAGTATGGCAATCTGGCTGATTTTGTCTTCACTTTTTTTTTTACATCAATAAGTGTTGGGACGCTGAAAATGCTATAATTTTTTAATGCACATAAATCTTGGGACACAAAAAAATAAATATATTTTCATGTCCCAAGACTTACAATCATTATGGTGTACATTTTTCAGGATAAAGAGAGATATGGACCAGATAATTAAAAGTAAGGATGTATCTTATGTGTACACTTTTCAGGATAAAGAGAGATATGGACCAGATAATTAAAAGTTTAGGGATTAATGAGAATAATCCAGAGGAAAATATGGGACTGGTTCTGATTATCTCCCTTGTTGCTTCAAGCACACGGGAAGCACATGTAAGTCTTATTTTTCTTCCCGGTATACCTAACAGATCATCAATTTCTGTAAAACAATAAATCTTGCCCAATGGGTTTTTTAATTTGATAGTTGTAAGCTGTTGATAAAGACCATCAGATTCAAAAACCTGTCTAGATATATTTATTGGGTCTCTAATTTCCTATAAACAAATTAGTAATCAGTTTTATAACTTTACTGTTATTGAACAGATAAAACCTTTTGCTAATAAATCCAGTATGGCAATTTGATATTTTTCTATCATACTATAAATGACAAATTGTTCACCAACATTAATTTGAATTTGTGTTCTTAAATTTAAGTCTGTAACACAAGGCATTACAGGTCTTGATTTTGATTAATTTGTTTATGAAAAAATTATTAAATTTGACTAAAGTTGTACAAACAAAATGATAAAATACTATTTATAGTAGGCGATATAAATGTATAATTGTTTAAATTTATGAACTAATGAATTCATTGCCTTGTTTCCATTTAACTATTTCTAAGCTGTTATAGCTTTTATTTTTAAGATTCTTTGGTGTTTTTTCCCCATTAGTTTTGTCATTCCAAGCTGTTGGCTCTGAACCTTCTCCTTGACCTTTCCAAGTATGTGACTCCAGACATTGTCCTTGACAGGATAATACCCTATATGGTAAGTATGCTTCATTCATTTGTAACAGTATTGTGCCAAGTTGATGGAAAGAGGTAGTATTCATTAGACACAGTGCCTTTGGCAATGATTGAAAGAGCTAATGTAACATTAGTGCTGTATCTATGCATTGGTTGAATGAGATAATGTAACATAAGTAATGTAACATTAGTGCTGTATCTATGCATTGGTTGAATGAGATAATGTAACATAAGTGATGTGCCTTTTGCAATGGTTGACAGAGGTAGTGTAATGTTAGCAATGTGCCTTATGAAGTGTTTAATTGAGATAAAGTAACATTTATAGCTTATATATGTTTTGCCATCTTTAAATAAGATCATTATTATTATTATTATTATTAGTAATGTGCCTAGTGCAATAGGTGAAAGTGTCACAATAGTGCTGTGCGTAGAGCAGTTGTTGAAAGAGGTGGTGTAGCTTGAGTTATGCATTAGTAATGATTGAAATAGATAGTGTAACATTAGTGATGTACCTTATGCAATGGTTGAAAGAGGTAGTGTAACATTAGCACTGTGCCTTATGCAGTGTTTAATAGAGATAGTGTAACTATAGTGATGTGCCTAGTGCAATGGGTGAAGATAGTTTAACATTAATGATGTGCCTTCTGCAGTAGTTGAAAGAGATAGTGTAACATTAGTGATTTGCCTTACGCATTGGTTGAAAGACATAGTGTAACATTAGTGATTTGCCTTATGCATTGGTTGAAAGAAATAGTGTAACATTAGTGATTTGCCTTCTGCAGTAGTTGAAAGAGATAGTGTAACATTAGTGATTTGCCTTATGCATTGGTTGAAAGAGATAGTGTAACATTAGTGATTTGCCTTATGCATTGGTTGAAAGAGATAGTGTAACATTGGTGATTTGCCTAATGCAATGGTTGAAAGAGATAGTGTAACATTGGTGCTGTGCTTTATGCAATGAATTGACATACACCTATTCTTAATTTATTATCATATTTAGTATAATGCATTTGTTCAGTCTGAAAAAGTTGTCTGTGTAAATTTTGTCACAAATATTAAACAATACAGTGATTGCTTTTACTTGAGCAGAATCTGTTTTAAATTGATCTTGTGACCTACGTTTGATAAAAGTAGTTTACAACCTTCGCATAACCCATCATCTGTATCTCAGTTCACATAAAATTTAACATGCATCCTTTTGTCATGACCCTACAAATAATACTCTTATTCAGGCATGAATTTACACTTTTAACTATTAGTGCCTCTTTCAGCTAAAAAAACATTGGATATTATTGCTGAGAAAATTATGTTAATAATATGAAACATAAAATCATCTGTCAGTTATTTTAGAGTTTTTAAATATAACACCATCTGCTAATTATGTTAGCAGTGTTACACATAACACAATCTGTTAATTATGTTAGCAGTGTTACACATAACACAATCAGTTAATTATGTTAGCAGTGTTACACAACACAATCTGTTAATTATGTTGCAGTGTTACACATAACACAATCTGTTAATTATGTTAGCACTGTTACACATATCACAATCAGTCAGTTATGGTGGTAATCTTAAATATAATGCAATCTGTTAATCATGTTAGCAGTGTTAACATTTATGCACAACATAATAGTGTATGAAAAAATGATTTAATACAAGGATTGTAAAAAATATAGGATACATGAGTAAATGCATATATTCTCTTCTCTCACTCACTCTCTCTAAAAAATGCCGCTTTTAATTTTATTAATATTCTATAGCATCAACTCATAATTAAAATAACATCAACACTTAATTAAAATATTTAAACAAAGTTTGGCTGTGGGGGCTACTCATGAGATAGAATTTGAATGTAAAGACTAATTCCCAATCGGAGCTATGCATATCCCAGCGTTACAATGTACACTGGGATGATCCCAGCTTAAGTAGAATTGGCGCTAGGCTAATCCCAGCTCAAGTAAAATCTGTGCTAGGATGATCCCAGCATTTGAGTATATTCTAGGCTGATCCCATCTTCAAGTAAATCTATACTAGGCTGATCCCAGCATGATTGTTTATTCTGGGCTGATCCCATCTTAACTAAATCTATGCTAGGCTGATCCCAGCATGCTAATGTATTATGGGCTGATCCCATCTTAACTAAATCTATGCTAGGCTAATCCCAGCATGCTAATGTATTATGGGCTGATCCCATCTTAACTAAATCTATGCTAGGCTGATTCCAGCATGCTAATGTATTATGAGCTGATCCCATCTTAACTAAATCTATGCTAGGCTAATCCCAGCATGCTAATGTATTATGGGCTGATCCCATCTTAACTAAATCTATGCTAGGCTAATCCCAGCATGCTAATGTATTATGGGCTGATCCCATCTTAACTAAATCTATGCTAGGCTGATTCCAGCATGCTAATGTATTATGGGCTGATCCCATCCTTACTAAATCTATGCTAGGCTAATCCCAGCATGCTAATGTATTATGGGCTGATCCCATCTTAACTAAATCTATGCTAGGCTAATCCCAGCATGCTAATGTATTATGGGCTGATCCCATCTTAACTAAATCTATGCTAGGCTGATTCCAGCATGCTAATGTATTATGAGCTGATCCCATCTTAACTAAATCTATGCTAGGCTAATCCCAGCATGCTAATGTATTATGGGCTGATCCCATCTTAACTAAATCTATGCTAGGCTAATCCCAGCATGCTAATGTATTATGGGCTGATCCCATCTTAACTAAATCTATGCTAGGCTGATTCCAGCATGCTAATGTATTATGGGCTGATCCCATCTTAACTAAATCTATGCTAGGCTGATTCCAGCATGCTAATGTATTATGGGCTGATCCCATCTTAACTAAATCTATGCTAGGCTGATTCCAGCATGCTAATGTATTATGGGCTGATCCCATCTTAACTAAATCTATGCTAGGCTGATTCCAGCATGCTAATGTATTATGGGCTGATCCCATCTTAACTAAATCTATGCTAGGCTAATCCCAGCATGCTAATGTATTATGGGCTGATCCCATCTTAACTAAATCTATGCTAGGCTGATTCCAGCATGCTAATGTATTATGGGCTGATCCCATCTTAACTAAATCTATGCTAGGCTGATCCCAGCATGCTAATGTATTATGGGCTGATCCCATCTTAACTAAATCTATGCTAGGCTGATAGATTATGAGTGTCCGATTGGGGGAAAAATGCCAAATTGAATTTGATATTAATATATCAAATGAAAGCCCCAAAGAGGATGCCAGTTTGGAATGTGAAAATCCATTTGGAAGGACTGATGTCCAAAAACACATGATACTAAATATATGTGTACAACTGTTCCTGAGCATAAAGAAGTCGGTTAGGGTGAACTCTGATGTAGCGTGTATAACATGATGAAGACCATCTTCCTAAAGTCTGAATTAGATGGTCCTCCATACCAACTGCAGTTGCATTGTGGCTGCTCCAATACAAAATGAATGAGCAGAAAAGTTTTGCTCATCATAGCCCATGCGTGCCCGCAGGAGCTTCAAGTACGACAGAAAAAGTTCCCTACTAAACGGATGGCCCATGGAATCCACAAATAAAGGAGCATTTGCCCCATGACCTCAAACCAAACCCCCTTGCCGCTGACTCAAATACCACCCCTTACAAGGCACACGACACATGCGCAAATTCCGAAAGAAAGAAATCTTGACACATGAACGAAATGGCTCCATTTTTGAAGATGGCAATGTCAGTATAGACATAGATTTGTCTGTTGAAAATGTCACATCCCAAATCCTCAGGTAATTGCTTGATGAAATGCTCTGCAGTGATCGAACTGTGAATTCACCATATCGCAAGAATCCAAAAAATGCCATCAGACACATCAGCCTTTGTTAATGATTTCATCAGTTGCAGAATTGTCATGGGTCACCAGAATTCTTTTTTTTTGGCCTCTGATTTCCCACCAGTCCTGCACATGCTGTGTCAAAATGGCACACAATATCCAGAAATGTTTGTATTCCATGACAGTGGAAGAACAGTGTGTGGTAAGACAGTCATGCTTTCAATGAACCCATATGAAGTGCTCTCCATTAAACCTATATGCAGAGCAGTGCCATATAATGTGGAGGGCCGTATCGGTCTGTGCACGCACGAGACTGCTGAGCTGTGAACACACTATCCAAAACATGTTTGTATTTGCCTGTCACGGAATGCCAGTGGCATAGCTGCCAAGCCTCACAAAATTTGGTGTGAATTTCACAACTTTTTCAGCGATTCGTGGATTCACACTGCAAGCCAAAAATTCATGAATTCTCCAATTCTCAATTAGTTTAAATCTTTAATAAAATAACTGATTTCCCATTAAGCGCTAGTTGTGATAATCGTAGTTGCCAAAATGGTCCGGTACTGCTGGTTGCGATATTAGTAGAACTACAGCTGATTAATACAGTTGGCTCAGTAGCTAGCATTTTAGCCATTTTAATATATATATATATATATATATATATATATATATATATATATATATATATATATATATATATATATATATATATATAAGAGTAGTTTTACAAATGTTTTTGAGAGAAACTGGGGCCTAACCGGAATTTTGCTCCACACATGCATCACCAACACTGATTTGAGTTACCGTTCAGCATCGCATGTAATATTTTGAAAATGTCTTCATCACCAAGGAAAAAGAAATGTATTGCTCAAAAAGTGAAGTTTAATTTGGAATATACATGATATGGGATCAGTTCGTAGCCTCATCCACAACAAATCAAGTTGAGGCTACGACATTGTAGCTAAGTCACAGAGACGATGTGAGGAAGCACATCGGTTGCAATAAAAACATAGAAGTTGGGAAAATTAAGAATTCACAGATTTCAGCTCTGGAATATTTTAAGCCATCAGCAGAAGACCTGCAAGCTACCAACGCGGCAGCATTATTTGTGAGTTTTTGTGTTTAACACAATCTACCTTTATTGGCTGGAGACCATACTAAACATTTGTTCCGACAAATATTCCTGGACTCTAAAATCGCTTCCAAATTTTCCTGTGGAGGAACCAAAAGTGCTGCAGCTCATGTGCATTCCTCACAGCAACAGTGACAGCGAAAGAGCATTTTCTCTAGTAAGGAAAAATAAGACAGACTTTTGGGCCTCCTTAGCTGCAGAAAATTTGTCAGCAATTTTAGTCACCAAGATCAACCAGCAGGCAAGAAGTCTGAACTGTTTAGAAAACAAATTTACAATCAAGCAGTTGAGGAAGTTCAAGTCTGCCAAAGTATCAATAAATAACTACAAGAACAAGTGAAGTTTATGAGTACCATAATAAATAGAAATGCAGATATATTGCTGCATATATGTAGTGCTTAGTTTTATATTGCGATCTTGATATAGTATAGTATTGATGGTCAGAGTGGATGGAGTTAATGTCATGGTATTTTTTCACTAATTCATGTCCAAATTCATGACTTTTTATCCCTATTTTCACTAATTGTGAGCCTGGAAGGTTGGCAGCTATGCAGTGGAAGAATGTGTTGTAAGATGGTCATGTCTTCCAATGAACCCATCTGAATTGCATTGTCCATACGATGTGGACATCGGTACCAGTCTGTGCATTTACAAGACCTGAAGGAAGAAAATTGAAAAGCAGAACCAGGCAGTAGGAAGTGCTATGGTGATGTGCAAAAACAATCTGAAGTCAGCACAAAATTACAAATTTGAGGGGGCCCCGAGTGGCCGAGTGGACTAAAGCGCTTTCCGTTATGGATCACTACCATCTCACCTCTGTCTGCGTGGGTTCAAGTCTAGGATTTGGCCAATGTAGGTATGTGAGAAAGCTTGCTAGTAGCTTCTCGAGGATCGGTGGTTCTTCCCAAGGTTTTCCTGGGTTCTTCCTCCACCATTAATACTGGCCGCCATGCATAGCCTATCGTGTGCTGAAAAATGGCGTTAAACCCCACAACAACAACAACAACAACAAACTTGAAATTTCATGTTAGCAATGTTACACATAACACAATCTGTCAGTTAGTAATGCTACACATAACAATCTGTCATTTATGGTGGTAATGTTACATATAACACAGTATGTTTTATACTGTTAAATATAGCCCTGTTATATGCTGGATTATGTAACAGCCAGATATATTAGTAGCTCGATCCTTTGGGTATTTCTGTTCTATGATGGTGTCATTGTGAAATTTGCATTATTGGTGGTAAAAATACAAAAAAATGTCTTTAGGAGATATTATATGTGAATAATCAGGATAATTAGTATCTGGATAATTAACATTTTACTGTGACAAGGAAACTGATTATGAGAATAGATTGCTTCCAGAGGAAATATGATGGGTCAGAAAACTTAGCAAGACTGGTTTCATCTTCTTTTAGCAAGACTGGTTTCATTTTCTTTTAGCAAGACTGGTCTCATTTTCTTTTAGCAAGACTGGTTTCATTTTCAGATAGGTTTTGGTGACTTTAATGGTGAATTTTAATATGTATAGTTTCTTTAATGATGTGATGATGAACTGTCAGCATTCTAAGAAAACTTTTTCAACCTAAACTTAGGAGAAAGTTGTGAGCAGTTGTATCATGGTGGATGGTATTATGATGAATTGAATATTGGGAAAGGTTTAGCTTGAAAAGGGGCCCTGAGTGGCCGATTGGGCTAAAGCGCTCTCTGTTACGGATCAATGCCATCTCACCTCTCTCTGCGTGGGTTCAGGTCTAGGATTCAGCTGATGTGGGTATGTGAGAAAGCTTGCCAGTAGCTTCTCGTGGGTTGGTGGTTCTTCCCAGGCTTTTTCTGGGTTCTTCCTCCACCATTAATACTGGCCACCATGCATAGCCTGTTGTGTGCTGAAAAATGGCATTAAACCCCACAACAACAAAAATTAGCTTGAAAAATATCATAATTAGGAGATGACATTCCATGTAACATACGAAACAGAAAATTGTACATGTACCTGAGAGACAAAAATGTTATTAAGTTGTTTGTTGACTCAATTATTGCTGTTTTTTGTTGCATATGTGAAACTACCACCAATTTTTACAGTTAGATCTGACTTGAGAAAAGAGATTTTCTGAGACAGGTGTCTCTCATTAGTAGCCATACAATTAAATAATACAACTAATCCATACAGAAAAGATGTGGCCATTCATGCCAGTTGTTCTTTCAAGTCAGGTTAAATTGTGCCATAAATGGTTAATATAACTCCGTCATAAAGTATGACCTCTGATCAAATCTTCTTTTGTACAGATTGTTGTCTCTTTATGTTAAAAATGAAAGCATATATGAAACAGGTTTAGCAGCATATTGCAAGATCAGCACGATCCCTGCTGTGGTATATAGTGCTGAACAAAAGCTCTGTATATGTAGAGCAAAAAACGGTGTGTGAATTGTAGATGGCTGTGTCTGCAGTGAGATGAAGATAAAAGTATCATTAGAGTATTGCAGGGTTAGAAGTAAACAGTTAGCAACAGTAAGCAAATATTTGCTGCTGCCTTTATAATCTGGTATCAAAATGGCTTACCAAATGTCACGGGGGCCCCCTAGTAGCCAAGTGGTCCAAAAGCGTTCTCTGTTAAAATCACTGCCATCTCACCTCTGTCTGTGTGGGTTCAAGTCTCAGATTCTGCTAATGTGGGTTTGTGAGAAAGCTTGCCAGTAGCTTCTCATGGGTCGGTGGTTCTTTCTGGGGTTTTCCCAGAGTTCTTCCTCCACCATTAATACTGTATAGCCTATCGTGTGCTGAAAAACGGCGTTAAACCATACAACAACAACCAAGTGGCAAAAATATTTCAGTTAAATCATCATCCTAATCAGCCCTGTTTGGCCTTTGCTGCTTTAAACTCTATCTTTTTTTTATTACACATCTTGATCACATTTGCTATTACCATCACATATGGATCACATTTGCTATTACCCTCAGACCAAAATGACACACAATTGCTTACACATATGGATTATGTTTGCTATTACCATCAGACCAAAATGACACAATTGCTTACACATCTGGATCACATTTGCTATTACTGTCAGACCAAAAGCTATAGTGTATGCTGTGATGATACAATTGCAAATGGAGCCAGTTCATCACTCTTAGATGCACAAACCATATAAGCAATTTTAGAAATGCAAGGTAAGAACTGAAGGTCTGTAAAATTTAAGTCAGTATCTGATATGTTTTTATTTCATTGTAGATAAATTTTATTTCTGACAAGTTTGCCCAAGTGAGAGCCTTGACTATTCGCAGTGTAACCCTGTGTCTAGCAAACCTGAAGTCAGTTCCCAGAAGGTAAAATCTTGGATGATTAAGTTTTATTCAGTAATCTGGAAGAATTTAATTAATATTTAGGGATTAAAATACAGTTTTATTTTATTAATATGTTTTATGTCATGAATTCGAATGATTACTTTAAAACCAGGAAATAAAAAAATCCGGCTGTATACCTAAACACTGAATACATGTGAAATTTTCATTGTCATTGTTCTTCTTTAGAATACCAAGATAAGAAGTCACTTGATCAAAAAATTTGCCATTGCTGATTTTTCCAGTTCTTTATGCTTTGATATATGTCATTAACAGGTAAATAAAGTTAACTGTAATGATTTTTACACAGTAAAATCCTTGCTTTCCTTTTCATTTCAGTGATTCAAATGTTTTCTTGGAATACATATTTCCAAACCTGGTAAGTGCTTAAATTTGTTTCAGACTGAAAAAAATTTATATTTAGCACTCCTTTTATAACTTCTGCAAATGCGCCCATAACAGAGGAAACAATTTTTCCTAATGAATCAATCAAAATTCCTGCAAATGTCTAGTTACCTTATCTTTTTTTAAATTTAGGGGCATTCTAAAATTGGTTTCTTTTCATTAGAACTTTTTAAACCTTTCTTTAATATAGGTGCTCACAAAGAATGTGTAAAAAAAACATGCCAAACAATCTGTTCCAAATCTCTGCTTTAGAGGACCATTTAATAGTCTTTATCTTTTATTATAGATGAATCTGTTATAGAAATGTGGCATAACTAAGGAAACACTGAAGTTAACTGATACAATACATATATTCAAAAGAACTTAAATGTTAATAATAAGTCAATTTGTTTGAAAGCTTAATCAGTCCAAGGTGTCTTAGCATTAATAGTCTTTTTGGTCTTAACCATCATTCAGACTGACCAGAAATCTTGCAGCATGTGTCTTAACCATCATTCAGACTGACCAGAAATAATGCAACACGTGTCTTAACCATCATTCAGACTGACCAGAAATGTGGCAACACTTGTCTTAACCATCATTCAGACTGACCAGAAATAATGCAGCACGTGTCTTAACCATCATTTAGACTGACCAGAAATATGGCAACACTTGTCTTAACCATCATTCAGTCTGACTAAAAATCTGGCAGCATGTAGCTTAACCATCATTCAGACTGACCAGAATTATGGCACATGTGTCTTAACCATCATTCAGACTGACTAAAAATCTGGTAGCATGTATCTTAACCATTGTTTAGACTGTCCAGAAATCTGGCAGCATATGTCTTAACCATCATTCGCACTGACCAGAATTATGGTATGTGTGTCTTAACCATGATTCACACTGATCAGAATTTTGGTAGATGTGTCTTAACCATCATTCAGACTGACCAGAATTACGGTACATGTGTCTTAACCATCATTCAGACTGACTATAATTATGGTAGATGTGTCTTAACTATCATTCAGACTGACTAGAATTATGGTACATGTGTCTTAACCATCATTCAGACTGACCAGACTTATGGTACATGTGTCTTAACCATCATTCACACTGACCAGAATTATGGTAGATGTGTCTTAACCATCATTCACACTGACCAGAAATCTGGCAATGTGCTTTCTGTCAATGTGCTTTATACACCGAAAATTAACACTTGGGAGTGATTGGTAGCAACTATCTACAATGCTTCAGATGAAATATTTTCCAATGAAGCTTAGGTAAGTATTGATATGAGGAGTAACTGCTGGATAAATGAAAACCATAAAGAAATGTAATTGTATGAGGAGTAACTGCTGGATAAATGAAAGCCATAAAGAAATGTAATTGTATGAGGTGTAACTGCTGGATAAATGAAAACCATAAAGAAATGCAATTGTTTGAGGTGTAACTGCTGGATAAATGAAAACCATAAAGAAATGTAATTGTTCATGCTATTAAGAACAACTAAATATACTTATATGTAGTCACATAATTACTATCAATTTGTGCACCTCGAAAATGGTTCTTGTCAATCTCTGAAAAAAGAAACCTCTAAAGTTTTACCCTCCAAAATTAATCTTTGCAAAATTTAGGTGGTCCAAAATTTTAAACGGGCTGAAAAGGTGCATAAGCTAGAATAATTGTGGTAATTACCATTTGCCTTCAGTGTTGTGCTTATTTTGTAAACTAACTGACATTCAATTAAAAAATCTGGGTGTTGTGCTTATTATTTTTAAAAATACCTCTGACTTTCATTTTGGATTAAAATATCATAAGTTGTTGTGCTTATTGTGAAAACTTCATACAGTGTGAATGAACTTTACAACATTTAAGATTCAATATACCAACTAATACCTGAAAATTAATGAGCTTTGGGTATGCTATGACAACCTGGAGATAATAGGTAAGATTTCTTATGAATTTTAGATCCTCATACATTGATGTAATGTGTACAAAATACCAAATTACCTGTAAAATAGTGTGCACCCATTTGCAGCATTGTAAAAACGGGTCTGTCATCTCATTATGTACATGCAGATCTGGGTCTACAGTAGTGGTGTTTCATATGTATCGCTATTGGTATGTATCTGGACTCAGCATGATGATGTTAGCAAACATTATGGGTCAGTGATAACACTCAAATCCAACTCCACCCAGATTTTCTGAGTCCTATAACCTTGTTCTTGTCAAAGCACTTGTCATATGGATCCTGATCTGCTTAACTTCACCTTATGGCAGATATGGGTTGATGCTACAAGTTGGTGCATATAATATGCAAATAGGGTGTAGTAGTTCTTCATGATAAACAACTTATCAGTGCCAATTTTCAGTTTGGAAAAATTACGGTATAGTAGTTTTTTCTTTGTATGAGTTTTCTCTATGTGACACAGTGCAGTAGTTCTTCACTGTAACCAACTTTCTTTGTGCTAATTTCCTGTTTGTAGCAAATATGGGACAGTAGTTACCATGATAACCAACTTTCTTAGTACTAATTTTTTGCATGTAACAAGCAGAGTGCAGTAGTTCTTCATGTTAACCAGCTTCCTTAGTCCTAATTGTCTGTATGTAGCAAATATGTTCTGCATGTAACAGATATCGGTTCAAGTTCTTAATGAATTTGTCATTCACTTGTTAATGAATTTTGATGATTAAGATGGGCATATGTGAGTATTTTCTGACGTTGCCAGCCATATTGGCCTGCAAGAATTTCATTATACAGTGTTTGGCTGTTAATTTTATCCATTCAGCCATCTGGACTTTTGAGTCTGGGTTTTAATCATGGTGGCATCCAAAACTGGAGAATGATCTTGATTGACTTCACCTTCTGCAACAGTGTCATACACAGAATGTAATCAATGGACGAGCCAGCTTTCCATCTGTCCAGCCGACCGGAACATACCTGCAACACCAATATTGATCCAGCTTTCCATCTGTCCAGCTGACCGGAACATACCTGCAACACCAATATTGATCCAGCTTTCCATCTGTCCAGCCGACTGGAACATACCTGCAACACCAATATTGATCCAGCCATACATGCTGATCCAGCAGACTGGTTTCATGAACAGTGTACCGCTTCAGACCAGGATGCTTCAAGACTGGCTATTTCCTTATGGCATGACCTACTTATGCATACTGATGATATAGCGTCATCGTTAATATATGCATACTGATGATATAGCGTCATCTTTGATATATGCATACTGATGATATAGCATCATCATTGATATATGCATACTGATGATATAGCGTCATCATTGATATATGCATACTGATGATATAGCGTCATCATTGATATATGCATACTGATGATATAGCGTCATCATTGATATATGCATACTGATGATATAGCGTCATCATTGATATATGCATACTGATGATATAGCGTCATCGTTGATATATGCATACTGATGATATAGCGTCATCTTTGATATATGCATACTGATGATATAGCGTCATCGTTGATATATGGTATGACCTACCCTTGGATTTGCAGATTGGACGAGGATAATATTGTAGCCAAGGAACATTCCAACTTGTTGCTTGATAATTCTGATTCAACGATAGAACACACAGAATTTTAGTTTCAAAACCACCTTTTAGGAAATTTATAGAACCTTGCCTACAGCAGAATGCTCTTCTATGTCAGTAAATACAGCCTATTAAATCAAGATGATGAATTTCCATCCTTTAGATCAAAGATTACGGACATTACTATGTGTCTTTTAGATAAGATCTGTGACCTGCTAATAGTAAAGCAATCACATCAGCTAGTCAGCTTCCTGTCACCTTCTTCCTGCACTGATATATGTCTTTTACCAACTATGTTGAAGTGCCTTGCCTTGACAGATCTTTCAAACTTTCACTGCCATGAATTTGTCTCTCTGACAATGTTATAAGTGGACAGACAAGTGTTCAGTGCCATGTCAATATTGGCAAGGAATGTGGTTTCCACTTCTTACTCAGTTTGGCTTCCATTGCTATATACTGTTTCGCAGATGAGGCTGGAAATGACCACTTGTGGGATGCTCTCAGCCAGATCACCAAGGTCATCAATAGGGCAGGTCACCACACATTGCCCTAATGTCCACCTGCAATTTTGGCCTTATCATAAGGGATACTCTCCTGTGTCCTTTGTTAAAGCCACTTAATGCATAACCCTGTGCTCTCTCCCTTTTGGTTCCTTCATCACATCCAGGTTACGAATTGATGACTCATTAGATACATAGGTAATGTTGGGTGTTTTAATATGTTTGGAATACAATGTCCAACATTGAACACTGACTGATTACAGTAGTGACTCATTAGAGACACAGGTAATTTTGGGTGTTGTAACATGTTTGGAATACAGTGTCCAACATTGAACATTGAATGATTACAGTAGTGACTCATTAGATACACAGGTAATTTTGGGTGTTGTAACATGTTTGGAATACAATATCTGACAATGAACAACGACTGATTACAGTAGTGACTCATTAGAGACACAGGTAATTTTGGGTGTTGTAACATGTTTGGAATACAATGTCCGACATTGAACACTGACTGATTACAGTAGTGACTCATTAGACACAGGTAATTTTGGGTGTTGTAACATGTTTGGAATACAATATCCAACAATGAACAACGACTGATTACAGTAGTGACTCATTAGAGACAGTTAATTTTGGATGTTGTAACATGTTTGGAATACAATGTCCAACAATGGACACTGATTACAGAGTGACTCATTAGATACACAGGTGATTTTGGGTGTTGTAACATGTTTCGAATACAATGTCTGACAATGAAAACTGACTGATTACAGTGGTGGCTCATTACATACACAGGTAATTTTGGGTGTTGTAACATGTTTGGAATCCAATGACCGACAATGAACAATGACTGATTACAGTAGTGACTCATTAGATACACAGGTGATTTTGGGTGTTGTAACATGTTTGGAATACAATGTCCAACATTGAACACTGACTTATTACAGTAGCGACTGATTAGATAAACAGTTGATTATGGGTGTTTTAACATGTTTAGCATACAACGTCCAACATTGAACACCGACTGATTACAATGGGGACTCTTTAGAGACACTTGTAATTTTGGATGTTGTAACATGTTAAGAATACAATATCGGAAAATTACCATTGACTAAGTGCAGTAGAGGCTCAGTAGAGTCGAATTCTGCCTGTAAAACATGTTCTGGTTTTAATGTCAAATTTTAAGTCGATGGATGTTCCAAAATTCTAGAAAACAAAAATATTTTTAATAATTTTGGCCATGGGTGAGTAGCATTACTTGGATAAAAATAGAAATGCACATTAGTGAAGCAAAATAAAAATGTCGAGAACTAATAATTAATGTTCAAAGATGGTATTTATTAATTTTTTTGGCATGTGGCTGTCATGGTCATAATTGTTTATAAATTTGGTGGTAGTTGAATTGTTACTATACTTTTGAATGATGTTTTGTTCCTTTTCCTACCACTCTCAATTCGCGCATGCTTTCAGCACCTTTTTTGTTGATCATTCATTTTATTTTTCAGGCTCTTGTATATAATGTCATTCAGTACATGGTGCAATCATCAAATTTCTGATCATTCTTGTTATAACATTCATCAGATTTTCATTCTTGTTATAACATTCATCAGATTTTCATTCTTTTATAACATTCATCAGATTTTCATTCATTTTTGTTATAACATTCATCAGATTTTCATTCATTCTTGTTATAACATTCATCAGATTTTCATTCAATCTTGTTATAACATTCATCCGATTTTCATTCACTTTTGCTATATAACATTCATCAGATTTTCATTCATGATATAATATTCATCAGATTTTCATTCTTGTTATAACGTTCATCAGATTTTCATTCTTGTTATAACATTCATCAAATTTTCATTTATTCTTGTTATAACTTTTATCAGATTTTCAATCATTCTTGATATAACATTCATCAGATTTTCATTCAATCTTGTTATAACATTCATGAGATTTTCATTCATTCTTGTTATAACATTCATGAGATTTTCAATCATTCTTGTTATAACATTCATCAGATTTTCATTCAATCTTGTTATAACATTCATGAGATTTTCATTCATTCTTGTTATAACATTCATCAGATTTTCATTCAATCTTGTTATAACATTCATGAGATTTTCATTCATTCTTGTTATAACATTCATGAGATTTTCATTCATTCTTGTTATAACATTCATCAGATTTTCATTCATGATATAACATTCATCAAATTTTCATTCTTGTTATAACATTCATCAGATTTTCATTTATTCTTGTTATAACTTTCATCAAATTTTCATTTATTGTTATAACATTCATCAGATTTTCATTCAATCTTGTTATAACGTTCATCAAATTTTCATTTATTCTTGTTATAACATTCATGAGATTTTCATTTATTCTTTTTGTAACATTAATCAGATTTTCATTTATTCTTGTTATAACATTCATCAGATTTTCATTCATTCTTGTTATAACATTAATAGGTGTTTAATGTAATTAAATGATGTTTACACAAAGAATGGAGTCCAACCAGGGCCAGTTATGGGTCAGTTCAAGGTCAGGTCAATGGACATGCACACTAAGTTGGATTAGCGATCAGCCAATCAGAGACAAGGGTCTGCTGCGCTGAGGTAGCTGACAGCAGTCATTCACTTTACAAGTGATCAGCATCGAGAGTAGTCTGTTTTGTTTTGTATCTTCCACCGCCCCAACCGCCGCCTGCAGTTCTGTTATATCTGGCTCACCCTTCACCTGTAGGTCTTATGATTAATCTCCCACCAGCATACTAATTGCACTATCTCTGGAGGTGGCAACCAGACCCCTCATACTAATAGGCTGCTCTTGCCATATCTTCTCCAGTGGTATTCGCCACTATTACGTCATCGGGCATTCTGTCCCCAATCCACTCGACTTAACAGACATAACAAGTTGTGGCAACTCTGCCTCAATACAGCGGCAGTTCTGCCTTAACAGTTATGTCAGTCAGTCATACTGGCGAGTCCGCCTCAAAACATCGGCAATTCTGCCTGGACATCAGTCATACTGGCAATTCTGCCTCATAGATAGGGCATGTTGGCCATTTGGTCCTGACATCAGTCAGACTGGCGATTCCACCTCATAGTTTCTGCATGCTTCACTACCATCTTACCACTACTAACCTCATGCAGTGGAGGGTGAGACCCAAGGAATGCCAAAGATGTATAATATGTACTGTTTTATAATGCTAAATAGTTGATTAAAGAGTTGACACTACCTCTCTATTAGTTCTTCGTATGCTTAATATCATATATGCAGTTCACCTATCTGTCAGTCCAGCTAGAGGTGCATATGATCCACCTGTCCACCATTCCATTTATTTTATATCCTGTAAATCAGATTTTCATTTATTCTTGTATAACATTCATCAGATTTTCATTAAATCTTGTTATAACATTCATCAAATTTTCATTTATTCTTGTTATAACATTCATCAGATTTTCATTTATTCTTGTTATAACATTCATCAGATTTTCATTTATTCTTACTATAACATGGTTTCTTTACATACAGCATCAAGCAAATATTTAATCATTCTTGCTCTTATGTGGTTCAGTACATAATGCAGTCTTCAAATTTTCAACAGCTTTTCATTGGTCGGTGTGTTTTTTTCCAGGGTTTTTCCCCAGGTTCTTCCTGCACCATTTATACTGGCTGCCATGTATAGCCTATCATGTACTGAAAAATGGCGTTAAACCCTACAACAACAACAACAACACATTTTCATCGTTCTTGTTGCAGCACGGTTCAGTACATAATGCATGAAGCAAAGTTTTAATCGTTTTTGTTCTAACATGGTTCAGTATATAATAATAATGAGGACTTTGTATAACGCCTAATCTTTAGAAACTCTAAGCACTTTACAAAATTAGACAACACCTATAAGATATAAAACATATAATGATATGATTACAAAAACAAACACCATGAAATTAGAAAACATTAAAAAACATTCTGAGAATATTTAAGGTAGGAAACATTATTAGGTCTTTAAGTTTGTTCTTGCAGTCGAAATAAGTGAGTTTTGAGAGCCCTCTTGAATGTGATCACTGTGTCTTTGTGTCTAAGTTCAGTGGGCAATTAATTCCACGTTGCTGGGCCCTGGTATGCAAAAGAACGCTGTCCATATGACTTTGTTTTCATAGTGGGAGTAATGACTATATGATTGTCAGAAGAGGAGCGTAAGTATCTTGCTTGTGTTTACACATGGGTGAGGTCGGATATGTATGTTGGACTAGAGTCCAACAGTAAAACGTAGCACAGAGAACAAATTTTGTGTTTGATTCTGGATCGAATGAATAGCCAGTATAGGGTACAGAGCAGCAGGGAAGTGTGCTCTGATCATGGTACTTTAAGTATGATCCAAGCAGCTATGTTTTGAACTTTTTGAAATTTCTGGAGCAGATATTGAGATGAACCAGACAGAATTGAGTTACAATAATCCAGTCTTGAAAGTACTAATGAACACGCAAGTGTTTTAGTGGCATCAACTGAAAGATATTTGCGAATTGAGCTGATGCGTCTCAGCTCAAGATATGCAGCCTTGCATATGTTCATGACATGTTGGTGCAGTGTGAGAGTACTATCCAGGGTAACACCTAGGTTTCGTACTGATTGTGTGGATTGTGTTGCTGATATTTAGTATTTGAGGTAAAGGATGTGAATGAGAAAGTCTTTGTGTTGTGATCAGAATGGCCTCAGTTTTATCATCATTCATCTGCAGCTTGTTTCATGTCATCAATGATTTCACATCAGAAATGCACCTCTCTACACCTTGGATGGTAGCTTCAACTTCAGTTGGGTGGCTAGATTTATATATTTGGGTGTCATCAGCATACAATTGGTAATGCATTGATCAAATTTTCAGTCATTCTTGTTATAACATTCATCAGATTTTCATTTATTCTTGGTATAACATTCATCAAATTTTCATTCATTCTTGATGTAAAATTCATCACATTTTCATTAATTCTGGCTATAACATTCATTTTCAGTTATTCTTACAATAACATGGTTCAGTACATAATGCATTTAAAAAAAATTCAATCATTCTTTCTGTTACATGGTTCAGTACATAATGCATCAAGATAATTTGTAATCATCTTTGCTATAGCATTGATCAAATTTTCAATCATTCTTGCTGTAACATGGTTCAGTACATAATGCATCAAGATAATTTGTAATCATCTTTGCTATAGCATTGATCAAATTTTCAATCATTCTTGCTGTAACATGGTTCAGTACATAATGCATCAAGATAATTTGTAATCATCTTTGCTATAGCATTGATCAAATTTTCAATAATTCTTGCTGTAACATGGTTCAGTACATAATGCATCAAGATAATTTGTAATCATCTTTGCTATAGCATTGATCAAATTTTCAATCATTCTTTCTGTTACATGGTTCAGTACATAATGCATCAAGATAATTTGTAATCATCTTTGCTATAGCATTGATCAAATTTTCAATCATTCTTGCTGTAACATGGTTCAGAACATAATGCATTCATCAAATTGTCAATCGTTCTTGCTGTAACATGGTTCAGTACATAATGCATTCGTCAAATTGTCAATTGTTCTTGCTACAGCATGGTTCAGTACATAACACATTGAGCAAAGTTTTAATCATTCTTGCTGTAACATGGTTCAGTATATGAAATTATCAATTGTTCTTGCTGTAACAAGGTTCAGTATATGAAACTGTCAATTGTTCTTGCTGTAACACAGTTCAGTAGATGAAATTGTCAATTGTTCTTGCTGTAACATGGTTCAGTAGATGAAATTGTCAATTGTTCTTGCTATAACATGGTTCAGTATATGAAACTGTCAATTGTTCTTGCTGTAACATGGTTCAGTATATGAATTTGTCAATTGTTCTTGCTGTAACATGGTTCAGTAGATGAAATTGTCAATTGTTCTTGCTGTAACATGGTTCAGTATATGAAATTGTCAATTGTTCTTGCTGTAACATGGTTCAGTATATGAAATTGTCAATGTTCTTGCTGTAACATGGTTCAGTAGATGAAATTGTCAATTGTTCTTGCTGTAACATGGTTCATTATATGAAACTGTCAATTGTTCTTGCTGTAACATGGTTCATTATATGAAACTGTCAATTGTTCTTGCTGTAACATGGTTCAGTATATGAAATTGTCAGTCATTCTTGCTGTAACATGGTTCAGTACATGAAATTCTCAGTTGTTCTTGCTGTAACATGGTTCATTATATGAAACTGTCAATTGTTTTTGCTGTAACATGGTTCAGTATACGAAATTGTCAATTGTTCTTGCTGTAACTTGGTAGGTACATAAAAGACTTGGCAGTTATGGACCCCAACTAATGCATTAAAACTGGGTTTTCCAGCGGTCTTGTAGGGCCATTTCATTTCGTGAGCTCTAATTATGCCGTATAATAAGGACTTCTCTACCTGCTTTCTCTGATTTCAGGCCTCACTGACTCAGGACAGAGTATCTTTAGTCCGGGCTGCTTATGCTGAGAATATAGCACAGCTTGCTGAGACGGCTTTAAGGTGAACCAAATTGTTTTTCTCTCCAAATATTTTATACAGTGATCAGCTGTTTAAAGACAAATAAGTTTTTTTTACAAATGTTTTAGCATCAGAATTTCTTTCAATGTAGAAGATGAAAAAGTATGGTGTGAACTTCATTTTTAAACTGTTATGATGTCATTATTAGTATTTTATAATTGTTAGCCACACAACAATACATACCAAATTGTATGAGGAGAGATGTATTACATGCATTGTAAGAAAATATAGGAGACATGAGTATATGCATTCATTCTATCTCTGACTTTCTGTCAAACAAGCCATTATTCATTATTACCAATATTCTACAATATCAAAGTCATAATGAAAATAACATCAATAATTAATTAAAATATTTGGTTCTCTCTGTGTGGACTATTCATATACTTTAATCTGAATGTACAAGACAATGATTCCCAAATTAGTGCTAGGCTGATTCCAGCATTGGTTTATTCTGAGCTGATCCCAGCTCGAGTAGAATTGGTGCCAGGTTGATTCCAGCTTAGGTAAAATCTGTGCTAGGCTGCTCCCAGCACTTGTATATATTCTGGGTTGATTTAAGCTTATCCCATTATAATAGTGTATTCTGGTGGGCTGCTCCCATCTTAAAGCAAATCTATGCTAGGTTGATCCCAGCATTATGGTATACTCTGGGCTGATCCCATCTCAAGTATAATTGGTGCTAGGCTGATCCCAGCATTAAAGTCTATTCTGGGCTAATCCCAGCTTCTGCAGACTGTGCTAGGCTGATCCCAGCATGCAAGTGTATTCTGGGCTGATCCCATTTTAACTGAATCTGTGCTAGGCTGATCCCTGAATAAAAATGTAATCGGGGTTGATCCCAGATTAGTGGAATTGAGCTAGGCTGATCCCAGCATGAAGAAAGTATTCTTATTTTTTCCTATTTAAACTGTAAAGGAAAAGTATTAAATGGGCATGACCTTTACATTATTACTAAAGCATAAGAGTGGGGAGAAAATGCCAAATTGAATTTATTAAAATATATCAAATGAGAGCCCCCAAGAGGATGCCACTTTGAATGTGACACTCCATTTGGAAGGAATGGTATCTAAAACACATGACACCATCTTTTTATTTTACAATTGGAGCTTTATGTGACATTAGTAACATTTTTATGCAAAATTTTCTTGCTCTACTTATTCACATCAGGTAATTTTCAGTATATTTATCTTTCTTGTTTTTGAGCCAGTTGTAGAGTAACAATTCATTTAATGTTCAGAGAGTACTAGAGATTTATCAATTGTAGAGTAATAATTAATTTTACATTTATTGAGTTCTAGAGATGACTAAGTCAATAAGTAATAATTCATTTTACATTTATGGAGTACCAGAGATGGCTTGTTCTTAGAGTAATAATTAATTTTACTTTTATAGAGTACTTTATTCACATTAGGTAATTTTCAGTATGTTTTTCTTTTCTGTTTCTGAGCCAGTTGTGGAGTAATACATCATTTAACATTTAGAGAGTGCTGGAGGTTACTCAATTGTCGAATAATAATTAATTTTACATTTACAGAGTACCAGAAATGACTCAGTTGTAGAGTAATAATTCATTTTACATTTATAGAGTACTGGGGATGACACAGTTGTTGAGTAATAATTAATTTTACATTTCTGGAGTACCAGAGATGACTCATAGTAATAATTCATTTTACATATATAGAGTACCAGAAATGACTCAGTTGTAGAGTAATAATTCATTTTACATGTATAGAGTACCAGAGATGACTCATAGTAATAATTCATTTTACATTTACAGACTACTAGAGATGACTCACTTGTTGAGTAATAATTAATTTTACATTTCTGGAGTACCAGAGATGACTCATAGAAATAATTCATTTTACATTTATAGAGTACTAGAGATGACTCAGCTTCATGACCTGTCTGGTGAGAGTGAAGAAGGGGAGGCAACTGATATGGTAGAGTTGGAACATCTGTGTCTTAACTACATCGTACTTTTACAATCAAGATAAAACTGTCAGTATTGTTTTTCTTTGAGTGAAAAAAACCCCTAAAATAGGTATTAAAAGATAAAATATAGAATTTGAATAATTTGTTAAGCTAGGCTGCAATAGTGAAGTTCAGTCATATAAAGAAATCATGAGTTGATTGTTGTCTTTCATTTCAGTGACCCAGATTATTCTTATGTATATTAAAAGTAAATGTTTTGATTCAATTATTTCTTTTTGTTCCATTTTTGTATTTTGTAGTCAAGCTATGATACAGAACTTCAGTCTCTTCAAGAAATCATCCAACAGAAGGTTGTTGGGCTTCTAAGTGATCCAGACAATGCAGTCAAGCAGACGCTTATGACCAATGGCATAACAAGACTTTGTGTGTTCTTTGGAAGACAAAAAGGTATGTTGATAATGCATATTCATTTATAGCTATGCTTTTGTGATAAGTACTTTATTAGAATCATCTTTCTTCCAGAGTCATTACAAAAGATCTCAAAATTGTGCTTTACTACTCATAGTTTGATCACTGTGTTTTTTATCAGTCAGTGTAAAATTTAGTGTACTTCAACCATGAAAATATGGCTGTATCTTGCCATATCAAACAAAGGGGAGGCAGTCTTCTTTCCATCTTGGCTTGACCATTTAAATAATTGGGTTCCATTGGTCAGGGATTACAATATGCAAATGAATTGCATTGCAGTAACTTAATTCAAACAACATTGGTTCCCATAAACATGTGGTCACTATTGCTGTTTGTTAAGTCTGACTTTCTCAAAACCTTTTGAGCATCATGGTCAGTCTTAGTGCACTTAGCTAAATTACAGATAGCCTAACTTGAATTGAAGTTACAATCATAAAACCCGAGGATTTACATCGATTTTACTTATATGTAAATTTATGGTCATTTTAGAATGCATTTTCTGTGATCATTTGTGTCCAGTATCAGGCATTTAGGGTGCCTATCTGTATGATTTCTTTTCCATTGTGCCCCGTATTGGGCATTGGGGTGCCTATATGTAGTATGATTTTGTTTCCATTTCAGCAAATGATGTCCTGCTTTCACATATGATCACCTTCTTGAATGACAAGGTACAGTTTCATTCTCTCATTGCTTTCATTTATTCTATAATTTTGTATTTGATTATAGGCCGTTCGGTGGCCTAGTGGTTAGAGTGTCTGCCTTGGATGTGGGAGGTTGTGGGTTCAATCCCCGGCTGAGTCATACCAAAGACTTACAAAAATGGTACTAACAGCTGCCTTGCTTGGCACTCATCATTAAGACATTTAGTGTTAGGACTGGTGGGCCTGGAGTCGGGATATTGTGACTGGGTGGGACATCATGCTACATGTCTGCAGCATGACGCCCCAATGCTAGACGTCACTATAAACTGCCATGCTGCAGACATTGTAGTGATATGACTAAAAAAGTGTTAAAGCTACGTTAAAAATCCAAGTCACAGACACACTTATTGCTTTCATTTATTCTTTAATTTTGTATTTGATTATAGCCCATAGCTTGACTTGATAAATTCTGTAATAGATACTTGCTTGCATGAAGTGAATAATGGATATATTTCATCAGGTCAGACACAAAACTGAGTATTTTCTTAAGTGATAAAGCCATTAATGAAAACAATAGTTTGTCAACCACCAGATGAAATATGTACAATATTCACTGGAAAGAAATAGATTTTTAAAATATATTTTATGCTCAACTGTTTTGATTACCTACAATGATTTAACACATTTAAGTATCCAATTTCTTGGGTAATATCAGCTCTTTAACATTGATAGTTTGCTGTGTTGTTTGTGTACATTCACACAGAAAATACGAGTAGTAAATTAATTTTTTGTCATTTTTCAATATAAGAAGGCTTATACTTAGAAATTAAAATTGAAGAAAAAACAACATAAAGTCATTACATTAGTGGAAGTTTCCAAAGATCTGGGTTGGTTTTGTTCTTGCATAGGGTAAGTATTGCTTTTTTGTGGTTTTGTGGAATTAAAAGCCATTTTTCAGCACATGCTAGGCTGTAAGTGGAGGCCAGCATATTTCTTGAAAGAAGAACCTGGAAAGGCCCTGGGAATAACACCAATCTATTGGAAGCTAATTGCTAGCTGTCTCACATACCCATATTAGCTGAGCAGAGACTCCCACCCATGGGGACGGAGGTTAGATGTGAGTGCTTTAGACTACTCAGCTACTTAGGGCCGAAAGAAAAGACGATGGTACAGTGCAGATGACAAAATTAAAGTTTTGAAACTGTCTTAGAAAATAAGACTATCTTGTTTGGTACTGCATTACAGACTGTGTTCAGTTTTCCTTTGCCTCTTAAATATGTGTTTGGAGGACACAGTCATAGATAGGGAATTAACTGATAGTATCTTTGAATTATGAGCCAGTTATGTTAAAAGCTTTTGACACTGATGCCAAGAATTTTTCAGGTAACTAAATCTACTTGCTGACTTGTAAGTCAGTATATATATATATATATATATATATATATATATATATATATATATATATATTGACTTTAATTCAGTGTATATATTGACTTATAAGTCAGTGTATATGTTGACTT
Organism: Sinohyriopsis cumingii; assembly: GCA_028554795.2. NCBI lineage: Eukaryota > Metazoa > Mollusca > Bivalvia > Unionida > Unionidae > Sinohyriopsis > Sinohyriopsis cumingii. The sequence continues at coordinate 5,055,561 of CM068838.1, read as the reverse complement.
GTAAGTCAATATATATATATATATATATATATATATATATATATATATATATATATTGACTTATAAGTCAGTGTATATGTTGACTTTAAGTCAGTATAAATGAATATTAATCAGTTGAAGGAGAATCCCATTACATAATACTAATAATGTCACCTGTTTTCATGGTTGAATTTTAAAAAAAAAATATATATATACAGTAATTAGATGCATTTTAGGTTTTTTCAAAAGAAGTATAGCAAATAAATTTCTTTTGAAGAATTTTCAATTCTTTTTTGTTATTCTTAAAACTGGAATATTCTTAAATTAATAATTAAAAATATGGAAATCAAATTTCAAGGTTGTTGTGGAAAATGGCACTACTTTGGTACTCCAGTTTGGTGATTGGAGAAAGAGCTGTTTCATACAAACATTGATATTTGTTCGGTCTGCAACAGCCACAAATCCATAAAATTTGTTACCCCATGCCAAAATTTTAATTCACAAATTTTATTAGTTTACAGGGTTCTCAGTAGATATGTACCATCTGGTTTTAGTTTAAATGTTACCCATTTCTAAAGCATGGAAATTCCAACCTGTGCATTTTTATGGAAGACATTGTTTATTGCTGATGGAGGATCAGTCTTAATTACCCCACACTAGTATATGCTGTGCATGACTAACTGACTGTATGCCAATGATATTTGCAAGACTACTGTTTACACCTTATCAGTCCCAATGCAGAACCAATATAATTTGGGCATAGCCAACATGTCACTAATCTCATGCTGAGGTGGGCATAGCTGAATCAGAGTTACATTGTTTTGAGAATATCTTTGACATTTGTGGTACAGGAAGATGAAATTAATTAGGACAAGACTGGATTAACTGTTAAATTAAATATCGGTGTGCCCATCAACATACATGTGATGCAATCTATGATTGGACATTATAATGCTGATAGAGGGAAAATATTCTCCTGAAAATAAAATTAACTGTGAGGAAATCTCAACCAGAGAACTATTGTGTTAAGTGCGAAACTTGATAATAAAATTATTTTCATCAGTGGTCACCATTAATGATCATATGAATGAAACCAAATGTGGATTTTATTTTTGAACTACAAGATATACACCTTTTCCTTCTTCACTGAATTGTCATACACTGGCTGAATGTAAGTAATCACAATGCCTCAAAAGGTATATTTTCTTATTTGTTATTGCCTCAGAAACAACCTGCCATCATGATTATTCTGACCCTCAGATACCAAAGAAAGAGACAGTAACAAATTTGAGTTGAGGTAGAATAAATCTCTTAATGTTGTAAGAAATCTTAAGTATCATTACAAAGTACAGTGCAAGTGTTTACGTTTATTTAACATGAGACAAGAAATCATAAGCATCGGTTTGCTCAGCAAATAAGAAATAATCCCAGATCATGACTCAGAAACAAATGATTCTTGAGATTTCAGTTTTGACTTGAGATTTTGGTGTCTCAGGTCAAATGACTTCATTTTGAAATCTATTGAAAATCCTGGTTTATCATGGTCCGCAATGTTGCAACATTTAAGCCATATATTGTAACTTATATCTTTTTCTAATTTGACAACATATTTAGTGTTCTTTCAGAAATTGCAGGCATTTTGAGTATACAGTCATTTCACTGAATTAATGTCCGCTATGGCCTAGGGTGGCCAAGGGGATAAAGCACTCATCTTAAGCCTACTGATCACTTCCATTTCACCCCTGTCCATGTGGTTTTGAGTCTTGGGCTTGGCCAATGTGTATATGTGAGAAACCTTGCCTGTAGCTTCCCATGGGTTTTTGAATCTTACTGGGTTTTCATTTGTTATATTTAGCACATTGACATTTCTTCCAATGTCCATACAGTGAGATAAGTAATCTGAATATTCTTACAGCTGTGTGTTCCATCAATGTTAGGTTTTGTCACTTTGTTAATTCCTGACTATAATTACTGACTATAATTACCACTGATAATTATCAAGGTGACAAAAGGTAACTGCTGAGAAGCACAATATTGTTCAGAATAAACCAGTGTGAAAGCAATTGCCATAAAGTAAAAATGATATGTTTAGCCACTGTGGCTTTTCTCTCAAAGATGATGAAATAAATGTACTTAAAAGAGCTAGATGAAAACCAGATTATGATGTGACAAGCTCACCTCCATTGTAAATACAGTATTTTGTGTACCAGTTGCAAATTACCATTTCGAGGAATAAGTTATTGCAAAAAGTGCACAGTGTCATCAGGCAAATTAAAATGAAATGTGAAAGCAATTCAGCTAAACAAAACCAAAAGGTAGAAATATGATGTCTGAATAATTTAAAGAAATATTGCTTGTTGTATTGTCTACAGAAGTGGTAAAATGGAATGGCTGGACAGTGATAGTTACAGCAAGATGATTGTATCCTGATCTCGTTGACATGGTGATATTTTACAATGATTGATGATTATTCTTAATCATTTTAACACGATATATGTTTCATTACATTGATTCCATAATATGACTTTAATACTTCATTTCTGAATATTACAACTGTGATCCCACTCAGGAAAGGTCACCATTCTAATAAGGCCACTGCTGCTGGCTTACAAGAGGGGGACCAAGTTATGCTGAATTTACTAGATTTACAAAAATCAAGAGATGCTAAAATATAAGAATTTACTTTTCATATCATGAAAGCTCTGTTCCATGTCTTTTCATATTTAAAGTTGATTTCCTTTAGGATGACTGGTATTTGAGAGGATCTTTCTTTGATAACATTGTGGGTGTGGCTGCATATATCGGTTGGCAGAGTTCTGCAATTTTAAAGCCTCTAATTGAACAGGTAAGCTGATAGTAACCCATTATCGCTAGACTGGCGGTAGTCTAGCAGGTAAACTGACATTAACCCAATATCGCTTGACTGGCAGTAATCTAGCAGGTAAACATTAACCCAATATCACTTGACTGGCGGTAGTCTAGCAGGTAAACTGACATTAACCCAATATCACTTGACTGGCGGTAGTCTAGCAGGTAAACTGACATTAACCCAATATCACTTGACTGGTGGTAGTCTAGCAGGTAAACTGACATTAACCCAATATTGCTTGACTGGCAGTAGTCTAGCAGGTAAACTGACATTAACCCAATATCACTTGACTGGTGGTAGTCTAGCAGGTAAACTGACATTAACCCAATATCACTTGACTGGTGGTAGTCTAGCAGGTAAACTGACATTAACCCAATATCGTTTGACTGGCAGTAATCTAGCAGGTAAACTGACATTAAGCCAATATTGCTTGACTGGTGGTAGTCTAGCAGGTAAACTGACATTAACCCAATATCGCTTGACCTGCGGTAGTCTAGCAGGTAAACTGACATTAACCCAATATCGTTTGACTGGCAGTAATCTAGCAGGTAAACTGACATTAACCCAATATTGCTTGACTGGCAGTAATCTAGCAGGTAAACTGACATTAACCCAATATCACTTGACTGGTGGTAGTCTAGCAGGTAAACTGACATTAACCCAATATCACTTGACTGGCGGTAGTCTAGCAGGTAAACTGACATTAACCCAATATCACTTGACTGGTGGTAGTCTAGCAGGTAAACTGACATTAACCTAATATTGCTTGACTGGTGGTAGTCTAGCAGGTAAACTGACATTAACCCAATATCACTTGACTGGCAGTAATCTAGCAGGTAAACTGACATTAACCCAATATCACTTGACTGGTGGTAGTCTAGCAGGTAAACTGACATTAACCCAATATCGCTTGACTGGTGGTAGTCTAGCAGGTAAACTGACATTAACCCAGTTAACCTATTGCTAGTCTGGCTGTAGCCTTGCAAGTAAATTGACATTAACTCAATTGACCTATTGCTAGACTGGCTGCAGTCCAGCAGATAAATTGACATTAACCCAGTTGACCTATCTCTAGACTGGCGGTAGCCTAGCAAGTAAATTGACATTAACCCAATTGACCTATTGTTAGACTGGCGGTAGCCTAGCAAGTAAATTGACATTAACTCAATTGACGTATTGTTAGACATGCTGTAGTCTAGCAGGCCAACTGACATTAACTCAGTTGATTGCTAGACCAGCATTAGTTCCATTGACTCACTGTTGCAGCATTTTGTAAAGAAATTAAGTGTTTATTTTGACAAAATGTTTTGAACTTTACCTTTGGTATTTAAAGTATTTCGTTATTATACTCGCATCTGGTTATTTATTGTGCTACATTAACTCACAGAATGAAAAGAAAAGAGACAATATTATATGTGTAAAAAGACCGTTGTGCAGAAATCAAATCAATTGTAAACCTTTTTCATACTTTTAACTTTTAAACAGCTATGTTATTTGAGTAATACATAGGTTGTGATATTACCTGCAATGCTATCAATTTATACATCTTATCTTTCTTATCTTTATATGGTTGTCCTCATTTTGCCCTAGCAGGTCACAAAAAATAAAGTTATAATATTCCTCTTTTTTTTGTAGAAAACTGACAATTTTATACAATGTTTTGTAATGTTTGTCATGTAAAGACCAAGTTATTTTTTTTTCTCAACATATTTACTGGTACGTCCACAGTATAAACAAATGCTTTTGTCTTGGTTAAGCAGATTGAGAGAGAGAGAGAGATGTCACTTTATTAGCAACAGTGTTTGCAGTAATTACAACAGTGTTTGCAGTAATGACGGCAGTGTTTGCAGTAATTGCAACATTGTAAGATTTTGTCCTTGTATAGAAAGTCTCATTACTTACATTACTGTAAAATGTATTTTCATGGCATAGTTTAGTGCTCTGTAGAAACATAATGTTGTTCTTTCTTGTTTTTCAGGGTTTGAGTGATTCAGAGGAATATGTAGTCCACAAAAGTGTATGTGCACTGAAGTCCCTGGCAGAACTCGGTCTGCTGCAGAAGAGCATGCTTCATGAATTTGTACAGATTGTAGTCCCCCTTCTGGCACATCCGGTCAGTAAAAATGTACTTTTTCTCTACCATATTTTGTGTAGAATGCACTCACACGATAGCAAACAGCATAGACCCAGAGCTATCATTGTATAGTGCCAATGCAGATATAGGTCAGTACTGTTCATTTGAAATTAATTGCAAAGCAGATAGTATAGACCCAAATGTGTCATCACATAGTGCTATGGCCTACTACCCAGTCCCAAATTGTAAAGACCCAAAGGTGTCATCACATAGTGCCATAGCCTGCTACCCAGTCCCAAACTGTAAAGACCCAACGGTGTCATCACATAGTGCCATGGCCTACTACCCAGTCCCAAATTGTAAAGACCCAAAGGTGTCATCACATAGTGCTATGGCCTACTACCCAGTCCCAAATTGTAAAGACCCAAAGGTGTCATCACATAGTGCCATGGCCTACTACCCAGTCCCAAATTGTAAAGACCCAACGGTGTCATCACATAGTGCCATGGCCTACTACCCAGTCCCAAATTGTAAAGACCCAAAGGTGTCATCACATAGTGCTATGGCCTACTACCCAGTCCCAAATTGTATAGACCCAATGGTGTCATCATGTAGTACCATGGCCTACTACCCAGTCCTAACTATGTCAGAGTATGTAGATTAATATATAAATTAAATGGTGTCCTTTATTTCAGGATTTGAATTAGCGCTAGGGGTCTAAAAAGGAAAGCTGGTGGGTATCATTCCTATTTTTATCTTGCCAAGTCGGATGATGTAGAGAAAATAGTCTCAGAATTAAAATGTATTTTTTTCCATGTGAAAATTTGACTACTCATCATCCCCAGATAACTCAATCAAATGTGCCCTGTATTGCTGGGTAAATAGTATGTTGTTTAAACAGGTAAATGCAGTTTTACTCATCAAATAATGTCCTCACTTTCAGGGTGTTTGGATTAGACAGGGCAGTGTGGGTTTCATCTCCAGTGTGGCAAAAACCCTGAATATAGCGGATATCCATTGTAACCTACTGCCAGCTCTACAGCCTCTCTTGAAACAGAAGATATTACAAATACAGAATGAGGTTAGAACTAGGTTTTGATAAATAAATGCACATCTTTAACCTGTCTTTTATAATACAGCCAATCTAGATTATATAAGATACCTAAGGTTCTTTCTGGATAGATTTTCTTTATAGAGTTACAATATGAAGGCTATGAAGTGATGGGTTCTTGAACGTTATAACTGTATGATGTATGTGTCCAGTATATAATGAGGTGACCACTAAAGCAGGTTGCTCTATATTCTTCTACTTTCTAACTGAGTCCTTAACATTAGCAGTAACATTTTCACATTGCTCCTTAATAGTTCTGATTTCATCTCATACAAGTGTATCTGGTTTGCTATCCAAGATTAGTGGTTTCATTCACGGTTTCAGGTTTTCTTTACCTGAGCGATTACATGCAACTGGAACATCATTCACCTGTCTCTGTCACGCTGAGAAATGACATCAGATGTTGTTATAGGAATGAAAATAAATGTGGGTTTTGTGAGTTGCCTCCAGTAAAGTGTATTACATATTTTGACAGAAAAGGCTGGCAATGTTCCAGTTTTGATTTTGTCTTCTTCCACCACTTCCTTGTTTACAAAGTAGTTCTGAATATAGTTCTCAGTTCTGGTACGTCACATCTTAGGTTTCTTTCTTGACTTGATGAAAAAGGCCATAAATGTTCCAACTGACATTAGATGATATCAACATCTTGAAAGTTGTTTATCACTTTTTATAATAATAATAATGAGGACTTTGTATAGCGCTTAATCTTTAGAAGCTCTAAGCGCTTTACAATATTAGACAACACCTATAAGATAAAAAACATTTAATGATATGATTAGAAAAACAAACACCATGAAATTAGAAAACATTAAAAAAAACATGCTGAGAATATTTAAGGTAGGAAACATTATTAGGTCTTTAAGTTTGTTCTTGCAGTTGAAATAAGTGAGTTTTGAGAGCCCTCTTGAATGTGATCACTGTGTCTTTGTGTCTAAGTTCAGTGGGCAATTCATTCCATGTTGCTGGGAATAATGAGTATACGATTGTCAGAAGAGGAGTGTAACTATCTTGCTGTTGTGTACACATGGGTGAGGTCGGATAGGTATGTTGGACTAGAGTCTGACAGTGAAACGTAGCACAGAGAACAAATTTTGTGTTTGATTCTGGATTGAATGGATAGCCAGTGTAGGGTACAGAGCGGAGAGGAGGTGTGCTCTGATCGTGGTACTCTAAGTATGATCCGAGCATCTGTGTTTTAAACTTTTTGAAATTTCTGGAACAGATATTAGATCAACCGGACAGAATTGAGTTACAATAGTCCAGTCTTGAAAGTACTAATGAACACACAAGTGTTTTTGTGGCATCAACTGAAAGATATTTGCCAATTGAGCTGATGCGTCTCAGCTCAAGATATGCAGCCTTGCATATGTTCATGACATATTGGTGCAATGTGAGAGTACTGTCCAGAGTAACACCTAGGTTTCGTACTGATTGTGTCAATTTAATGTTGGTGTTGATATTTATTGTTTGAGGTAAAGGATGTGAATGAGAAAGTCTTTGTGTTGTGATCAGAATGGCTTCAGTTTTATCATCATTCATCTGCAGCTTGTTACATGTCATCCATTTCACATCAGAAATGCACCTGTCTACGCCTTGGATGGTAGCATGAACTTCAGTTGGGTGGCTAGATTTGTATATTTGGGTGTCATCAGGGTACAATGGGTGAGACACTGGATGATGATCTATGACACATGAGAGTGACTGAGTGTACAGAATGAAGGGAACAGGTCTAAGAACAGACCCCTGTGGAACACCACAACATAGGTCAACTGGGCTGGAGTGTATTCCATTTGCAGATACAATTTGTGTTCTGTTGACCAAGTAGGACTTGAACCACAGTAAGGCTGTATCATAAATGCAAAATACATGCTGGAGACGGTGAAGTAATATATCATGGTCTATTGTGTCAAATGCTGCAGACAAATCAAGGAGGGTGAGGTATGTAATCTTTCCACTATCCAATGCAGAGAGAATGTCATTAACTACTTTTAGAAGAGTAGTTTCAGTACTGTGGCAAGGGCGATATGCAGATTGTACATTGCTAAAAAGACTGTTTGAATTTAGATGAGATACAAGCTGGGACAGAATAACCTTTTCTAAGATTTTTGATATGAATGGGAGATTAGAAACTGGGCGGTAGTTCTTTAAATCATTATGGTCTAGTGTTGGTTTCTTCAGCAGAGGCTTTACAATGGCAGTTTTGAAAAATTATGGGAAGTCCCTGGATGAGAGAGAGTTTTAATAACATCAGTTGGTGAAGGCAATACTGGATCTAAGCACTCAAGCAGCAGTGATTTTGGAATTGGATCAAGTTCACATGACTTTGGTGCACTCTTCATCAGGATTGTACATACAAAATCCATAGAGACAGGTTCAAATGCTGCTAATGGTTGCCACTCAAATTCTGTATCCCAACTGTATGGTGACGATGAGTCAGTTGAAGTTGTGGTGTCAAGCTTATACTTTGTCATGGAAGAAATTTGCAAACATGTCCGGTAGGTCGACTGGAGAGAAGGTAATTGGAAGTGGTGTAGATTTGTTCCTTGACAATAGCTTGTTAGTAATCTTGAAGAGCTCTTTACAGCTGGAACTTTCCATGATTTTAGTAGTGTAGTGGGCTGATTTCGCTGCATGGACTATATTTGTGACATTCTTCTTAGAGACTTCATAGATTTACTTATGAATAGTGAGTCTGGTGGAAAGCCAGAGCCTCTCAGCTTTACGGCGGTCTCTTTTAGCAGTGCAAAGCTGGTCCCTAACACTGCTATACCATGGAGAACACTTTTGAATTGATACTCTGCACTTGGTAGCTGGGGCATGTTTGTCAAGCAATGAACGCAGGCAGTTATCGAGTTGTTCTGCGGTAGGAGGTAAGCAAGTTGTTAGGTTAGCTTGGATGTCATGCATTAGTTTGGTTCTATTTAACTTACAGAGGTTGCTCTAGGTAGCAGATAAAGGTGGAGGTTAGGGACTGATACGTCAATATAATGCAGAGGTGATCTGATGCAAGGTCATGGGATACCAGGGAGGACCGTAGAATGTTATCAGGTCTATGAAGAATCCAGGCTAAAATGTGACCATGTTTATTTGTTGGTTTGTTAACTAACTGATTGTGGTTGAAAACATTAATGGAATCTCTGAGTTTTGATGTATTTGAGTTTCCGGGACAGTCGAAGTGAAAGTTGAAATCTCCAAGAATAATTAGGTTGCCACCTATCAAATTTTCATAGTCCAGGAGATTCGGAAACTGCTCCAAAAAGAGAGAGTCAGCCAGCTTGTTTTTTCTACAAGGAGGAGGGTGGTATAGGCAGAAAAAATGGACTGACCTTTGCTCCAGTGTGAGTGTTATTTGGCTAGTTCAAACGATGTGTGGTCGAAATTGAATGTTGTGGTGTTCTTGAGTTCTTTGTGATGACAGGAATTCCACCTCTGCGAGAATTACGAGGGAATTACTTGGTGGAGTAACCAGTGGGTGTTAGATCCACACATTTGGGCTCATCGCCTGATGTTTTTAGCCATCTTTTGGTCTGACAGGAAAAAGACATCAGTATTCTGGTCGTTGATAAAATTACCTATTTCTGTGTGCTTTTCTGGTGGCCCTACTGAATGGGCATCGAATAATGCAATACGCAGAGGTATCTCTTGGATAGTTGACACAAAGGTTGACGAATTAATAGGGATTTGAAATAGATTATCTAAATTAATGGTCAAATCTTTTTTAAATTGTTGAGCTGAAATAAGGGAGATAACTGGAATTCTTCTTCCTGTTCTACACTGGCCAGCTTTGAAAAACGTTTCTTTTTTCGCTTCTGTTTACATTTAGGTAGTGATGAATGTAGTCCCAGTTTGTTTAGTTTAGAGCACAATGTAGTGTTTAGAGCCAAGGAGTGATCATTTAAAGCAATTAATGATGGTCCATCGTAGCATAAATGGGTTGACTGGCTAGTATCATGTGATGGCAGCTTGTTCAAAAACAGTGGAGCAAGACAGCTGAGAAAAAGTCTAATTATTCTCGTTTCAAAACATGGAGATGAAGAAACACATGCAGATTTAACAGCTAATACATAATGAACACAATAACATAGATGAAAACAGGCAACAAGCACAAATGTCATGAAACGGGCACTAAAAAACAGAACAGCTGCTTCAAGCCAGTTAAGCGATAGTGGCCATCTTGTTATACACAGTCAGAAAATGGGATGTTAAATTAGTTGTCTGTTCTTCATTCCATCTGTCCATCCAAGCCTTTTAAGTTTCCAAATAGTATATTATTACATATTCATTATTGCATATCAGCTACATTTGTTAAGCAGCTTGATAGTGATCAGATTTTAGCTGACTTGGCATTTTATGTTGTAGTTTATCAAACCCCTGATTGTGAGACCCACGATCTTTTGATTATGCACACTAATCCCCCTTGATTATTAGTGCATATTAACAAAATATTTACAGAGATGTCGTTTTATTGTCAGACATGTCCACTTTTGTTTTTGCACAACAATATCCTTAATTGCTAATGCACTTGAGATCTGATATGTAGCTTGATTGAGTAGGCATTCTTTGCAATTGTTTTAGCAAAGTAATAATTGTGAGACTAATCCATTTTTGTTTCCACACAGTAAATGGGTGCTTACCAGTGACTATGTACTTTGAGAGAGTTTTGTATAGGTATTGGGCTACATGTATTTTACAACCAGAAAACCAGTCTATAGATGGGGAAGAAAAGATACAGTACTAAATATTTTGAGATGCACCCATTGGATAGTAAATGGATTTAATTTATTTCCACTAAATTCATTTCATAAACTTCAATATATGTTGAACATAATATATATTTTTATTTTGATATCATGTATTTAATCTCCTACTTGCAAAATAGTATATTAAATCTCAGTGTGAGTCTACATTATGAGGTGCAGACCAGAGCATCCTCTCAAAATGGACCCCAAATCACCCATTTTTCAAGGTTGTCAAATTTATATAACTCTAATGAATGGAACCATGTATGGTTTGCATGCCAATCTAATGCAATTTATTTTAATATTTTTTTTAATACATTAACATGGAGTTCAGTGGGAAATGAATTAATAGTTTAAAACCCTACGAGTGTAAGTTCAGATAGTGGACTCTAATGGGTAACTTTTATTCATTAGATGTTGCTGCTCAGCGCACTTGATGACCCTATTCCACGTTCAGTTTATGATTACATCTTGCGATCCCAGGTGATAGACAGAGTCTTCAGTATTCTGCAGGAGAGAAAGTACATGAGAGAGATAAAGAGGCAGGGTCACAAGCCAGTCTACTCAGAGCTGGATGACACCATGGCACAGGTTTAGCTCTTGCCCATGATAAAACACTGAAAGACAAATAATACTAATCTCAAAAGAAACACGTCACTTTTTAATATCATAATTCATACTTGGTACTTTAACATAAAAGTAATATAATAAGAAATTGAATGTCATTTGGAATTTGTTCTCAAAGAATGGGTGATTTTCACTTTGATGCGTAAGTGGGTCAAATCAAGTAGAAACTTTTAGCTTTTTGAAATTATTGTAGGGGGAGTACATTTTCAAAAATTATGAATTTTATTATTATGTTAGTGTTTATTTTACCATTGCTTCTTTCTGGAAAATATAACAAACAACAGAAAAATGTTGTAAGCATGATTTTTTTTATTCAATAAAATCTGTCATTTTAAATTTGTACAAAGTAGTACTATTGTAATTTACTTGATAAATGTGGACAAAGTAGTACTATTGTAATTTACTTGATAAATGTGGACAAAGTAGTAGTATTGTAGTTTACTTGATAAACGTGGACAAAGAAGTAGTATTGTAGTTTACTTGATAAATGTGGAGAGAGTAGTAGTATTGTAGTTTACTTGATAAATGTGTACAAAGTAGTAGTATTGTAATTTACTTGATAAATCTGTACAAAGTAGTAGTATTGTAGTTTACTTGATAAATGTGGACAAAGTAGTAGTATTGTAGTTTACTTGATAAATGTGGACAAAGTAGTAGTATTGTAGTTTACTTCATAAATGTGGACAAAGTAGTAGTATTGTAGTTTACTTGATAAATGTGGACAAAATAGTAGTATTTTAGTTTACTTGATAAATGTGGACCATATAGTAGTATTGTAGTTTACTTGATAAATGTGTACAAAGTAGTAGTATTGTAATTTACTTGATAAATGTGGACAAAGTAGTAGTATTGTAGTTTACTTGATAAATGTGGACAAAATAGTAGTATTTTAGTTTACTTGATAAATGTGGACAAAGTAGTAGTATTGTAGTTTACTTGATAAATGTGTACAAAGTAGTAGTATTGTAGTTTACTTGATAAATGTGGACAAAGTAGTAGTATTGTAGTTTACTTCATAAATGTGTACAAAGTAGTAGTATTGTAGTTTACTTGATAAATGTGGACAAAATAGTAGTATTTTAGTTTACTTGATAAATGTGGACCATATAGTAGTATTGTAGTTTACTTGATAAATGTGTACAAAGTAGTAGTATTGTAGTTTACTTCATAAATGTGGACAAAGTAGTAGTATTGTAGTTTACTTGATAAATGTGGACAAAGTAGTAGTATTGTAGTTTACTTGATAAATGTGTACAAAGTAGTAGTATTGTAGTTTACTTGATAAATGTGGACAAAATAGTAGTATTGTAATTTACTTGATAAATGTGGACCATATAGTAGTATTGTAGTTTACTTGATAAATATGGACAAAGTAGTAGTATTGTAATTTACTTGATAAATGTGGACAAAGTAGTAGAATTGTAGTTTACTTGATAAATGTGTACAAAGTAGTAGTATTGTAATTTATGTGATAAATGTGGACAAAGTAGTAGAATTGTAATTTACTTGATAAATGTGTACAAAGTAGTAGTATTGTAATTTACTTGATAAATGTGGACAAAGTAGTAGTATTGTAATTTACTTGATAAATGTGGACAAAGTAGTAGTATTGTAGTTTACTTGATAAATGTGGACAAAGTAGTAGAATTGTAGTTTACTTGATAAATGTGTACAAAGTAGTAGTATTGTAATTTATGTGATAAATGTGGACAAAGTAGTAGAATTGTAGTTTACTTGATAAATGTGTACAAAGTAGTAGTATTGTATTTTACTTGATAAATGTGGACAAAGTAGTAGTATTGTAATTTACTTGATAAATGTGGACCATATAGTAGTATTGTAGTTTACTTGATAAATGTGGACAAAGTAGTAGTATTGTAGTTTACTTGATAAATGTGGACAAAGTAGTAGAATTGTAGTTTACTTGATAAATGTGTACAAAGTAGTAGTATTGTAATTTACTTGATAAATGTGGACGAAGTAGTAGTATTGTAGTTTACTTGATAAATGTGTACAAAGTAGTAGTATTGTAATTTACTTGATAAATGTGGACAAAGTAGTAGTATTGTAATTTACTTGATAAATGTGGACAAAGTAGTAGTATTGTAGTTTACTTGATAAATATGGACAAAGTAGTAGTATTGTAATTTACTTGATAAATGTGGACAAAGTAGTAGTATTGTAGTTTACTTGATAAATGTGTACAAAGTAGTAGTATTGTAATTTACTTGATAAATGTGGACAAAGTAGTAGAATTGTAATTTACTTGATAAATGTGGACAAAGTAGTAGTATTGTAATTTACTTGATAAATGTGGAGAAAGTAGTAGTATTGTAATTTACTTGATAAATGTGGACAAAGTAGTAGTATTGTAATTTACTTGATAAATGTGGACAAAGTAGTAGTATTGTAATTTACTTGATAAATGTGGACAAAGTAGTAGTATTGTAATTTACTTGATAAATGTGGACAAAGTAGTAGTATTGTAATTTACTTGATAAATGTGGACAAAGTAGTAGAATTGTAATTTACTTGATAAATGTGGAGAAAGTAGTAGTATTGTAATTTACTTGATAAATGTGGAGAAAGTAGTAGTATTGTAATTTACTTGATAAATGTGGACAAAGTAGTAGTATTGTAATTTACTTGATAAATGTGGACAAAGTAGTAGTATTGTAATTTACTTGATAAATGTGGACAAAGTAGTAGTATTGTAATTTACTTGATAAATGTGGACAAAGTAGTAGTATTGTAGTTTACTTGATAAATGTGGACAAAGTAGTAGCATTATAATTTACTTGATAAATGTGTACAAAATAGTAGTATTTTACATTACTTGATAAATGTGGACAAAGTAGTACTATTGTAGTTTACTTGATAAATGTGGACATAGTAGTACTATTGTAATTTACTTGATAAATGTGTACAAAGTAGTAGTATTGTAATTTACTTGATAAATGTGCACAAAGTAGTAGTATTGTAATTTACTTGATAAATGTGGACAAAGTAGTAGTATTGTAGTTTACTTGATAAATGTGGACAAAGTAGTAGTATTATAATTTACTTGATAAATGTGTACAAAATAGTAGTATTTTACATTACTTGATAAATGTGGACAAAGTAGTACTATTGTAGTTTACTTGATAAATGTGGACATAGTAGTACTATTGTAATTTACTTGATAAATGTGTACAAAGTAGTAGTATTGTAATTTACTTGATAAATGTGTACAAAGTAGTAGTATTGTAATTTACTTGATAAATGTGGACAAAATAGTAGTATTTTACATTACTTGATAAATGTGGACAAAGTAGTACTATTGTAGTTTACTTGATAAATGTGGACATAGTAGTACTATTGTAATTTACTTGATAAATGTGGACAAAGTAGTAGTATTGTAATTTACTTGATAAATGTGGACAAAGTAGTAGTATTGTAGTTTACTTGATAAATGTGGACAAAGTAGTAGTATTGTAATTTACTTGATAAATGTGGACAAAGTAGTAGAATTGTAGTTTACTTGATAAATGTGTACAAAGTAGTAGTATTGTAATTTACTTGATAAATGTGGACAAAGTAGTAGTATTGTAATTTACTTGATAAATGTGGACCATATAGTAGTATTGTAGATTACTTGATAAATGTGGACAAAGTAGTAGTATTGTAGTTTACTTGATAAATGTGTACAAAGTAGTAGTATTGTAATTTACTTGATAAATGTGGACAAAATAGTAGTATTTTACATTACTTGATAAATGTGGACAAAGTAGTACTATTGTAGTTTACTTGATAAATGTGGAAATAGTAGTACTATTGTAATTTACTTGATAAATGTGGACAAAGTAGTAGTATTGTAATTTACTTGATAAATGTGGACAAAGTAGTAGTATTGTAATTTGCTTGATAAATGTGGACAAAGTAGTAGTATTGTAATTTACTTGATAAATGTGGACAAAGTAGTAGTATTGTAATTTGCTTGATAAATGTGGACAAAGTAGTAGTATTGTAATTTACTTGATAAATGTGGACAAAGTAGTAGTATTGTAATTAACTTGATAAATGTGGACAAAGTAGTAGTATTGTAATTTACTTGATAAATGTGGACAAAGTAGTAGTATTGTAATTTACTTGATAAATGTGGACAAAGTAGTAGTATTGTAGTTTACTTGATAAATGTGGACAAAGTAGTAGTATTGTAATTTACTTGATAAATGTGGACAAAGTAGTAGAATTGTAGTTTACTTGATAAATGTGTACAAAGTAGTAGTATTGTAATTTACTTGATAAATGTGGACAAAGTAGTAGTATTGTAATTTACTTGATAAATGTGGACAAAGTAGTAGTATTGTAATTTACTTGATAAATGTGGACAAAGTAGTAGAATTGTAGTTTACTTGATAAATGTGTACAAAGTAGTAGTATTGTAATTTACTTGATAAATGTGGACAAAGTAGTAGAATTGTAGTTTACTTGATAAATGTGTACAAAGTAGTAGTATTGTAATTTACTTGATAAATGTGGACAAAGTAGTAGAATTGTAATTTACTTGATAAATGTGGACCATATAGTAGTATTGTAGTTTACTTGATAAATGTGGACAAAGTAGTAGTATTGTAGTTTACTTGATAAATGTGTACAAAGTAGTAGTATTGTAATTTACTTGATAAATGTGTACAAAGTAGTAGTATTGTAATTTACTTGATAAATGTGGACCATATAGTAGTATTGTAGTTTACTTGATAAATGTGGACAAAGTAGTAGTATTGTAGTTTACTTTATAAATGTGGACAAAGTAGTAGTATTGTAATTTACTTGATAAATGTGGACAAAATAGTAGTATTTTACATTACTTGATAAATGTGGACAAAGTAGTACTATTGTAGTTTACTTGATAAATGTGGACATAGTAGTACTATTGTAATTTACTTGATAAATGTGGACAAAGTAGTAGTATTGTAATTTACTTGATAAATGTGGAGGAAATAGTAGTATTGTAGTTTACTTGATAAATGTGGACAAAGTAGTAGTATTGTAATTTACTTGATAAATGTGGACAAAATAGTAGTATTTTACATTACTTGATAAATGTGGACAAAGTAGTAGTATTGTAATTTACTTGATAAATGTGGACCATATAGTACTATTGTAGTTTACTTGATAAATGTGGACCATATAGTAGTATTGTAGTTTACTTGATAAATGTGGACAAAGTAGTACTATTGTAGTTTACTTGATAAATGTGGACAAAGTAGTACTATTGTAGTTTACTTGATAAATGTGGACATAGTAGTACTATTGTAATTTACTTGATAAATGTGGACAAAGTAGTACTATTGTAGTTTACTTGATAAATGTGGACATAGTAGTACTATTGTAATTTACTTGATAAATGTGGACAAAGTAGTAGTATTGTAATTTACTTGATAAATGTGGACAAAGTAGTAGTATTGTAGTTTACTTGATAAATGTGGACAAAGTAGTAGTATTGTAATTTACTTGATAAATGTGGACAAAGTAGTAGAATTGTAGTTTACTTGATAAATGTGTACAAAGTAGTAGTATTGTAATTTACTTGATAAATGTGGACAAAGTAGTAGTATTGTAATTTACTTGATAAATGTGGACCATATAGTAGTATTGTAGTTTACTTGATAAATGTGGACAAAGTAGTAGTATTGTAGTTTACTTGATAAATGTGGACAAAGTAGTAGTATTGTAATTTACTTGATAAATGTGGACAAAATAGTAGTATTTTACATTACTTGATAAATGTGGACAAAGTAGTACTATTGTAGTTTACTTGATAAATGTGGACATAGTAGTACTATTGTAATTTACTTGATAAATGTGGACAAAGTAGTAGTATTGTAATTTACTTGATAAATGTGGACAAAGTAGTAGTATTGTAATTTACTTGATAAATGTGGACAAAGTAGTAGTATTGTAATTTACTTGATAAATGTGGACAAAGTAGTAGAATTGTAATTTGCTTGATAAATGTGGACAAAGTAGTAGTATTGTAATTTACTTGATAAATGTGGACAAAGTAGTAGTATTGTAATTTACTTGATAAATGTGGACAAAGTAGTAGTATTGTAATTTACTTGATAAATGTGGACCATATAGTAGTATTGTAGTTTACTTGATAAATGTGGACAAAGTAGTAGTATTGTAGTTTACTTGATAAATGTGTACAAAGTAGTAGTATTGTAATTTACTTGATAAATGTGGACAAAGTAGTAGTATTGTAATTTACTTGATAAATGTGGACCATATAGTAGTATTGTAGTTTACTTGATAAATGTGGACAAAGTAGTAGTATTGTAGTTTACTTGATAAATGTGGACAAAGTAGTAGTATTGTAATTTACTTGATAAATGTGGACAAAATAGTAGTATTTTACATTACTTGATAAATGTGGACAAAGTAGTACTATTGTAGTTTACTTGATAAATGTGGACATAGTAGTACTATTGTAATTTACTTGATAAATGTGGACAAAGTAGTAGTATTGTAATTTACTTGATAAATGTGGACCATATAGTAGTATTGTAGTTTACTTGATAAATGTGGACATAGTAGTACTATTGTAATTTACTTGATAAATGTGGACAAAGTAGTAGTATTGTAATTTACTTGATAAATGTGGACAAAATAGTAGTATTTTACATTACTTGATAAATGTGGACAAAGTAGTAGTATTGTAATTTACTTGATAAATGTGGACCATATAGTAGTATTGTAGTTTACTTGATAAATGTGGACCATATAGTAGTATTGTAGTTTACTTGATAAATGTGGACAAAGTAGTAGTATTGTAGTTTACTTGATAAATGTGGAGAAAGTAGTAGTATTGTAATTTACTTGATAAATGTGGACAAAATAATAGTATTTTACATTACTTGATAAATGTGGACAAAGTAGTACTATTGTAGTTTACTTGATAAATGTGGACATAGTAGTACTATTGTAATTTACTTGATAAATGTGGACAAAGTAGTAGTATTGTAATTTACTTGATAAATGTGGAGAAAGTAGTAGTATTGTAATTTACTTGATAAATGTGGACAAAATAGTAGTATTTTACATTACTTGATAAATGTGGACAAAGTAGTAGTATTGTAGTTTACTTGATAAATGTGGACAAAGTAGTAGTATTGTAATTTACTTGATAAATGTGGACAAAATAGTAGTATTTTACATTACTTGATAAATGTGGACAAAGTAGTACTATTGTAGTTTACTTGATAAATGTGGACATAGTAGTACTATTGTAATTTACTTGATAAATGTGGACAAAGTAGTAGTATTGTAATTTACTTGATAAATGTGGACAAAATAGTAGTATTTTACATTACTTGATAAATGTGGACAAAGTAGTAGTATTGTAGTTTACTTGATAAATGTGGACATAGTAGTACTATTGTAATTTACTTGATAAATGTGGACAAAGTAGTAGTATTGTAATTTACTTGATAAATGTGGACAAAGTAGTAGAATTGTAGTTTACTTGATAAATGTGTACAAAGTAGTAGTATTGTAATTTACTTGATAAATGTGGACAAAGTAGTAGTATTGTAATTTACTTGATAAATGTGGACAAAGTAGTAGTATTGTAATTTACTTGATAAATGTGGACAAAGTAGTAGTATTGTAGTTTACTTGATAAATGTGGACAAAGTAGTAGTATTGTAGTTTACTTGATAAATGTGGACAAAATAGTAGTATTTTACATTACTTGATAAATGTGGACAAAGTAGTAGTATTGTAGTTTACTTGATAAATGTGGACATAGTAGTACTATTGTAATTTACTTGATAAATGTGGACAAAGTAGTAGTATTGTAATTTACTTGATAAATGTGGACAAAGTAGTAGAATTGTAGTTTACTTGATAAATGTGTACAAAGTAGTAGTATTGTAATTTACTTGATAAATGTGGACAAAGTAGTAGTATTGTAATTTACTTGATAAATGTGGACAAAGTAGTAGTATTGTAATTTACTTGATAAATGTGGACAAAGTAGTAGTATTGTAATTTACTTGATAAATGTGGACAAAGTAGTAGTATTGTAGTTTACTTGATAAATGTGGACAAAGTAGTAGTATTGTAGTTTACTTGATAAATGTGGACAAAGTAGTAGTATTGTAGTTTACTTGATAAATGTGGACAAAGTAGTAGTATTGTAGTTTACTTGATAAATGTGGACAAAGTAGGAGTATTGTAATTTGCTTGATAAATGTGGACAAAATAGTAGTATTTTACATTACTTGATAAATGTG
The DNA here is from genome assembly GCA_028554795.2 of Sinohyriopsis cumingii. Taxonomy (NCBI): domain Eukaryota; kingdom Metazoa; phylum Mollusca; class Bivalvia; order Unionida; family Unionidae; genus Sinohyriopsis; species Sinohyriopsis cumingii. Next base: position 5,035,880 of record CM068838.1, on the reverse strand, counting down.
GACAAAGTAGTACTATTGTAGTTGACTTGATAAATGTGGACATAGTAGTACTATTGTAATTTACTTGATAAATGTGGACAAAGTAGTAGTATTGTAATTTACTTGATAAATGTGGACCAAATAGTAGTATTGTAGTTTACTTGATAAATGTGGACAAATTAGTAGTATTGTAATTTACTTGATAAATGTGGACATAGTAGTACTATTGTAATTTACTTGATAAATGTGGACAAAATAGTAGTTTTGTAGTTTACTTGATAAATGTGGACAAAATAGTAGTATTGTAGTTTACTTGATAAATGTGGACAAAGTAGTAGTATTGTAATTTACTTGATAAATGTGGACAAAATAGTAGTTTTGTAATTTACTTGATAAATGTGGACCAAATAGTAGTATTGTAGTTTGCTTGATAAATGTGGACAAAGTAGTAGTATTGTAATTTACTTGATAAATGTGGACAAAGTAGTAGTATTGTAATTTACTTGATAAATGTGGACCAAATAGTAGTTTTGTAGTTTACTTGATAAATGTGGACCAAATAGTAGTATTGTAATTTATTTGATAAATCTGTACATAGTAGTAGTATTGTAATTTACTTGATAAATGTGAACAAAGTAGGAGTATTGTAATTTACTTGATAAATGTGGACAAAATAGTAGTATTTTAATTTACTTGATAAATGTGGTCAAAGTAGTACTATTGTAGTTTACTTGATAAATGTGGACAAAATAGTAGTATTGTAATTTACTTGATAAATGTGGACAAAGTAGTAGTATTGTAATTTACTTCATAAATGTGGACAAAATAGTAGTATTTTACATTACTTGATAAATGTGGACAAAGTAGTAGTATTGTAGTTTACTTGATAAATGTGGACATAGTAGTACTATTGTAATTTACTTGATAAATGTGGACAAAATAGTAGTATTGTAATTTACTTGATAAATGTGGACAAAGTAGTAGTATTGTAATTTACTTGATAAATGTGGACAAAATAGTAGTATTTTAATTTACCTGATAAATGTGGACATAGTAGTACTATTGTAATTTACTTGATAAATGTGGACAAAATAGTAGTATTGTAATTTACTTGATAAATGTGGACAAAGTAGTAGTATTGTAATTTACTTGATAAATGTGGACAAAGTAGTAGTATTGTAATTTACTTGATAAATGTGGACCATATAGTAGTATTGTAGTTTACTTGGTAAATTTGGACAAAGTAGTAGTATTGTAGTTTACTTGATAAATGTGTACAAAGTAGTAGTATTGTAATTTACTTGATAAATGTGGACAAAGTAGTAGTATTGTAATTTACTTGATAAATGTGGACCATATAGTAGTATTGTAGTTTACTTGATAAATGTGGACAAAGTAGTAGTATTGTAGTTTACTTGATAAATGTGGACAAAGTAGTAGTATTGTAATTTACTTGATAAATGTGGACAAAATAGTAGTATTTTACATTACTTGATAAATGTGGACAAAGTAGTGGTATTGTAGTTTACTTGATAAATGTGGACCAAGTAGTAGTATTGTAATTTACTTGATAAATGTGGACAAAGTAGCAGTATTGTAATTTACTTGATAAATGTGGACCAAGTTGTAGTATTGTAGTTTACTTGATAAATGTGGACAAATTAGTAGTATTGTAATTTACTTGATAAATGTGGACCAAATAGTAGTATTGTAATTTACTTGATAAATCTGTATATAGTAGTAGTATTTTAATTTACTTGATAAATGTGGACCAAATAGTAGTATTGTAGTTTACTTGATAAATCTGTACATAGTAGTAGTATTTTAATTTACTTGATAAATGTGGACCAAATAGTAGTATTGTAGTTTACTTGATAAATGTGGACAAAGTAGTAGTATTGTAGTTTACTTGATAAATGTGGACAAAGTAGTAGTATTGTAATTTACTTGATAAATGTGGACAAAATAGTAGTATTTTAATTTACTTGATAAATGTGGACAAAGTAGTAGTATTGTAGTTTACTTGATAAATGTGGACAAAATAGTAGTATTGTAATTTACTTGATAAATCTGTACATAGTAGTAGTATTTTAATTTACTTGATAAATGTGGACATAGTAGTACTATTGTAATTTACTTGATTAATGTGGACAAAGTAGTAGTATTGTAATTTACTTGATAAATGTGGACAAAGTAGTAGTATTTTAATTTACTTGATAAATGTGGACAAAGTAGTACTATTGTAGTTTACTTGATAAATGTGGACAAAATAGTAGTATTGTAATTTCCTTGATAAATGTGGACAAAGTATTAGTATTGTAGTTTACTTGATAAATGTGGACAAAATAGTAGTATTGTAGTTTACTTGATAAATGTGTACAAAATAGTAGTATTGTAATTTACTTGATAAATGTGGACAAAGTAGTAGTATTGTAGTTTACTTGATAAATGTGTACAAAATAGTAGTATTGTAATTTACTTGATGAATGTGTACAAAATAGTAGTATTGTAATTTACTTGATAAATGTGGACAAAGTAGTAGTATTGTAATTTACTTGATAAATGTGCACAAAGTAGTAGTATTGTAGTTTACTTGATAAATGTGGACAAAGTAGTAGTATTGTAATTTACTTGAGAAATGTGGACAAAGTAGTAGTATTGTAGTTTACTTGATAAATGTGGACAAAGTAGTAGTATTGTAGTTTACTTGATAAATGTGGACAAAGTAGTAGTATTGTAGTTTACTTGATAAATGTGTACAAAATATTAGTATTGTAATTTACTTGATAAATGTGGACAAAGTAGTAGTATTGTAATTTACTTGATAAATGTGGACAAAGTAGTAGTATTGTAGTTTACTTGATAAATGTGGACAAAGTAGTAGTATTGTAGTTTACTTGATAAATGTGTACAAAATATTAGTATTGTAATTTACTTGATAAATGTGGACAAAGTAGTAGTATTGTAATTTACTTCATAAATGTGGACAAAATAGTAGTATTTTAATTTACTTGATAAATGTGGACAAAGTAGTACTATTGTAGTTTACTTGATAAATGTGGACAAAATAGTAGTATTGTAATTTACTTGATAAATGTGGACAAAGTATTAGTATTGTAGTTTACTTGATAAATGTGGACAAAATAGTAGTATTGTAGTTTACTTGACAAATGTGGACAAAGTAGTAGTATTGTAATTTACTTGATAAATGTGGACAAAGTAGTAGTATTGTAATTTACTTGATAAATGTGGACAAAGTAGTAGTATTGTAGTTTACTTGATAAATGTGGACAAAGTAGTAGTATTGTAATTTACTTGATAAATGTGTACAAAGTAGTAGTATTTTAGTTGACTTGATAAATGTGTACAAAGTAGTAGTATTGTAATTTACTTGATAAATCTGGACAAAGTAGTAGTATTGTAATTCACTTGATAAATCTGTACAAAGTAGTAGTATTGTAGTTTACTTGATAAATCTGGACAAAATAGTAGTATTGTAATTTACTTGATAAATCTGGACAAAGTAGTAGTATTGTAGTTTACTTGATAAATGTGGACAAAGTAGTAGTATTGTAGTTTACTTGATAAATGTGGACAAAGTAGTAGTATTGTAGTTTACTTGATAAATGTGGACAAAGTAGTAGTATTGTAGTTTACTTGATAAATGTGGACAAAGTAGTAGTATTGTAGTTGACTTGATAAATTTGTACAAAGTAGTACTATTGTAGTTTACTTGATAAATGTGGACAAAGTAGTAGTATTGTAGTTTACTTGATAAATGTGGACAAAATAGTAGTATTGTAATTTATTTGATAAATGTGGACAAAGCAGTAGTATTGTAGTTTACTTGATAAATGTGGACAAAGTAGTAGTATTGTAATTTACTTGATAAATCTGTACAAAGTAGTAGTATTGTAATTTGCTTGATAAATGTGGACAAAGCAGTAGTATTGTGGTTTACTTGATAAATGTGGACAAAGAAGTAGTATTGTAATTTACTTGATAAATGTGGACAAAGTAGTAGTATTGTAATTTGCTTGATAAATGTGGACAAAGTAGTACTATTGTAATTTACTTGATGAATCTGTGCAAAGTAGTTTTATTGTAATTTACTTGATAGATGTGGACAAAGTAGTAGTATTGTAGTTTACTTGATAAATGTGGACAAAGTAGTAGTATTGTAATTTACTTGATAAATGTGGACAAAATAGTAGTATTTTACATTACTTGATAAATGTGGACAAAGTAGTACTATTGTAGTTTACTTGATAAATGTGGACATAGTAGTACTATTGTAATTTACTTGATAAATGTGGACAAAGTAGTAGTATTGTAATTTACTTGATAAATGTGGACCATATAGTAGTATTGTAGTTTACTTGATAAATGTGGACATAGTAGTACTATTGTAATTTACTTGATAAATGTGGACAAAGTAGTAGTATTGTAATTTACTTGATAAATGTGGACAAAATAGTAGTATTTTACATTACTTGATAAATGTGGACAAAGTAGTAGTATTGTAATTTACTTGATAAATGTGGACCATATAGTAGTATTGTAGTTTACTTGATAAATGTGGACCATATAGTAGTATTGTAGTTTACTTGATAAATGTGGACAAAGTAGTAGTATTGTAGTTTACTTGATAAATGTGGAGAAAGTAGTAGTATTGTAATTTACTTGATAAATGTGGACAAAATAATAGTATTTTACATTACTTGATAAATGTGGACAAAGTAGTACTATTGTAGTTTACTTGATAAATGTGGACATAGTAGTACTATTGTAATTTACTTGATAAATGTGGACAAAGTAGTAGTATTGTAATTTACTTGATAAATGTGGAGAAAGTAGTAGTATTGTAATTTACTTGATAAATGTGGACAAAATAGTAGTATTTTACATTACTTGATAAATGTGGACAAAGTAGTAGTATTGTAGTTTACTTGATAAATGTGGACAAAGTAGTAGTATTGTAATTTACTTGATAAATGTGGACAAAATAGTAGTATTTTACATTACTTGATAAATGTGGACAAAGTAGTACTATTGTAGTTTACTTGATAAATGTGGACATAGTAGTACTATTGTAATTTACTTGATAAATGTGGACAAAGTAGTAGTATTGTAATTTACTTGATAAATGTGGACAAAATAGTAGTATTTTACATTACTTGATAAATGTGGACAAAGTAGTAGTATTGTAGTTTACTTGATAAATGTGGACATAGTAGTACTATTGTAATTTACTTGATAAATGTGGACAAAGTAGTAGTATTGTAATTTACTTGATAAATGTGGACAAAGTAGTAGAATTGTAGTTTACTTGATAAATGTGTACAAAGTAGTAGTATTGTAATTTACTTGATAAATGTGGACAAAGTAGTAGTATTGTAATTTACTTGATAAATGTGGACAAAGTAGTAGTATTGTAATTTACTTGATAAATGTGGACAAAGTAGTAGTATTGTAGTTTACTTGATAAATGTGGACAAAGTAGTAGTATTGTAGTTTACTTGATAAATGTGGACAAAATAGTAGTATTTTACATTACTTGATAAATGTGGACAAAGTAGTAGTATTGTAGTTTACTTGATAAATGTGGACATAGTAGTACTATTGTAATTTACTTGATAAATGTGGACAAAGTAGTAGTATTGTAATTTACTTGATAAATGTGGACAAAGTAGTAGAATTGTAGTTTACTTGATAAATGTGTACAAAGTAGTAGTATTGTAATTTACTTGATAAATGTGGACAAAGTAGTAGTATTGTAATTTACTTGATAAATGTGGACAAAGTAGTAGTATTGTAATTTACTTGATAAATGTGGACAAAGTAGTAGTATTGTAATTTACTTGATAAATGTGGACAAAGTAGTAGTATTGTAGTTTACTTGATAAATGTGGACAAAGTAGTAGTATTGTAGTTTACTTGATAAATGTGGACAAAGTAGTAGTATTGTAGTTTACTTGATAAATGTGGACAAAGTAGTAGTATTGTAGTTTACTTGATAAATGTGGACAAAGTAGGAGTATTGTAATTTGCTTGATAAATGTGGACAAAATAGTAGTATTTTACATTACTTGATAAATGTGGACAAAGTAGTACTATTGTAGTTGACTTGATAAATGTGGACATAGTAGTACTATTGTAATTTACTTGATAAATGTGGACAAAGTAGTAGTATTGTAATTTACTTGATAAATGTGGACCAAATAGTAGTATTGTAGTTTACTTGATAAATGTGGACAAATTAGTAGTATTGTAATTTACTTGATAAATGTGGACATAGTAGTACTATTGTAATTTACTTGATAAATGTGGACAAAATAGTAGTTTTGTAGTTTACTTGATAAATGTGGACAAAATAGTAGTATTGTAGTTTACTTGATAAATGTGGACAAAGTAGTAGTATTGTAATTTACTTGATAAATGTGGACAAAATAGTAGTTTTGTAATTTACTTGATAAATGTGGACCAAATAGTAGTATTGTAGTTTACTTGATAAATGTGGACAAAGTAGTAGTATTGTAATTTACTTGATAAATGTGGACAAAGTAGTAGTATTGTAATTTACTTGATAAATGTGGACCAAATAGTAGTTTTGTAGTTTACTTGATAAATGTGGACCAAATAGTAGTATTGTAATTTATTTGATAAATCTGTACATAGTAGTAGTATTGTAATTTACTTGATAAATGTGAACAAAGTAGGAGTATTGTAATTTACTTGATAAATGTGGACAAAATAGTAGTATTTTAATTTACTTGATAAATGTGGTCAAAGTAGTACTATTGTAGTTTACTTGATAAATGTGGACAAAATAGTAGTATTGTAATTTACTTGATAAATGTGGACAAAGTAGTAGTATTGTAATTTACTTCATAAATGTGGACAAAATAGTAGTATTTTACATTACTTGATAAATGTGGACAAAGTAGTAGTATTGTAGTTTACTTGATAAATGTGGACATAGTAGTACTATTGTAATTTACTTGATAAATGTGGACAAAATAGTAGTATTGTAATTTACTTGATAAATGTGGACAAAGTAGTAGTATTGTAATTTACTTGATAAATGTGGACAAAATAGTAGTATTTTAATTTACCTGATAAATGTGGACATAGTAGTACTATTGTAATTTACTTGATAAATGTGGACAAAATAGTAGTATTGTAATTTACTTGATAAATGTGGACAAAGTAGTAGTATTGTAATTTACTTGATAAATGTGGACAAAGTAGTAGTATTGTAATTTACTTGATAAATGTGGACCATATAGTAGTATTGTAGTTTACTTGATAAATTTGGACAAAGTAGTAGTATTGTAGTTTACTTGATAAATGTGTACAAAGTAGTAGTATTGTAATTTACTTGATAAATGTGGACAAAGTAGTAGTATTGTAATTTACTTGATAAATGTGGACCATATAGTAGTATTGTAGTTTACTTGATAAATGTGGACAAAGTAGTAGTATTGTAGTTTACTTGATAAGTGTGGACAAAGTAGTAGTATTGTAATTTACTTGATAAATGTGGACAAAATAGTAGTATTTTACATTACTTGATAAATGTGGACAAAGTAGTGGTATTGTAGTTTACTTGATAAATGTGGACCAAGTAGTAGTATTGTAATTTACTTGATAAATGTGGACAAAGTAGCAGTATTGTAATTTACTTGATAAATGTGGACCAAGTTGTAGTATTGTAGTTTACTTGATAAATGTGGACAAATTAGTAGTATTGTAATTTACTTGATAAATGTGGACCAAATAGTAGTATTGTAATTTACTTGATAAATCTGTATATAGTAGTAGTATTTTAATTTACTTGATAAATGTGGACCAAATAGTAGTATTGTAGTTTACTTGATAAATCTGTACATAGTAGTAGTATTTTAATTTACTTGATAAATGTGGACCAAATAGTAGTATTGTAGTTTACTTGATAAATGTGGACAAAGTAGTAGTATTGTAGTTTACTTGATAAATGTGGACAAAGTAGTAGTATTGTAATTTACTTGATAAATGTGGACAAAATAGTAGTATTTTAATTTACTTGATAAATGTGGACAAAGTAGTAGTATTGTAGTTTACTTGATAAATGTGGACAAAATAGTAGTATTGTAATTTACTTGATAAATCTGTACATAGTAGTAGTATTTTAATTTACTTGATAAATGTGGACATAGTAGTACTATTGTAATTTACTTGATTAATGTGGACAAAGTAGTAGTATTGTAATTTACTTGATAAATGTGGACAAAGTAGTAGTATTTTAATTTACTTGATAAATGTGGACAAAGTAGTACTATTGTAGTTTACTTGATAAATGTGGACAAAATAGTAGTATTGTAATTTCCTTGATAAATGTGGACAAAGTATTAGTATTGTAGTTTACTTGATAAATGTGGACAAAATAGTAGTATTGTAGTTTACTTGATAAATGTGTACAAAATAGTAGTATTGTAATTTACTTGATAAATGTGGACAAAGTAGTAGTATTGTAGTTTACTTGATAAATGTGTACAAAATAGTAGTATTGTAATTTACTTGATGAATGTGTACAAAATAGTAGTATTGTAATTTACTTGATAAATGTGGACAAAGTAGTAGTATTGTAATTTACTTGATAAATGTGCACAAAGTAGTAGTATTGTAGTTTACTTGATAAATGTGGACAAAGTAGTAGTATTGTAATTTACTTGAGAAATGTGGACAAAGTAGTAGTATTGTAGTTTACTTGATAAATGTGGACAAAGTAGTAGTATTGTAGTTTACTTGATAAATGTGGACAAAGTAGTAGTATTGTAGTTTACTTGATAAATGTGTACAAAATATTAGTATTGTAATTTACTTGATAAATGTGGACAAAGTAGTAGTATTGTAATTTACTTGATAAATGTGGACAAAGTAGTGGTATTGTAGTTTACTTGATAAATGTGGACAAAGTAGTAGTATTGTAGTTTACTTGATAAATGTGTACAAAATATTAGTATTGTAATTTACTTGATAAATGTGGACAAAGTAGTAGTATTGTAATTTACTTCATAAATGTGGACAAAATAGTAGTATTTTAATTTACTTGATAAATGTGGACAAAGTAGTACTATTGTAGTTTACTTGATAAATGTGGACAAAATAGTAGTATTGTAATTTACTTGATAAATGTGGACAAAGTATTAGTATTGTAGTTTACTTGATAAATGTGGACAAAATAGTAGTATTGTAGTTTACTTGACAAATGTGGACAAAGTAGTAGTATTGTAATTTACTTGATAAATGTGGACAAAGTAGTAGTATTGTAATTTACTTGATAAATGTGGACAAAGTAGTAGTATTGTAGTTTACTTGATAAATGTGGACAAAGTAGTAGTATTGTAATTTACTTGATAAATGTGTACAAAGTAGTAGTATTTTAGTTGACTTGATAAATGTGTACAAAGTAGTAGTATTGTAATTTACTTGATAAATCTGGACAAAGTAGTAGTATTGTAATTCACTTGATAAATCTGTACAAAGTAGTAGTATTGTAGTTTACTTGATAAATCTGGACAAAATAGTAGTATTGTAATTTACTTGATAAATCTGGACAAAGTAGTAGTATTGTAGTTTACTTGATAAATGTGGACAAAGTAGTAGTATTGTAGTTTACTTGATAAATGTGGACAAAGTAGTAGTATTGTAGTTTACTTGATAAATGTGGACAAAGTAGTAGTATTGTAGTTTACTTGATAAATGTGGACAAAGTAGTAGTATTGTAGTTGACTTGATAAATTTGTACAAAATAGTACTATTGTAGTTTACTTGATAAATGTGGACAAAGTAGTAGTATTGTAGTTTACTTGATAAATGTGGACAAAATAGTAGTATTGTAATTTATTTGATAAATGTGGACAAAGCAGTAGTATTGTAGTTTACTTGATAAATGTGGACAAAGTAGTAGTATTGTAATTTACTTGATAAATCTGTACAAAGTAGTAGTATTGTAATTTGCTTGATAAATGTGGACAAAGCAGTAGTATTGTGGTTTACTTGATAAATGTGGACAAAGAAGTAGTATTGTAATTTACTTGATAAATGTGGACAAAGTAGTAGTATTGTAATTTGCTTGATAAATGTGGACAAAGTAGTACTATTGTAATTTACTTGATGAATCTGTGCAAAGTAGTTTTATTGTAATTTACTTGATAGATGTGGACAAAATAGTAGTATTGTAATTTACTTGATAAATGTGGACAAAGTAGTAGTATTGTAATTGACTTGATAAATGTGGACAAAGTAGTAGTATTGTAGTTTACTTGAGAAATGTGGACAAGATAGTAGTATTGTAGTTTACTTGATAAATGTGTACAAAGTAGTAGTATTGTAATTTACTTGATAAATGTGGACAAAGTAGTAGTATTGTGGTTTACTTGATAAATGTGGACAAAGTAGTAGTATTCTAGTTTACTTGATAAATGTGTACAAAGTAGTAGTATTGTAGTTTACTTGATAAATGTGGACAAAGTAGTAGTATTGTAGTTTACTTGATAAATGTGGACAACGTAGTAGTATTGTAATTTACTTGATAAATGTGGACAAAATAGTAGTATTGTAATTTACTTGATAAATCTGTACAAAATAGTAGGATTGTAGTTTACTTGATAAATGTGGACAAAGTAGTAGTATTGTAGTTTACTTGATAAATATGGACAAAGTAGTAGTATTGTAATTTACTTGATAAATGTGGACAAAATAGTAGTATTGTAATTTACTTGATAAATGTCGACAAAGTAGTAGTATTGTAGTTTACTTGATAAATGTGGACAAAGTAGTAGTATTGTACTTTACTTGATTAATGTGGACAAAGTAGTAGTATTGTAATTTACTTGATAAATGTGGACAAAGTAGTAGTATTGTAATTTACTTGATAAATCTGTACAAAATAGTAGTATTGTAGTTGACTTGATAAATCTGGACAAAGTAGTAGTATTGTAATTTACTTGATAAATGTGGACAAAATAGTAGTGTTGTAATTTACTTGATAAATGTGGACAAAGTAGTAGTATTGTAGTTTACTTGATAAATGTGGACAAAGTAGTAGTATTGTAGTTTACTTGTTAAATGTGGACAAAGTAGTAGTATTGTAGTTTACTTGATAAATGTGCACAAAGTAGTAGTATTGTAATTTACTTGATAAATGTGTACAAAGTAGTAGTATTGTAATTTACTTGATAAATGTGGACCATATAGTAGTATTGTAGTTTACTTGATAAATGTGTACAAAGTAGTAGTATTGTAGTTGACTTGATAAATGTGTACAAAGTAGTAGTATTGTAGTTGACTTGATAAATGTGTACAAAGTAGTAGTATTGTAGTTTACTTGATAAATGTGGACAAAGTAGTAGTATTGTAGTTTACTTGATAAATGTGTACAAAGTAGTAGTATTGTAATTTACTTGATAAATGTGGACCATATAGTAGTATTGTACTTTACTTGATAAATGTGTACAAAGTAGTAGTATTGTAGTTGACTTGATAAATGTGTACAAAGTAGTAGTATTGTAGTTTACTTGATAAATGTGTACAAAGTGGTAGTATTGTAATTTACTTGATGAATGTGGACAAAGTAGTAGTATTGTAGTTTACTTGATAAATGTGTACAAAGTAGTAGTATTGTAATTTACTTGATAAATGTGGACAAAGTAGTAGTATTGTAATTTACTTGATGAATGTGGACAAAGTAGTAGTATTGTAGTTGACTTGATAAATGTGGACAAAATAGTAGTATTGTAGTTTACTTAATAAATGTGGACAAAGTAGTAGTATTGTAATTTGCTTGATAAATGTGGACAAAGTAGTGCTATTGTAATTTACTTGATGAATCTGTGCAAAGTAGTTGTATTGTAGTTTACTTGATAAATGTGGACAAAGTAGTAGTATTGTAATTTACTTGATAAATGTGGACAAAGTAGTAGTATTGTAGTTTACTTGATAAATGTGGACAAAGTAGTAGTATTGTAATTTACTTGATAAATGTGGACAAAGTAGTAGTATTGTAATTTACTTGATAAATGTGGACAAAATAGTAGTATTGTAGTTTACTTGATAAATGTGGACAAAGTTGTAGTATTGTAATTTACTTGATAAATGTGGACAAAGTAGTAGTATTGTAGTTTACTTGATAAATGTGGACAAAGTAGTAGTATTGGAATTTACTTGATAAATGTGGACAAAGTAGTAGTATTGTAATTTACTTGATAAATGTGGACAAAGTAGTAGTATTGTAATTTACTTGATAAATGTTGACAAAGTAGTAGTATTGTAGTTTACTTGATAAATGTTGACAAAGTAGTAGTATTGTAATTTACTTGATAAATGTGGACAAAGTAGTAGTATTGTAATTTACTTGATAAATGTGGACAAAGTAGTAGTATTGTAGTTTACTTGATAAATGTTGACAAAGTAGTAGTATTGTAATTTACTTGATAAATGTGGACAAAGTAGTAGTATTGTAGTTTACTTGATAAATGTGGACAAAGTAGTAGTATTGTAGTTTACTTGATAAATGTGGACAAAGTAGTAGTATTGTAGTTTACTTGATAAATGTGGACAAAGTAGTAGTATTGTAGTTTACTTGATAAATGTGGACAAAGTAGTAGTATTGTAATTTACTTGATAAATGTGGACCATATAGTAGTATTGTAGTTTACTTGATAAATGTTGACAAAGTAGTAGCATTGTAATTTACTTGATAAATGTGGACCATATAGTAGTATTGTAGTTTACTTGATAAATGTTGACAAAGTAGTAGTATTGTAATTTACTTGATAAATGTGGACAAAGTAGTAGTATTGTAATTTACTTGATAAATGTGGACAAAGTAGTAGTATTGTAGTTTACTTGATAAATGTGGACAAAGTAGTAGTATTGTAATTTACTTGATAAATGTGGACAAAGTAGTAGTATTGTAGTTTACTTGATAAATGTGGACAAAGTAGTACTATTGTAGTTTGCTTGATAAATGTGGACAAAGTAGTAGTATTGTAATTTACTTGATAAATGTGGACAAAGTAGTAGTATTGTAATTTACTTGATAAATGTGGACAAAGTAGTAGTATTGTAATTTACTTGATAAATGTGGACAAAGTAGTAGTATTGTAATTTACTTGATAAATGTGGACAAAGTAGTAGTATTGTAGTTTACTTGATAAATGTGGACAAAGTAGTAGTATTGTAGTTTACTTGATAAATGTGGACAAAGTAGTAGTATTGTAGTTTACTTGATAAATGTGGACAAAGTAGTAGTATTGTAATTTACTTGATAAATGTGGACAAAATAGTAGTATTGTAATTTACTTGATAAATGTGGACAAAGTAGTAGTATTGTAATTTACTTGATAAATGTGGACAAAATAGTAGTATTGTAGTTTACTTGGTAAGAAATAGGATAGGAATTGTTTATACTTCTAATTATAAATAAATATTCTTATCAAGGAGGTCAAGCTATGCTAACATGAATAATCACAGTTTCACATTTTCAGAAGTATGAATGTACATTTAACTGATTACTTTTCAGCTGCAGTTTCTGACCTGTAACATTTCTGTTAGTGTCTGTATTGGTGCAAGTAAAGTAGTGATAAAAATCTAATGAAAATTAATAATATATATATTTTTTTTACTTCAAGATGTTTGCCCTTTCAGTTTTCTGTTTTTATTTTTATCTTTTTCTTTGCAGATTTTTAGGAAGTTGTCCTCATTGGGAATGACAGAAAGTCATGAAGACAAGATTTTGGTGAGTACAACACACTGAGAAATATGATTAAACCACCTACCTCCAGTAGAATTTACTGATAATAAATACATAATTATTTTATCTGCCTCCAGAGAATTGTGTAATTTTTGTAAATAAACATATTCAGCTTCAGGAAATGTTATTATTCTACAAAAGTTTTCTTTTTGCCTAATTCTTATCATCTCTTTGTTCCTCTCTATCTCTCTGGCCATTCATTTTATTCTTATTCAAAGCTTATTCAACATGATTATGATAGATACATAAAATGGCATAAAAAGACAAAAGTAGATATATATATCTTGATATATAGGCTTTAATCTTATTCTTCCTGAATTTTGTACCCTGCCTCCTGATTTGTAATGATGATTTGGGGGCCTGCCTCCTGATTTGTAATGATGATTTGGGGGCCAACTCCTGATTTGTAATGATGATTTGGGGGCCAACTCCTGATTTGTAATGATGATTTGGGGGCCAACTCCTGATGATGATTTAGTCAGTGTTGATAGGTCAGCGTGTCTTTTTGTTCCACCTTGTGATTAGTTTGGTCATACACTGTAGGTCTGGTCCATCCATCCATTCATCTGGTTTTTTTTGTTCCACCTTGTTATTAGTTTGGTCATACACTGATGGTCTGGTCTGTCCATCCATTCATCTGTATTTTTTGTTCCACCTTGTCATTAGTTTGGTCATACACTGTAGGTCTGGTCCATCCATCCATTCATCTGGGTTTTTTTGTTCCACCTTGTCATTAGTTTGGTCATGCACTGTAGGTCTGATCCATCCATCCATTCATCTGGTTTTTTTTGTTCCACCTTGTCATTAGTTTGGTCATACACTATAGGTCTGATCCATCCATCCATCCATTCATCTATGTTTTTTTTGTCCCAACTTGTCATTAGTTTGGTCATACAGTGTAAGTCTCGTCTGTCCATCCATCCATTCATCTGTTTTTTTTTTGTCCCACCTTGTCATTGGTTTGGTCATACAATGTAGGTCTGATCCATTCATCCATTCATCTATTTTTTTGTTCCACCTTTTCATTGGTTTGGTCATACACTGTAGGTCTCGTCTATCCATCCATTCATCTATTTTTTTGTTCCACCTTGTCATTGGTTTGGTCATACACTGTAGGTCTGGTCCATCCATCCATTCATCTGTTTTTTGTTCCACCATGTCAGCAGCATGGGCATATAGTATAGGCCTGGTCCATCTATCCGTTCTATCCATCCATTCATCTGTCTTTTTGTTCCACCATGTCAGTGGTATGGGCATATAGTGTAATCTTCATCCATCCTTCCATACATCTATTTGTATGTCCTACCATGACAGTATTGGCATATATTGTAAGCCTGGTCCATCAATTGTTACATCTGTTTTTATGTCCCACCTTGACCATTGTATGAGCATATGGTGTAGGCCTTGTCCATCCATCCATGCATTTGTCTTTATGTCCCACGTTGACAGTTGTATGAGCATATGGTATAGGCCAGGTCAATCCACCCATATATCTGTCTGTATGTCCCACCATGACAGTGGCATCAGCATGTGGTGTAGACCTGGTCCATCCATCTATACATGTCATTATGTCCCACCCAAACAGTGGTATGGGCAAACAGTGTAGCCCTGACCTGTCCATCAGTTTATTTGTATGTCCCACTTAGACATTGGTATGGGCATACAGTATACATACATGTCAACCATAACACTTTGGTGTAATCACTATGCATTTCTTTGCCTGCCAACTTAGGTTGCTTGTTTGTATATGGATTACAGTTTTTTGGTACATTAAGAATAAAATTAAAATAAAGTAATACATTTTTGTGTTTATCATTTTATTGTCATCTCTTTAATTCCATTCATATAAATTTGAGAATATTCTTTAAAAGATGGCAGCTGTGTAAGAATTGTGTAAGAGTTCCAGATGTCATAGATGTACATGTACTTTCCTTATTTTCTATTTGTAGCAAATATACATTACATGTTTCCAAGAAAACAGACAGGTTTCTTCACAGATTCATTATATTGATAAGATAGTTTGGTCAGTTAGGTAGCAAACAGTCTGTATTTTTACACAAAATGGTGCCACCTATTAAGCAAAACAGGCTTGTGGTGTGACTTACATGACTGAAAATGTTAGAGCAGATGAATCTTTCCAAACTTAAAACAAGTCTGATCAGACAAAAGGACAAATCGACACTGTTTTACAAACTTTAAAAGAAGAGAGTACTGCAGATTGAGCTCATGAGCCTCATGGCAGAATTCATGACTTCAGGGTTTTGATCATTCAGCAAAAGTTCTGCATTTAGACTAGTTAAAATGAGTACTGAATGTAAATAATTTGTCAGTATATTTTGTGTTTGTATTCTGGTTCTAATCCACTTGGATTTGGCCTATTGTGAAAAGGTGTCATAAGTGTACTGTAATTATGGCATGTAATAAATATATAGATTGAACTTTTTATGCCTAAATTATGCTTTTTTTTTGCCACTTGTATTAGCAATAATTATGCTTATACCTCATGGATGGTTAGCATGTAGCACTGGTTAATTAATCTTTATGTTCCACCATGGCACTGATATGGTCATATGCTTAGGTCTGGTTCATCCATCCATATATCTATTTGTATGTCCCACCATGACATTGGTACTGGCATATAGTTTAGCTCTAGTCCATCCATCTATACATTTCTATGTCCCATCTTGACAGTGGTATGGGCAAATAGTGTAGCTCTGGTCCATCCATCTATATATCTGTATGTACCACCATGACAGTGGTATGGGCATACATGTGGGCCTGGTCCATCCATCAACATATTGATATGTCTTACCTTGACAGTGGTATGGGCATCTGGTGTGGACCTGGTCCATTCATCCATATATCTATCTGTATGTCCCACCTTGAAAGTGGTATGGACATACAGTGTGGACCTGGTCCATCCATCAAAAATCTTTTTTTAAATCCATTTGTCACAACTTATGTTTTTTCTTTTCAAGTTATTTCTGGCACCTTGGTTGGAATTTGTATTCTGTGAATACATTTATAGCTGAACCTGTAGTTAGAAAGGTTTCTCTTCTTTTTTTGTCAGGCGATGAAAGAGCTGATGCTGAAGTTACACAAAGCCCGGGCAGGGTAAGAAAATATATTTCAGTATTTATATCTTGTCTTATTTACAGATTTCATAATTTGCACAAATAGAAGATTTGCCAGTGAAGATTTCAGTTTGCCACCTGTTCTTTAAGTTAGGAGTTAAAATTTAAAATGGAAGATATGTGTTTTTTTAAAATTAAAATCATTGGTAAATGCTGGGTGGTTATTAGAAAAAGATGAGAAAAGAAAATTTCTGGACCTATGCTCAGACAGAAGAAAAGAAGAACTTTCAAAGATATTAATAGAAGCTATTAAGAATATGATGAACATTTCTCAGATTTTCTGCCTTTTCGGTGATTTTGCTATTCCATATTTGATGGTAGCCCCAAAAAATTTTACTTACCAAAGAACATTGAACAGTGCTTTAGAAATAAGTAGATTGAAATCATAGATCAGTTGTGGTTAAAAGTGGTTCATTGAAATAGAGGATCTTACATGGGTGCTCATTTGATATTAAATATATTGTTCCCTGAGTTTCATCTATTTTGTGTCAGATGAACACAAGTTTGAATTTTGTTTTATTGCATAACATTGAATGCTTTGATGTTCCTGTGTGGTATTGCAAAGTGTTACAACACAGTATGGCGTATTGTTTTTATAATGTGAAATCATGGCACTAGTAATGGCAAGCATGATCTGTTAAATAGAGGACCTTATGTTAATTCTCATTCAGCTAAGGCTTGTACTAAATTTTATTTGAAATGGACACAAATGTAAGAATCTGTTTATTATATGAAAATAAAGCTGATTTTTTGTGCCAAACAGGTGAATAGTATAATGAAATGATCTTGAAATACAATCAGATATCGTGGGTCAGTGGTTCTTTCCGGGGTTTTCTGGGTTCTTCCTCCACCATTAATACTGGCTGCCATGTATAGCCTATCGTGCTGAAAAATGGCGTTAAACCCCACAACAACAACAACAACAACAATCAGATACTGTTGATGTTAAATTCAGATACTGTTGATGTTACATTTTGATACCACTGATGTTACATTCAGATACTGTTGATGTTACATTTTGATACCACTGATGTTACATTCAGATACTGATGATGTTACATTTTGATACCACTGATGTTACATTCAGATACTGATGATGTTACATTTTGATACCACTGATGTTGCATTCAGATACTGTTGATGTTACATTTTTATACCACTGATGTTACATTCAGATACTGATGATGTTACATTTTGATACCACTGATGTTACATTCAGATACTGATGATGTTACATTTTTATACCACTGATGTTACATTCAGATACTGATGATGTTACATTTTTATACCACTGATGTTACATTCAGATACTGATGATGTTACATTTTGATACCACTGATGTTACATTCAGATACTGATGATGTTACATTTTGATACCACTGATGTTACATTCAGATACTGTTGATGTTACATTTCGATACCACTGATGTTGCATTCAGATACCACAGATTTTACTTTCAGATACCACAGATTTTACTTTCAGATACCACATATGTTATGTTCAGATACCACCAATGTTATATTCAGATACCACTGATGTTACATTCAGATACCCAGATGTTACCTTCAGTTACCATGGATGTTACATTTAGATACAACAGTTGTTACACCTTTTCTTTGCAAAAATTATGTCATTTGGGATGTCATGAAAGTTATGATTTGTGTATATTAATGCTAACAACACAGTAGTCGTGTGATCAGATTTAGTCATTTATCAGCTGCAGCTATTACTAATACCAGTACTTGTGTATTCTTCAGAAGCCTAACCCTAACCCCTAACCTGCACCTTATACAGCTTATAATGTTTAATATTAGTTGAAAAGTTTCAACTTGTGATTACTGCTGTAGCTTTGATACCAGGAGTACATGCACCATGTTCAGTGACAAAAAATCCTGTGCATTACTTTTTGTAACTTGCTTTTTGCATTCATGGCATTCAGCAAGTCATCGGTGTGTGAATTCATATATTGCTAGGTCAACGGAAAACAGTACTTCCCATGAAGGCAATGATGGTGGAAAAGCAGGAGAAATAGACATCCAGAAGTTGCGCATCGTACGTAGACATGCAGATCTATATAAGCAAAAGGACATCAAGACTGATGGACAAACATCACCAAGCATGTGAGTAAAACAGTTTAAATTAATCTTCAACCTTCTTTTGAAGACACATTTTTAGTAGCAGTGAATTGTCTTTCGGGGAAAACCCAGCATGGCTTGAAAGAACTACCAATTGGAGATGGGTAATCTTCAGTAGTTAAATTTGTTCAATAGAGGTTGTTGAATCTAGTGAGTACTTTGTTGAATCTAGTGAGTACTTTGTTGAATCTGTTGTTGAATCTAATGAGTACTTTGTTGAATCTAGTGAGTACTTTGTTGACTCTGTTGTTGAATCTAGTGAGTACATTGTTGAATCTAGTGAGTACTTTGTTGAATCTACTGTTGAATCTAGTGAGTGCTTTGTTGAATGTAGTGAAAGCTTTGTTGAATCTAGTGAGTAGCTTGTTTACTCTATTGTTGAATCTAGTGAGTATTTGTTGAATCTAGTGAGTGCTTTGTTGACACTTTTGTTGAATCTAATGAGTACTTTGTTGAATCTAGTGAGTGCTTTGTTGAATCTAGTGAGTACTTTCTTGCATCTAGTGAGTACTTTGTGGAATCTAATGAGTACTTTGTTAAATCTGGTGAATGCTTTGTTGAATCTAGTGAGTACTTTGTTGAATCTAGTGAATGCTTTGTTGAATAAAGTGAGTACTATGTTGATTATGTTGTTGAATCTAGTGAGTACTTTGTTGAATCTAGTGTGTATGTTCTTGAATCTAGAGAGTACATTGTTGAATCAAGTGAGTACTTTGTTGAATCTTTTGTTGAATCTAGTGAATGCTTTGTTGAATCTAGTGAGTACCATATATACTTGCGTATAAGTCAAATAATTTAGGAAAAATAAAGACCTGGGAGAAGGGGAGCCGGCTTATCCATGGGTCAGTGTGTAAACTTGACAGTTTTTAGGTCTTTTTTGTTGACTACTGTAATGGCTGTAAATCCTGGGACACAAAACAAAAAAATTTTCTGTGTCCTAAGACATAGGCATGTAAAAAAAGTAACTTTTGGTGACCTGACAATTATCAGACTGTTATAAAGTACTATGATTGATTTTGTTATTGTTTTGCATGTGCATATTTTCTGATTTCTCCAACACAAAGTTAAATAAGGTAAATACAGACTTCATAATTTGTGGGTCAGTTGAGTTTACCAGGAAGACCATTCTGAACTATAATGTACGTTACTTACACAGTGCAAAGCATGCATAGCATCACTTAAATCCTTACTTATTCCCAAACATAGATGCAGATTTTGCTTTATTCATTGTTTCAACCAAATTGCATTTTTCCAGATAAATTTCTGCTAGTCCTTAATAGCTGTTTCATTTACATTGAATCAAGTGATCGCGAGTTACTCATTTTCAATGATATAAGTGATCATACAGCGTGAGGTAGTAATTTACAAGTTCGTGAAGGGTGGTAATAATAAAGCTAAAATTCTCATATAGTTCAACTAAGATCAACATCAGTCAATTTTAGTTTTGTGTTTTAGCTGAACAAACATAACTTGCTACACAGTGGAAAGGTTTTTGTTTCAGCGTCTCCTGTGTTGATAGTCGGAGAATTTGTCTTTCGTTTTGTGACAACTGTACAGGTCAGTTTATCATTAAAACCCTGAAACTGGCTTGTGATAAGAGGGAATTTTGACTGGTAACTATACCAGTTTAACATACAAAAATGCCAGGTGTTCACTTGTGTAAGTTTCTTTCGTGGGAATGAAGCTATACTATATGGAGTTACAGCATTCTTAGTCATCATTCTTGGGATTGAAATGAATTATGGATGATTTTGTTGTTGTGGTTTTTTTATTTTTATTGTTGTATTATTGTAGAGTTTTTTAAAAAAAGCATTAATTTACATGAATAATGTTTAAACTTAACATTCAATTTAGTGAAGAAGCAAATTCTTTATACTAAAATAATTATTTAGTCACAACAATAATTCACAGGTGATACAATTTGATAAAATTAAATTACTTTTCAAACAAGTTTATGTCATTTCTTTTTAACAATCCTGCACTCCAACCTCGAGATATGTATATATGTAATTTGTTTAAAATACAAGTTTGCCAAAATAAATGCATTTAGAACTTACCTCGTTCCTCTTGAGATGCCTCAGGGTTGTAAGTCAGCTTATACGCTGGTCATGCACTTTTTAATGTTTATACCTTTTCAGTTTGGGGGTCAGCATATATGCGAGTGGGCTTATATGCAAGTATAGATGGTACTTTGTTGAATCTAGTTGGATTTTTGTTGAATCTCCTGAGTACTTTGATGAATATTGTGAGTACTTTGTTGAATCTACTGAGTACTTTGTTCAGTATAGTCTGTGATCTTATGTTGCTTTTGTTGAGAATTGTTTTACATTAGATATGTATTAGGTATAATTACCAGCATTTTTAGTCATTTACAATTCAGATGTCCTTTTAAAGACTAATAGTTTACAATTTCAGAAGAGCTGGATATCCAATGTACATACTGAGAATTTTAAAATGGTGACATTCTCTGTAATTACTGTTTCAGAAGGAGAAAAAAGAAAAGCCCGGCTCTGGAGACTCCTCCTGTTAGCATGGTAAGAATGATTTCCTACCTGAAAACTATACAAGGACCACTTTGTGTATAAAGATCACATTCTGTTGATCCCATTCATACATAATTACACAATTTTACCTATATCATTTATAAAGATCAGTATTCAGAAAGACTGTCATATGAATGTCCCCACAGGTCAATCTTCCAAATTGTGCAAATCCTTTTATTTTTTTCTGGAGGGGAGAGTGTAAGGAGGTTAAAGTGGTTGGAATGCATTTAGTAGGAACGAAACCAATGCTTAGGTATACTAAATTTTAAACTTATGATTTACTGTTAAGCAAGCAAATGTTATCTTGTTGTATTCAATTCACTCAAGTCTCCTTGGATGTGTTATGCTGAATTGTGAAGTTCATACTTTCACTCCATAATTCAGTGTTCTCTTTGGAAATCTGAACAACTCAAGTCATTACATTCCACTGCCATTCGATTCCTCAAAGGAATGATAGCGGATAGAGGGCACCTTCATGGGTATCATTCTGCTGTTGTTTTCTCTATCCAACTTTGCTTCAAAGTAAGATTTTATTATTTTTTTTTTAAATAATTTTTTTCATTTTCTTGGCTTGATAGTCATCAGTCAGGACAGTTGGAATTTCGCCTATGCTTAATTTTCAGACAATAACTGCATTTTTTTCTTCTCGCCAATTCATTACAGATACAGATGTATAAATGGCTAAAAGAACATCACGCTTCTTTTTCTTGAGTTGAAACTTTAAAGTGTAACCATGTACTACTTCTGACTGCTGGTTCTGTATGGAGGAACATGCATTGTCTATTTCAGCAGCTTCATACAATGAATGTATGCAGACAGACTTTATATGATATATATATGCTGATCGACTTTCATGGTCAGAACAGAAGAATGACTTTCTGACACATAAAAGGCAGCCAACATATAAAATCAGTGCAGTAAAGACAGAAAATATTATTTATTGACTAAGTGAATGAAAATGAAATTATTTAATAATATCAGCCTTTAAAAAAAAGAAACTGATATTGTTTGTTAACTGAAAGAGAGTCAAGGATTTATGCAACAAAAGGAAAGTTTCATAGAACTATTGTTATGTTGTGTGTTACATTCAGTTTCGGTTCTAGTATATATATATATATATATATGTATATATATATATATACTATGTAATTGAAGTAACTTCTGTGTATCAAACATTTCCATTTGAATTTTACGTTCAGCTCCTGAATTTTCACATTTATAGAATAATCATTTATAGAATAATAATGGAAATATTGTGTTGCACTAAAGTAAGCACGTTTTTCTTCAAACTTCACATTAAAAATGTATTTATTAATGATTCAAAGGATGTTTACATATTAAATAATCATAATTTTGGATTATTCAGTTAAAATTTTAATGCAGGAATACAGTGTCAAAATTACTTCTTGTTTAGTGTTGGGGGTGGGTGGGGCTTCTCCTCCCCATGACCTGCCCACCAGGGCTTTGCTCAGGACCTATAAACGGGCCTATGTGGCACCATTGACCTACAGACTACTTTTCTGTATTGTGGTTTTTCCCAACTTACATCCATGTTAACATATTAAAATGTATTTCACAAGCAGTGAAACCATTTTTATTCCTGTTAGAAGTAAAAATGTACATTATAATGCTAAGCATGCACTCCATCTTCCACCATATACAAACTTACACATTTAACTAGTCCAAGATCTTCAGCATTGTCAAAACATAACCTTAAAAATGTGGAAAGCATAATTTAGTTTTGCATTCTGTGTGCTACAGCAAGGTGTGTGGAACCTAATGTACATATTCTAGCACACATTAAAGGATAGACAGTGTGTGGAACAGTATTACTAAAGGACAGACATTGTGTGGAACAATAGTACTAAAGGACAGTGTGTGGAACAGTTTTACTAAAGGACAGACAGTGTGTGGAACAGTTTTACTAAAGGACAGACAGTGTGTGGAACAATAGTACTAAAGGACAGTGTGTGGAACAGTTTTACTAAAGGACAGACAGTGTGTGGAACAGTTTTACTAAAGGACAGACAGTGTGTGGAACAGTATTACTAAAGGACAGACAGTGTGTGGAACAGTAGTACTAAAGGACAGACATTGTGTGGAACAATAGTACTAAAGGACAGTGTGTGGAACAGTTTTACTAAAGGACAGACAGTGTGTGGAACAGTTTTACTAAAGGACAGACAGTGTGTGGAACAGTATTACTAAAGGACAGACAGTGTGTGGAACAGTAGTACTAAAGGACAGACATTGTGTGGAACAATAGTACTAAAGGACAGACATTGTGTGGAACAATAGTACTAAAAGACAGTGTGTGGAACAGTTTTACTAAAGGACAGACAGTGTGTGGAACAGTTTTACTAAAGGACAGACAGTGTGTGGAACAGTATTACTAAAGGACAGACAGTGTGTGGAACAGTAGTACTAAAGGACAGATAGTGTGTGGAACAGTAGTACTAAAGGACAGACAGTGTGTGGAACAGTATTACTAAAGGACAGACAGTGTGTGGAATAGTTGTACTAAAGGACAGACAGTGTGTGGAACTGTAGTACTAAAGGACAGACAGTGTGTGGAACAGTAGTACTAAAGGACAGACAGTGTGTGGAACAGTAGTGCTAAAGGACAGTGTGCGGAACAGTATTACTAAAGGACAGACAGTGTGTGGAACAGTATTACTAAAGGACAGTGTGTGGAACAGTAGTACTGAAGGACAGACAGTGTGTGGAACAGTAGTACTAAAGGACAGACAGTGTGTGGAACAGTTGTACTAAAGGACAGACAGTGTGTGGAACTGTAGTACTAAAGGACAGACAGTGTGTGGAACAGTTGTACTAAAGGTAAGACATTGTGTGGAACAGTAGTACTAAAGGACAGACAGTGTGTGGAACAGTAGTGCTAAAGGACAGTGTGCGGAACAGTATTACTAAAGGACAGACAGTGTGTGGAACAGTATTACTAAAGGACAGTGTGTGGAACAGTAGTACTGAAGGACAGACAGTGTGTGGAACAGTAGTACTAAAGGACAGACAGTGTGTGGAACAGTTGTACTAAAGGACAGACATTGTGTGGAACGATAGTACTAAAGGACAGACATTGTGTGGAACAATAGTACTAAAAGACAGTGTGTGGAACAGTTTTACTAAAGGACAGACAGTGTGTGGAACAGTAGTACTAAAGGACAGACATTGTGTGGAACAGTAGTACTAAAGGACAGACATTGTGTGGAACAATAGTACTAAAGGACAGACATTGTGTGGAACAATAGTACTAAAAGACAGTGTGTGGAACAGTTTTACTAAAGGACAGACAGTGTGTGGAACAGTTTTACTAAAGGACAGACAGTGTGTGGAACAGTATTACTAAAGGACAGACAGTGTGTGGAACAGTAGTACTAAAGGACAGATAGTGTGTGGAACAGTAGTACTAAAGGACAGACAGTGTGTGGAACAGTATTACTAAAGGACAGACAGTGTGTGGAATAGTTGTACTAAAGGACAGACAGTGTGTGGAACTGTAGTACTAAAGGACAGACAGTGTGTGGAACAGTTGTACTAAAGGACAGACAGTGTGTGGAACAGTAGTACTAAAGGACAGACAGTGTGTGGAACAGTAGTGCTAAAGGACAGTGTGCGGAACAGTATTACTAAAGGACAGACAGTGTGTGGAACAGTATTACTAAAGGACAGTGTGTGGAACAGTAGTACTGAAGGACAGACAGTGTGTGGAACAGTAGTACTAAAGGACAGACAGTGTGTGGAACAGTTGTACTAAAGGACAGACAGTGTGTGGAACTGTAGTACTAAAGGACAGACAGTGTGTGGAACAGTTGTACTAAAGGTAAGACATTGTGTGGAACAGTAGTACTAAAGGACAGACAGTGTGTGGAACAGTAGTGCTAAAGGACAGTGTGCGGAACAGTATTACTAAAGGACAGACAGTGTGTGGAACAGTATTACTAAAGGACAGTGTGTGGAACAGTAGTACTGAAGGACAGACAGTGTGTGGAACAGTAGTACTAAAGGACAGACAGTGTGTGGAACAGTTGTACTAAAGGTAAGACATTGTGTGGAACAGTAGTACTAAAGGACAGACAGTGTGTGGAACAGTAGTGCTAAAGGACAGTGTGCGGAACAGTATTACTAAAGGACAGACAGTGTGTGGAACAGTATTACTAAAGGACAGTGTGTGGAACAGTAGTACTGAAGGACAGACAGTGTGTGGAACAGTAGTACTAACGGACAGACAGTGTGTGGAACAGTTGTACTAAAGGACAGACAATGTGTGGAACAGTAGTACTAAAGGACAGACAGTGTGTGGAACAGTATTTCTAAAGGACAGACTGTGTGGAACAGTTGTACTAAAGGACAGACAGTGTGTGGAACAGTAGTACTAAAGGACAGACAGTGTGTGGAACAGTATTACTAAAGGACAGACAGTGTGTGGAACAGTAGTACTAAAGGACAGATAGTGTGTGGAACAGTAGTACTAAAGGACAGACAGTGTGTGGAACAGTATTACTAAAGGACAGACAGTGTGTGGAATAGTTGTACTAAAGGACAGACAGTGTGTGGAACAGTAGTACTAAAGGACAGACAGTGTGTGGAACAGTAGTGCTAAAGGACAGTGTGCGGAACAGTATTACTAAAGGACAGACAGTGTGTGGAACAGTATTACTAAAGGACAGTGTGTGGAACAGTAGTACTGAAGGACAGACAGTGTGTGGAACAGTAGTACTAAAGGACAGACAGTGTGTGGAACAGTTGTACTAAAGGACAGACAGTGTGTGGAACTGTAGTACTAAAGGACAGACAGTGTGTGGAACAGTTGTACTAAAGGTAAGACATTGTGTGGAACAGTAGTACTAAAGGACAGACAGTGTGTGGAACAGTAGTGCTAAAGGACAGTGTGCGGAACAGTATTACTAAAGGACAGACAGTGTGTGGAACAGTATTACTGAAGGACAGTGTGTGGAACAGTAGTACTGAAGGACAGACAGTGTGTGGAACAGTAGTACTAAAGGACAGACAGTGTGTGGAACAGTTGTACTAAAGGTAAGACATTGTGTGGAACAGTAGTACTAAAGGACAGACAGTGTGTGGAACAGTAGTGCTAAAGGACAGTGTGCGGAACAGTATTACTAAAGGACAGACAGTGTGTGGAACAGTATTACTAAAGGACAGTGTGTGGAACAGTAGTACTGAAGGACAGACAGTGTGTGGAACAGTAGTACTAAAGGACAGACAGTGTGTGGAACAGTTGTACTAAAGGACAGACAATGTGTGGAACAGTAGTACTAAAGGACAGACAGTGTGTGGAACAGTATTTCTAAAGGACAGACTGTGTGGAACAGTTGTACTAAAGGACAGACAGTGTGTGGAACAGTAGTACTAAAGGACAGACAGTGTGTGGAACAGTATTACTAAAGGACAGACAGTGTGTGGAACAGTATTGCTAAAGGACAGACAGTGTGTAGAACAGTTGTACTAAAGGACAGACTGTGTGGAACAGTATTGCTAAAGGACAGACATTGTGTGGAACAGTAGTACTAAAGGACAGACTGTGGAACAGTATTACTAAGGACAGACAGTGTGTGGAACAGTATTACTAAAGGACCTACAGTGTGTGGAACAGTTACTAAAGGACAGACAGTGTGTGTGGAACAGTAGTACTAAAGGACGGACAGTGTGTGGAACAGTAGTACTAAAGGACAGACAGTGTGTGGAACAGTAGTACTAAAGGACAGACAGTGAGTGGAACAGTAGTACTAATAGACAGGCAGTGCCATGTAAACCCTTCATCAGAAAATGTTTCTCTGCCATTAGTTATAAAAACACCTTGGAAATAGTAGACACTATTGTATATACATGTACCAGGTTCACCAGATGGTGTCATATTACACACCATTGAAGTGTTTATTTCATACAAAATAATGTCATGCAACACAATTGAAGTGTTCATTTCATACCAGATGTCATGCAACATTATTGAAGTGTTTATTTCATACTAAATTATGTCATGCCACACAATTGAAGTGTTCATTTCATTTCATACCAAATGATGTCATGCCACACACAATTGTAGTGTTCATTTCATACCAAATTATGTCATGCCACACAACTGAGGTGTTCATTTCATACCAAATTATGTCATGCCACACAATTGAAGTGTTCATTTCATTTCATACCAAATGATGCCATGCCACACAATTGAAGTGTTCATTTCATTTCATACCAAATGATGTCATGCCACACAATTGAAGTGTTCATTTCATACCAAATCATGGCATGTATATGCCACATACCATTGTTGTCTTCATTTTATACCAAATCATGTCAGGTGTTTGCCACACATCATTGTAGTGTTTCATTTCATAATACATGATGTCATGTGCATGGCACACTATATTGTAGTGTTCATTTCAGCAAATTTTAAAATGAGATACTTGACTGAAACATTCACAAGTTTCTTAATTTAAGCTATAAACTTAGTGGAAACCTTTCTTTTTGCTTAGCTTGTGCAGATAGTTCCAGGAAGACACATTGCAACAAGTAACTCCATTGTTCATGA
Organism: Sinohyriopsis cumingii; assembly: GCA_028554795.2. Classification (NCBI taxonomy): domain Eukaryota; kingdom Metazoa; phylum Mollusca; class Bivalvia; order Unionida; family Unionidae; genus Sinohyriopsis; species Sinohyriopsis cumingii. The sequence continues at coordinate 5,007,722 of CM068838.1, read as the reverse complement.
TTTTCTGACAATTTGTATAATGTACCCTTCTGGTAAAAGTATTTTTAAAGTGGATTCAGTGATGGGGTGTTGTGATTGATAGTCCCCATGTTCTCCTAGATGAAAATTGAGTTAAGCTATTATGCAGAGGAAAACAAATCAAGTCTGTCTTGTTTACTGGAAATTTACTAAAATTAATTCTACTTTCCATTGTATGTAGTTTATGATGAGCATTTCATCCTTTGGTTTGACAGAAATGTTGTTTATAACAATAGAATGAAGACTGGAAGAGAATGTTTGGTTCCACAGAGTCAGATAAATCCCTCAGTTCATCCCCCAAGTCTCGTTCAGTCAAATTGGATCCCTTGGATCGCAGAGCCTCCACTGCCACCTTAAACCATAGCTCCACTCAAAGCAGTATAGTAGCCGTTTCGCAGGTGTCACTTGATGGTTCTCTCAAGGTCAACTCCCAACAGCAGGGGCAGCAGAGTAAGTTCTAAAGTTTTATGTAACTTGTGTTGAGATTCAGTAGCCCTATGGTAATCAGAATTTCCATCCATCTATCTATTGATTTGTCTGTCTGTTTGTCCGTGTCCATGCAAACTTCATGTAACTACCACAACTGTACAATTCTTATGTATATTTGAATGCCATTGAGTTGGTGAACTGACATTTGCATGCAGATGTGCCATTTAATGATTTTGATTTTTTCTGGTCCAGTTTGAATAAAGTCAGTGCAATCTTTATATCAGTTTTAAATTTTCACTACATCAGATCATCAGATATCTATGCATGTACATTTCCACATATAAATAAATGTGCTTTGTGTCCCGTCATCTCCAGTTTCAACAGAGTTATGGCCCATGAAAATTTCATATGTGATGTTGTTTGTAACTGGCTTAGATTTTTATGCAATTTATTATGATTGTCATTCCATCGATGGGTTTGGTCTCATCTACTCCAATTTTGACAGAGTTATCACCCATGTTAAGAGTCTTCTTGCCTTCACATTGAAACTTGGAAGGCTGCATGCTGTCATTGTAGCTCAAGAACCATTTAACATATTCAGATGTAATTTGATAAGATAAGATTGTCTCTTATACCTAGACATGCATTGTTTAGATTTTATCTCATTTATTTCATTTTGGACAGAGCTGCAACTTATGTTGATTATGTTCATATTTTTGAATGGGATCAACACAGCTCAAGAATAACTGAACGTAATATAATGCATTTTGATGTGAACATTGTTTTACAGATCTAGATTTATAGGTAACAAAATTGTTTAGATATTGGCATAATCTTGGAACACTTGTATACTTCTTGCTTAATTAGGATGTTTTCACTGAAACCTGACATATCTTTCCATATTTAAAAAAGAGACATCTTCTTGTAAATTTGAAATATAAATTTAAAATTAATAAATGCTTTTCGCATTACAAATAAATATCAAGTTTCATGCCATTGTGGAGTCAAATCAGATTCTTTGAAGAAAAGAAAAGATGATAATAAAAGATTACGGTTTAAAAAATAACGTAAATGAAGTGACAATAACTAGATCAGTCCAGTTAAAGTGGGATATACTTCACAAAATGAAGTTTTAGAAATAAAAATGACCTAAAGAAAAATGACCCAAATAAAAATGCTGGGAGTAATAAAGAAAATAAAACTCACTGTTGAAGCTTGGTCACTATGAAGGAAAATAAAATTTACATATATGATTAAGTTCCTCTTACAAGTTGAATAGATGGATTTGCTTTAAGCAGTAGTAATTGATTAATTGGCCAATGCACATTTTCCGTTGTTTTTATATATTAAAAAAGTAAACTGAGACACCTGATTTTGATGTTGTACTGTTGATATAAAATGTTCTGAATTAAAGTTATATTATTAAATTGCTTTTGTATTTATCATTAATGCTATTCAGTTATAATTAATACTTTTCAGTTATAATTAATGCTGATCATTAGTAAGTAATGCTGTTATTTATAATGAATGCTATTAAATTATAATGAATGGTATTTAGTTATAATTAATACTGTAAAAATAAGGATTTGCTTTTATTTCAGTTTTGATTGGAAAGATGTAGATGCCTTTTGCAGGATTAAGGTGGTCCTTTTTCTCTAATCCGGAGTGACAAGTATGAACTAATGATGACAAGTATGAACTAATGATGACAAGTATGAACTAATGATGACATTTGGTCATTAAGTGGAGTAATCTTAAAGCTTATGGTTAAATATCATCTTATGTCTATTACAGCGAGGTATGCCCCATGTAAGCTGGACTTGCGGACACTTGTACACAAACGCCGGGGCCAATATCATGCTGACATAGCCTCAAAGGATTTGGAGGTGATATCCTGGGAAAGTCGACCCCCACCCACTAACTGGAAACCCAAGGGACAGCTTGTGGCCCATCTTCAGGAGCACAGGGGACCAGTCAATAGGTGAGTAATGAAAAAAGAATGTTCAATGTTAATATATTCCTTGTAAATGAAGTCTAGGTTATTCTGGAGTCAGGTTGAACATCATTCAGTCTGTCACACTTTTGTTTATTTAATGTCTTCAAAACCCTTTGAAACATCTTATGAAACTTGATATGACTTTGCACCAGTCAGTAGATGAGTAATGCAAAACGAAAGTTCAATGTTAATATATTCTTTTCTGATCAGCATTTTAAAAGTTGTCCCCCATTTATAATGCAAGTTGTGCCTGTCCATCCATTATACTCTTTTCCAGTTAATATACCCAGAACGGTTTTTATGACATTTTCATGAAACTTGGTATCATGATGAGGATTTGGTAATGACAGATTAGCACTGTTAGAATTATCTCCCCTTTTTAAAAAATTATAATTACACTTAGTATTTACTTATGGGGGCACTCACCAGTTATTATGTATTTTTGAGAGAGTGATGTATATAAGGTGAAGTTGTTTGCATTTAAAACATGCACAATTGAGAGAATGGTGACATACCTCTATGCTACATTATTGTAATGTGGATGATATTTCTTTGGATATTGTACTTTTGGAAATTGTACATGATTTAAACACACTGCTAACTAAAATGAATGCTCCCTTGTGCTAATCAGCCTGAATTAGTCTAAAGTACACTATCCACAGCAGCTATTAAAATAAGGAGAATTAATTTTGCCAGACTAGATAATACCAGCTTCTGAAAGTGCAATGAATACATTACCAAATATATCAAATGTAAAAAAAAGTTATCGCCTATTTTTTTATACAGTTTGCCTCTAAAGTTCAGGAAGTGAAAATGACCAAGTGGAGCTAGCACTTTTTTTCTTTTTTCAGGATTGCAGTGTGTCATAATCACAGTTTCTTTGCTACTTGTTCAAATGATGGGACAGTTAAAATATGGGAATGTGGACGACTAGAGGGCAAAAATGTGGCCAACAGATCTAAGCAAACTCTCAGCAAACAAGGTATTAATTATATACATTGTAAGATGAACTCTTAACTTAAATACCTTTGGCAAGTCCTGCAATTGACCTTGCAGATTTTGCCAGGCTTACTATTTTAGCTTACATCAATTTAAGTAGAAGAGGCGTCCATATTTGCACAGTATCACTACATCTCAGTCATTCTTGTTGCCTAGGTTCAAGACAATTGTTTAAAGCGGGTTTCAGTACAATTACCCCAAGAGGAGGGGCCAAGGGGATTAACTTTCAACATACATGGACACTATTTGTACAGTCGTGGTTTCATTTTTGCTCATAACTCATTACCATTTGGACTCTTTGTAACATGTGTATGTACTGTTATAGATGGAATTATGAAAGTTCCTGTGGAAATGCATTTTTATGAGTATCACACCATCTCAAAAGTAAGTCTTTGTGACCCACTTTTCATGCATTGATTGCATTATTTTTAAAGTTCATTTCTCAAGCATTGTTCATGTTACAGTTAATATAATAAACTTGATGCAAACAAACATCTCTTATTACCACACCCTTTCAACAAAGAAAGGACACTGTGACCTATATTGACATTTTACTGGCTTGGGTTAATGTTTTGCATTTAGCTCGTGACATAGGATTTTTGACTTAGAATCAAGATAATTGGCAGGGGGATGCACCTGGATAAAGTACACCCTTGTTAGGAAGGTAGGTCATATTTTGCTGGCTGTAGCTATGTTTTTGCATTGAGCACATGGTCATAAGGATATCTTGCACACTTTCTTAACTGGAATCATGAAAAGTTGGAAACTGTGACCCATTTCTTATGCTGCACTGATTTTTGTTACATTTTCTGTTTTTGTAGTTAATTTCTCAGACACTGTTCTTTTTAGAATCACAAAACTATGAAGATATGCATTGTTGTTAATACTGGGTCCATTTTCATTTCTTTATTACTGTTCAAATTGGAGTTATAAAAATGAAAAAACTGGATGTTATTACAAAAGGTCACGATGACCTACATTTGATGCTGTACATAACATAGTTTAAGTATTTGTGTTGACCCTATTAACTTTAACATGCTTGATATATACTAGCCTGAACAAGTTAGCTGTGTATTGTACATGTGACATATAACATCCAATGAGAAAATTGGATATTAGTACAGAAGGTCACTGTGACCTGCATTTGATGCTGTACATTACATAGTTTAAGTGTTTGTGTTGACCCTATGGACATGCTTGATATATACTAGCCTGAACAAGTTAGCTGTTTATTGTACACAGGACATATAACATCCAATGAGAAAATTGGATGTTAGTACAAAAGGTCACTGTGACCTATATTTGATGCTGTACATAACATAGTTTAAGTGTTTGTGTTGACCCTATGGACTTTCACATGCTTGATTTATACTAGCCTGAACAAATTAGCTGTGTATTGTACATATGAATGACATTGTATTAAGATTGGACAGCATACATTTCATCTGATATGTTTGCTGTTTTACAGTACAGTAAGGGTCAAATTTTATGTCTGGAATTTTCCAGCAAGCAATACTTGAATTGGGCATACAGCAGTTCAGGTCAAAAGTGAAATTAAGGTATGACAAAACTACAATGTTGAGAACTTTTCAGTCTGGTGATAGAGTTCTGTCTCTCTTGCTCATTGTTCCAAATTTTCTTCAGATTATGTATTTTGGTCCTTACAAAATTAGAAAGAAAATGAGTTAAATTACAATATTAATACTCCTGGGATTGAAATATATTAAAGGAATACTGTTATGTTGATAGAGATAGCCATGTTAATCATGCAATTTAGTTATACCTGTCCCTCACAGTGAGGATTTAGTGATGGAATGCAGTTGGACTGTAATGTCTGGTGTAACCAGTCACTGGAATTCAGAAATTATGAATAATCTGGACCAGAAACTTTCACATTTGCAGCAACAAGAAAAGAATGATTTGGAACAGCTATTACTCGAATATGAGCACTTGTTTCCAGAAGTTCCTACATAAACAAATAAAATCTATCATGACGTTGAAATTACAGATTTCACACCTTTTAAACAACATCTGTTGATAAAATCTCTCAAACGGGAATGTTTGAAAAAAGGAATTCATTATCTGCTGGAGAATGATTTCATAGAACCAAGTAAAAGTGACTTGAGTTCATAATGTATACTTGTTCTGAAGCCACATGATTCTTTCTGCATGTGCATTGAGTATAGAAAGATGAATAGTCCCTAAAAGAGATTCATTTCCATTGCCAAGAATAAATGACTACATGGATCAAATTTTAAATGCAAAATATTTCACCAAATGTAAAGTTTTTAAAGACTTCTGGCAAAGGAAATTGCAGCATTTGTGACTCCAAATCGACTTTATAAGTATAAAGTGATGCCATTTAAGAAGAAAGGTTCACCATGAACTTTTCAACGTTTAATGAACATGGTTACTTCTGATTTTGATAATTTCAGTGCTTACATCGATGATATCATCCATAATGACACCTGGATAGATTGCTTAGAGACAATTCGGAAATTCTTTGACAGACTCACTGATGCAAATTTGACAATTAATTTATCCAAGAGTGAAATTTGATGTGCTTGCGTTACATCTCTAGGATGTATCAGGGGACATGGACAAATTAAACCTGTAGATTCTAAGGTCATGGCTATCTCTGAATTCCCTGTGCCTGTCGGTAAAAAGCAGCTGATGCAAAATGACAGGAAGCTTTTAGTAAGTTAAAGGCCATACTTAAGAGTGCACCAGTTCATTCAATTCCAAATTTCAGTCAGTTATTTAAAATGTCTGTTGATGCAAGTGATGTTAGGGTTGGTGCAGTATTGATTCAAGAATATAAAAATGGTGTAGACCATCCAGTGTTCTATTTTTCTGAAAAAATTAAATAAGCACCAGACAAATTATTCCACAGTTGAGGAGGAATGATGGGCTATGATATTGGCTTTGTGACACTTTAAAGTGTATACTAGTTAAGCTTCTTCTGTGATTTTTGTCTTTAGTGATCACAACATCCTTACTTTCATTGGCAGGATGAAAAATAACAATCATTTTTAAGGTGGAGTTACAGGAATACAATATTGATATCAAGTGAAAAGAAAATCGAATAATAATAATAATAATGAGGACTTTGTATAGCGCCTGATCTTTAGAAGCTCTAAGCGCTTTACAACATTAGACAACACCTATAAGATAAGAAACATAATAATATTATTACAAAAACAAACAACATGAAATTAGAAAAACATTAAAAAATAAAAAACATGCTGAGAATATTTCGGGTAGGAAACATTATTAGGTCCTTAAGTTTGTTCTTGCAGTCAAAATAAGTGAGTTTTGAGAGCCCTCTTGAATGTAATCACTGTGTCTTTGTGTCTAAGTTCAGTGGGCAATTCATTCCACGTTGCTGGGCCCTGGTATACAAAAGAACGCTGTCCATATGACTTTGTTTTCATAGTGGGAATAACGATTGTCAGAAGAGGAGCGTAAGTATCTTGCTGGTGTGTACACCTGGGTGAGGTTAGATAGGTACTTTGGACTGGAGTCCGACAGTAAAATGTAGCACAGAGAACAAATTTTGTGTTTGATTCTGGATCGAATGGATAGCCAGTGTAGGGTACAGAGCAGCGGGGAAGTGTGCTCTGATCGTGGTACTCTAAGTATGATCCGAGAAGCTGTGTTTTGAACTTTTTGAAGTTTCTGGAGTAGATATTGAGATGAACCAGACAAAATTGAGTTATAGTCCAGTCTTGAAAGTACTAATGAACACACAAGTGTTTTAGTGGCATCAGCTGAAGGATATTTGCGAATTGAGCTGATGCGTCTCAGCTCAAGATATGCAGCCTTGCATATGTTCATGACATGTTGGTGCATTGTGAGAGTACTGTCCAGATTTATTGTCATATGTATAAAAATATTATAATGCTTCATGTATACTTTGTTATTCACAAGATTTCATGTTATGTAAATAAAATTATCACATGTATATTTGACTAATAGTAAAAAGAAAGCTTTATTGCATAAATCATTCTTTTTCTTTATGAGGGGAGGTGTTATGTATATTTCATTTACATTTGTTTTTTTTACATTTTATATCATTTTATGTTATGTTATTGATAATGTAACATTAACCTTGTCCAAATTGAGTTTAGTTTCTACTTTACCCAAGTCATTGCTTTTTAAAATTCTGTAAACAACTAATACATTAATTTCCCAATAAGTATGGGTTCACTATTAGGATTATTATTTTTGACTGAGTGAAGGACATTGTGTTTACCACATTTTATATTCTAATGTTAACTATCTGGTAAACATTAGGAATCTTAACATCTTGTTTTTCTACAGTTTTTTCATCCATGCTTTAAGATCTTAACAGAATCAGTTGTATTATTGTGGTGTCCAGTAGTTCATTTATTAATTTATTCAATTTATTCACTGGAAATACAAAGTATACATCAAAAATAACATTTGTGGAGACTTGAATTTAAAGCGAAATTTCAAAAAAGGATAGATTCTTGGATTATATTATTGTGATCCAACAAAAGAGTGTTGACACATCATCACTTGCTTGATAGGCCACCAATGGCACATCAACACTTCCTGGAGTGGATATAATTTAATTTTAAAGTTTATTCAGAGCTTTAATCATTAAGTCTTGTGTCAGTAATTCTAGGATTATTTGGGATTTAATTTTCAGTACCATTAGTTACTTATTTATATAACATTTTCATCTTTTATTTTATTGAAATAAATTATTTGTTGAATTATAAAAAAACTTGTTGGTTGGTTTTCACTTTTTCTATTACTTATTATAAGACCATAGAGATCGGACAGCATACATTTCATTTGATGTGTTTGGTGTTTCACATCACAGCAGTAGGTCATTTAATACTCAGGTGATTGGATTAAAGTACCTTGCCCAAGGGGGCTAGCCTGCCCGATTGATGGTAGGATTTAAACCTACTTCTTTTGGATGCAAGTCTGGCAAGCTTTCCAACGATACACTGTGGCCTTTATTATAGTTGCCTTGTATGACATGTAAGAAGTGTATTGGTCCAATTCTACTTTACTGTCTCTAAGCCTCCATGTCTGTTTTGGCCAATCAAGATGATTACTGATGCATGAAATATGTTGGTAATAGGCAAACTGGTTGTCTTTCCATGGTATTTAAACCCTGTGACTTTCAGCCATTAAAATATGGTATCTAAGGGTGGAAAAGGATAATACTGCTGAAGTATGAACAATAAATTGAGAAAAAGATTATTCTGGCTTTTATCATCTCATTATAGTACCTCTGCTTTGATATTGAAAAGAAAATTCTTTGAATTTTATGATATATTTATGCCCTGTTACAGGGGCCAACATTTAACTGATTAAGATTGCTTTAATCTGAATTTATTTTCCGTGTAATACTTAATGCTTGTGGGGCCCCGAGTGGCTGAGTGGTCTAAAGCACTTTCTGTTATGGATCACTGCCATCTCACCTCTGTCTGCATGGGTTCACCTCTGTCTGCGTTCGTTCAAGTCTCAGATTCAGCTAATGCAGTTATGTGAGAAAGCTTGCCAGTAGCTTCTCGTAGGTCAGTGTTTTTTCTGGGGTTTTCCCAGGTTCTTCCTCCACCATTAATACTGGCCACCATATATAGCCTATTGTGTGCTGAAAATTGGCATTAAACCTTAAAACAACAACAACAACTTAATGCTTACAGCATCTGCTTCAGACTAATGAAAGTTTTGTAGGAGTAATAGGTGATTACATTCTGGTTAGCTTCAAGGATTTCAAATAAATTAGTTTTATATAACAAATAAATGTTTTATTCACACATGATTCATAAAATGTATTAACTGAAATATTCTTTTTATGAGGAATAGCAAAATTTATTTGCCTTATGTAAACTTTAGATCTGTTTTCAAGCATTCATTGGGAGCAGTAATTTTTTGTTAATCATCCATCTACAGTTCAGTTTTTGATAAGAAATAAAAAAAGCTTTTGTTACAATAATAAATTATAGAGCTTTGAAAAACATTTAAATATCTATGCCTATATTTCCAGGTGGAAGTATCAAACATTTGGCATTCCTGGAAGGTTCCACAAATTTGGCTTCAGCTTCAGATAACGGTTACATTTTAATATATGCGTAAGTATAAAATTTTGTTGTCAATCTGCACATAGCTTTTGGACAACAGTGCTGTTGTTAAACCAAGATCTGTTTTGATGCTTTTTGTCTGTCTTTCCATCCATCTGTCTGTTACCACATCTCTGAAACTGCCAGGTGGAAATTCAGAAAAGATGGTAGTTTTGTTGCTCTTGGGGAAACTATTTGCAAGTTCTTATCCTTGGTTCCCATTAACTAGTGCTGCACATCTACCTTATTTAGTCAAGAAAGTTTACTACAATAGAGCAATAGAGATTACATCATTTTGGTTACAATGTATGTTGCATTACAAGTTTAGAAAAGCACAGTTCTGAACAACCAAACCCTGTCATGACCATGTTTGGAAAAATGCAAATTACCACCAAAAAAAGTGTATGGCCCTATGTTTGTTTTTTTCTACACCTGGCCATAAGGCTTAGTGAGCCCTGTGTATGGCCCTGTGTCTGTTATTTCCACACCTGGCCATAAAGCGAAGTGAGCCCTGTGTATGGCCCTATGTCTGTTGTGTCATGTATTGTATGCCTGTAATAACTGTTGGCATTATAAACTAACTTTTGTATTGTGTAAAGTCCATTGCAGTTTCATTCAGGTATCTAGTTCAACATACATTTAAAATCTTGAAAACAATTTAGCTGTTATGTCCAGTTAACAATGTTAACTCAGGTTTTTTAAATTATAAATTCATGCATCGTGCACCCCTCGCACTATTGAAGCATAAAGCCTCACATGTGAAAGTGAAAAACACCCCACCAGTATCTAGAACCTTGGTAGGCATGAGATATTGATAACTGTTCTTCCCTCTTACTAGTCACAGTTGTAAAATGGACATATTTCATACTTACTGGTAACAGCTGTAAATAGACATTTCATACTCACTAGTCACAACTGTAAGATATTTCACATGTATTAGTCACAGCTGAAAAATAGACATATTTCAAACTAGTCACAGCAGTAAAATAGACGTATTTCATACTAGTCACAGCAGTAAAATAGACGTATATCATGCTAGTCACAGCAGTAAAATAGACATATTTCATACTAGTCACAGCAGTAAAATAGACATGTTTCATACTAGTCACAGCTGTAAAATAGACATATCTCAGACTTGTCACAGCTGTCAACCAGGAGTTTTGACATTTAGTTTTGATTGTTTTGCATATTGCTACTCATTCACAGAATCGCAGTTGCCATTCGCCATTTTGCCATAGAAAATGAATCACTTGTACACTATTCCTACTTTTGAAATAACCAAGTTCATATATGTTGTAAAATCCAACTTCAAAGAAACATTGTTGCTGATCATGAAATTGTCAGTAATCTTTAATACAGATGGCTTAAACTTTCTCATTCAAGACTGTGATGTGTAATAACTTTTGTTCTGTGACCTGTGTGTGCTTTATTTATATTACTTGAAAGGTGGTTTCACTTACCAGTGCAAATTAGCATTAGGGGCTCTTCCACAGCCATGCTTAATGTTCTTTTGTCATGTTTACAAGGAATGTCAAATATTTTTAAAAGTCATTTTTACATTGCTTGTTGTTTATTCAATATTATTTGCATGTTAATGCTGTTCTAGCAACATCTATGTATGTATCAATTTGAAGACATTCTACTCTGCCATATTCTCCCAAATGTCAAGACTGTGTGTGTCATCAGTGGTACCTTTCCCATAACATTTTTATTTAGAAATCTTTCATTGCACTGTATTTCATTATGTTCATTTTCTAGACTTGATTCTGGAAAAGCATCACAGATGGCCACTCATATGGTAGATTTACAAGGACATGGACAAGTGGTTGACATGACCCACTTTGATACAGGTACGGCTTGACATAACGCAGACTTTTTAAGGTTCCTTTCTTCCACCATTGTGTGGAACTACACAGATATAGAAAAAATGAATGACTCAGATGTGCATCATATCAAAAATAACACAGTTTGTCCCCTAAAATGGACCAGTTACTATAAAAAAATTGTTGTCTGTGTTTACTAAAAGACATGCATGTTCCTTTCACTGGTCCAGTTGACTCTGCTAAAATATTTTTTAAAACCAGGGACTTATTTCATAAAGAACATGTCATTGAGACACAAGATCAATACTCCTTTATAATAATAATTTCCCTGGGAACCACTCATTATATTGCTTTAATGTTTGAGCACATAATGATGAAGTATATCATACATGAAATTATAATGCCTTATAATGTGACCACATAGTAAAGATGATAATTACACTACATAATGAATTGGGATCCATGACAATACCCACTGTATAACAGGAATAGTTTTATAAGATAGGGACTTATTGTGATGCAATACTGTATGTACTGTATGTAGGGACTTATTGTGATGCAATACTGTATGTACTGTATGTAGGGACTTATTGTGATGCAATACTGTATGTACCCACTGTATAACAGGAATAGTTTTATAAGAAAGGGACTTATTGTGATGGAATACTGTATATACTCACTGTATAACAGGAATAGTTTTATAAGAAAGGGACTTATTATGGTGGAATACTGCATGTACCCACTGCATAACATAACAGGAATAGTTTGATAAAGAAGGGACTTATTGTGAGGGAATGCTGTATGTACCCACAGTATGACAGGAATAGTGTTATCAGGAAGGAACTTATTTGTGATGGAATGCTGCATTTACTTACTGTATAACAGGAACAGTGTTATAAAGATGGGCTTTTCAGTGAGAGAGTGTTGTTTTTACCCACTGTATAACAGGAACAGTGTTATAAAGATGGGCTTTTCAGTGAGAGAGTGTTGTTTTTACCCACTGTATAACAGGAACAGTGTTATAAAGATGGGCTTTTCAGTGAGAGAGTGTTGTTTTTACCCACTGTATAACAGGAACAGTGTTATAAAGATGGGCTTTTCAGTGAGAGAGTGTTGTTTTTACCCACTGTATAACAGGACGTATTATAATGAAGGAGCTTATTGCGAGGGAATGTGGTATCTCTTTCTGGCAGTGATGGAAACATCATCATCATATGATAACATTTTGTAAATTTATTAAAGGTAATTTAAAGGGAGTATGTCTCATCAGATAAAATTGTGTAATCAATCACAAACTTATGTTCACTGATCAGTATTCAAATGGATAATTAAATTTGTCTGCATCACATTTCACAATAATGGAGACTATATATCACAATAATGGGGACTATATATCACAATAATGGGGACTATATATCACCTGAAGACTACAAAAACAGGATTGGTGCAGAACTTTAATCACAGAAATCATAATCAAATAATAATTGATTGGCCATTTTACTCAGAGTAACTGATACTGAACCAAACCAATGAAAGGGAATAGAACTACATTGAATAGTTGACTGGTTATATTTTGGATCAGAGTAAACTTGACTACAGACTCTACATGAATAGCTGTTTCTTTCTTCTTTTCAGGCTCACAGTCTGTTCTGGCATATGCCACAGTGAGTGGCTTTCTGATTGGCTGGGACCACAGGTCACCTGAGTTGGCATGGAAGCTGAAGAATGATCCAAAAACTGGTAAGTCAGTATTCTGTCATCATGAATGGTGACCCAAAGTTTTTCTCTTCATATCACAAATTGACCTCTCATCTGAACATTTTTGAGTGATGCTATTATTTAGCATAATGAAGACCAGAATAACAGTAGAAAAGTATTGCTATTATTCATCACAAAGTTTTTATGGTAACAGCAACATCAGCAGTTACCTTATGTTTCATGGATAATATTCCTTGGATTAGTCACCTGCTAACGTACCTTATGTTTCATGGATATATTGCTTGGATTAGTCACCCGCTATCATACCTTATGTTTCATGGATATATTGCTTGGATTAGTCACCTGCTATCATACCTTATGTTTCATGGATATATTGCTTGGATTAGTCACCTGCTATCATACCTTATGTTTCATGGATATATTGCTTGGATTAGTCACCCGCTATCATACCTTATGTTTCATGGATATATTGCTTGGATTAGTCACCTGCTATCATACCTTATGTTTCATGGATAATATTCCTTGGATTAGTCACCCACTATCATACCTTATTTTTCATGGATATATTGATTGGATTAGTCACCCACTATCATACCTTATAATTCATGGATATATTGCTTGGATTAGTCACCCGCTATCATACCTTATGCTTCATCGAGATATTCCTTGGGTTAGTCACCCGCTATCATACCTTGTGTTTCATCGATATATTCCTTGGGTTAGTCACCCGCTATCATACCTTATGTTTCATGGATATATTACTTGGGTTAGTCATTCTGCAGCAAACTATTCCCAAACTGCATTTCAGAATTATTTGTAAATTAGTGTTTCACAACAGGCATTGTATTTTCTTCGAGATGTTCCTAGCATATAATTGAAAGGCAAGGTGATGAAGTCATGTACTAACTGAATTAATCTTGTTATGAAAGGGTGATACTATTTTAAGTTTCAAGTGACACAATTCACCTCTCTAAATTGGGGAAATATTTAAAAACTGATCTTGCATACTCGGGCATAATTTGTTTTCCATTACTACTCGATGGTATTGTATAGCTCAAAGCAAACATAGGGATTTCAGTGATTCATTACCCAAACAGTGGGAACCGCTTTTAACGGCATTTTGTTTTTCAAGTTCAGTTTTTGGCACTTAACATTTCCTGGCATATCTGCATTCAGGTTTGATCACCTCTTTTGCTGTCCATCAGTCCCAGTGCTGGCTGGCACTGGGTACAAGCAGTGGTACACACGTCTGTTGGGACCTTAGATTTGAGCTGCCAATAACTTCTATTGTACACCCGACAGGTAAGTTTGGTTTTTCTACAGGGCTATGTTGTTTACATTGTTTTCACATGTCGGCCATCTTTTAAGTCATATATCCATAGCAAATGTATGGTAGAAATTGATTCCATAAAAATCAGATAATTTGTAGAAGTCACTGTTATTAGTGCATACCCATTAAAATACTAGTCAACATTTCTGACAAAGTCACCTTCGGTCATCACTCAGTTAATCATATATCAATTTTGTTGTGTGCTGTCAGTTTATGCATTGTAACTGTCATTTAGTCCCTAATTGGTCCCACCAAATAACATATAGTGTTGGGCTCAATATTGTGTCACATGATTGGAAACCAGATTGTACAGACTATTCAAAGAGCTAGTCAATCTCTCACTCAGAAAGATGTTTCTTTTATGAAATTAAAAGCCTTTGAGGTCAGAACTGTTGCTGCATCTTAGGCCATTTAAATTTATTCTTCTTTGGATGATGAATGCTGCTTTCTGGTGGTGACTCACTTAATTTTCATCTTTTACACAGGCTCAGTGTTTTTTTTATATATTAAGTTTTCAGGTTCAGTTTTGCTTTTTCATATTAAGTTTTCAGGTCACAATAATTGTATGTACTCAAACCGCTACTTGATCACTGATGTATCTAGATAACTGGTTATCTTGATTTCTGGTGTACTTAGATCACTGGTGTATCTATATTTCTGGCGTATCTAGATCATTGGTATACCTATATCACTGGTGTATCTAGGTCATTGGTGTATCTAGATCATTGGTGTATCTAGTTTACTGATGTACCTAGATTTCTGGTGTACCTAGATCATTGGTGTATCTAAATTTCTGGTGTATCGATCATTGGTATATCTAGATCATTTGTATATCTAGATTTCTGGCATATCTAGATCATTGGTGTATCTAGATCATTTGTATATCTAAATTTCTGGCGTATCTACGTCATTGGTGTATCTAGATCATTGGTGTATCTAGTTTACTGATGTACCTAGATTTCTGGTGTACCTAGATCACTGGTGTACCAAGATCATTGTGTATCTAGATCACTGGTGTATCTAGATTTCTGGTGTATCTAGGTCATTGGTGTATCTAGATCATTGGTGTATCTAGTTTACTGATGTACCTAGATTTCTGGTGTACCTAGATCACTGGTGTACCAAGATCATTGTGTATCTAGATCACTGGTGTATCTAGATTTCTGGTGTATCTAGATCATTGGTGTACCTATATCATCAGTGTGTCTAGATCATTGGTGTATCTAGATCATTGGTGTATCTTGATCATTGATGTACCTAGATTTCTGGTCTACCAAGATCATTGGTGTATCTAGATCACTGGTGTATCTTGATCATTAGTGTATCTTGATCATTGGTGTATCTAGATTTCTGATGTATATAGATCATTAGCATACCTATATCATTAGTGTATCTAGATCATTGGTGTATCTAGATCACTGGTGTATATGATCATTGGTGTATCTAGATCACTGGTGTATCTAGGTTAGTGTTGTTCCGATTATCGATTATAATCGATCATCAGTTGGTTGAGCGAACCAATAAGATAATCGATTGTGAAACTCCATAATCGATTATATATAAAGGGAGATTACTTTGTAGTTGTATCCAAAGGGAGACTACTTTTTAGTTGTATGCAAAGCACAAAGGTTAGAAAAACTCCCAGCCACTAAAGTTGACCTGAAATTTATTAATTCCCTTCACAACTACAAATATAAAACCATATGATATTTCTTAGGTGCAAAATTTAATAATTAAGAACATAACCAAAAATATAAAACCATATTATATTTCATAGGTGCAAAATTTCATAATTAGGAACATATAGCCATTATTACATGATCAAGTTGTTAAATAGTTGAGTTAATAAATTTAAACACATTTTGTTGATTTGTTTCAGTTTTAAATGCAACATTATTTGTAGTATTTGTAAACAATGACAAACAAGAAAACCATGTCCTTCTACACTTAAAATTACCAACACATCACATATGAATGAAAGGTTTTTGGGGGATTGTAGCAGTATTTCAGTTGCATATGACTTATAAGCCATAAAAAGTTGCGTTCATTTAACAAAGATGTAGAACAAAAATAACACAACACAATAGACAAAAATGTAATATTATTATCAGGTTAAAGTATACATGTCATTAAAAGAGATTACTCCTGTACATTTACTAACATCTTGAACTATTGATCAAAGATATAACTGAATAACAAACAAAAATTAAAATTTGCTCTTAGTAACTGATTATAATCGATTATCAGTTGGTTAAGTGGAACCGATTATCGATTATGAATTTCTGACCGATTCCCATCACTAATCTAGGTCACTGATGTACCTGGAATTCCGGTTTACCTAGATCATTCGTGTATCTAGATCATTGGTGTATCTAGATCACTGGTGTACCTATATCATTGGTGTGTCTAGATCATTGGTGTATCTAGATCACTGGTGTACCTATATCATTGGTGTGTCTAGATCATTGGTGTATCTAGATCACTGGAGTATCTATATCATTGGTGTACCTATATCATTGGTGTGTCTAGATCATTGGTGTATCTAGATCACTGGTGTACCTATATCATTGGTGTGTCTAGATCACTGGTGTATCTATATCATTGGTGTACCTATATCATTGGCGTATCTGCCCTCTGGTATTACATTATTGAATGCCTGCACTGCAGTATTACGTTGTATCTTTGGGCTTCACAAATTGTCACTCAAAATTTAAGTAATAACTAAATGAGCATTCAGTTATTATAACTGGTCCTTCTTTACTGGTTCTATAAGAAGCCCATCTAAGATGTATTGGAATGGATAGCTTTTCTCTGGACATATGTGGCAGTTTTACACCAAAGCTGATAAAGAATATTCTAGGTTGATTGGTTAGAAATTTTGAGCAGTATAAATGAATGATAAATAATATTTCTATAGCTTCATCATAAAACACCAACCTGTTTTGTGATAGCTTGAGCACAATCAGGTAAAGAAAACAGACCACAGTATAATCAAAGATGTGAGTTATCAAGGAACATCAGAAAATTTAAAAAGGGGATGTCATCCTTGCTGGTTTCTTATATTAAGAAGAGGGGGACATTAGTTGAGTTAATACTCGTTCTATAATCACATTGGGAATAATTGTCAAAAAAGTGCTTTTTTCTAATGAAGTTGTTTGCTTTGCTGTATAAATTACTTTTTTTCTTCAAGATAACCAGTCGATGAAAGATTACTAATATTACTCTAGGAAGTTTAGACACATTTCATTTGTACCTCTGATTGCTGATTTTAAGTTGAGTTCATCTTTGAAACTTGCTTCTCCATAATGAATCATATCTGTGAATGCTTATCATTGGTTACATTTGTGACTTAGCCGATAAATCACTGATTAATGTTGGATACTATGAATATTTATAACAGTTTGCAATTGGTCTGACAGCTGAAATGAGCTGACACCATCATGATTGCTAGCTCTTACATGGGTAGGATTTGCATGTCTTAAAAATTATTCCACTCACCTCCTGATTTGATACAAATGAAATAGTTAGCATGATAATACAAATTAGGTCAACTTTTGTTATTGTAACAGGACAGAAAACAATTGTGCAGTAATCAGGGATAAATAGACATAATTAGGATCTCAGCAACACTTGCAGCTGTAGCTGTGGTGGTAGGTTGACACATTTGAATACAAAAGGGCATATAGCATATGTGATTATTACACTGAAAGCCAATTAAGAAATAGAACTAAATGTGAATTTCACTTGACAAAACATTTAATTAGTATTTATTTCTTAAAGTTCTGTAGGTATTACTTAACCTTTTCATGGATCAAAATATTGTTATTTATAGTGTATTGATATTTTTAGGTATGAAAACTTTACAAAATATGACTTATTTTTAAAAGTTAATACTTTTTATATTGTTTCAGATTTCCAAGTACTAATTGCTGTTATGAGTTATAAAATGAGGGATATATCAAAGTTCCATTTACTTGTAGTTTTATTCACATTCAACAAATAGGGGCCAATTCTTTTGGTAGTTTTAGGAAAAAAACCAAGATCCACAACTGACCTTGATGAGTTTTTGAGGGAGACGTGTATTGCAAATTACACTGTTACACTGACATTGCTACAAATAAGAAATCTTCAAATGACTTCTTTGCTTAAACTTCATAAGAGAATTTGACCAGGTTTTTCATAAAACATCCTGGCATGATGGCCTTTTAGCATTGCTCATTCATGCTAATCCACTAATCAGTATGAACATTATTACTAAAAATAGAGAAACCTTTAAATGATTTCTTGACAGCATTAATTATTGCAGACAAGTTTGTACCAATGATGCCAATTGGCCGTCCAATATGGCTGTCATTACTGAAATAGAAAATCATCTGACAAATCAAATGTGTATAGCATACTGTCAATCAGGTGTGGAGTCTCAGAATCTTTTCTACTGTTGATAGTGATATTAGCTCCGGAGTTTGTTAATTAAAAAAAATCCAGTGTTGTTTTGTCACTTGCAAAGTTTTTATAACAAGCAACCATCCTTTGGTATGTTACTAAATGCATTGCAGGGGCCCCCGAGTGGACAAGTGGTCTAAAACACTCTCCATTACGGATCACTGCCATCTCACCTCTGTCTGCATAGGTTCAAGTCTCAGATTCAGCCTATGTGGATATGTGAGAAAGTTTGCCAGTAGCTTCTTGTGGGTCGGTGGTTCTTTCCGGGGTTTTCCCGGGTTCTTCCTCCACCATTAATACTGACCACCATGTATAGTCTACTGTGCACTGAAAAATGGCGTTAAAACCTACAACAACAACTAAATGCATTGCAGATGTAGTTATTAACAATAATCAAGCACATAGACTAATTTTTGTGTTATTTCAAGGTATTATGTAAAAAAATGTCACAGGATCATTAACTTGTTTCATGATTAAAAAATAGTTGGACCTTAAACTTTGAACATTAAACT
The DNA here is from genome assembly GCA_028554795.2 of Sinohyriopsis cumingii. Taxonomy (NCBI): domain Eukaryota; kingdom Metazoa; phylum Mollusca; class Bivalvia; order Unionida; family Unionidae; genus Sinohyriopsis; species Sinohyriopsis cumingii. Next base: position 4,988,349 of record CM068838.1, on the reverse strand, counting down.
AAAATAAATGGAACACTTTATAGTATCTAGAATCAACTTATGATACCCAAACAGAGTTAAATATTGATATAATCTCATCATACCAACTGTAGAGGTCAGCTCTCTTCAGTAATCACCTCTCTTATGAAGTTACACATACATTCTCATCATGCTACATGTCATCACGCTACATGTCATCATGCTACATTGTCATCATGCTACATGTCATCACGCTACATGTCATCACGCTACATGTCATCATGCTACATTGTCATCATGCTACATGTCATCACGCTACATGTCATCATGCTACATTGTCATCACACTACATGTCATCATGCTACATTGTCATCATGCTACATGTCATCATGCTACATTGTCATCATGCTACATGTCATCATGCTACATTGTCATCATGCTACATGTCATCATGCTACATTGTCATCATGCTACATGTCATCATGCTACATGTCTGTGGCATGATGCCCCAGTGCTAGACATCACTATAAAACTGTCACACTGCTGACATCGTAGAAATATGACTGAAAAATTGTTAAAGCTATGTTAAAATCCAAATCACACACACACACACAAACATACAGTAAGATATATATTTTTTGCTTGAGAAGACACTTTTTTTCCCTCTTTTAACATGGACTTGACTCTGTTCACACCCTGCAGCTGCACGAGTGAGAAGGCTGTTGGCTCACCCTCAAGAGCAGTCATGGATTGTTTCAGCCACCCAGGGGAACAATGAGGTGTCACTGTGGGATATGGAGACAGGGTCAAGGAAAAAAACAGTGTGGGCAAGCTCTTTACCTACTTTCTCCAAAACACAGGTACAAAACTGACAAAGATATGCTCTCTTTCATCTAAAGCATTTTCATAGAATTTGTGACCTAGGCAAAAATAATTGTTCCCATGTGGGCTGGGTAGGAAAAATTAACCCAGTAGGATTGGCCTTTCATAAAGTTTAAAGCTTGCAGAGGCTCAGATATATTTTTGTTTCCTGAGAATTAAGTTCTTTTTAGTTTGAATACATAGGAAACATTTTTTTTCTGTATTTTGTGTTTTGGTTCAGCAATGTATCTTGATCAAAAGTATGTGATCAGTTTGCATGTTACAAACTGTACATCAAGTTGCATGTTACAAACTGTACATAAGTGACACTATGTACTTTTCATATGTAGCAAATGGACTTAATCTATCCAGAAAGTAAAATATATTTAGCTGGCCTAGTGTAAAACTTAAACAAAATCTCTGCCCATTGGACAAATATTTGCCATATTCCTGATTGCAATTACATAATTAATCTAACAAACATGAAAGTGAAATATGAAATAAAATAATAGGGCATTGAGATTAATCCATTTAAAGTTATGTATGCCATAATTTTGATTACACTTTAAAAATGCATAATACAGGAGAATGACATTTGCTTTGATACCTTTCCATGAAAATTATTGCCTTGTTGCATGATTACAAGTTGTTTTCACTGTGTGATGATTAACATTCAAAGTTCTCCTGCAAGAGAGTGTCAAAGATAGTTTGATAAATATAAATAGGAAGAAATTTACAATGTGTGCAAATTGTGACAGGATGTGGACTAACCCTTTAATCTTGCATAGAGGTGAAAATTCTTTGGTCAACTCGTCATGATCCTATCTATTCCAATTTGATTCCATTTTAAGCATGAACCTTTTAGGTACTAAATGATAATACAAATATTGCATGATAATATCAAACAGTGGAATTCTCACTGAGTAGTGTTCATATGATTATATGAAACTGGAATTATCACAGTTGTTTTCATATGATAGTATGAAACAGTGGAATTCCCAACAAGTAGCATTTATAAGATTGTGTGAAACAGTGGAATTCTCACTGAGTAGCACTTGTAAGAAAGTAACAAACACGGGAATTTTCACTGAGTAGCACTTGTAAGAAAGTAACAAACATGAGAAATTTCACTGAGTAGCACTTGTAAGAAAGTAACAAACATGGGAATTTTCACTGAGTAGCACTTGTAAGAAAATAACAAACACGGGAATTTTCACTGAGTAGCACTTGTAAGAAAGTAACAAACACGAGAATTTTCACTGAGTAGCACTTGTAAGAAAGTAACAAACACGGGAATTTTCACTGAGTAGCACTTGTAAGAAAATAACAAACGGGAATTTTCACTGAGTAGCACTTGTAAGAAAGTAACAAACACGGGAATTTTCACTGAGTAGCACTTGTAAGAAAGTAACAAACACGGGAATTTTCACTGAGTAGCACTTGTAAGAAAATAACAAACACGGGAATTTTCACTGAGTAGCACTTGTAAGAAGGTAACAAACACGGGAATTTTCACTGAGTAGCACTTGTAAGAAAGTAACAAACACGGGAATTTTCACTGAGTAGCACTTGTAAGAAAATAACAAACACGGGAATTTTCACTGAGTAGCACTTGTAAGAAAGTAACAGACAGGGGAATTTTCACTGAGTAGCACTTATAAGAAAGTAACAAACATGGGAATTTTCATTGATTAGCACTTTTAAGAAAGTAACAAACACAGGAATTTTCACTGAGTAGCACTTGTAAGAAAGTAACAAACACAGGAATTTTCACTGAGTAGCACTTTTAAGAAAGTAACAAATGGGAATTTTCATTGATTAGCACTTGTAAGAAAATAACAAACATGGGAATTTTCACTGAGTAGCACTTTTAAGAAAATAACAAACACAGGAATTTTCACTGAGTAGCACTTGTAAGAAAGTAACAAACACTGGAATTTTCACTGAGTAGCATTCATATGATAGTATGCAATTGTGGAATTCTCATTAAGTAGTGTTCATATGATAGTATGAAATTGTGGAATTCTCACTAAGTAGTGTTCATATGTTAATATGAAATGGTGGAATTCTCACTAAGTAGTGTTCATATGTTAATATGAAATGGTGGAATTCTTACTGAGTAGTGTTCATATGATAGATTGAAATGGTGGAATTATTACTGAATATCATTGGTATAATAGTATGAAATGGTGAAATTCTCACTGAGTGGTGTTCATACGATAGTATGAAATGGTGGAATTCTCACTGAGTGGTGTTCATACGATAGTATGAAATGGAGGAATTCTCACTGAGTGGTGTTCATACAATAGTATGAAATGGAGGAATTCTCACTGAGTGGTGTTCATACAATAGTATGAAATGGAGGAATTCTCACTGATTGGTGTTCATACGATAGTATGAAATGGTGGAATTCTCACTGAGTAGTGTTCATATGATAGTATGAAATGGTGGAATTCTCACTGAGTAGTGTTCATATGATAGTATGAAATGGTGGAATTCTCACTGAGTGGTGTTCATACGATAGTATGAAATGGAATTCTCACTGATTAGTGTTCATATGATAGTATTAAATGGTGGAATTCTCACTGAGTAGTGTTCATATGATAGTATGAAATGGTGGAATTATTACTGAGTAGTGTTCATATGATAGTATGAAATGGTGGAATTCTCACTGAGTAGTGTTCATACGATAGTATGAAACAGTGGAACTCTCACTGAGCAATTTTCATATGATAGTATTGAACAGTAGAATTCTCACTGAGTAGTGTTCATGTGACAGTATTAAACAGTGGAATACTCGCTAAATGGCGTTTTTATGATAGAATGGAGCAGTGAAATTCTTACTGAGTAGCATTCATACAATAGCTTAAAACAAAAGAATTCTCAAAGAGTAAGATTCATATGTTATATTAGTTTGGCGTTGAACAAGCGAGCACATCTACCTCTGTTGGATAGTCATCCTTATAGATAACTCTGTTCCATTATATAATTTATGAACCTTGAAGCAAAAAGTTTAGTTTATGAACGAAGCACTTGCTTGTATGATTTAATAGTGTTAGTTCACTTCCAAAAGGTATAGGCAATGATTCATGAAATTTGGTTGAGGCCATGACAGAATTATTCATTTCATCTAAATATCTTGCATTCTGTGTTTCCTTGGACTAACAGATGCATAAAAGAACCTGTTATATTCTTTTTTTTAAAGTTTGATATTTTTTATATTTGGAAGCAGTTATTACCCAAACGAAATGAGTATATCAATTCAGTTTTAATTTATGCAACTTAATAATTACTGCAATTCATTGGGTTACATTATTCAATTCCAATAAAAAATAATAAAATGGGGTAAAGTTAAAATGGTGAATATAGGAAACAGCATGTGATTGCTACATGGATTATCACCCCTTTCATGTAGTGGCACACCAGTTATCTTTGTTTCTTTTATTTTTACTTTTGTATTGATTTATAAAGAAAGCGACAAATGGAAAAGGGTTAAATTTCTGTGAGAAAGAATTTTCCCTGACATGTTTGGAGGTCGTTGAAAAGTTTCTGAGATACTTGATAGACCATGCAGTAATTTCCTGAACAACTCGTATCTACAGGTTTGATGAATTGTACTGTGCTTTGTGTTGTAGGCAAGTCCACATGCTGTGTATGGAATGCACATGTCTGTGACAGACAGTAATGTCTTTCTTTTGACTGGTGGCTCTGACATGCGGATTCGTTTCTGGGACCTGAGTTACCCTGCCAATTCCTTCATCATGGCGGGAGCTGCTGGGGATTCCACCCACCAGACTGCAGTCAGCTATAGGTTAGTATAAGAATAAATTCTGCATAAAATCCAGAATTTGGAATTCACATGTTTGGTACATAAGGAAGTACGTGTATAAGTTATTTTTACAACAGAGACTGAAACTTGTTACTCCTGACAATGTTCTGTGGCAGAAACCGTGAAAACTGAAGGCAAGTCTTTTTCTTCCCAGCAGCTTAGACCATTTTATAATGGTCTTAATGGCTTTCTTTGTATCATGTGACCTTTGCTATCATGGTAAAGATGTTGCCCAGCATATGGTACTAAAGAGATTATTAGTAATTTGCATTTACTTGCACAAATATCTCAAGTTAACAGTGCATTGTTGTGAAACAGTATTTAGTGAGTTGGGTACCTTAAAGTTTAATTTGTTTTTTGTGGGATTGTTTTTGGTATCTTGAGGCAGCAATTCATGGAATGATTTATCTTTCTCTCAGTTCTTGATATTCAAGTTTTGAATTAATTTTGCGAATTTCTTCCAGTTGTTTCCACAACAAAAATTTTATAAAATATTTTTGCCCATAACTCACAAAAGCTAGCATAAGAACAGAAAATAAATTTTGTACCTTCACTTTCATTTACTTATTTTTTTGATCATAACATTTTTCAATTTTATTAAATTAATTTCTTAATTTGGTACCTAAATCAGAGGGGGCCCAGAGTGACTGAGTGGTCTAAAGCGCTCTCCATTATGGATCACTGCCATCTCACCTCTGTCTGTGTGGGTTCAAGTCTAGGATTTGGCCAATGTGGGTATGTGAGATAGCTTATCTGACAGTAGCTTTTCATGGGCAGGTGGTTCTTTCTGGAGTTTTCCAGGGTTATTCCTCCAACATTAATCGTGTGCTGAAAAATGGTCTTAAACCCCACAAGAACAACAACAACCTAAATTAGAATATAAATAAACATGAAAATGAATAAAGTAAATAAATAATGAATTAATACTTACATTAATTTATTTGTCATTTAAGTAAAATTTTGTTCAGTAGACTGCTCCGGTGGCTTAGTGGTTAGAGTGTCCACCTCAGATGTGGGAGGTCGTGGGTTCGATGCTCGATCGAGTCATACCAAAGACTTACAAAAATGGTACTAACAGCTGCCTCACTTGGCATTCAGCATTAAGAGGTTAGTGTTAGGACTGGTCGGCCTGGTGTCAGGATAATGTGACTGGATGGGACATCATGCTACATGCCTGCTGCATGATGCCCCAGTGCTAGACGTCACTATAAGCTGTCACACTGCAGACATCGTAGCGATATGACTGAATTTTTTTTAAAGCTATGTTAAAAATCCAACTCACACACACACACTGTTCAGTACATAAAAGAATGTCAGATTGCTTTTCTAATGAACAGAAGACTTAAAAGTGATACACTATTTTGCCCATCAATTTTTTTTAATGATATTTTTTCAATATCAATTATTTCATTACACAATAAATGAATACTGTCCCATTTATAATCACAGAATTTCAGTTTGTTTCAACATTTTCATTATCAGTGAAGCTGTTTTACACACAGATGAGTCTTCAATACAACAAAATTAAAAAAATTGGAGAGATCTACAGGTATATAAAACACCTGCAACTCCACACCTGTATGATTTTTTTCCTCTCATTTTGTTATCTGCTTAATATATTGAATTAATGCTTGTAATTAAGATCATGATGTATTCATCATGAAAGAAAAATGCTGTTTCAGTTAAAACAATTCATACATCAAAATCGCAAAACAGCAGATATTTTGGTGCATATTTTAAGCTTTAAAGAAAGGGAGGAAAGTAATCATAATGCATATTAGAATATTTTGTTCTAGTTTTGATGATAAATCATTAAGCATATCACCATGGTGATTTTCCAATGACTTAAGTATTCAGTCTTTTTTGGGTCTACAGGTCATAGACCAGAAGAGTTTATAGGAGTTTATAGTTTATTGTCCTTCTGTTCACTCCTGTTTTGATTGCCCTGATGCACACATTCATCCCAGGGTCTTGTTGAGCCTAAATGAAATCTTTGCCACTCAGAATTGACTATGGCCAATAATTAGAGTCAATCTTGAATTTTATTATTGCTACTTTTCCTGGACAGATAGTTGTATTGACATTGGGATTTTTATCAAAAGAATCCTTTAATGTCTAGTTGGTCCAGATTGGAAAAGATGTTGGTCTGAAATCTAATGTAGTCACCATGACAGTCATCAACTTCTCCTAAACAGAATGGCATTGCCTTTTTACCATTATATTTCTTATGCTGTCAGGTTGGTTTGAAATGAAAATGATGTCAATATGACATCCAGTATGACTGCCTTGAAGGCCATCTTACAAATCTTACCACTACTTTCATTTTCACCAAAAGATGTTTTAAGATATCTAATTGATCCTGATGGAAAGTAGGGCTGATCTTAGATCCAGTATGACTACCTTGATGCCCATGTGCCCTTAAGTATGGCCACCAAAGCAATGATCTTGAAAATCTTTTTAATCCTGAATGGAAGTTCATATCTTGAAAATAATGTTATCTCTCCAAATGGATGGTTATATCAGCATGAGGTTTCAGACTTTGCATGATGCCTAGGCAGTCCTAACGGAAAATGGTACATTCATCATGGCTGACATGACCACTGTCTTTAAAATCTTTTTGTCAGAACTTACTCTGAATGGAAGATGATTATTACATGGGGGTTTTCAACAAAAGAAATGTGCTTTTTGTCCTAAATCAAAATGGTGCCAAGCTAATATCCAATGTTGTACCACATTGGCTAATTTGAAAATTCTTGTTATTGTTGAAGAATATCAGAGATGGTTTCAACACTTGACAGATAAAAGGAAGAAATGGTCTTATCTTAATCCTGAAAATTCTTTTCACACACTAGAGCATCAGTCCCTTGAAGGGAATACAATTTTTTAGGGTGTATTCCTTCATTTAAACTAAAATTTGTCAAAGCTGTTTTCCAAAGCTCATTGATATAATGGTGAAAATTTTATGCAAGAAATACAAAGTTAATGTAGAATGGTAAAAGTTGATTTTTTTGAGTATTTCAATTATAAATCATATGTAATAAGACATGGTAAAACCCAACAAGCATTTCATTTTCCAAAATAAAAATTTATTTCCCTAAAATATAAATCAAACCAAGTGAAAGAGTTAAAAAATAATGTACATTATCGTACAAGTTCCTGTAATATTTCCTGGATGTATGATCAGTTTCACAGTAATCTGGAAATGATTCAAAGTATTCCAAATGAAGGTTCTAATGTGCTTGTGTTCTAGAATTCACTTATAGCTAATTCTCTTTATTTCCATCATTTTAAATTCCAGATGACTCTATTTTTGGGTTTCTTTCATGTAACTCTACTTATGATTGCATAAATAATGTGTGCATATGGTGGAAAATAAATTCGTGGATCATGATGTACAGAACATGGGGGATAGAGGTCTTTAATAAAAAGACCTATCAGACTTGGTGCCTGGTACAAAGTTAACTGTACCACTTTATTGAGGCACACATGAAACTAAGTGGATAAAGAAAACAAGTTACTGTGGTGATAGAGATTAAAGAGTTAAATTAACTATTGTTACAGCCATTAAATTTACTGGATTCTTGGCTTCAAAATTGTATTCTATTAGTGAAATTCAGGCCTTGATAGTTTGTAGTTTCTGTACAAATCAACCATCCAGTTTTGCCCAGCAATAAAATATCCCTGGTACTTGTAACTGAATAGCTTATGTCATAATAATGTTACACATTTTAGTGATTTAGCTGTCTCCGAAAGACTATGATTAATCTCAGTATTCAGTTTTTTTTTACTTTCAATGCCATTTGGTCCCACCCACTTCGTATTGGAATAAAACTTTGATGAGCTGTTATATTTATACATGCCCTTGGGATAATCTCAACATACGGGCCATTGTCAGAGTCTTGTGTGGCTAATATATATATATATATATATATATATATATATAAAAGAAATAATGTGCTGAAATAACCCGATTTACATTAACTAGTCAAGAGGATGTGCAGTGTATAAGAAGGAACCAGCCAAAAATTAAAATCCCAGTTTTAAAAAACAAAAGCAAAAGAGAATTTCTACATATTATGTCCTCAACAATTACCACCAACAGTATATTGGTCAGTCATATTACTAAGCACTGTTAATGTTTCCTGCCTCTCTTTCTCTTTGTAGGTCAAGATTGGTTGAAGGAACTGAGGTCATTGAAGAAACTTACTCCAAAAAGCAAACTACAAACGAGGATATTCCCAGACGTGGCCCAGAGGCTCCTCCTCAAGGTCACACTGACATCATCACAGATGTCAACATCTGTCAGGCTTCACAGTGTCTTGTACTGTCCTCATCACGCAATGGAGTTGTTAAAGTTTGGAAATGAACTATGTAAAATTCATGGAATACTTTGAATGGTGCTATATAGTCACCAATTTATTACCAGATTTTAGACTTCTTTTATTTCATTTTCTTTTCTTTTCATGATATTTTGCAAACTGCCGATGTTGATTGAAGACATTGTGACTGGGCTATAGCCTCAGGTGGGGGGGGGGGATTTTATAATGAGGCTGTTACTCAGTGAATGTGATTATGTAGTAGTTGTCATGTCCTCAGAATCATGCATTATGAATGACAGAAGTGTAATAGTGACTTAACATTTGTTCATGTAACTTGATTTTCATTGCGTGTTATTGTAAAGCAGTCAGTTGTTTTAAAACTTAACCAAAACACTGTTGAAATAGACTTTGAACTGGACTACAACATGTGACTTAGGTGTTAACATTTTAAGGCAAGTTTTTGACAGGTTTTACATATATTTAAGTGATCCCCGCTACAAAATGTACAACTTCTGATCATCTTGTTGTAGATGTTCATGTGAAAAAAATCTGCAATCAAAGTGGACATGCATGGACAGTCAAGATAATTGCAACATCACAATAATTTTGTTGTAGTTGTAGGGTTTAACGCCATTTTTCAGCACAATATAGGCTATACATGGCGGCTAGTATAATTGGTGGAGGAAGAACCCTGGAAAACCCTGGGAAGAACCACCGACCCACGAGAAGCTACTGGCAGGCTTTCCCATGTACCCATGCTGGCCAAGCCTTGGACTCGAACTCATGCAGACAGAGGTAAGATGGCAGTGATCCGTAATGGTGAGCACTTTAGACCACTCGGCCACTCTGGGGCCCCCACAATAATTTGTAGTTGACCGGACCAGGTGCTCACCAAGACTTGTATAGGCCCAAGTGACCTATGCAGTACTTAAATGAGTTTTGTATTTATTCAGCAACTGATATATCTTAAATGGCAGATAAATATTCATAGTCTCCTTCCCCCTGGCAAACCTTAACCATTATTTGCAAAATAAGTGGGTTTGTTTTTTTCTTCAGTCGTGAACCAACCAATTATTCCTGATCTTTTTTAAATCATTTGGAAATCTTGTTTATATACAGGGTTCCCAGACATGGAAAATATTGGACAGAAATTGTTATCATGGAAAAGCAATATAAAAGTTATGGAAAAAAACAAATTTGTCATGTAAAGCAATATAAACATGATAAAAGATGCTATAAATTGAAAATCTTCCATTACTTTCTTGTCAGTCTGAGGTGTTAAAATGGTGTGGATGTGATGGCTGGAGCCCATCTTTACTATGTGGTTTGTTTCTATCATGTTGGTCAGTTTTATTATTATTTTTTGCCTGTATAACCAACTTTCTGGCCCTTTTTTCATAAACATTGAAGAATTTAGAAAATCAGAAATTTTAAATTAAAAAATTTAGAAGAAAAAGATTTGTGTATATATGAATGCACATATATGTGTGACAACATGCTCCTGTGAGAAAGTCATGTGGGATGCATATATCCATATTCCACACGAGTGCACTCATTGATGCCATAAAGTCATTATGCTTACAATTTAATGAAGATTGGAAATATTTCTTGCGATTTAATATGGAAAAGACGTTTTTGCTTGCTTATAAAGTAAGATGTTTTGTTTATAGCAAATAAACTACTTATTTTCTTACTGGTGAATTAAAACTTTAAGAAAATATTCAGTCTCCATTCCATTAGATCAATCCTTTTAATTATCTGCCATCTTTTTTCAGCCAATCTTTTCTTTTTAGAAATGAGAGAAAAATAGCCTGTAGATGAATTGGTGTTAGGTATGAAAATTGCATCCTTGTGTTCAGAATTTGAGGTAATGATCTTGACAAAATTGCGTTGCTACAAAGACCCAGTAGCTTGGTATGGTTTGATAGTATTCTCAGTACTCTTTCAACTCTGGAGGCATCAGACTGTGTATAATATCCAGAATAAGGTGCTGAACAGTAAAGCTGATACATATTTGCTAGGGATGGAGTGAGGGCATTTGGTTAGTCCTATTGCTGTTAAAAATTGCAAAGCTGGCCTGCAAAAATAAAGTGGCTTATTGAAGGGGATGTGCTTTTATTAAGCTTCTTGCACAATATATGAATCAAGAAAAATATTCTTGCTCATAAAATAGGCTTTAAAACATTCATAAAATTATTCTTGGCAAATTGTTTAATGCTGTACAAAAAGAAACTTAGCTGACGAAGCTGAAACAGAGTTGGGGTGGGGTGGGGTGGGGGCACAATATTGAATGAATTTGTGTTTCTTCTTCAAATAGTTTGAATAAATGGATTTATGCTGTACCTGATAATTATGCATTTTTAATGTGTCGATGTTAAATTGTGGAATTTGCCAAATATGTGTGATATTGTAATTTTAGTTTTGATTTGGTTATGTGCAATATTTTGAGACTAACCTATTATGCATATATCTCAGAATTGTCATTATTTGTTCCACATAATTGTTCATACAGAATAAAATTGCATCTTAATAAAATGCTGTTTTCTATTTGATCATCCACCATTTCAACCATGTGACCAAATAAATTTGGTTGAAAAACTCTTATAAAATATAATTTCATAGGTGAGAAACACTTGATATTGATTAATGATTATAAAGTTTCCGCTAAAAATGAAAAATATAAGCGTAATAACGCCAAACCAAAGCCTCTAACTTTAATTGGGTTAGTTAGTTTGTTTCGTTACTTTATTTTTGTTGGTTTTGTTTTTTCTATATTTGTAGATGCATTTGTTTACCCACTGGATGTTTCATTGAGGTCGCACCCTCTCAGCTGCTATAATTAAATCATTATTATGTCAATAATGGCGCAGCTATGGAATCTTACACAGCTAGATTAGCTAGAGAAAGATTAGAAGCAACCAAAAGGTTTTTGCCTGTTCGTGGTGCTTTTAGACAGAAACTTCAAGAATGTCAAGAATCGCAATTTGAGTTTACAGAAGGTACAGTAAAGTTATTGAAACCTATTACAAAGGTCACGGAAAGAACCGCAGAAGCTACTGAGGCTCTTATTCCAGCTGTAAAACAAGCTGCTGATTAGACTGAAAAGACAGCAAAAAGATCGAAACGGATAAAAAAGATTTTAAGAGATCTTCCGACTGAAATAGCTCATACTGAAATAGCCGGTGTAAAAAAAGATCTTACATATAAACTTGAAGTAAGGAAAGATCATATTGGATTGATTGAAAAATGTAAAGATGTTGAAGAGGAAGATTTACCTTGTGTTGCACTTATTTTCAAAAGTCTGAAGTTTAAAACCTAAGTATGTTAAAATAAATGACGATAGTTATTTTAAATGGATATATCGCATGTATTATAACAAACCCCAGGTTAAAAGTAATGATAAAACATATGAATATATTAAAGAAATAAATAGTCTTTGGGAGTTAGAATTTCAACAACAAGAACCACAATCTTCCCAGCAAGAACCACAATCTCTACAGCAAGAACCTTCCTATCAACTTCCTTCACCACTGCAACGGATAGAATGGCAACAGCAATCTCCCAGGTCAGGAATTCCTTGGCCACAGAAAAAAAGTCTCCCCAAGAACAACAACCACAACCTCCTGAGCAAGAAGAAGAAGAAAATCCAGAACTAACTGACATTAAGAATATATTTTTGCCTAAAGGTAATAAGAAAATTAGACTATACAAAATTAGTAAGTACTGCTGCATGTAAATAAAAATCAATAAACTTTATGAAAACTGAATATAGTGATGATTATATAGAAGGTAAGAGGGATTGGGTTAAATATTTGCTTTCTATATATGCTAATAAGATTCCCAGTGATTATGACCAGAGTTTATCAATTTTAAATGTGATGTAGAATTTTTTAAAAGACGAGAAGAGGAATGAGAAGGCAAAAAAGACATGGAAAAACTAAAAGCACAACAAGACTTTATGTTCCTCAAGGAAGATGGAAAAAGGATTCTAGTGGTGACACATCTCCTAGCACCACATGAAGTGGTTTTTCTACTCAAGGAAGTGGTCTAGGAATTTGTCTGACAGTGTTCTTACTGATGTTAATCACTTAGAAGTTTTAATTGTAGGAAAACATGAAGGAAATAATTCTCCAGAAATTATTAATGAAATATCTGAGATTTGTCAAAGATTATTACAGGCGGTATTATGGATAGTAATGTTTATCAGTCTGTCATTAATGAAATTGCTGATGATTATTACAGCGACTGAAAAACAACTACTTAATCAACATGTAATTAAAAAATGATTGCACACAATTCTCAATGTAAACCGATTATGGGTAGGGTAGTAAATTCACGAATACCAACTTACAGAATGATTTACCGAGATGGACTTGGTGATGTAGGTTTATTTAAAGGAATGGCTCCAAAAGCAGTGTTGATTGCAAAACAAATAGGAATGAAAGCTATTGATGTTGTTCGTGATAAAAGCACCATTGCTGTTGGTAATGTTGCTGGTAAGGCTTTTCAGCGATTAAATAAAGATTAGCTCGATTAGTGTGAAAAAATCAAGACCACCAGTAAAATTACCCAGTACTGAAATTATGCCTGCAAATATCATTAAAATAATAAATCAAGCTGCAAATGAGAAACTAGTAGAGTTGGCTGTTAATGAAGTCATTCCTACGAAGTTGAAGAAATTATACCAACACATACAAGTTTTATTTCAGGAAGTGGTCTTCGTGTTAAATGAAGATATATATAATAAAATGTTTAAACGTATAAATGTATATCTGATACAGCATCTGATATAGATGCACCAGTTCTTAAAGATTATATGTATGTGATTATCAATATTATTCTTATGACACGTTTACCAAAATCAACATGGTTGATTTGAATTACAAGTTCAAGATACAAGCAGATATTTCTTACCTGCTGAAGCATTTATTAAAGTAGAATCATCTGAATGGGAGCTTGTAACAGATGTTCCTCTTAATACAGCTGATGTCATAGTTGGTTTTGTTAATAATGGTTTTATGGCTTTGTTTGACAGTGCTACATATATGATTGACGAAGAAAACATTGAAACAATTCAAAAAGATGTTGATGTTGCTACAAGAATAATAAGTTCAGCAAGATATTCAGATGATTATACAAGACCATCAATGATGTTTGCTAAAGATAACACTGATCATCCTGAAAGTAACCAGTATGATATAAGATGACCAAGAAACAATGCAGGGCTTGCTGATGCTGATGTTGAAAACATTAACACCAATCCAAACTATAACCCAGGATCTGCTGTGCATAAATCAGTGTTGAAAGATGGTTGTAGAAGATTTTCGTGTGCAATTCCATTATTACATATTTTTGGAATCTGTAGAGATATTAGAAAATTTATCTTTGAAGCAAAACATACAATTGTACTTGTAAGAAAGATTAATGATAATTATGCTATTTGGCGACCAAAATGCTGTTGCTGATGGTAAAATAATATTTAAACTTTCATTGTGGAAGCCAGTAATGATTCCATCGCTTCCTGAAGAACAAAGTTTACTTTCTTTTATAGATTCAGGTGGATAATCATTGTTATCGTGGTTAACAGTGACTACAGATAGTGTTCAGAGTAATATTGCTGGGTTATTTACATGGCACATAGCGTCACAACAACGAGTTTCTGCACCGAGACATGTATTTATCACTTTGCAAAATGCTAAACGACTAAATAATCAAGAACGTAGCCATATGATATTTTATGACCTTGGAGTTATTGAAGTTTCTTTACAAGTAAATGGACATGAAGAACCATATGAGGATATACTTTTAAATTATGAAAATAACTTCATAGCACGTGTATATCATCATTTAATGAAATATATGGGACTTGATCAAAATGTAGATACTGGTTTTCAAATATCACAGATTTTAGAATTTTGTATCAAATTTATTATTTTCATTTGGAACATCTTGATTTATCTAAGCAATCTGTTGTTGATATTCATTTTCGAGCTCGTGTAAATCCAGGTGCCATTGCTAATTACAGAGCAATTGCAGTTATATTCAGCGACAAAGCAATGATACTTGTAGGTACTAGTGGACGAATGAGAGTTGTTGATGCTTCAGTAGAAAATATGTAATTAAATCACTCGTGATATTTTATAGATGCCACCATATCATCATGGTAACGTTACTCTGACTCCTGGCCAAATTAAAAGGATTCAATCAAATTTAGCAAAGAAATGCGGATTAAAAATAACATTAAAGAAAAGATCAAATCACAGATGGTCAAAATAGATTATCGCTGAAAGAACGTCAACTTAGACATTTCAATGACGCCAAACAATCAAAAACAGGCATTAGACTCAGTCTTTCTGCTGGTGCTATTAAAAGTTCAATTAAAACGGGTGGTATAATTCCAGTTCTTTCAGCATTACCAGCGATAATAGCTGCTGCAGCTCCAGTTGTAGCACAAGCAGCTGCACGTGGTGCTGTTGGAACCACTGCTGGAATGGCACTAAAAAAGCAACAGGAAAAGGATTTAAAAAAGATGAAGAGGCCTGATACTTCCAGAAACTCCTTATCAATACGGAACAGGCCTGAGACTTCCAGGAACACTTCATTAATCTTTCCAATGTCAAATTATGATTTAATTGATTTAGCTAATAAACTGAAAATAAAAAGTTTTAGAGGAGTTTTTATGCATGATCAATTACCAGAACAACCAAAAAATATTGAAACGGGAATTATTTATCAATTCGTTCACATAAATATGTTTCAAATCTTCGTAGAAACATTCAAATACCCAATACAATCGCAGATGATTTCTTTGGATGTCCGTTGACTGCCGACGTAAAACTCTGAAATTAACACAAAACTCGGCGATATTAAAACAGTTGTGTCAGACATTAAAACGATTAATAAACGATTAGATGTTATCAGAGATCTTAAATCATTTTCAGAGTAAATCACGTTAGCGCAGAGTAATATCGATGATATTAGAAAAATAATAGAAAATCTTATAACTGGAATTCCTGATATCGTTAAAACATTAATCTGATTATAATTCCCCACAAGCAGATTATCAACGTGGTATATACAGTATCGTCTGACCAAGCATTATGGTCACCACTCAATAAAACCATTAAACATCGCGCTGAGGTTACCGGTATATACAGGCTTTCAGTACTCGGTGTTGTAACGTTTATAATACGATTTCACAGCGTTATCCATTGACTCCATCAGGTGGATCTCCTCGATATATGTTGGTGATGTTAGATAAAAACGACGATGAAACTTTTACTGTGGAACCCGAAGAAAAAAAATCGGCTTGATTTATTATTGATGTCTTGAATTAGTAGCTAAATTCCCACCCAATTAAAATATAATGAGCATTCCGCTCAACGTTCAACGTTTTAGATACAGTCAAGCACGTGAATGGCGAACAAAATTAAAAAATATCGTTGACGAATATACAGTAAAAGCAAAAAATATCGCATACGTGTAGTTGTCGTTGACATAATTGTTTATTCAGCGTCTGCTGCTATTGCTGGAGCTGGAGTATTATTATGAACAATAACACCATCACCAGTAGGTGTAACAATTTTTGATTCAGCTGCAACAACGATTGCGGTATTCTTAATATTATTGCAAAAATAAAACAATATGCAAGTGCACAAACACAAAATTGCATGATATAATAAAATTACAAGCAGCGACGTTAGCATGATCCAAATTATCCTCATTATTATCAACAAGTCTTAGTGATAAAAAAAAATCAGAATTTGAGTTCACGGATATGATTAAAATCTACAAAGAGCAATGACTGTAATATAATCCACGTTTGATTTAGACAATCGGGATTTAACAATCGGGATTAAAATCATGTCAACTCCGTACAAATTACTTCGAAAATTGTAACGAACACAGTTCCAGCAAAAAATAATACAATGATATCGGTAAGCTCTACTAATCCTGAATTTTATGTTAATTTTCCAACTGCAATTCCAGCAAAAGAAATAGCGCTCGCACAATTATGAGTATACCATATTTGGCCAAATATCAGATCACAATCATTCGATGGATTACAGGCGAATAAAAATAAAGATGATGGAACTCCCGATTGGAAAGTTGTCGGAATCAAATCGAACCAATCAATGATTGAATTCTAGCGCAGAATAAAATATATAATCGAAAGATAATCAAAATATCAATAACAGTTCGTCAGCCAATTTTATCATGTGCAATTGAAATATATTCTCCAGATTACGTTGTGGATATTTACCTATCGTCAATTAGATTTGTCTTAGGTTGGCCTGCGATGCAACCAGAGTATGAAAGACTGACGGAACCTCAATAAGATGATTTCTCCATTAACGAATTTTTTATTATGTAAATGTTCCACAATATCGAGATGGATAGCCATGGTGTCATGAAGCAGATGCTTGAAGAAAAAATACTTCTGATCATATTGTTTATGAAAAATAGTTCAGATCATTGGCTGATGAAATTAAAACTGAATATACAACTTCATTCACGACATTAGTGCAATTATTTTAAAACTTATATCCTGGAGTATCCTAATAACGATCTTAAAAAAAGGAGATTATTGAAACGATACAACATTTAAATCAAATTGTATCAGATCTTCAATTTACTAATCGAGTTATTATCGAAATAATAAATGATAGTACTTATGATATAGGAAGTAAAAAACAACAAAAAACAACATAGACAACTATATATTAATCACTATAAAATAGCTAATTTATTAAAATTTATATTACCCGGATTTTAAACTGCCGAATTAAAAAAAATCTGTCATTAATATTATCAATGAAAACTTTCCTAAAATACTTGAAGTATGGATAAAGAAAACATCACCACCAGCATCTCTTCTCAAATATAACAATGATCCATACGGTGGCGGTAAACATATTTCACCAAGAATTGTAAAATATAATTTGAATGATTGCGGTCAATCTTGTGTGTGATGCAACTGATGGCAGTTATCTTGAAAATATCAAAACAAACTCAACAAGAATATATTGTATATACATTTCCACCTCAATTACCTCCTGGATATTTGATTGTACAATAGCCTATTAATCCTGTTTATCTACGATGTCATAATAATTTATTATCAAGAATACATTTCAAACTTACTGACCAATCCGGATACTTAATTGATTTAAGACATTAACATTTGAATATAAATTTATATGTAAGATCTTAACGATTTTTGTTCACGTAGAGTGTTTTACAATTAATTATTTAATCAAGAGGTATTATATAAAGTACCAACATGTGAGAGTTTTCATACACGACAAAGAGGTACTTGAAAACGTCACCAGCCCCCTCAAAACTCAAAGATTCCATTAATGTTTTCAGCCTGAAACAGACAGTTAACCAACTCACCCATAAACACGGGCACATTTTAGACTGGATTCTCCATAGACCTGATGATAACATTCTATGGTCCTCCCTGGTATCCCATGACCTTGAATCAGATCACCTCTGCATTATATGCCATCTTGACGTATCAGTCCCTAACCCTCCTCCTTTATCTGCTACTAAGAGAAACCTCTGTATGATAAATAGAACCAATCTAATGCACGACATCCAAGCTAACTTAACAACTTGCTTACCTGCTACCGCAGAACAACTCGATAACTGCCTGCGTTCATTGCTTGACAAACATGCCCCAGCTACCAAGTGCAGAGTATCAATTCAAAAGTGTTCTCCATGGTATAGCAGTGTTAGGGACCAACTTCGCGCTGCTAAAAGACACCGCCATAAAGCTGAGAGGCTTTGGCTTTCCGCCAGACTCACTATTCATAAGCAAATGTATGAAGCCTCTAAGAACAATATCACAAATATAGCCCATGCAGCGAAAGCAGCCCACAACACTTCTAAGATCATGGAAAGTTCCAGCTGCAAAGAGCTCTTCGAGATTACTAACAAGTTAATGTCAAGGAACAAATCTACACCACTTCCAACTACCTTTTCTCCAGTCGACCTTCCAGACATGTTTGCAAATTTCTTCCGTTACAAAGTACAAACCATTAGAGATAAGCTTGATACCACAATTTCAATTGACTTGTCATCACCATACAGTTGGGATTCAGAATTTGAGCGGCAACCATTAGCAGCATTTGAAGCTGTCTTTATGGATTTCGTACGTGGCAATCCTGATGAAAAGTGCACCAAAGTCATGTGAACTTGATCCAATTCCAACATCACTGCTGCTTGAGTACTTACATTCAGTATTGCCTTCACTAACTGATGTTATTAATACCTCTCTCTCATCCGGGGAATTCCCATCATTTTTCAAAACTGCCATTGTAAAGCCTATGTTGAAGAAACCAATACTAGACATAACGATTTAAAGAACTACTGCCCAGTTTCTAATCTGCCATTCATATCAAAAATCTTAGAAAAGGTTGTTCTGTCCCAGCTTGTATTTCATGTAAATTCAAACAGTCTTTTTAGCAATGTACAACCTGCATATTGCCCTTGCCACAGTACTGCAACTACTCTTCTAAAAGTAGTTAATGAGATTCTCTCTGCATATGATAGCGGAAAAATTACAGTACTCGCCCTCTTTGTCTGCAGCATTTGACACAATAGACCATGATATATTATTTCGCCGTCTCCAGCATATATTGGGCATTCATGATACAGCCTTGCTGTGGTTCAAGTCCTACTTGGTCAACAGGACACAAATTGCATCTGCAAATGGAATACACTCCAGTCCAGTTGATCTATGCTGTGGTGTTCCACAGGGGTCTGTTCTTGGACCTGTTATCTTCATTCTGTACACTCAGTCGCTCTAAAGTGTCATAGATAGATCATCGTCCAGTGTCTCACCAATTGTACACTGGTGACACCCAAATATACAAATCTAGCCACCCAACTGAAGTTGATGCTACTATCCAAGGTGTAGCGAGTTGCATTTCTGATGTGAAATCATGGATGACATGTAACAAGCTGCAGATGAATGATGATAAAACTGAGGCCACTCTGATTGCAACATAAATACTTTCTCATTCACATCCTTTACCTCAAACAATAAATATCAGCAACGCCAACATTAAATTCACACAATAAGTATGAAACCTAGGTGGTACTCTGGACAGTACTCTCACTTTGCACCAACATGTCATGAATACATGTAAGGCTGCATATCTTGAGCTAAAATGCATCAGATCCATTCGCAAATATCTTTCAGATGATGCCACTAAAACACTTGTGTGTTCATTAGTACTTTCAAGACTGGACTATTGTAATTCAATTCTGTCTGGTTCTACTCAATATCTACTCCAGAAACTTCAAAACACAGCTGCTTGGATCATACTTAGAGTACCACGATCAGAGCACACCTCCCTGCTGCTCTGTACCCTACACTGGCTATTCATCCGATCCAGAATCAAACACAAAATTTATTCTCTGTGCTACGTTTCACTGTCGGACTCTAGTCCAACATACCTATCCGACCTCATCCATGTGTACACACCAGCAAGATACTTACGCTCTTCTTCTGACAGTCGATTACTCATTATTCCCACTATGAAAACAAAGTCATATGGACAGCGTTCTTTTGCATTCAAGGGTCCAGCAACATGGAATGAATTGCTCGCTGAACTTAGACACAAAGAAAGTGATCACATTCAAGAATGCTCTCAAAACTCACTTATTTCAACTGCAAGAGCAAACTTAAAGACTAAATAATGTTTCCTTCTTTAAATATTCTCAGCATGTTTTTTATTTTAATGTTTTCTAATTTCATGGTGTTCGTTTTTGTAATCATATCATTATATGTTTTTTTATCTTATATGTGTTGTCTAATGTTGTAAAGTACTTAGAGCTTCTAAAGATTAGGCGCTATACAAAGTCCTCATTATTGTTATTATTATTATTATTATTATTATTATTACTCCACTAATATCAATTATAACACAGATAGTTAATAATTAATTAAGATGATAAAATATTAAGCTCTACCGGAGAAAGATAAGCTACAGATTTATTTATTTATTTTTGTATTTTTTTTCTTCTAAAGTTTCAACGATAGAAGCCGCAACTTGATGAAATAAACATTCTAGCAGAATTTATTAATGATTGAATGATGATAAAATAATTAAATGTAGCAATATTAGAACAAGCGGCATAACTACTTAATTATTCTACTAGAGAAAGACAGAGTTATATCCCTTCATAAATAATGAAAATGGTATCTTTTGTTTATATTTCTTCAAAAAAGCGGATCTGGTAATATTATCTACAAATATTTCATCGAACGCCCTGAAATATCAAAAAATTTGCCCACTGCATTCATTGATTGAAATATCATTTCTTCACCAGTATCTGCATTTACAGACTTAACAAGTCTTGCAATTTTTGAATGTTTGCCAGTATTTTCAAAACTGCTGTTCTGGCTGCATGTAATGGCTCAAAAATTATCTAACACTTATTGAGTTTTTCTCCATCAATATGATCAATCACAAGACCGTCTTCGAGTACCCCCTGAAAACACTCGTAAATAAATTTATGACAAAGATATATTTTATTTCTCCTGGTACTGATACCCAGCATTAATGACATAGCCAACTGGGTTTTTTAGTTGACAGCGTCTGATGATACCATCACGAGATGCTTGATAATTCTTGATGATAGGATGTTCCATAAATTCATTTTGTTCCATTTTTATATAACAGTGTCATTTGAAAATCTTGCTAGAGTCTTCAGCCTTTCTTATATTTTGTCATTATTGTTGTTGTTATTTCTTTATCATAATATCTATTGAGCTCTGTGTATTTTTACCACCATATTGCACACTGCATGTTTCCTCTAATGCCAACACCACACTTCTGACATGGTTTAGGTCCTAAACTCCCTCTCCGTAAACTTTGTAAATGATATCCGCAGAATTCACTTACAAACGTTCTGTTACAAGGAGTTGTAGAGCCTATCTTATTCCACCTGCATTTATTCCTTTTTGGTAATCATTGTGTATGTATATATATATATATATATATATATATATATATATATATATATATATATATATATATATATATATATATATATATATATATATACTTGTCTTAATTATAATATGAACAAATTGACAGAGATTAAAATTAAGCCTTATAAAAATAAATTTAATCTTGAATGAATATCCCCCGAATTACCGATGTGAGCTCTGGCTGAGCCGATGAATAAAAGTTTGATTGATAATATTCATGATGCCAAGAAAGAATTTAACTAAGATGGTGAATCCAATGTGTGGTCGACGTTCAAAATGATATGCAACACCGATGGTGTCGACAAAGTCGTCGATGCTACAATGAACGAAAAACAAGCGGTAACGGTTATTAATTATCTCGACGATCAAAAATATTTTTTCAGAGTAAAGTTTATTGTATTAGCAGAAAAAAGCAATACTTATCAGTGATAATCGTGACCCTGTCCTTCATAATGAAAAAAAAATGCTGTATTAAGTAAAAGTTCGAAACCAGGAACATTGACTGGCATTGAAAAACCATAATATGAAAGAGCTATACAGTATTCACAGTTATTTATGGAACCCAGCATTAGTAATCTAAAACCGATGAAATTTTGAAAATAAATTGTGCAGCCGAACGAGTAATGAAACATTTTACAAACGCGAAACATGGAAACGGTTTAACGGATAAAAGATGCAAAATAATAAACAAGTGGGGATAAATAGTTAAAGATATCGGAGTATCTGTCGGAGATGTTGCTGAATTAGGAAAGAAATTAAAATTCCTGATAATGGTAAGAACAATAACCAGAGAGCTTTTATACAAATCAAAGTATAAATCGAAAGGAGCTTTGATTGAAATTATTGATCATAATGCACATGCGTGGACTAATGCAGTAACACTATTTCCACAAAATTTAACTGTTACATTTTATCAAGGAGATATATTTGATTTTATTAACGAAATAAGTAAGAATGATCCTGTATCAGTGTGCTTATTTCAAAGTTCAGATAATGGAAATTACGATCAGTTTGTATGTCCTAATAGCGTTATTTATCATACAGAATCTCTCCATGAAGAAATGAAAAATCTTGTGTCAAAAGACACCCAGGCCGATACTGAACAATTACTGAGTAATTGTTTTACTGTTCTGTCAGTTGCTGCTCATTTTGTTAGGGAGAAAAATTCGTGGGAACCAACATGATTGGATTTCTTGAAGAAATACAATGCAGCTGTGTTGAATACGGGCATTGTGGATTATGGAATAATGAATACGATTATAGAGATGTTATTTCAGCTGATATGGTTACATGTCATCGAGGAAGTTTTCTTGGAATGGGAGAGTGTTCTAAGTATTTTGAGCGATTTGGACACATGAAATTACCAGAATATCCATAAATGGACCATTACCAGATTTTGATTTGACTGGATTCACTTGTATCGAGTTATTTAAGTTTGCCTAAAATCTTCATCCTATTTGTTATGTCTGGTTTGGCAAACATTTTTCAGAAAAAATGTGAGCACCAACATTATTATTATGGTATATGCTCGATAAAAAAATACTGTTTACAACAGTAAGTGAAGCAATTATATCATACCGTCCGCAGAAAGAAGTTTGATTACCACAACAAAAGAAATATTCCCATGATGAAAATCCCGATATAAATGATTTTGACAATAAAATCGCAAAAGATCTTGGCAGAAAAATAATCTGTAAATTTAAGCAAGGAGGATCATATGATCATAAACGACACTGTACAATACTGATTATAGATGATGCTAACTAGATTTTATAATTGCTGATACAACGAATGGAAATACGTTTATAAGTCAAAGTAATGTTATTTTATCAGATGGAACTAAATCAGGTACATTTGTGAGTTATATCGATGGTGACTTACTGCAGTTTACTCATTTTAAATTTTTAATGTTTGCACATGTTTTGATAAATCTATTATTGATGATAAATAAGTTTCTGAGTTAGCTGTTGCTACGGATTCATTTTATAAATAAACAAAAATAAAGGATTGCTAGAACAACTACATATCGGCACTTATGCATCATGGGGTAACTGGAGAATAAAACAAGAATATATACTTAATTATTCTGAATCCGCTGACATTGAAATTAAGGGTGTTTATTGCCCCAAAAATCATCAGCACCATCTGTATTTGATCCTGCAGCTAGACATAAAAGTTTATCTCAATGGGCCTGGGTGTTCTGGTAAAACACTGGTCTGGAATTTGTGGTAAAACAACTTGTGTGATCAAATTATTCTTGAATGGTTGTTCAGAAATAGACTCGCAAGAGAAACGAAAGAAAGAAATATTAAATCATGCACATATAAATTCTTTCGATGGAAGGGAGATAAATACACTCCTGAACGAATGGGCGAGAAATATATTCCAAGGATTACTGTTTGGGATGAAATATACACTGTTTCATTAGACACTTATAAATATTTCTTGATTGGTTATTGACAAAAAATACTGCTGCAATAATGTGTGGTGATCATTGTCAACCAGCACTTTTTGTTGGATTGTCTCCAAATGGATGCCTGAGGAATTTTGTAAATTATTATCAAGAAATAACTGATAATCTTAGAGCACTTGATCCAGAATTAAGAGAGTTTAAGAAATTAATTAGACTACAACCTAATAAAATTCTTTGTGACATAATGCGTGAAATAACTTCAGAAACTCCTATTAACAATTTTTGGAATTTATGGAGACCAAATGATTTGATAGATGCAGGTAGAAAGATAGTTTGTGATACACTTCAACAACAATTATTTATGTTACATAAAGAAAAATATTCAAATCTACCCGTACCATTGTGCTATTGACCGGTTGATACGTGACAGCAGAATATTCAAGTCAGAAAAATATCTCAGCTGTGGATAACTGTCATAAACTTCATAGAAACTACTGGTAATAGTGATGTTATTGACAAAAATATATTAAGAAAAAAATTAGTTGTAAACAGGGTGACAAACAAAAATAAGCGCGACTTTGATCTCGATGCTAAATTTATCATGACATTAAAACAACAGCAAAATAATCATTGTGTGAGCTGTAACACAGCAATGTTGTAGTAGTATTCAAATAATAATCCAAGACAATTTACAGTAGACAGAATTAATAGTTATTTTGGTCATACATGCGAAAATGTGATACTGACCTGTCTTGAATGTAATCAACGTCGAGGTGCTAGTTTACAAAAGTGAATGTGGTGGTAATTGTGTCTTCAGGAATTACTTGTAGTTGCTTGCATTTAAATCCATGTTGAGGATCAGTTGAATCTAATCTGTAGATTGCAGGTCTACCTGTAGATCTTACCATGCTAGAAATTTTATGAGTTGTAATACACCAAATAGGATCAGTCGCTCTTTTTTTACCATCTTCAAGTTCACCG
This sequence comes from Sinohyriopsis cumingii, assembly GCA_028554795.2. NCBI lineage: Eukaryota > Metazoa > Mollusca > Bivalvia > Unionida > Unionidae > Sinohyriopsis > Sinohyriopsis cumingii. The sequence goes on along the minus strand of CM068838.1, from coordinate 4,962,982 downwards.
GATTCATATAAATATCTTACAGTAACATTACCTAATACTCATTGTTTTGAAAAGTCATGTTGTTGTATTGGTAAATGTTTTTTTTTGGTAATTGCATCAATAGGTTTCATGGCAGTTGTTTGAGTAATTTCATTATTTAATGTATTTATCACAGTTAGTAATCTTGCAGCCCACTCGCTAAATCTTGTATCCTCCTGAATTATTTCCTTTTCATATTGATATCTAAATAACTGCTCAGCAAGTGTTCGATTAAATCATTCAACAACTGCCTCATCATGATAAATTGCAGTATGTCATCAAATTTTTAAGTTAAGTTTTTTTCATCAGAGATGATATTGCACCAAGAAATTCTTTGCCAGGATCAACCTGTAGTAACTGTGGCCATCGCAAGGGTCCTCATTGATAAACATGGTTGTTATTGATTTCCCAGTGATAGGAAAATAAGAGCCAGTAAAACATATTTCAGCATAACCGAAATCCATCAGAATGATAATAATAGTTCCATATGGGTCTGGTAAAATGCAATTATTACTTAATTGGATAATGAAATGGCTCAAGTTGGACCAGTTATATTTAGTAGCTCTGGCAGTTGATGATCAGAGATGTTCTGACGTACTTAAAGGTTTTAATGAAAATGCAAAGTTATTAAATGAAGATGGCGATGATATTATTAATTGTATTACTGATATTAATGAAGCACCGTCCGTAGATGAATTAGATCGATTTATTAATACTCTCGTAGTATATGATGATGTTATGCTGGACAAACAAAACAAATCCAGCTCGGATAGTTTCTATAGGTAGGCATAAAAATACAGATTGACTTATGTTATTCAACGGCACACACAAATACCTAAAGTGATCCGAGATAATTGTGATATTTTAGTTGTGTTTAATGGAGTTGATACACATACTCTGCGAAATATTCATCAGACTTGGTGTAGTGTGGATATGGACATGATTAAGATCAAAAATTTCTTTTCAAAAGCACAATCTGCTCCGCACGGATTTATAACAATAAATTTACATGATCCCAAAACAAGATATCACATAGGACTTGATAAAATATTTGGTTGATATAATGATGATTTAATTACAGCAGCAGAGAGGGTGAGACTTCAATGAAACATCCAGTGGGTAAACAAAAAGACACATACAAATTTAGAAAAAGACAAACGACAAAGATAAAGTTACAAAATAAACAACTAATCCAATTAGAGAAACTCTCTGTAAAGTTAGAGGCTTTGGTTTGGCATCATTACGCTTATATATTTCATTTTCATATGAAGCTTTTTTGTCAAAAAAGACGTTTCAGCAAATTTTCCACCAAAAACATAGAACAATTAAACTTTCTCCGGCATTTTGAAGAACAGGAAGGTTGCATCTACCATAATACAAATTTTCAGAAAAATTCACCAAAATATCCTGTGCACTGGAAATTCCCAGAAGCCATGATCAATCTAATTACTGTGAACAAATGAGAAGAATGGTCTGTCTCGAGGTGATTAAAATCAAATCTCCACTGTCCTTCATTAAGATCTGACAACGACTGCTTAGGGGTCATGTTCTGGTGACCTGTTATTACCACGATCCTAATATTATCAGCTAATCATATTAAGTCTTGTATCTTCACTTTTGGGAGATGGTAGTTTGGCTAGAGAGCATCAGTGTGTGCCAAACAAATTTGATTCACTTCAATATTTCAGAAATCTGCATTTCCATTGACTAATTCAAAGGTCACCCACACGACCTCTAAATGGTTACTGTCAGATCTTCTGTCCAGCGTTTATCTTTTCGATGTGATTCAAGTTGGGGGTTGCATATGAATTTTAAAAAAATACTGATATTCTAAAATCATAAATATATTTTAAATTTATAGCAGTCACACCTCATTAGTTTGCTAAAGGAAAATATGGTATCCTGGAAAGGTACATATAGTGTGGAGTAGTCTCCCATAGACACAAATTTTGTTATTATTTTAAGAGTACAGTGGCATATATTTTACAAAAGTGTTTCCCAGATACAATGCATGTTAAAATGCAACAGACTTAAACAAGTCAACTATGAATGGAGCACTATATGCCTTATATAACGGTCCTCCATTCAGATAACTGAAGTTTTGTGCAAAAAATAATGTTTCTCCTTCAGTTATAATGACTTTTAGACCCCAAAAAGAAATATGCTACTTCCTTACAGCAAGTGTAAGTTGTCTGCAAAGACTGGTTGAGATTTATGCTGTAAATACACATTATTGTGCTGAAACCACTTTTCTTCTTCCAGTTAGTGACTTTGACCTTTGAACCCTAAAATCAATAAGCTTTATATTTACCCTAAATGTAAACCATCAGCAAATTTTGGCACAATTCTGTGACACAAAACATGTTATTGTACTGAGATCATTTTTCTTCTTTCAGTTGCAGTAATTTTTACCAGTGGCCTGCTGACCCTAAAATTGACTTCTTCCTTGACTCAACCACTTGAAAGTTTGTTAGCTGTAGATGGTGGAATACTTGTGTTTCTCAGGAAGTTAGTAATTCTGATTCCGAGTTGGCTAAGACTCGAACTGCATGTGTCAAATCCATCAAAAGTTAGAGAATAAAAAGTAATTATGAATTAAAATGGCAATGGAATGGAATAGATTTCAGTCTTAAGGATAAGATTACACCACTCTGTAACTTTAATGATATGCCCTCTTCCCCATTTGTTTGTTAGAAGTCAAAGGTGGAACTCTCTCCTCACCAGCTAATTCCTGGTAGTATCAAAGGTTTCACTTTCCTGGCAGTAATATTTTAAGTTCCTATCTTTGAAAGTCACCTCTCTCTACAAGTCCACTGAACTTTGGCATAAAAATATCTTACTATACAGTTGTGACTGGATCTTACAAAATCCTGTCTTGTTTCAAAAAGCATAATACAATGTATTAACACTGTTCACAGGCCAGTCACCATAATAAAAGGAACAATGCAATATGCATTAATATGAACTATGTGAAAGAAAAACTTAAAACTGCAGACTCAGAAATGGTACCAATTTATTCCAATCTTTTAAAATAACTAAAAATGTGAACTTAAGAACTTTAAATCTGATATACTCAACAAGAAATTCACAAATACTTTTAATCGACTGTAAATGATTTTTTACTCTAAAAAAAGTTGTCTACACAAGTGATCTAGAAAGACTTCTCAAGAATGTGTTTAGCAACACATACTACATATTCCCTAATTAACCACTCCTGGGGGTATTATATTTTGCAAATGGGGGGCATTTATTAGAGTACAATAATGTAAACTTGTTTTTTCTTCTTCATGTTCTCTTCTAATGACCACATGTACATCTGGCAGTCTTTATGCCAATGAATTCAGTCATTGTAAATATCAGCATAGTTAAAATGATAAATCAATCTACAAATTTTCTCACTCAGCAGCTGGTTGAAGTAGGACTGGTAAGTTTTGAATTTGCTATCCAGCTTTTTGTCATTTTTAACAGTACATCTGTGCCTGTGACTTTAGTAGTTTATACATTGATAAATATATTGTAAGAATGTGATTAATTGAGATTGCTAAAGTAATTTGTTGTAATCATGGATCTGAAGTAGATGGGTATTAAAAAGCACAGGTATTTTTAAATCGAATGTTCTTGGATATGGAGTGGGGATGTTAATTAGAGTGGGAATATATGGTATGTAAATGAAGCACAAAAATGTTTGTTTCCTTTCTCATGCATTTTTAACAGCACCATGACATGAATAAATCAACCAAAGCACTCTCCTTGTAAAGTTTCATTAGTCATTTCTGTTGCTAGTCTTCAAGTGATTCAAATGTCTTTCTCCAACTTGATTGAATATTAGTGTCCAACTCATATTCACCTGTATAGAGAGGTGAGCATGCATTTACTGGACACCATTATCCAGGTCACTGCTGTAAATAAGCATTGATTGGATACAAGTATCCAGTCTATATTCTCTTATGTATTGGAAATGAGTACACAGCTCATATCCTTTTATACAGATACATGTAAGCAAGGTCCTTGGGTGGTTGTTCTGAGTACGCCACTTTCTCATCATTGAAGATGATCCATCGATTGTTCTTCAGAAGATGGCATACATAGTGGCCCACCATTGTTGATGTCCCCATGTGGCTAATAAATCCTACCAGCTTGTAGCCTAAATAGAAAAAAATATATATTGTATGAACAGAAATCTAACAACATCTTTAATCATCATGGATATAAAATCCACATTTACCTCATCCTACAAAACTACAAATACGCAACATTTGTCTCTATAATGCCTCTGCAAAATGCCTTTTGTTCTGTGCTTTAAGGGTATGGGTAATTTAATGCCGAGGCAATTGAAGTAAAAGGTCTTGCCAAATGACACACCACAGGTGCTGATCCTGGCTTTTCCAATGGTAGGATTTGAATCCACACACTACTGGTTACATGTCCAGCATGCTAACGACACCACAGCTTCCCAAATCTACTTTGAAGTTCACACAATGTGCCGTCGGTGCAGACTTTTTGTTATTTAATAAATGTATGGCTTTCATATCCATTTACCCTGATGTATGTCTATCAAGAGTTTACAAACATCCAATCGCTAATTTCATCCACCTGTTCATAGCTGGCTTTACCAAGAATGACAGCTGATCTATCACCAACAATTTACAAGAAATTCAAACTTGTGGCTATTTCTTGCAATGCAAATCCTTTAATTAGCAGACTGCCACACCCTTTTTATCAACAGTAATTATCTGAGGCAAGGTACAATTGTTTGTGCACACTATCACTGCTACTGAAACCATCTTTTATGTTATTTAGTGATGACAAATCCCACTGAATTTCAAAAGTGTTCATTACAACAATAATCTTGTGGGTTTAATCATGCCTGCATTCAGCATAACAACATTTAAGCCCTTCAGTGAAGAGTCTAACAAATGAACAGCCTTAATGTGTAGCCTGCTGTGAAATAATCCATAAAAATGAGTGAAATTGTGTCAGTATGCAGCTTTGGATTATCGGTCCATAGAAATGACCCTGATTATATGAGACATTAATCAATGATTGATCTGAGTCTATTGTAGTTGGCTGCATGTTATACTTGGGTAGATAATGTGCAAATTACCTTCCATTCTCAACAGAAACTATAAGTGCTATCCAACAGAAAAAATAAGTGCTAACAAATGCATCCACATTGGTCTGAAGTCAAATTTTACTATAAGAATGCTTGTACAAGGGTTTAAAACTCATATCTGTTCCTCCATCCAAATGTGTGTCTCTAAACCAAATGATTTCAAGAAGCAAAGTATTTGTTTAATTTGTATTACAAACAAAAAATGGTAGATATCATTAGAGATTGGATGTTACTGTTGTTCAAACTTTCCTTAAGAACTTGCTGAGTTTTTCACAGCATATAAAATGATCTTTCAGCATCTGCAACGCTATGATAGAGTGACAAACATGCCCAGTTGGATTATCAAATCTTGGTTTTTCAGAAGGCAGATAAACTTTCTTCATGGTGTGGTCATTTCTTGGGATCGAAATAGTTTTGTTATCTTCCTTCCATAGATTCATCAATCAGGACTAAAAACACCTTTGTGTGGCATAACTCCATTACTTGTTTGTCAACACTGCTAGCAACAATTGTATTATTTATTATATTTGCTGCGGGGTTTCTTTTGTTCTTTTGCAACTATTTTCTTATATATATTACTATCACTGAACATTTTCTTGCATAGGTCTGAATAATGACCTGAAACTGAAAACAGTTGATTGTACTAGGTATTTGTGCTTAAGATCTAGTGGCAGCATCTGTTGATGTTTGTTTAAATGAGTCTCAGTTACTTTAAGGATTAAGCTCTGCATTGTCCCCATGGAGGGTGGTGTTGCTATGTTGACCAATGTGGTACACTCCAGAATGACTAATGCAGATATAGTGTTTGTAGTACAGTGGTTCCCCTCTTAAACAGCCCCAATCTCCACAGGTCACATCTTGTACACAGCCAGTTTTCTCGATACCAACGTGTTTGTTTGGTATGCGATTATCATTTTAAACCCAAACGTAAAATTTATGCCTCACAAGCAGCCATATTGTATCTGCATCTGGAACCAATGATTAATTCATGTGGTAATGATACATTATCAATTCCTTTATAAACAAGGCATTTCATTTATTCGATAAAGTTTTGTCTGCATGATTAAACTGCAGTAATATACTGATATGTTAAAGTTTTGTGACAATTTATTCTTATGTTGCTAACTGAAGAGTACTGTAATTTAATCTTGCAGATGAAAGTTTTGTTGAGCAGATGAAATGCCTTGTTTATAAAGGAAGTGATACACATACTGTCATGTGATGTTTTGGTCTGTGCCCTGTTTTGATCAATGCACTACCATCATTGGAAAAGTATACCCATCTTCTTCTAATGTTGGAAGCAAAAGAAAAAAGAATCTTACGTCCAGGTCCATCCCTGAACTTTGATTCTCCAGATGATTTGGAATTATTTTCATCTGTCTCCATGGGTGTGTCTAGTTCATCCTGGTGGCTGAAGATCCAGTCTATGGCTCGCTCAGTGTTGTTTTCCTGTAATAAGATAGCATCAAAAACATGAAAGCACAATATAAATTCAAGTTTCAAAGGGTCATGCTTACAAAGAACATCTTGTATAAAATTTAAATCATAAAATTTAATGTAACTACATTTTTGGACAAATCTAGTGCAGTCATTAAGGTTTACATTTAAAATTGGCTGTCATGTTTGTCAAGTCAAGGATTGGTTCTTTCCATTCCATACATTTAATAATAAAATTCAAAAACTTGGCTAAATCTAACAATATTTATGCAACCAGTGTAAAAGGATGACACTAAAAATGGTAACTCACTGCTACTGTAAATCATGACAGTGACTATCAAAGGCAATTTTAGTAGAACTTAATGTTAGTACCAATATTTTTTAATGCAAATAAAAAATGGTACCATATCTGACTAATGGCTGTCTTGTTTATTATTCAAACAATGCAAAATGAACAATTACTGGGGAAAAAAAATTGATATTAGCCATCTCAAAGATACTATAATGGATTTCACCTACCTGCTATGAAATTATTAACAAATACTGCAAGACGCTAAGGGGACAAAAAGTAGGAGAACTGGCAGAAACTCAAATAGGTATGTATATGGAAAGTGGCAACTCTGAAATCATCACATCCTGTTTTTTTCCTAAATGATCAGTCTGTAAACTGCCACAGTACCATGTAAAATCTCTTACATTATCCTGAACCAATGCCAACCCTTCTATGCAGTCTGTTCTATGTAACCAACCCTTCTATGCAATCTGTCCTATGTAACCAACCCTTCTGTGCAATATGTTATATGTAACCAACCCTTCTATGCAACCAGTTCTATATAAACAACCCTTCTATGCAACCAGTTCTATATAAACAACCCTTCTATGCAATCTGTTCTATGTAACCAATCCTTCTATGCAGCCTGTTCTATGTAACCCTTCTATGCAGTCTGTTCTATGTAACCAATTCTTCTATGCAGTCTGTTCCATGTAACCAATCCTTCTATGCAGTCTGTTTTATGTAACCAATCCTTCTATGCAGTCTGTTTTATGTAACCAACCCTTCTATGCAATATGTTCTATGTAACCAATTCTTCTATGCAGTCTGTTCTATGTAACCAATTCTTCTATGCAGTCTGTTCTATGTAACCAATCCTTCTATGCAGTCTGTTTTATGTAACCAACCCTTCTGTGCAATATGTTCTATGTAACCCTTCTATGCAGTCTGTTCTATGTAACCAACACTTCTGTGCAATACGTTATATGTAACCAACCCTTCCATGTGATCTGTTCTATGTAACCAATTTTTCTATGCAGTCTGTTCTATGTAACCAACCAATCTGTGCAATATGTTATATGTAACCAACCCTTCTATGCAACCAGTTCTATATAAACAACCCTTCTATGTAATCTGTTCTATGTAACCAACCCTTCTATGCAATCTGTTTTATGCAAAATAACCTGAAATAACTGTATCCAGTGATAACCATGTGTGCATATTTTAGATTATTGGCAGTGCATAACTCATATACAAAAAAAACCCTAACAATCTGTATAGTGAGTGATGCACAGACTCACTAAGTTACAAGGGATAAAGCTTGGTTTGGCTTGGTGAGGTTTAACGACATTTTTAAGCACATGATAACCATATATGGCAGCCAGTATATCTGTTGGAGGAAGAACCCAGAAAACTCTGGGAAGCTCCTCAACCTCATGCAGACTGGTGAGATGTGTGATCATCCTGTAATGGACTACTAGCTAGGTCACCTTGCGCTCTTCAAGGGATAAAGAGGGAACTAAAATGTATGATGTATCATTTTACAATTAAACATTTATTTGGCCAGAATTAATCTGAAGGACTGCCTATGTGTCTCATTTCAGTACAATAAACACATGATTAGAATTTCCATTTGGTAAATGCCAAACTGGAAATTTACACTTTTGCAATCAAAATTCCATCTTTTCCATTATCAACATCCTTGATAATCTGGGTGAACAACAGTTCCTTTCTTGCTTTAGGCCATGTATAATGATGTTTCAAGGCCAAAAATATGTACCTAAGGTTGTTTTCTTCTATCCTTGTTGGCATGACCAATATTGAAAACATCATCATATATGTGGTTTCAAATTGAATAAAATTGTGAATGTGTTTATGTGGTGTTAGGAGAATTTATTCTTACATTTTCATCTTTGCTTTCATTTGCAGATTGAGGAAAGGGTTTTGTTGCTTTCATTGAAGAAACATCATTTTTTGGTGAATAAATAAAAAGCATCAAGAAAATCCACAACAAATGTCCACCTCCCAAAATAAATGGTGAATTTACTGTAGTAAAAAACAATTACTGCACTTGATGCTTATTTTTACTGTCAGAAATACAATGGAGGCCAAAGAAAACACAACCTGAGGAACAAATGTAAAACAAAAATGGGATTAAATACATGCACATCTCCAATTGGGTATTTTGTTAAATCTGCACTGCTTACAATTCTGAAATTTGTTAAATCAGCATTTTATTCTTTTAATAAGCAGGTTCCATTATTATTTATTTCCTTCTTCTGCAAAGTTAAATTTTCCTTATAAAGATTGTACTGTATGAACGTTTGTGGCTTTGCAAAGACTGACATTTTCACTGGTATATCACTGCTAGTATACATTGGATATGGAAAGGTTTTCATGAACAGATCATTGTTTGTTGAGTCTCTCAATGCATGGTTAATGGCTACCATAAAACCACCCAAAATACTGACATCCAACAAATAAAAAATTGACAGTATTTTCCAGTTAAAGTTTGCTAAAACTATTAGGCTTGCTGATCAAATCTAGGTTTCAGCATTTAAATTTGATGCGATCCATACGCCCATTAAGACATTGTCCCCTAAATCCATCCTCCCATTAAGACATTGTCCCTTAAATCCATCCTCCCTTTAAGACATTGTCCCCTAAATCCATACTCCCATTAAGACAATGTCCCCTAAATCCATACTCTTATTAAGACAATGTCCCTATAATTCATATTCCCATTAAGACACTGTCCCCTAAATCCATACTCCCATTAAGATATCCTCCCCATAACTGCCTCTTCTAAAATTCAGCCAGGTTCTGATGTGCACATAATTTCCATCCCCATGAGTCATCTTCTATACTCAGCTACTTTCCAAAAACAGTAAAAATCCAACCTGTGGCTGTCGGGTTAACTTAGGTCAATATGAATTTTAAACTCACAGTTGCTCTGAGTGCCTTTGTTGCTTGTTCGACTGTGAAGCCCATAGACATCACCATGGCCATGGCGTCTTCATTAGGGGTAAAAGATCTGTTTAGCTTGTTGGTACTGGGGGGCACAAAGGGAGCACTGAAATCTAGTAATGAAACACAATACATTGAAAGTTATTGGCTTTTGTAGATGTCGAAATAAAATTATTTTAGTAAATAGATAGTAGTTATAAATTGCATTTTTCATTTTTATGTGAACACATTCTAGGCAATTTGAATAAATATTTTGTACATTCTGGTGAGTGAATAATTCATGTTGAAATAATTTGCTTATAGTTATGCATATCTGAAATAATAGTGGGTGGAATTTAAATGAGTAAAACATTATGACTTGGTAAACTTATCACAGGAAGGAAATCAACTTTGCATCAAGGGTATTTAAGAACTAATGACGGAATTTATATATGTAAATCAGTATCGCATTTACTACTAATGAAGTCAAGAAACAAATTACCACAAAATCCCTTGTAAATTGTGCATCTGATTGCAAACAGCATTACAAAGATCTGACATCGCAAAACTGTCTTATGTTCTGGTATTATTCTGCTCATTAAATATGATAATAACAATGATGGGTGTTGAGTTTAGATCCTGATCTGCTTATGCATTAAGTGATGGCAGATCTAGGTGATACTATTTGAAGCTGATTTAATAAGGGGCCAAGTTCATTTGGATAGCTGACACATGTCAGCTGTGAATGCAAATTCACACACATATTAAATCTGTGGATGGAAAAGAAAAGTTTGTCTACTAAGAGTGATGTCATTTATCTTCTTTCTGTGACCATATATATTGAATCACTTTCTAATCATAACAAGGACAAGTCATTAACATGAATGGAATTCTCCACTGGACATCATCCTGGGAACTAGACCCCAATTAAAACTGTTCATAGCCCTACCCTTAAGGCACCCGAATTTACCTGACATTATACACAGAGCCTGTTCTTACCCCTCTGAAGCCCTACTCCTCGAGTCATAACTTGGAAAACATTTAGATATCCACCCAAGGAACTCCAATAGGTCATTGGTTATCATACTGGATTCAAGGGACCCCGAGTGGCCGCGTGGTCTAAAGCGACATCCATTATGGATCACTGCCATCTCACCTCTGTCTGTGTGGGTTCGAGTCTTGGATTCACCCAATGTGGGTATGTGAGAAAGCTTGCCAATAGATTCTCATGGGTTGGTGGTTCTTTCCAGGGTTTTCCCGGGTTCTTCCTTCACCATTAATACTGGCCACCATGTATAGCATATCGGGTGCTGAAAAATGGCTTTAAACCCCACGACAATTGTATTCAAAACCAGAAGGACAGCCTGGATCCTCATTAAAATGTGTGGATCTAATTCATGGTCAAACTCATCTGATGAGATTTTGATGGTAAAAGTTGAAATACCAAATATAATCAAAACCTGATGATTAATTATTCACAAGCTCTGCCATCATATGTAAGACTACCACAACAATATGCCTAAACGTTGCTCATGATCAAATTTATCTGAGATCTTGAAGATACATGCTTACATACAAAATCTGATTAAAATCTAATCCGAAATATGGCCACCTTAGTGTTCATAAGTGTAGCCAATCTGATCAAAATATGTCACTCACAATAGAATTCATCTGTGATCACAATGACATAAACTTATTAACATGTGTTCTTGTCAATCATAACTGAACTATTCTGAGGTTTGGAAGATACAAGTTGAAATGATGAATATGATCAAAGTCTGGTCTATGGAGTGTTCAACCAATCACATACAAGATAACCTCATTAAAACACATATATATCACTTATAATCAATGATATACTCACAAATACCAAATCTGATAACAATACAGATTCTAGTGTGTTCATAAATCTGCCAATCAGATAAAATATCACTTAAATAATTTATGTGGATGTCACCCATAACAAGGGCTGTGATTTTGTTTAGTTTACTGCCTGTACACATTTACAAAAGCAGTAATCGTTGAAAGGTACATGCTCAAGGTGTATCTAGTGTTAGTGCTGCAAATGTCTAGGCAGTATGTCTGAATGCATTATCATTTTATCATGTACATATAGATAATTTCATGGTTCAAAACAATATTATGACAATATCTCCACTGTCTGAAAGTCTGGTAAAATGTTTCACTGAACAGAAGTCACTTAGGTCAAAATTATGTACAATGGGAGCTAAATGAACATTTTTTGTTATATCCAATCATCTTGGCATACTTTAGACAATTGTTCTATTGTAAACTAAGAATATCATTAAACCAGTTTTCATTCAAATGTTAACAAAGAAGTCTTGTCTCAATCAGTCAATAAAACTGCAAGTGTTTACAAGCTTTCATTTGGTTTGTTGGTTAAACTGTACTTTATAACATATTATTAGATATCTCAAGACAATGGAATGGGAACTAAGAACAAAAACACTCAGAGGAAGCCAATCAGGGCTGACATCAGCTGGTACTGAACCAACCTTGGATTACAAATCTGGTGCTGTGCTCCATTAATATTTACAATTATCATGACACGTCATCATCAGAAGTTTGTTTAAAATCACTTCATTTCATCAAGGGGGCCCTGAGTGGCCGAGTGTTCTAAAGCGCTCTCCGTTACAGATCACTGCCATCTCACCTCTGTCTGCGTGGGTTCAAGTCTCAAATTCGGCCAATGTGGGTATGTGAGAAAGCTTGCCAATAGCTTCTTGTGGGTTGGTGGTTCTTTCCTGGGGTTTTCCGGGTTCTTCCTCCACCATTACTACTGGCCGCCATGTATAGCCTATTGTGTACTGAAAAATGACGTTAAATCCTGCAACAACATAATCTCATCAAGACAATGACTCATTCTCGTGTTACAAGCAAAACATTTTATTTCTTACCCGATCTTTGTTAGGTAGAGGTCACCTGAAGCCACATGAGATATCTAGCTTAATGAGACTAACCCAATTGCTGAATGAGATTAACCCAATTGCTGAATGAGACTAACCCAATGGCTGAATGAGATTAACCCAATTGCTGAATGAGACTAACCCAACTGCAAACATCATGAGCCAGATTTGCCATTAAATAATACACCTGCAGATCAATATTCACTTTTATCACTGACAGAATGATAAATGCGGATGGAATATATAATGGTATATCAGTGTCTCCACTATCTCAAGTTAAATGGGCTTTGCACAGGGTTGGATATGGTACCTGAATCATCCATGTGATCCATGACCCAGTTCATGGCTGCCTCCACTCCACTATTTTGTGTGTAAAACACAGCCTTCATGCATCCATTCAAGTCAAATCCCATGAACACCAGCTGACTGACTATACTCTCATCTATCTGGGGTTGAGCTGGAATATTAAAAAGAAACAAATGCATCACTAAAATGAAGTTTTTCTTGCACACTGGAAAATAATTTGCACTGACAGAATTGTTGAAGACAACGTGTCTGCTTCTGCCAATATGGTATAACTTAGGAAACCTTTGTTCAAGATACTGGGGTAAACATCAAAGTTTCTCACCACAGCTTAGTTAGCTTCTAAAGGTGAAAATCAGTATGGACTGAAATCTTTTTCAATGTTATTGATCTCAAACCAAATGTAGGTTTAAAGGTGAAAATCAATATGGACTTAAATTCACTTCATTCTTCTCAAACCAAATTTGTTTAAATCGAGTTCTTAAAATGCTACACAATGGAAACAATCCATTAGTCTCTCAAAGTTATCAAACGGGCAAACCTTTAAGTCAAGAGTGTGTATGTGTGTCCATGACTGAATACAATTTTGATGGGGAACAAAGTGAAAACTTAATTTAGCCACATAATGTTTTTGTTCTGCCCCATGACAAATTTAGTTCCAACCCATTAAGTTCTTCAGAAGATAATAAAGACAGGGAATGGAATTTATAAGGTACAGGATCAATATATATATATATATATATATATATATATATATATATATATATATATATATATATATAATGGGGTAAAAAAAATTAGCACTATAATCTAGGACATGAGTTACTGAGGGAGCTCCCCAGAATAATCTGCTAGACGGCCAGAAAACTGGTGGATGGGGGTAGGTTGGGAACTAGGCTGTTTAATGACTGAATCCTCGTTTTATAATCATGTCAGGAATAATTGTCAATAAAGCACTTTTTCTGATGAAGTTGTTCACTATTTTGTATAAATTACATTTATTTTCAAGATGTCCAACATCTGAAAGACCGTTACATTACTCCAACTGGTTTCAACATCCTCCATGTGAACATGAAACATGTGAGAATTACATCACTGCTTTTTGTTTTGTTGATTAGTCTGGTTCTTGGAGTGGTATGAGATAGCATTTTGTGAAATAGGGAGTCTGTGAACTAGACTAACTGTTGATACAAACAAGATTCTTTTTTTCAAAAACATGCAACATTTATTTCATGAGAAATTTGTTTACATTGAAATACAATTTTTAATTGTTCGGTTAGTAAAATATTGATGCCATGAAGTAATTGTGAAACTACTTATCATCAATGAGGATTTCTTTAAGTGCCAATTTAGAAATTCTCTGTTTTCCCCACAATGGACCATATCTCTAAAACAAAGCTCTTCATTTTATGAAGTATTCATTTTGATTGGTTGCCTTTCTATCTTTGATTACAGCAATGATTGAGTAGGTTATTTTTTGGTAGTTTAATTAGATAACATGCACAATAACATTTACAACAGTGTATGATTGATCAAATGAAGTGAGTTATCCTGACATATGACTGAGGCCGCTAGATCTTAAGGATGTAGGATTTGCATGACTTTTAACATTTTTTAAAATTCCACCTCCTTTATTCGAATCAAAAGACGTAAATAATGTGATAATACTTACTAAGGAGGCCAGCTTTCAATTCAGTTAAGCATACAAGAAATACTTCCGCTAGTCAGGTATCATAACACGGTCGGCACCTAACTATTATAGGTTCTCAGAAAAACGTTTGTGGGCATAGCTGTTACGGTAGATTGACACATTTTACTTGTAATTACATGAGCACACATTGCATTTATGATAACTACACTTAAAAGGAACTAAAAGATAGAACTAGAACACAATATTTCACTTGATAAAACATTATTTAATTGGTATTTATTTATTAAAGTACTGCTTCCACTAGGCATAAGTGACATTTTCACTGATTTAAATTTCCTTGAATATGGTTAATTATGGAGTACTGAGGATGTTGTTTGGAAAGAAAAATGTAACAAACTATATGATTTCATATTAAAAGCTGATATTTCATAATGATGAGTAAAACAATTGGACAATAAAAGGAGTGATATATCAAAGTTCCCGTTACCAGTTTTTATAGTCATTTCCTTCAAGTTCAACAAATAGGGATAAATGTTTTGGTAATTTCTGGTTTAAAAATGGAATCCATGCCTGACCCTGACCCTGCATTATACATGGATTCATGAGTGTGTGTGTGTGTGTGTATATATATATAAAATTAGTGTCAAGCTATCTAGTAAATAACAATATGAGGTCAACAACAGTTTATTTAAAAAAATAAAGTCCATAAGAAGACAAAGTTAGAAACTGTAAAGATATTATATACAACCTGCTGAAGAATGATTGTACCACACAATAAATCCAAAACAAAAGTTGGACGGTGTAAACTGAACACTAGAATGGCATGGATTCTTGTTGATAAAATGCATGATGTTATTAGTACAACAGTAAAACTAGTGACACCTGACAATAGCAAGGGGATATAATGGGCAAGAGTTACTGTCTTTTGTCTATATGAGATAGAGAAGAAAACCTCTGTGTCTTTCAGTAGGGCTGAATTTGCAAAGTAGCAGGCTAATATTCCTGATGTAATTTGATTGGGGAACGTATCTGAAGGAGAAACAGATAAAGGAAAGAAGTTATATACATGACATGTTACCTATGCATAACTCAAAAGTAACTGCAAAACAGCATTAGTCCCCTATTAGCAAAAGAACACAGTCCTGTATTACGTCCTAGTAGGTCTGGGTCTACACTGTTTATCTAAAATCCTAAGTACTGTAATTTCTGTATGTTTTTTGGACCCAGTTTGCTTACATACAAAAAATTTTGTGACCAAAATATTTTCATTAATTGCTCACAGGTGGAATTTTTCAAAATCAATAAAAAAAATTATTTCTTCAGATGTTTTCAGACACAACTCTATTTCTACAATGACAAGAAAAGAGAGACAGACTAATACCACTTTCAGAAAGTGGATGAACAAGTTAATGTATAGTAGGCATTTCACAAAAATAGCAGCAGACCTATAGTAGTGGTGGCAGAAGTTGCCACAGATAATGGTGGTGGTGGTGATAGTAGCAGTAGTAACAGTATGTATTAGTATTGGTAGTGTTTAATAAAAATAATAGCAGAACTAAAATTAAAAATGTACTGTGGATGAAATGGTATAGAGTTACACTAGTTTGCTAATTGGGGGTTGGGGTAAGTTTATAAAACAACTGTAAGATAAGAACCAGATTTCTCTGCAGGTAACTCCTCTTCCCATGGTTGAAGACCTTTGGCCCTTAATGCACTCAGATCCAGCTCTTCTGGGACGTCCACTGACACATCTGTAATGCCAGAGTTGGGTAAATATCAGTACATATCAGTGCCAAACATGCACTATAAGAATCTATTAATAGTTGCATATCTTTTCCTTTGGAGGAAAACATTTTACTAAGGGATCACATGGGACCTTCAATACCCACTGAACCTTGCACAAAGTCTAATAAGAAATATGCTAACTGCAGAATATAGTATCATTTAAAAACTAGATTATTGTTTTCAGAATACATATAGCTTCACTGCCAACCAAAAAGTCCTTAACCCACAAAGTAAAAAATCTGCATAAGAAATGTGTTGAAGAAAAATAAATCACCTCATTTTCATGTGAGAACAGTCATTAACTTGACAGAATAGATATCTGAGACACACATACAAAATCTAGATTGTACAACTTTGCTGTTGTAAAATTATTGTAAAAATTTGGAACTTCTTTTTGCTGATGTAGTAATGCTACTGTAAATCATATTGGTACAGAATGGAGAAAACACTGGACAATATTTGCCATAAAAGTATGTAACAATAACAAAAATGTATTTTTTTTTGGTAGATAAAGAAAGATAAGTGGATTGCAAACATTCTGAATTGTCACTTTTGCATTGCATCTTGTGATAATACAAGGTTTTCACTTCACTTGAGAAATATTTCTTCATATCTACTAAAAACATAGATATCCTCTATATGGGTATCAGGTTAGTTAGTCTCTTATAACACAAAGAATGAAAATTACACACATATTTCATATATAATTTGAAAAAAAGACTCATGGCATTACCCATTAATTTGTATTAAGCAAATTAAGTGCAGCACTTTTATAAGTTATTCCTTGAATGCAGTGAAATTTGTTCATTTAATAAACATTTGTCGAAAACAGAAAGAAAACCATGGATTACATTATTAAAACTTAAATTATTATTCTGTTATATCCCAATCTTTGCTAATCAAATTATTTTACCATTAAACAAAGTTCCACACTATCTTTACAAAACGATTAACAATAATACACCATATGTATTGATGCATACCTAACTTTTTGGGCATCCAGTCATCTCCAATTTTATACTTCTTTAATTGTACCATCAGATAATCTGGGAAAGTTGCAAAACGTGTTGTTCTGGAAAAAAACCCAAATACAAATATTGGGGTATGTTAAACTTAAAATATAACATGGCATTTAGTGTTGGTATAAAGCAAATACTATTAGTATATCAAATTGTGATCTGCCCATGGCTCAATAATATGAATATATGAACGTTCTTTCAACTGCAGGCCTATAAATTTCCACTTATTAATCATTGATGAATAAGTAACGATAAAAAGTATTAATAGTCCCTGTTTTCTAAATGAATTTAAAATGGTACACATTGTCATCATCCTTTCTTTTTTTGTTTCCCTCTCCCTCATCATGCAAAAGGGGTAACATACACAGAAATATGGAGCAAGAGAGAAAAACAATTTGGGTTGGATGAAAACCTTAAAACTGATGTTGCACCATGTAACCTACAAGAATATGGTTAGTCATACATTATGTTAACGCTTTCCTTGAGATCTATCTACAGTTTTCATAATATCAATGATACTTAGTAGCAATAGCTGGTTAACACTAGAAGTTACATTACAAATGTCAGTTACGAGGCACACATACTGTAACATATTTAATGTGTTAGTGTTGTTGTTGATATTTCTTAAACCTATTATAATGTTCCAAAAATCTATTATTAATTAAATATGAAAATGTCCAAATGGCAGCTCCTCCCTCTCTCTCTCTCTCTCTAGACCATTGTAGCAAGATATGGGTGAAAATCCATAAAAATAAGAGCATTGTGGATTTTCGCTTGTGTCATACGATGCCTCTGGACCTAGAATGATTTTAAAGTTGTCAAACTGTCCAAAGCAAAAGGAATGAGAGAGAGAGAGAGAGAAAGAGAGAATTTTAAGGTCAGTAGTAATGTTAATTAAGCAGAATAATAGCTTAGATCAACTGTAAATACATTAAAATGTTTTAGTTACCTCTTGTTGGTTCGCCATTTCACTTAGTTTCTATTCCACACTAATTTCCATACACCAGTACATGAATGCCTAAGCATTCAGTGTGTAAAAGAAGCTAGTGTCTTCGTAGTGCTCTACTTTCTTCAAAAAAACAATCTAACATGTTTAAATCATTAGTGTGTCTTATACTGATTGAATCAATGTGATTAAAAATAGGAACTTAAAAAGAAAACAACTTATCAATATGCAAATGTGATTGAGGACAAAAAGAAAAGGCACAGAGCTACATTTTGAAGTGGACACTCACAGGGATGTGAGGAGTTCATCCACCTGATCAATACACAGGTGCCAGGAACATATATTACAATGTTCAAGGGCAAATATGTGTATTTGTATGTGATATAAATAAAATATATGTATAGTATGTACACTGTATCAATGATATACCGCTCGTTGTTGAATTTTTCATTAAAAGGAAACAGTTTAATTGAATTTAAAATCAGAATTAAATAGTGGAAATTAAGGAATAAACATTTGATTTGGATCTTAATAGAAAGACAGTATATTCTTAAAAGTAAATTCTTTTTATCACGATTGCTGTAAAATACCAATGATTGTCTGCACATAACAAATTAGCAATACCATTCATGCCGTCATCACAGTCACAGCAACCAACCAGCCAAGAGGCCTCGTGTTGCTGTTGAACTTCCAGCATACACATTAGCAGATAGCTAGGCTGATTAGATAGCTAGCGAAATTTCCAATTACTATGAAACTATGACTCACAATAGTTAATCTGTTTTCCAAATAGTAATGCAATGCAGCTAATCCATGAGTAATGGTCATATGATGAAGCAGATGAACACTGACATACAAATATTATGCAGCATTGATATCGGCATGCCAGCACCAGCGACGTTACCCCTGGATACCCCAGCTGCTAAGCTGCTTCAGCGTGTGACTTGCTGCATGGTGCATGCATCCATCCAAACACTCGACAACGTAGTAGTAACTTACAATTCAAAACATTGTTTCAAGAGCGCAATTCATTTAGATTATTAATACTGACTAGCGAATTTGGAGAAAGTCGGGAGGAAGAGGAGAAGGAATTGGAATAATAGGAAAGAATACACAGACGAGTAGAATAAAAGGACAGGTGGAAAGCTATCTCACACAACTAATCAAATGATGCAGTAGACTATCACAGGGTCAAGCTGAAGGAGAGTACTTGGGAAATTTTAATCATTCAACTATTGAACTGTCATTAAATTGTTATTCATTGAATTTCACTTTTTGTGTATATTCAATCATTTAACTGTCAGAATTGCTGACTGGGGGTCGGAGCTTTACATCAAAGCTTAAAATCTTTCTTTCACTAATTTAACTTCCAACCAAAATCAAGCCTGGGTGAGACTTCTATAATAATTTAAACAGAATATTGTGAGCATCCCGCCCCAACCATAACACACCTACCACAGTGGCAGCATGACAACCTGTCACGTCACAAACCTCTTAATGTTGAGTGCCAAGTAAGGCAGCTGTCAGTATCATTTTCTAAAAGTCTCTGATATGACTTGGCCGGGATTTGAACCCACGACCTCCCTCACCTGAGGTGGATGCTCTAACTGCTAGGCCACCGGAGCAGTCTAACTATAAAATGTAACAATCAACATGAATTTGAAGTAAATAATAAAAAAACTAAAGAAAACTTCATGTCAAAATATGGTATGACAATTCTGGAACAAACTCATGAGACTATAGAAACTTTTTCACCAGTTTGTAAAAGGGAACATCACAACAATAAATCCACCTCTTGTGTGCACAAATGCAGACTGTTTAATTTATTGCTGGAGTTTCAGTGAAGTTCTCATTAAAGCTTATGTGAGTTGAACCATGAAAAAATTGAGGAACATGGTAGTCGTTGGGACCCATTCATGTCCAAACTAGGCTTAATATCCCTTCAACCATGATACCTTAATGTGTTGTAGATCATGGAATGATAGTCTTTGGGAGTAATAGGAGCTAAATAATTTCTCCTCCAAGAAGTCACATAATAGAGTTAGCCAACTGAGAGACTGGGGTACTCCAAGTAAAAATGTTGTTGCCCCATCACTTTTTTCCCCTTGCCCCTCATGGACCTTTAAAGTGGAGTGACTTATTGCTTGTGCGAGTCTGTCTCAATACCGACTATTTCAGTAAGGGGTGTAATTTTTTAGAATTTGATACTAAATATCTTTAAGTAGCAAGTATTCACTTCACTTGGATTCGTGTACATCCATATTCCTTTGGAAGGTCATTACTTAGACGTCCCAAGAGATGCATATGGCAAAATCAAAGTTAAAGTACGTAGACATTTTTGGATGAAATGAACCTAAAGGTGTGATCCGGTACAATCTGGATTGAATGCCATGCACTGTGATGTCACAATGAAAGCTACGCATACTGATAAATAAATTCTTACTACCCTCGATTGTGATGATTCTACCTGATGTGCTCTTATTTTGACCCAAGTTTAGTACATGGCCACCACTGTAGAAGTCCATAGTGATAGATAATTTTCATCTGGAAGCTTCTTGGTGATGGTTAAGGTGCAGAGCATTCAATAATCAGGACTGAATAGACTTTGTTTAAAGAAAACTTGTGTTAGATTTTAAAAGAACAATTTATATTTAATTTTTAAAATGAGTAAATGTGCATACATGACCCATGTGACTTGTACTATACAACATGTCCTTGGGTGCAAAGTGCATACAATATCAATAGCAGATTTGGGTCCATCTCATTTAAAGCAAACAGCATAAACTATGATATTTGAGTGTATTATGCAAGGGAAACTCAGGGTCTCTACTGAGTACCGCTGATGAGTAGGCATCATACATGTGTAAACACAAAAAATTAAAATGAATATTTCCACCTTACTTGTAAGCTACTGTTTTGGCATTGACTGCTGTACTGTAGAAATCATCAACATTCTCTGTGGCTGCAAAACCTTCAACACAAGAAGTCAAGGGAATTCTTGGACGAACTACCTCCTTTGGATCTCTGTGAAACAAAAGTACATGCTACTGTCATTAATCTGACTTTCATTTACAACCATCATGTACAAATACAGACCAAACAATTAACATCCTGGAAGGTCTGTTCCTCATTTGGAAAATCTGTGCAAAATCTGTACCAAGTATTTCAATAAAAGTCTAATGTACTCAACTCGGTCAATTTTTCCCATCTTTGTGATCCAATTTCCAGCATGGTTGCAGGTAATACACCAATTAACACATTGGGAAAATATTCTTAAATGGCAAGTGTTCGCTGTTCAGATCCAAATACTCTAGTTGCTGTTCTAAGGCAGCTTTTCTCCAAAAATGACAACTACTTTAGTTTCATAAATAAAAAATAATGTTGATGGCTGGTTTATTCTCACTTTGAATCACAAAATATGTGATGTATAATTCTACTCAGAAATCACAGATTGATTCCTAACAGTGCCCCTTTTGAATCATAAATTGTTATTTTCTTTTGACAATGTTTTCAGAAACATGACAGGCTCATTAAAAGCTACACTCTGGTTTTGCAAAGACTGTATACAATTGTCAGAAACTGTCATCAACAAGATGAGAAGGTACATAAATACTACTTTTGGTCTCTTACTGTTTTCTTGATTTCTATTGACAGTTTTAAATAAACTTTTTCAAAGGTTAATAAGATATTCCAGTTATTGTACATATTTTTTCTACCACTAAAATCCTTACAGACTAACTGAATTATCATCTGCTTCTGCCTGTTTGCCAATTCCTTATCATAACTAACCATATTTTGTTTACATCACTAAGGAGGTTTACAAATAGCACTTGCTACAAATTTACAACTTCAGGCTACAGTTAAGATGTTAATTATTTTACATATAAAATTGCATAATAATTCTTTTTCATGCAGTGAACATTCAAAATTATATTTTGCTAAATGGCATTGAAAGTTTTTATTCAGGTGGATTCTTGCTTTTGTAAGTTTTTGGGTGGGTGGGTGGTTAACATCATTTCTAAGAGCAAGATAGGCTATACATGGCAGCCAGTATAACTGGTGGAGGAAGAACCTTGGAAAACCACAGTAATAACCACTGACCCATTTGATGCTACTGGTAATCATTTTCACATACCACGTTGGTCAAGCCTGAGACTTGAACCCAAGCCAATAGATATGAACTGGCAGTGATTAGTCATGGCAAGAACTTTAGTCCACTTGGCCAGCCGGGGCCCTTTCTCACTTCTGAAGTGGCATTGTATAGTGGTATATGCTCCAAGGATCTATCAAACTTCTGAAGCCATATCTGCTTGCTGCTGAGACCAAAAATCAATTGAATTAGGACTGATTGATAGAAGGTAAGAAAAAGTGAAGGTTTTAGAATAGGCACATCAAACCATGAAGTTATATATAATAGTATATATAGATCTGACTGACAGACCTGTCAACAGTTATTAATTGCTTTAATATCTCTCAATGGTTATTAACTGCTTTAACATCAAGCCAGCAAAAGTAATTCAATATTCGAAGTTTTCTAAACCATCTCTCCACATAATGTCTCAACTCAAATTCACTGATACAGGCTACTGAATTATTTTCTTACGACAATAGTTTATATTAAGGTTTATGTGCAAACTTTGTTCATTTTGTATTTTGGCCACATGACCAATATGAGCACAGGATAGGCTGTACAGTGTAATTAATTTCAATCAATCTAGATCACATTATTGTAGTTACTAATATGTACAAGTGCTTATTAAAGTGCGATATGTTCACATTTGTAACAGAATTAGGTGGCTGAACAAGTCTTTTCTTAGCTTTATTTCTTATAGACTGAGAGCCTGAATGTAAACTTATTTCTTATTGGCTGTGAGCATGAGTTGCTACATGGAAACTTGTATCTTATTAGCTGTAAGCCTGATTTGCTACATGTAAACTTATTTCTCATTGGCTGTGAGCCTGATTTGCTACATGTAAACTTTTTCTTACTGGCTGTGAGCCTGATTTGCTACATGTAAACATGGTGCTTTACAGTTTCATATTTTGCGTAGGGTTAGAATATTAAAGAAAAAGATTTTCCCTGGCTTTTCTCACTGGTTCTACTGACTATTTAAAAAAGAACTTGCATATCTTAGGTATTGTTCAAATAACCTTTAATTCACTTTATTTTGGTGTATGATTGACAGGTGTAATATGGGTTATAGAGTATACAGCTTGGCCTTACTCCAGATGCATACCTTTCAAAAACTACTAGCCCCACTTGGTCATTTTCACTTCCTGAATTTCAGTGGTAAATTGTAAAAAAAAGAGCCAATAACTTTTTTTCTGTTTTATATATTTGGTAATTCATTCATTGCATTTTCAAAAGCTGGTATTGTCTAGTCTGGCAAAATTAATTTTCCCTATAGCTGCTAAAGAAAGTGTACTTCAGACTAATTCAGGCGGAATTTTTCAGCATATAAGAGCAGTATATTAGTTCACAGTGTGCTTAGATCACGTACAAATTCCACAAGTACAATATCCAAAGAAATGTCAGCTGCATCACATCAAATCAGCATAGAGGTATGCCAACATTCTCTCCACTGTGCATGTTTTAAGTGCAAACAACTTCACCTTACATACATCAATCTCTCATAAGAACATAATAGCTGGTGAGGGCTCTCTTCAAGATGTGAGCCTGATTTGCTACAAGTAAACTTATTTTTTACTGGCTATTGGCCTGATTTGCTACATGTAAAAATAAGTTATTGTGGGATTCTGTAGTCTCAAAATAGAAAAGAGATTATGTTAATATACAATTTGTCCATTCAATTTAAAGCTACATGTAATTAAAAAATGTTTAATGCAGCTCTCTGCACAAAATAATGAGACAACTATTGTATTCCATAACGGATGACAGAATAAAACATTATGGAGCATAACATTTAAAACACAAAATAAAGACAATTAGTTCTTTTGTTCTAATCAAACTGCCAGAAAATGGACAAGAGAGTGATCATGTTGGGCCTACCATGTCTAGAGTGTATCGCTAGATTCTGAAGATATAAAGGTCTGCATACCAGTCAACAGTGAGTCTCAACAATATCTAGGATAGAAGCATTGTGGTCAAATGCAAGTCTCACAGATTGCTCTGAACTCATGAGCTCTCTTCTGGTGAGCTTCAACTGTCATAAGAGGTCTTGACAGGTTATATCCTATTTCACAGGCTTAACTAGAACTGGAAGAAGGAGATGCTCCACAAATTGTCTCAGTTCAGATGAAACCTGAGAGCATTTACTTGATTCTGTCTGAATGCCTCTTGGCTGTATGATGACAATCTGATTGTCCACTGACAGCAATCTATCCTTTGTGACAAAATCAGGTTGCATCATTAGGGCCACTGCACCAACAGATAGAAATTGAAAAGATGCTGATCAACTGAGAGGGCATGTAACTCAATGACTGCATGCTGACACGATTACTATCAGGAACAGGTTTTGTGTGAAAGGTGCTTCAGTGAAGACCCTGCTAAGGGCTTGAATTCAACCAAGTCAGAGGTAATGAAAGTTTCCACTTAAGAAACGGTGTGAGTAATTTAGGCCCATGCATATCAAAGTTTCCACTTAAGAAATGGTGTGAGTAATTTAGGCCCATCAAAGTTGGCCAACAAGTCTGTGAGTAATTTAGGCCCATCAAAGTTGGCCAACAAGTCTGAGAGGTTTTCATCATGACCAGGACCATCTCTGCCATGATGACAGAAAGTGTCAGATATCATGCAGAAGTAATCCTTAATAATAATTAAGACCAACTTTTCTCCATGTACAAATAGAATGTGGGATTGACTAACTCAAAAAGACAATACTATTGATGTAACTTTTAATAATACTTAGAGTCAATTTTTCTCCATTAACAGAAAGAAAAAAGAATTACATACTTGTGTGATTGACAATATTACTGACCTTGCACCAGTGTCAATCATAAGCCTCAGAACTAGAGGTCCTTCTTGCTTGTGTGATTCATTCCATGATCAAATGGTTAAATTGTTTATCCTACTGGGCTCTGCTCATAAAAGCCAGGACATGACAGAGAAATCAGTCTGGACAAGGATTAACACTTGGATCCAGGCTATTTGAGAAGATTTAGCTTTCCGGGATCTTCCTGGGCAGATCTATCACCAGAAAAAAGATCACTGATCCAAGACTTTTATTTGATTAGAAGGCCCATCAGAATCCCCCCCCCCCCCGTTTCTCTATAATATTTGGTACCTTGACCTACAAGCACTCTAAAATGACAGAAAAGGCATCTTTGGCCCAAGCCTCAGAATCCAGTACTGGAGCGACACGAGTGAGAAGTTTGTGGTTCTACTTGGTCACAAAAAGATTAAACACTTGATGCGGCAATAGCACACACATCTGATGAAAGACCTATGGATGGAAGAACCATTCTATATGGAGAATCTAGTCCTTCCTGGGTGAAAAGGCATTGTGTCTGCTGGTAATATGTTTGGTCTACCCACTACACTACTAAGATCATGGAAAGTTCCAGCTGCAAAGAGCTCTTCGAGATTACTAACAAGATA
Organism: Sinohyriopsis cumingii; assembly: GCA_028554795.2. Lineage (NCBI taxonomy): Eukaryota > Metazoa > Mollusca > Bivalvia > Unionida > Unionidae > Sinohyriopsis > Sinohyriopsis cumingii. Next base: position 4,937,008 of record CM068838.1, on the reverse strand, counting down.
ATGTCAAGGAACAAATCTACACCACTTCCAACTACCTTCTCTCAAGTCGACCTTCCTGACATGTTTGCAAATTTCTTCCGTGACAAAGTACAAACCATTAGAGATAAGCTTGACACCACAATTTCAACTGACTTGTTGTCACCATACAGTTGGGATACAGAATTTGAGTGACAACCATTAGCTGCATTTGAACCTGTCTCTATGGATTTTGTACATACAATCCTGATAAAGAGTGCACCAAAGTCATGTGAACTTGATCCAATTCCAACATCACTGCTTCTTGAGTGCTTAGATCCAGTATTGCCCTCACTAACTGATGTTATTAATACCTCTATCTCTCATCAGGGGAATTCCCATCATTTTTCAAAACTGCCATTGTAAAGCCTTTGCTAAAGAAACCAACACTAGACTACCGCCCAGTTTCTAATCTCCCATTCATATAAAAAATCTTAGAAAAGATTGTTCTATCCCCACTTGTATCTCATCTGAATTCAAAGTCCTTTTAGCAATGTACAATCTGCACATTGCCCTTGCCACAGTACTGAAACTATTCTTCTAAAAGTAGTTAATAACATTCTATCTGCTTTGGATAACGGAAAGATTACAGTCCTCGTCCTCGTCCAGCATAGACCATGACATATTACTTCACCGTCTCCAGCATGTATTTGGCATTCATGATACTGCCTTACTGCCGTTCAAGTCCTACTTGGTCAACAGGAAACAAATTGTGTCTGCAAATGGAATACATTCCAGCCCAGTTGATCTATGTTGTGGTGTTCTACAGGGGTCTGTTCTTGGACCTGTTCTCTTCATTATGTACACTCAGTCACTCTCAAGTGTCATAGATCATCATCCAGTGTCTCACCAATTGTATATTGATGACACCCAAATATACAAATCTAGCCACCCAACTGAAGTTGATGCTACCACTCAAGGTGTAGAGAGGTGCATTTCTAATGTGAAATCATGGATGACATGTAACAAGCTGCAGATGAAAGTTGATAAAACTGAGGCCATTCTGATCACAACACAAAGACTTTCTCATTCATATAATTTACCTCAAACAATAAATATCAGGAATACCAACATTAAATTCACACAATCAGTACAAAACCTAGGTGTTACTCTGGAAAGTACTCTCACTAAACAACATGTCATGAACATATGCAAGGCTGCATATCTTGAGCTGAGACGCATCAGCTCAATTTGCAAATATCTTTCAGCTGATGCCACTAAAATAATTTTGTGTTCATTAGTACTTTCAAGACTGGACTATTGTAACTCTATTCTGTCTGGTTCATCTCAATATCTACTCCAAAAACTTCAAAAAGTTCAAAACACAGCTGCTTGGATCATACTTAGAGTACCACGATCAAAGCACACCTCCCCGCTGCTCTGTACCTTTCACTGGCTATCCATTTGATCCAGAATCAAACATAAAATTTGTTCTCTGTGCTACATTTCACTGACGGACTCTAGTCCAACATATCTATTCGACCTCACTCATGTGTACACACCAGCAAGATATTTACGCTTCTTTCTGATAATCGTATACTCATTATTCCCACTATGAAAACAAAGTCATATGGACAGCGTTCTTTTGCATACCATGGCCCAGCAACGTGGAATGAATTGCCCACTGAACTTGGACACAAAGACACAGTGATCACATTCAAGAAGGTTCTCAAAACTCACTTATTTCGACTGCAAGAACAAACTTAAAGACCTAATAATCTTTCCCTCCTTAAATATTCTCAGCATGTTTTTTCTAATTTCATGGTGTTTGTTTTTGTACTCCTATCATTATATATGTTTTTTTATCTTATAGGTGTTGTCTAATGTTGTGAAGCACTTAGAGCTTCTAGGAGCTATACAAAGTCCTCATTATTATTATTATTATTATTATTATTATTATTATTATTATCATTATTATTATTATTATCTGGATGTCAATGCTGCAATGTACACATCAACAAATGGGCTTCTGAACCACAGGTACTTGCAGCCATACATATGGTCATATGTAGGTGCTGTTGTTCAAGATGTATTTCTGTTGTGAGCCAACTTTTTTTGAGCCTATGATCCAAGAATGATACAATCTCACTTGTTACACTTATCTTGCAACTGAGCAGCACTGAAAAGGGGCACAAGTGAGACAGCAAGGCCACATGTAGAGGTGACTCAGAGAATATGTTTGTTGCTGTATTGACACATACGAGAAGTTTAAAAAACTGTCATCCATTTCTTTTTGGACTCGATTAGGACTACTTGAAGGCGGGGAAGACATACAAAGCTGTGGCTGGGGAGAAATTCCATACACAGATGGACAAACCACTGGGATGGACAAACCACTGGGATGGACAAAGATCTGACTGATGGTGAAATGATTTAAAACGGACAGGTGATCATTCCTTCCCTTACTTGAATCAAATTTACCATATGTTTCTGGAATATGTTGACCAAGTACGCTGCCAGTGAAGGAGATGAGGTTGTATGGAACAGAAACATAACATTGCTGGATAGCTTCGTGAAGACCCAAAGCCAAAATCTGTGAAACTTATCAAAAGTTCATTGTTATGCAAACTGAAGGAATTTCTGTGAGGACAGACGGATGGAAATGTGAAAATGTCAGGTTGAGACAGAGAGCAATCTTATTAGTCAACTCAGGTTGATGATTGCGCATAATTTGATATAGGCCTTCCTGATTAGAAAAAGCCTTGAGTAGAACCCTGGAGATTGTGGATTCCTAACAATAGATGAGCATCCTGATCTCTTGCTGAAAAAGTACATTCTTTACCATTTCCATCAGGAATGTGGAGGGCTAAAGGGGAGGGGGGTGGCAAAACAAAGCTCCTTTTAAATGATTTAGATTGCCCACTTGCTTTGCAGAAGAATGATCAAACATTCATTGAATTTCAAGAGTCTGGCCCCCAACCGATGGCTGTCTGGGGACTGTCGGGAACACATCCTTGGTAAGAGGGCAGAGGCGTGGGAATGGTGAAACTTTGTTTCCTATACCCTCTTTAAGACTGCCTCTGAGATTGATTAGTAGGTTGTCTCTGTATGTAGGGTTGAGATTGAGGCTGGTTTTGGGAGTGTGCAGTTAACAATCCTGGATCATTTCATTTCTGCTCATCACATTATCGAGGATGGGTCGGAAAGGGTTTATTGGGTGATTGTGGCTGGTGGAGGGCAGTTCTTGAGCTGTCTGCCTACATTTGTTCACTATTTTGCCACTTAAAAGCAAAGGTAAACTTATGGAGTGATCCGCAAGGTGAGTGTATGATGTGGCTTGAGTGAGGTAGTCCATGACTCACTCAAGGTCATTTTTGGTGCAGCAGTAAAAATTTCACCATCGAATGGCTACCCTGTTGATCATCTTATCTATCCTGTCCACCGACTTCCAAGCATTCTCATTACCACACTTCTCTACAAGTCTGAAGATCACCAGAGATGCCAAATCCAAAAATAATGTGGCTACTATACTGCAAACTTGGAATCAGCATGGAAAACACCTTCATCCATCTTGTAAAACACGTGCAAACCTGACTGACCATAGTTAGCTTTTACCTAGCACTGGGAGATCAGTAGAAAAAAGGTGCTGGAATGGGTCTTATAGCAGTGAGGTGCAAAGAATGCTGAGAACTGGCTCTCAGAAAAAATGCTGAATAACTGCCTGGGTCATGATCTTGGTAGATAACCACTAGGCAAATGTCTTTGATTATCCTAGACTGCAGGTGAAGATGGAAGGTAGGGCTGACTTCCTTGCTGTCAAGATCAACCAAGACCTTGACCCTGTAGGACATCATACAAGAGGGGCACAGCAGACATTTTGAATTTGGCTGCACCTGATATATCTCCTCTAATACAACCATAAAACTGTAATCAGTCATCTCCATAGTGGATCCAAGTATGACATCAACATGCTTATCCCCATACTTGGAGGTTTGGGTCGTCCTGATCTGTATCATGATCAATGCTTGGATAATACATCCTATTAGGCATAGAAGAGGCATAACCATCATCTGTAAGATTTCAACAGTACCATCTAAGAAGGTTAAGTCAAGAACATCTGGCTAGCCATATCCACAGTATGTAGTTGTCAAATCAGCATGGATAGATGGCCAAAATCTAAATCAGTATGTCTGGTAGCATATGGACAGTAGTATAGATGGCTGTACGACCAGAGCAATGGTAATGTTAGGCTGGCAGGAGTGGATACATCAGGAAGATCCTTGGCAATGTTACATTCTATAGCTCTATGAGCCAAGGCACAGGACAATATGCTAAAGAAGCCATTATGGATGGAAGCTAATATGGCATCATACTGATGTGCAGCAAGACAGCATGGCTCAAGTAAGTCCTAAAACCCCCAATGTACCCAGACTATGCTCAGCCATGTGGGATGGACTTATGCCCACTGGGCTGCACAGAATTGGAGGGGCATGCCCAAGTGTCTAAATTATTGACTGAAACAGAAAAATATGAAATATGTGAAAAATTGGCCCAAAATAATTAACCATGTTGTTTGCTAGCTGCACCAAGCAACACACCTGTAACTCCAAAGATGGTGTAGATATTTGAGAAATTACATTTTCCATATTAGGATGAATACTCAGAACATCATTTTCCTCCCATCTCCCTGTTCTTAGCGGTGCCATGTAGAACCATGCGGTCAGAGATGGCAGAAACTGAGCCTGCAAAACTGCACATAACCATATTCCCAAAAAAATCAAAATCCTCAATGGATGGATGAAATTTAGAACAAATCTCCAATGAATTTTGGGAGGCAATGTAAGAGATGTATTGTCAGTTCACAGTAAAAGCTTAAAATTTGCAGCACATGGTGATGGCCGTGGGAGTTATTATTGTCATTGGTATAATACAGACAGGAATGACAAATTTGTGTCTTTTGAGAGGTCTTTGATTCAAGACATTGTAAGGCTTATATTCCTAATGTTAATGTGATTAGGGAATGTATTCAAAGGAGAAAATGGGTGATAGTGAATATGACTGTAATTTTTGAATGGTATATGACACAATCCATAAGTTTAACTTGATGCAACTATCTGTATTCAACCAATCGAAAGACATTACTACATGAATTGGATTTGCTCATTCATTTGAATAGGCTATTTACTCAGTTTTTCTTCTTGTAGGTTTCTTAAATTAAATGAAATCCTTATTTATTCTCTGAACAAAAAAATGTATCATGAATGTATTTCCACATTTCATTAAAATGAAATTAACTGTAAAAATTCCAAGATTATAAAACTTGCAAATTTGTACCACATAAATCAATTATATCTGTACCATCTCTGGGCTCCAGCTCATTTTTCTTTTACATCATAGACTTGATCCAGTGTTAAATGTTAACAGGAAATAACTTGATTTGAATGAGTGCATGCAGTTTCAAAGTTATCTTCTATGTTTTCATTAGGACAAGTGGTCTGGTTTCCACCTCCAGGGATAATGGAATTAAAAGTTATCTTCTATGTTTTCATTGGTATATGGTATAAGGGATCATGTTGCCACCTCCAGGGATAATGGAATTAAAAGTTATCTTCTATGTTTTCATTAGGACAAGTGGTCTGGTTTCCACCTCCAGGGATAATGGAATTAAAAGTTATCTTCTAGGTTTGGTATAAGGAGTCAGGTTACCACCTCCGGGGATAATGAAATTAAAAGTTATCTTCTAAGTTTTCATTGGTATAAGGGGTCATGTTGCCACCTCCAGGGATAATGGAATTAATGGAATTAAAAGTTATCTTGCCACCTCCAGGGATAATGGAATTAAAAGTTATCTTGCCACCTCCAGGAATAATGAAATTAAAAGTTATCTTTTATGTTTTCATTGGTATAATGGGTCAGGTTTCCACCTCCAGGGATAATGGAATTAAAAGTTGTCTTCTATGTTTTCATTGGTATAAGGGTTCCAGATGCCGCCTCCAGGGATAATGGAATAGTATACCTGTGGGTTTTTTATGTGAAGACATGAAAATGGAAGGTGAGCCAGATATTACAAGATTGTAGGTGGTGTTTGGGTGGTGGAGGATAAGTAAACAAAGCACTTCTACTCTCAGTGCTGATCACTTCTAACTGAATGGATGCTAACTGAGCTAATGCAGCACAGAGACTCCATCTCTGGCTGGCTCTTAGCTGATACCAATATTTTGGTTATGTCTGCGGAAATTGCAGTGCATAACAGGTTTTGGCTAGGGTCCATTCTTTGTATAAACATCATTTAAATACATTAAATACCTATTTACATAATAAAATGTATGGAATGATGAATAGGTGGGCTGTGACTTGAAAACTACTCATTAACACAACACCCATGCACAGCAAAATGAACTGACAGACAGGTAACCTACAGATGAGAAACAGTGTAGCATAAAAAGAAATAATAGAAGTAGTTTACATACAATTTTAATTCAAGCTATTATGTTTAATATCAAACAATACATATCCTTGGCATTCCTTGTGTTTGACCCACCTCTGCCTGTGGTTAGTTGAGGTTAGATCGTAGGGAAGCATGTAGTATTTATCAGGGGGAATTGCCAGTATGACTGAAAGGCAGCTCTGTTAATGCAGAATCAATAATGTTGTGAGGCAGAGTCACAGTCCAAACAGAGTTAAAAATTGAATTTAAGTGCAATCTACTTCAGTTATGAGTTGCAGCTATCAAATTTATTGTACATTTTGGGGTAAATGAGAGATCTGTATTTAGAATCCAACTAGTTTGCTGAATTCTATACACCTTAATTAATGAATATAACAAATTTGACTGGTAAAACGGAATTGTTTTAAGAAAAACTCATAACACTGCTGCTTACATTTTCAGTCCTTGACTTTCCAGCTCTTTTTTCTTGGCTTCATATGCCAGTACTTCCTCTGTGGAGAAACAAAATGGCAGACACTTTATTTACCTTTCAATTATCCATGCATTTTAATAATTCACAATACAAAGAAAATCAAAACAATATCCTTAGAGCAAATAAAAACAAAGGCAGAATAACTATCGTTTTTGAATTAAGATATTACAGAGAATAAAACTTGATAATTTGAGCAACCAATAATTCACACAAGTGGCATGCCACAGGCACACACCTGAACTAGTTTGGCTGTTGCTGTTGTTGTTGTTGTTGTTGTGGGGTTTAATGCCATTTTTCAGCATACAATAGGCTATGCATGGCAGCCAGTATTAATGGTGGAGGAAGAACCCAGAAAAACTCCAGGAAGAACCACCAACCCACGAGAAGCTACTGGCAAGCTTTCTCACATACCCACATTAGCCGAATCCTAGACTCAAACCCACGCAGACAAAGGTGAGATAGCAGTGATCCGTAACAGAGAGCACTTTAGATCACTCAGCCACTTGGGGCCCCTGAACTAGTTTGGTTGTTTTGTTGGTTTTTAATGGCACTTTTAACACACTATTTGCAATATCATACCAAGGATATACAGTGGTCCACTCTGATTGGCCCCTTTGACCAGCAGCGACTTGCTTCTACTAGCCAGAATCCCTTGGCATCCACAAGTTTGTGTTCAAAAGTACCCCTCAAGAATGGCCACCCCTCTAATGCGACCAGCATTTTAGGACAAAAATGTAAAATGTTACCCTCACAAGTGGCCAGATTTTATTTCAAATGTGTCCAGAACCAATAATTAATTCATATGGTAAGGTAAGTAATCAGAGTAACTCTACTGTTAATACTTGTCTCCTGATGTCAGGTTACTGAAAGAAGTGTTGACTAAAGTACAAGTAACACTAAGATTAATATTATATCATTATCTAACATAGTCGATGTTTACAGGAAATGGGCTCAACAATGTTGTGCGAGTGTTTTGGGCTTCACACATCTGTTGAGTTCTACTCTTTGACGATTACAACTGGACATAATTGTCAAAATCATAATATGGTCAGCATAGGCTAAATATAGATTTTGTGGAGTAACATACATACAGAAATTAACATTGAACAAAAGTGGGTACCAGGCAAAGACATGTATCACTTTCTTTACCAAAAAGACATTTTATCCACTCAACAGAAGTTCTGTCTGTATAATTAATCGCATACAGTTAGCAACATCCGAATAAATCATTACCAAACTTTAACAGGTCATCACGTAAACGGATACATATTACCTGAGAAGAAAGTCGGTTATTCTATTCAACAATTTAATGTAGAAAAGACTTGAATAATAAATTTTATGCTGAAAAGAACATCATAACCAATAAGGAGATTATTCAGCAGCAGTGGGAAAATAGAGCAAATGGAAAGAGAATTATATATGTACCAAGATTTAAATGATGTTGAATGGTTTTGCAATGTGAATGACAACAATACCTACTTACATATCACGCTTACATGAAGAATAAGAACTATTAATGCATATTCAATTGAAATAAGTCTATTCTTAAGACATAAAGAAAAACTTTTTAATAATTAATGTAACTTTTAAACGAATATACTAAATGAAGATATTAAATGCTTTGAAGTATGTAGCTTTTTACTACGTACATTATATATACTTCTCACAAAAATTTAGTCCTCCTATGGAAAGGCCACCCATCTTATAAAGCCACTTTTCCAGTGCAGAAGGGGAGGCTGTATAAGAAGGGGACCCAACGACACTGTTGTTAAGCCTCCCACAGCTCCCAGCACTGAGAACCATTCTTTATGTTATGCTGTAGCTCAAACTAGTAAACATCTGGTATACTGGTAGCCAACAAGTGGAAAGGGGAAGTAAGTTAGAACCTTGTATGTTATATAGATGGGAAAGATGAAATATATTTCATCATTCCAGGAAGGCTAGATTCAAGAGGTTACAGAGCATATTTCTTAAATTATAATATCACTTAATAATTTTTGTCAGAGAAACATAATCAAAAATGTTTAATTTTCCAGAAAAGATTACTTTGATGACTGTGAAGCAGGTGCCCACAGTTACTTTAAGACAGCCACCCATTACAACTGTGACATTTATGACTTAATCTCAAACAAGGCTTGCCAGAGGCAAAAATATTCACGAGACCTTTCCTGATAATGCTGTATATTTTGGGATAACTATTTGATTGTATACATCTCCTGTAGTACAACTCCCATGCAAACAAAAGATCACAGCCCAAAATTTAACATTTTACTGGGTTAAGTTTCTGGATTTAGGTCATAACCACAATGAGATTAATGATGAGTACTATGCCATTATTGTCAACAGTAAACAAGATTAATGATGAGTACTATGCTATTATTGTCAACAGTAAACAAGATTAATGATGAGTACTATGCTATTATTGTCAACAGTAAACAAGATTAATGATGAGTACTATGCCATTATTGTCAACAGTAAACAAGATTAATGATGAGTACTATGCCATTATTGTCAACAGTAAACAAGATTAATGATGAGTACTATGCCATTATTGTCAACAGTAAACAAGATTAATGATGAGTACTATGCTATTATTGTCAACAGTAAACAAGATTAATGATGAGTACTATGCTATTATTGTCAACAGTAAACAAGATTAATGATGAGTACTATGCCATTATTGTCAACAGTAAACAAGATTAATGATGAGTACTATGCCATTATTGTCAACAGTAAACAAGATTAATGATGAGTACTATGCCATTATTGTCAACAGTAAACAAGATTAATGATGAGTACTATGCCATTATTGTCAACAGTAAACAAGATTAATGATGAGTACTATGCCATTATTGTCAACAGTAAACAAGATTAATTATAATGCAGTGTATATACATAGTTAACCCAAATAATGTATTTTCTCCATTTAACATTTTTCCTGATCACATTAATATCAGAAGACTAGGTAATAGCAGGAGAAAATGCTTGAGCATCCAACCTTTTACATCCTTCAGGGAAATATGGATGGAATCCCTATATGAGCAATAAGATACTCCCGTCACATCAGGGCAGCAAACTTGATGCCCCAGTGCTAGACATCACTATAAACTGCCACAATGAAGACATCGTAGCGATATGACTGAAAAATTGTTAAAGTTACGAAAAATCCAAATCACACACACTAAGTGTAGCACTCATTAGTGACATGATGCTAAGGTTTTTTGAGGGGTTATATCCTCTTTTCTGACCTTTAACAGTAAAAGAAGTCACTGTTGGGTCTCATTTCTTTTCTCCATGCATTTCAAGTACTGCTTGCAAGCACAGAATCGATCTTGCATTAAAGAGAAAGAGTGGGTGAACATTCTTTGATTGGTTCTTAGCTATGAAACCTCACTGACACATTAGGGCCATGGAACCATCTAATCTAAACTGGGGATGATTCAGGTCCATTGACACAGGAATGCAACTCACGCACCCATAATGTCGATCTAAAAATGTACAAATAAAATGTTTTGTAGATTCAATGAGGTCCTGGCTAAAGATCAGATCCTATCTGGGTAGAACCATATAGACACCATGAAAGATTCTACAGAGGAAACAATGTGAGTGATTTTGACCTATTCAGGTCAAAGCTGACCAGTGTGTTTCATAGATCCTTGTCATGGCCAATATCCCCAATACCATGATATTTTAATGTGTCAGAAATCATGGGAAGGTAGCCCTTGGTAGTAATGGACTCAAACCTTTTCTCTTAAAACTGTAAGAGAAAAAAAAATGCCAATTCAGGGACTAAGGCATTTGAAAGGATGAAATTGTTGCCTATGCACAAGTCCCTGAAAAAAAATCAGACTTTACCTCCAAGTGGTGGACCTTCTAATTTAGAAATTCTCTCCACAGTTCCACAATTTCTTTCTAACCTTCAGATAAGAGCCAGGCAAAAAAAACCTATCGCTATATCAAGTATATTGTTGACTCAGGACTTGCCATTCTGAAGGGGTGGTGCGTGGGTGAGCTATCCATTTGCAAGTCTTGTTGTAACTGATCAAGACTGGCAGAGGTAGTCAACACCTTTGCCATAAAATGGTAAGCTGTCCTGTTAATGACCCAAGCAATCTGGGCTTTTGACACCCATATGTTGGTTGCCTAATCTTTCCATCAGTTGGAAAATCACCAATGAAGCTAAATCTAATGCTGAAGATATGGCAACAATGTTCTAAACCAGCTCTGATGTGGTGTGAAACATGTTCTTATCATCTTTATAAAAATGTGGGGCAAACATATTAACCAAAAACATCACTGCTACTTGGCTCTCAGAAAAGAAAGCCTTAGTATTTAGTAGGTTAGAGATACAACCAGACAACCTCATGTTAATCTCTCTGATTTTGGTTGACTTTGGGAAGCAGCTGGAAGGATGAGGTGTATTCCTCACTGTCAATGTCAACCAAAACTTTGACTTCATCCATGGGGGTAGAGGGCATTCCAAAGTAAGCAACACATTGTATATCTATTTCGATGGCAGCCTTAAAATAAACTGGTCAGTCTGGAGCAGGTCTGTTACTCAGTAATATCCTCAAACTCACTGTGTGAAGTCTCATCTTTGGTCTGGTTCCATGTCAGGATAACCCATTCATGGTGGCAATGCCATCTATATAATATGTGGCAAATACCCTTCAGGCAAGCAGTTAACACTGAAATAGCTGGCTCTGCCAGAAGATTTTATTATACTGGGACAGATGCTGGTTAGCTGGGAGAACAGTCAGCACAGTTGCTAGCCATGGAGAAGCTGTCTGGTTGGTTCTGGTATTGGCTGTGCCATAAGCATGGCTCAACATACAGATTTTTCACTAAAGTCACCATCATGATAGGCAAGTGTAGCCATAAACATGGCTCGATGGATGCATTTTCACTAAAATCCTTGTCATGACTGGCATGTGTCACTGCAGGCCTGCCTATAAAGATGGAGCTGTCACCAAGATATCCATAATTATATACAGATGAAGCCACAGGCATGACTAACTGGATGAGACTATCACTAATTGACAGCAGTATCTTCTGTAAGTACAGGTACTGAATGGCCAGGTCAGCTCTAGACAGTGATACATACTGGATCCCCATGATCTGTAAAAATACCCAGTGTGCCCAGACATAAGAAGGTGTATATTAGGTACACAAGTCACAACTTATGGATGTTTATCCTAGCTTTAAACTTCTTGTAGCATTTATTTACCATGTTTTACTGAAACAATAAAATAACAGAAAAGCAATAAATAAACACTGCAGCATGTTAACAAGTTTTTAAAACAACATCTCTTATTAATAAACAGCAAACAATGGTCAGTGTGCACAGAAACTTGAATCACAACATACATGTACAATGCTGTGTTGTACCATGTTGTCTAACATAAAGAAAAAGTCTGAGAAAGCATCAAATTAAGAAATAATAGATACTACCCATTTAGGAATGAATATTACACAAAATAAATTAAAAACCCTCCATGGATGGTTAAAATTCACAACAAATATGGCTTTGATTCGCAGGAGGTGTTTATACAACATTTCTATATGAAAAAAGTGAAGCTCAAAAGCCGGCAACACCTGGTGGCAGCAAGGGAAGGCAAGAGTTATTGCCCTTTATCTATATGATCTATACAGAAAGACAAATATTTTGTCTTTTAGTAGGGCTGGATTTCTGGAGATAGCAGACTTAAATTACTATGCTAATGTGATTGGGGAACACATAGAGTGTGTGTGTGTGTGTGTGATTTGGATTTTTAACATGGCTTGAAAAAATTTCAGTTATATCGCTATAATGTCAGTAGTGTGGCAGTTTATAGTGATGTCTAGCACTGGTGCATCATGCCGCAGGCATGCAGCATGATGTCCCACCCAGTCACATTATCCTGACACCAAGCTAACCAGTTTAACACTAACCTCTAATGATGAGCGCCAAGCGAGACACCCGTTAGTACCATTTTTATAAGTTTTGGTATGATTCGGCCAGGGTTTGAACCTGCGACCTCCCACATTTGAGGCAGACATTCGAACCACTAGGCTCCAGAGCGGTCGGAAAAACATAGGAGAAATACTGCATTTGCACCTGTAAAGGTACCATCCACTATTCTTCTTTGATGACTGATATGATGTAATCTCTTGCCCTCAATGTGAAAGTTAAATCAGAGGAAGTAAATGAATGCAGACTGAAATGTAAGCCATATAGTTTTTTGTCCCTTACATCAAGCATAAAGGTGCCTATTTGAATGATACTTCAAGCTGATGTATGCTCATGTCTGGTAATTATATAATTTATGATTATGTTGACATAATGTTTGTATGCTGACTTGAATTGCCAAATCTATAATCACATGGATTTCCAAAATTAGTCTAATTGGTACAGTAATTTAATTTCTAATAAAGAACTGCAGTGTAATTTCAGGGCTAACAATTCACCACCAAACAACATAAAGTAAACAAACCAAAGACTTAATAAATAGGATTTAAACCAAATATTTCTCCTTGCTATAGCTGACTGCTGGTCAGTAACCAAATTCATCATTCCAATCACATGCAGTGATAGGGCAAGAGGGAGGGGGTTCAGATTGTGCTATTGTTAGGGTAAATTCTTAAAGTTATATTTAGGAGGAAGTGGGGCAGAGGTGGACAGAAGCAAGCAACTGATAAAAGGAGTTCCACAAAAGAACATTGCTTCTGGGTGCCTTGAACCCTCACACCCTACACCCCACTGATCACACATGCATAATAATAACATTGTAGTTTGAATTTATGATATCTGACAGTAACCTTATTTGGACATTTGAAGTGTACCTATGTTATTTATTTTCCCTGTATAAGAAGACAGAGTGACACAGGTATAATGTTTCAGTGGTAATGGTGCCACACATGTCCTCCAGATGATGATTCAATGTTAAAGTTCTTTTGGTTTGCTATATACAGCATTCCCTCTGTATAACATTGTAACATGGTTCTTCTTATAAGGTGTACATGATAAAGGATCCTATATCATTAATAAAATTGCAGGCATAAAGTACTGCATTATAAAGTGGTCTCAGTAAAAGGTGGTTATTATATAGTCCCCATTATACTGAATACTGAAACATACATCAGAGTGTGGTTTGCACAAGAGAAATAAAGTCCCTTAATACCCCCAGTTCCATAATTTCTCTAAATTCAAAACTACAAAATTGTAGCAGCTTATTTTCATAACATATTACAAACCTTGGTTAACAGCAGTCTCCTCTACGAGCACAGGTAATGCAAGAAGAAAATCTTCTCTGTGTATATATTTCACCTTTCCTGACTGAGAACATTTTACTCTATCCTCAACTTGGAAACGAAAGCAGTCAGCTGGGTTGAAACTCCCTCTTGAATTTCTCTGACAAGGGTAATACAATATTAATATTTGAGTACAAGAATAACATTCAACAGCACCTGTCCAATTCTCAACAGTGGAATCTGGTAATAATTCTGCCTTAAGTATTATTAAAGTCCATTTAAATTTTAAGGTGTAACATAAAGAACATCTTAGAAAAGTAATTAATTTTAAGATAACTTAAAACACTATTTGATAAAGCTCACATCTTTTAAATAACTACAACTGCTTTGTGATAAACCCACATAAATTTAATCACTATACATAATTAATCCTTCTTTTCAAATCTTCGGGCTATATTTTAAATATACTACCAACAAAGCTTGTTAAACTGCAATATATATATATATATATATATATATATATATATATATATATATATATATATATATATAGTTAATACATTTGCTCCACTTACATAACCCATCTTGAAATCTGGAATTTATGCAAAATATAAATATATAAATCAATACCATCAAAGCATTTAGAAATAAAAGCAATAAATACAAATTTTAACCAAAACCTAAACATAAATTTATTATCACAATAAAAAGCCTGATCAAAGGAGTAAGCAGGTATGACACAGAATGAATAGTCTTATCTAGATAATGATTCCTGCCTTGAATGGTGAGAAACTATCATGGATGTAAAAAATGTAGGCAAATGAAACCATAACAACTTTTCTTGAAATGCAACGTTGACCCAAAAGTAAAAGGGACGAGCCAGCATGCCACAGGATGAATTGTTTCTCTAGATGTGTTGGAACTATGTGCAAAGAAAAAACTATAAAGAAATTCTGAAAACTGTTCATGCTGTACTGCCAAAATTCCGAAAATTGATTGCTTTATCTTGCTTCCCAGAAAAATGTTTACTATGGAGGCTCATCATAAAGGCAAATTTAACTGTGCATAGGTGTCTTTGTGCACGTACAATGATGTTTGTGAAGGTGTGTACATTTATGCAGAAGAACATAGAAATATGAGTGATAACAATAAGGGAATGCAACTACCTCTATCAAATTGACTAGATGAAGAAAGAACTCCTGCGCATCTTGTTGTCGTTTTGTAGAAAATTCAGGATGTCCTTTTCCAATCAGCAACTTGAACATTTGTGGACGGATTCCATTTGGCGGCTGCAAGAGAAATAATGTCATTATGAATCTAATTTCAGAAATTTCCTTTAATAGCTTTCATCTATTGCTTCGAAGGAGCAAAAAGACCTTTATTCCAACCATACTAAACAATTTTTCTTTGTGAAATGTGTACTTTTCAGTGTGTATCAACATAAACTAATGCAATGATTACTTTGTGAGTCTCTGTGTGTGAAACCTAGGAATCACAAATAATGCGATTATTAAAATAAAAAAGAACATAACAGGCCTTCAGTTGGAAAGATAGGTTTTCAGACAAATATGTAGACTTCTGTAGACCAACAAGCAAACTTAAAGGATATATGTCCTCTACCATTGTGAAGTTATAAAAAGTTTATAAAACTCAAATATGTTACTGACTGCTATGGCAAATGGAGCCAATTGCCTTGCCCAAAGACAGACCACAGTTGCTGATTCAGTAGCAAGACCTGAACCCATACCCTTTCATTCACAAGTTCTAATCTCTGTTGCACTGCAGTTTCTGTCTTGTTATTCACCTGTTACAACATAAGGGCCCATTCTATTCTTGTGACATAGCTACAGAATTAGTGGGCAGACATGAAAAGTAATCACGTCTCAACCTAACAAGGCATTAAAAAGCAGAAAAAGGGGAAGAAAAGACGTCCTTGAAGATAAAACTTGACTGTCATACAAGAGATGCCATCAAAAAGAGAAACATAGGTGTACAATGGTTCAACTCTAAATCTCAGCTTTGTAAAGCAAAAACAAAAGCAAATATAAAATTGAGATCTGGTACCCTGACCTTGAAAAAAGAACTGCAATGATGGAATTCAACACATTTCAAGCGACAATTTATTAGTATACCAAATTGCATCCACTTATTCTAAACTTCTCAAAAGTTACTGAAAGGGAAATAATTTTTTAGTGAAACCTAAAATATTGTTTGTGATTTGATCCCAATGTAGAACACAACAAATATATCAAATGTCATTCTACGATCTCAGATGGTTCAAAAGTTATAGATTAGAAAGTCAAGTGCTAAGGAAAATTTCATATACTAACCCATAACCAGACAAATGTGGTATGCAAATCACTTGCTAATAATCATGAATAAGCATACAAAGCTGCAACAGAGCACAAAGGAAATGAATGCTTTACACATGACATGACTCATGATCTGATGTTGAAGATAAAACTCGATATGTGGTACACTAGACACTTTTTGATGATATATGCAATCATGCCAAGTTTTACCCCTAATATTGAAAGGGCTCAAAAGTTACAGATCTTAGGGTTAGTAGCATATTTCTTTCAAAATTTTCAAGGTTTTTTTTCCAAGGTTTTCCAAGGTTCAAAACCATGTTTTTCAAGATGCATTATTACATTAATTTTAAAGGATACATAAATGAAACTGTATGTAAACACAAGTTAATACTTACTTTTACTTCATACGAGGAACATTTCTTGCAAACATTTTTTTAAAACACCGAAAGTAAAACAAGAAGTCAATAGTATGATCATTGATATCTTTCCCATTAATATTAAACATCCTATATCTGGGCATTAGAATAATGTAGTCACTGAACAAAGTTCATTTTACTCTGTTTACACTACACTATTTACAAAGTCTAAAATATTTTACAGTGAATTTTTCAGTTCTAGTAGCTTGTAATTAAGCTGTTTCTCAAGAGCTCTAAGTTTAGCAACTCTGTCCTTTTAACTTTTCCTCAAATTATTTTGATGTCGAGATAAAGGAAATTTTCTTTGGTTTCAATGCATAGCCATCAGCAGCAGCTGTCATTGTCTCAATATCTTTTTCAGTACCTTCCTTTCTTCTTCACTCCTCCCCATAAACAAAAACAAGTAAACAGTTTTTTTTAAAATTATCGTTTATTTAAAAGTGTATGGATATTTTAAACTATTTCATATTAATATTTCTCTCAACTTAGCTGTATTCTATATTTTTAGATTTACTGTGTTCATTGCAATTATCGATTGTCCTATTTCCACTCAGTCCAAATTAAGACTATACATAGTTTCTATTTTAAAACTTTAATCTCTGTGTTCACAGACATACCTCTTTCATCAAAAATGATTTCATGCTGAAGGCTTCTGTTTTGCCTCTATATAAGCGCAATTACAAGAGCTTGGTTTTTTTCAGCCGCACGTGAACGAGGAGTACTCTCTCCAATTCTGGCATACATGGCATTTTGCAAAGCTCTCTAAGATCTCATAATCCAAACTTTATATTTTTCTTCATCTAGCCATGGAAGTTGGAATTGGCAGACAGCCATGTTGATGTGAATGATTCAAATTTAAACCACTGCTACATCCGGGCTTCATACAATCGGAAGTTCAAAATGTATGACTGCTCAGTAGCCAGTTGTGGAAAACTTTCCGCTCTGGCACAATCTTAGCGAGAGATTGTTTTTTGTTTTTTCCCCCTTTTCTTTTTAATCTTAATTAGCTCTAAAATATATAGCAGAATAGAAAATAAGAGGGAGAGTATAAAATACTGTCCTGCGAACCTGACCATGTAGACTCTCATTGTGGCAAACAATATACTTTCTAACGATGATGTACAAGTTCATCCATTAATCTCAAATGGCTTTAAAGCTATAAAGTAAAAGGAAAAATGTGACGGAAAACTCAAAATAATGAACAATGACTATGGCCCTCAAGATATGCACCATCCACAGATGTGGATCATGATATTGATTCTTATAATGAAAGTGCAAAGTTTGAATGTACAAATGGATGCACACATTGATACTATATCAAAAATTGCAAAGACTCTTAGGTGAACAGCAAATGACTTCCTATTGGCAGGTTTAACTAAACTGTGTGAAACTGTAAATGGTGTGAGGAATGAGTTTGATACCTGGGATCATCTTTTGTTATCTATTTCATTTTTCTCTAAAAATTTAGGCATGAGATTTTGTCTATTAGAGTATAAACACAATTTATATTCTCAACGATATTAAAAAGTCTATGATAAGATATAATGTATTAAAGACTCTCATTTTTCAACTGTTTGGACTCATCAACAGTAGAGGTTAGGTGTTTCGAAATGTATTAGAATCGTTTTCTTTCACTCAACATTTTCTCCTTATTACATTATTTCAAATCTAATACAAAACATCATTCTCATCTTGACCTTGAATGTGAGGTAACATTTTGAGAAATTACTTACTTTCTAACACCACAGAGTAAAAACTTGAAAAATTTGAAGTTTTAATTCATGTTTTACTGATGACAATTATGAAACAAAAAATGAGTCTTTTGTGCATTTTATATAAATACAAAATCTTTAATCTATTTATCAATAACTAATTCTTTAAAATCATTCTGACCTTACAAAACTACACTTAGACAGCAGGATAATGTGTGGCAGAATCTCTTGCTGGCAAGGGAGGTAACTCAACATGAAATGGAAATGTATGTCTAGCAGGAGCTCAACTGCAAAAGGGGCTGTCCCATATTTGCAATGCATAATGAGCCAGAAAATCAGGACCTACATTTTTGGGTGGAAATTATTAGTATTTTATGAACAACAAAGACCATGAGCTGCTGTCGTATCATTAGACAGATGGTCACAGTCCACACAGAGGTTCAAATGATATAAGCATATTTCTAATGACATAGTGTTATAACCATGTAAAAACTAGTTAGGAAAGACTTGTAGTAAATTTTTATATTGCATATTGTACATTGTTTATATTCCATATTTCACATCTAATTTTCATCGCATGCTAAAAATAAATTTAGCATTAAAAAAAAGAAAATGCTATTGTAACATTGTGCATCATCAGTTTGATTCAATGTTAAAAAATAAGTCACTGCCAACAAGCTATCATTACTTTCCTTGATCTTTATGTAATTTTTATATATTTATCAATGGGAAAAGATATTTATAAGCTTGGTCTGACACCTAATCCAAACTATATATAAAAATGTGATAAATTAATATAATTCCAGAGGTGATTTGCTCAAACAACCTGTAGGATTGCATCAACTCCTTCAATAGGTGGCTTGGAGTAGTCCCCTGACAACAATCCATGTCCAAATTTGGCCCTGAAATATAAAACAATACAATATGGAATATGGGCTGGTGTGTGCAGGCAAAGCAATGGGTGCCGTATACCTGTGGAGCTGGGTTCAAATCTATGTTGAGTACAAATTAAAAATTCTCTAACCTAGTGTGTCCAAAAGCAAAAGAACATATGCAAATGAAGATATCAGGCGAGCAGTGTGAGAACTAAATGATTTTAGTCAATATTTATATATTGTGGACATATCTGTGCTATTATTTACACCAATACCCCCATACTAAACCTGCTGTAATTTGGCAGTTGTAGTTCATATCTTCCAACCATAGTAGGTACCAAATTGGGGTATAGAAATAATGATACAAAATTAAAATAATGCTTATAAGGTTTGGGAAATAATATAGCAATGAACATGTACAAGCTAGAATATGGAAAGTGGGATCACTATTGAACATGTCGATGTATAAATGGGGGGGGGACAAAAGGCCAGTCGAGTTGAATGTAACAATTATTTCTACTTGCCAATTGAAAAAACAATCAGGATTGCTAGTTGCATGTTTGATGGCGATTAATTACTGCTATGTAAGAACATTAATTATAATCTGTATGTGTGTATGATTTGGACTGTTTAACGTAGCTTTAACAATTTTTCAGTCATATCGCTATGATGTCTGCAGTGTGGCAGTTTATAGTGATGTCTAGCACTGGGGCATAATGCCACAGACATGTAGCATCATGTCCCACCCAGTCACATTATCCTGACACCAGGACAACCATTCCAAACACTAATCTCTTAATGGTGAGCGCCAAGAAAGACATGCCATTACTACCATTTTTGTAAGTCTTTGGTATGACTTGGCTGTGGATCGAACCCACGACCTCCCACATCCAAGGCAGATGCTCTAACCGCTAGACCACCGGAGCGGTTAATTATGATCTATAAGCTATAGGTTTCTGAAACTTAAATGAATTATTATTATCCATTTCTTAGCTATGCTGATGTTTTGAGCAGTGTCAGGGAACAAGGGATATCCAAGACAATATGACTATGTTATATCTGAATTGACGTCATAACAAAGTACTTGATAGTGCAGTTCCCCTGAAATTAAGTTTTATAAATTTCTAACATGAATCAAGAGGCATTCATTATTACACAAGCGTCCCCGGGTGAAAATTACTCCACTCTGCTTTGACATTTTTCTCTAATGACATATACACTGAGTTAACAAGAATTCTGATCCTCAATACCTGATAAAACTAGATCTACAACCGCAATTTTTTTTTAGTAAGTTCAATCATGAGAATGAATAAAGTAGCAAAAACACAAAGACAGAAAGGAAAGAAAAGAGAAAACTACTTACATTTGGGCATCAAAATTAGACATAATATCTAAAGGGGAGCAACTATTGAAGATCTCTTCCCTATCCTGCAGATACCTGTAAAATATAAGCATAACAAGCTTTTATTTCTCACACGTAAAACTGATCCAAAGGGTTTAAAATTCTTGATTAGAACTGAATAATGTATGCAAATTATGGCTGTATAATCTATTTCACTCCTCAAAGTTTGCTGAGTGTAAAAGAGATCTGAATTTCTTACTCTTAGCAAGTGATGGGACATGACATGATGGGTTGGACACAAGTATCAGTGTTCCATCTGGTGTGGGGGAGGGGAGGAAGTAAGCACATTTCTTACCAGAGGGGAACTTTTTATGAAAAGGTGCTTCATTGAGTCATTATGTCTTAAAAATATGTTTTTAAAATCACAATGAAAATTTTCTATTTTTTTCTTCTTCTTTTCAAACTGTAATCAAACAACTAGAATTTATAAGGTAATTAAATGAATCAAAGCTAACAATGTAACCTGACATGTTTTTCAAAATAAATAAAGTATCTACAAAAGCCATTGACAACTTAACGTTTTCTATAACAGACTGATTGCCCTGTACACACTATCATTAAATATTAACATAACACATGTAAACAACAGTAGTTATAAAATAATTATTGACATTTACTAGGAAACAAAGTAAATATTATAGCCCCAACTAAATTCCTAACACCACCAATTACATGGTGACTCAATAAAAAGATTCACATTTCAATGTAAATTGTCACACTCAAATAAGCATAACCAGCTTTAGAAGTGCCCACTCTCCCCAATTTAAATTTTTAGGCTACATACTTAATTTCCTACTTGAATGACTTACCATGAATATATTCTTGTAAAATATGCATGTTCTAACTAGACTTGTTCAGATTTTGAGCTCTCTCAATTGCTTGCATGCAGTATGCATACATTTTAATATCTACAGTAAAGCAGGAGGAAGTTCTAGTATTGCTTACATATTTCAGCTAAAACAAACCTTTGCTAAAGAAAGTGTTAATCCAATGACACACCTGTGTAAATTGTAAATATTGCCTGAACCATGATGTTGTTACATTTATTACATATATATGATGTGTGTGTATGTGTTGGGGGGACATTTATTAATGACAATCTACTTCAAGTATTTAATGCAACACTCTTACCATGCCACATCCCCCAAAAATAATTATAACTCATTAAATAATCTCCAAAGGTAACTTAAACCAATGTGTTTGCCATGATTTGGATCAAACTTCCTCTTTTTTAATTACATTTATTAATTTTATTTCATTACTCCTAGAAAAATATTCTTTGTTTGCATGGATGCAATCCAAAAATTAATTCAGACTTTGATGAGTTGTAATCACAAATTTCTTAACAGTTCTTCTGAATTACAGATGAAGGACATAATCTGATGTAGCTTTATTAGTTTGAATAATAATAAAAAACTAAACTTTTTAATCATTTTTTCTGAACAAACAAAACAAAAACTTGCCACATATCATGTGCCTATGCTATAGACTTGTTTTAATGCAGGCAAGACAGGAACACTAGTATATTAGGGACAAACTTAGGAAATGTATCCCACAGTTTCAGTTTAATCAAGCCACTGATGTAAATTCAGGTATTTGTTCTTCTCTCCAGTTATGCTTTTGAGAGAGGGACCACTATAAGTTGAAGATGTATGCATACAGGATAGATCCACTTCTACAAATGCACACATTATACACCCAGATCATGCACATGTTAGCATACCTCAATGCTATTTTCATGTACTATATCTGAAATTTCATTATGAAACTATACACAATCTAAAACAGCTTATCTAAAGTACACCAACTTTTACAGTTATAAAAATAGGGAAAATTAAATTTCCAGGATTAGAAAATACCAGATTCTTAAAGTGCAATAAATGAATTATAAATATATAAAAAGTGAAAATGTTCTTAGCATTTTTTTCTAATTTACCTTTGAAGTTCAGGAAGTTAAAATAATCTAGCTGCAATCTGAGAGGTGCACATCTGAAGTAAGCCCAAGCTGAATACTCTATAACCCAAATGACACACATCAATCATACACCAAAATAATGGTACCCAAAAGTTATTTTAACAACACACAAGAATTACAAGGGGTGTTTTTAAAATCAGGATAATCAGTCAGGAAAAATCTGTAAATTTGTTTTCTTTAAAAATACAAAACTGCATTTTTTTGTGATATCACATCTTCATCTATTTCAAAAAGAAAAATGCATACAGGTGTCTGATTGCTTCAGAGAATCAAAAGTAACAAATCAAATAAATTCTTGCAAAGTTATGTTTGTCTGACTTTCCTGTATGAATGTGAGACACTGATCAATTTGATACAAAGTAAAATTTCTGTTTCAGTTTACATTCCTCTTATGTTCAGCCATGAATGGTTTACTAAATTGAACTTAATTACAAACACCACAATGTTTACCACACCCCTGTGAGGTATAAAAATAGAAACTACTGATTGAGCAATTCTATAGTTACACTCACTTCCTCTGAAAATCAGGTATAGTAAATATAGTCTGCATCACTGAGTTCATATAGCAACTGTTGCCAAGGTTGCGTATTCCAGTGTAGCCAGAGCCATACACTGGTTCCAGTTTGCTGCCAGCCTCTTGAATGACATCCCACTCAGCAATCTTTTGGTTTAGGTCAATTTCAAGCTCCACCATTGTCTTGTCTGTCTGGAAAAAGAAAAGAAAAAGCATATCCAAGTTTTGATTATCTAATTTTAGTCTGTCTTTATACTGACTCACACATACAAGGCAGACATCTGTAAACAGTACAGAACCAGACCATTCAACACATAATGCTGTATCAGTTTACACTGTTCAAAGTTATGTATCCCAGAGTGCAGTGCAGAACCTGGCCTATCAGCACTTTATGTAGATCTTCAACTATATTGTTGTTAAGAGCTGCAGATCTATGTCATGGAGTTGCAGATGTGAATATATTCTGTGTAGATTTGTAGACATGATCTATACTAATTGCCAATGTGCTGGCTCTATGTTGTGTGCAGCTGTAGATGTGGCTCTATGTTGTGTACAACCATAGAGCTGGCTCCATGCTGTGTGCAATTGCAGATCTGTGTCTACACGATGTGTAGTTGATGATCTGGGGATATAATGTATGTAGTTGTAGTTCTAGGTATATGCTGTGTGCCTGTTGTTGTATGGTTTAACAATATTTTTCAGCACAAGATATGCTATACATGGCTACCAGTATAACTAGTGGAGGAAGAACCATGGAAAACCCCTGGAAGAACCACCAACCCACAAGAAGCTACTGGCAAGCTTTCTCATGTACCCACCACATTAGACCACTCAAGTCCCCTATATGCTGTGTGCAGTTGTAGATCTGAGTATATGCTATGTGCATCTGTAGTTCTGGGTTTATACTGTGTGCAGTTGCAAATGTGGGTCTATTATGTGTGAAACTGAACATCTGGGTTTATGTATGCAGTTGTAGATCTGGATACATGCTGTGTCCAGTTGCATTATGTGTGCATTAGTGGATCAGGGTCTATGGTGTGTGTAAAGTTGTAGATCTGGGTCTATGCTGTGTCCAGTTGCAGTATGTGTGCTTTAGTGGATCTGGGTTTATAGTGTGTGAAGTTGTAGATCTGGGTGTAATATGTGAGCAGTTGTAGATCTGTGCCCATATTGTGTGCAGATGTATATCTGGATCTACCCTGTGTACAGCTGTACTTTTAGGTCTATGCTGTGTGCATTTGTAGATCTAGGTGTACAGTTTTCACAGCTGTAGATTCATGTGCAGCTCTAGATGTGGATAAATCCTGTGTGCAGCTGAACTTCTGGGTCTATGTTGCATGCAGATCTGGTTGTATGATAGGTAGAGTTTAAGATCTGGGTTTATATGTGCATTTTTTGATCTGGGTGTATAATGTGTGCATTTGTACAAGTGGATCTATGCTGTATGCAATTGTACTTCTGGCTCTATACCATGGGCATTTTTTGATCTGGGTGTATAATGTGTGCATTTGTACAAGTGGATCTATGCTGTATGCAATTGTACTTCTGGCTCTATACCATGTGCATTTTTTGATCTGGGTGTATAATGTGTGCATTTGTAAAAGTGGATCTATGCTGTATGCAATTGTACTTCTGGCTCTATACCATGGGCATTTTTTGATCTGGGTGTATAATGTGTGCATTTGTACAAGTGGATCTATGCTGTATGCAGTTGTACTTCTGGCTCTATACCATGGGCATTTTTTGATCTGGGTGTATAATGTGTGCATTTGTACAAGTGGATCTATGCTGTATGCAGTTGTACTTCTGGCTCTATACCATGTGCATTTTTTGATCTGGGTGTATAATGTGTGCATTTGTAGAAGTGGATCTATGCTGTATGCAGTTGTACTTCTGGCTCTATACCATGTGCATTGTTTGATCTGGGTGTATAATGTGTGCATTTGTACAAGTGGATCTATGCTGTATGCAGTTGTACTTCTGGCTCTATACCATGTGCATTTTTTGATCTGGGTGTATAATGTGTGCATTTGTAGAAGTGGATCTATGCTGTATGCAGTTGTACTTCTGGCTCTATACCATGTGCATTTTTTGATCTGGGTGTATAATGTGTGCATTTGTACAAGTGGATTTATCCTGTATGCAGTTGTACTTCTGGCTCTATACCATGTGCATTTTTTTTCTGGGTGTATAATGTGTGCATTTGTAGAAGTGGATCTATGCTGTATGCAGTTGTACATCTTGTTCTATACCATGTGCATTTTTTGATCTGGTTCTATGATGAAAGTGGAGCCCTGAGTGGTCTAAAGTGCTCTCTGTTACGGATCACTGCCATCTCACCTCTGTCTGCATAGGTTCGAGTCTTGGATTCGGCCAATGTGGATATGCAAGAAAGCTTGCCAGTAGCTTCTCGAGGGTTGGTTGTTCTTTCCGGGGTTTTCCCGGGTTCTTCCTCCACCATTAATACTGGCTGCCATGTATAGCCTATCGTGTGCTGAAAAATGGCGTTAAGCCCTACAACAACAACAACAACAACTATGATAAAAGCAGTTGAAGATCTGGGTCCATGCTATGTGCAGATGTAGATCTGAGTGTATGATGTGTGACACTGTAGATCTGGGTGTATGATGGGTGACATTGTTGATCTGGGTGTATGATGCATGACACTGTAGATCCAGGTCTACATTATGTGCAACTGTAGATGTGATTATATCCTGTGTGCAGCTGTACTTTTGTGTCTAGCTCTGTGATGCTGTAGATATCAA
The DNA here is from genome assembly GCA_028554795.2 of Sinohyriopsis cumingii. NCBI lineage: Eukaryota > Metazoa > Mollusca > Bivalvia > Unionida > Unionidae > Sinohyriopsis > Sinohyriopsis cumingii. The sequence continues at coordinate 4,910,932 of CM068838.1, read as the reverse complement.
TCTAAGCAAAGTGACACTGTACTTCTGGATCTATGATTTGTGTGTACACTTTGTACAAATGTAAATCTGGTTCTAAGATGCATGCAGTTGAAGATCTGGGTCCATGCTATGTGCAAATGTAGTTCTCAGTATACCAAAAGGTATGTGCAACTTAGTAAAGGGTGTGCGGTGGATAGCAATTTTTAAAGCTACATCCTATGATGTAAATTTAACCAGATAAAACCAGGTCATGGGCCAGATGCCTGGTTTACACTGTCGATACTGTTGATAATGTAGTTTGTACACATGAAATTATAGTCAAATCTGTTCTAATGGTTACCCTTACTCAATGAACTCCTGTTAACAACAGCCATTTTAAAACAGCCTTGATCTTTTATCAAAATAATTTCTTACATAAAGCAAATAACATGAACAAAGTCATATTTCTTGTTCTCATGAAAGCATTGTCTAATCTAAATACATTACATGACAATGAAACTTCTTCAGAAAGTCAGTACAAACAAAACAGAAGTAGTAATTTTACGACGTCTATCAGAGCCGTTACATTTAAACACACATTACCAAGTGAAGGTAATTTCTTTAAAATTAAATATATATGCTGGGCTACTCGGATTACTTAAAGAGTTCATAACAAAATAATACAAAGATATTAATAGCATCACTGGGTGACTACATCACAATGAATGTGCCTTTCCTGGGTCTCAGTTATGTTTCAGTGGAACAACTCTCACAGAAACTGAAAACTCAGTTTTTACTGGCAAGATATCAACTTCACCAGGTTTTTTATTTGACAGGTTCATTTATGTCAGCTTGTTTTAAAGAATGTCCAAATCAGTGGAAGTTAGTGCATATATTGTACAAATTAATCCCACATAGGCATATATTGTACCAATTAATCCCATGTATGCATATACTGTACAAATTAATCCCACGAAAACACTATTATTAATATCTGCTAGAGATAAAAATATACCTTTTCAAGGGAGGTAATGCTGATCCCAAAGTGTGCAAGGTGTTTGTCCAGGTAGGGATCTAACACCATATCATCTTCATCATAAGAGTACACATCTAATTAAAAATATACAAAAAAAAATGAGAAAATTACATACACACAAAATATTAAACATGGACATGAACAACATTTTTTTACACATGTTACATTAAAACTTATCACATAGACATTTATCTAAGATTTAAAATTAATATGTTTGTAAATTAGAACAATAGTCAAAGGCAAAAAAGATCATATTTTTGTACATTATAAAGGCCAGAAAACCTATTTAGGTCATCTACATATGCATACAACTGTCTATACAAAATTTAATTCGTTTACCTCAAATTAGGTTTACTGAATCATGCAAACAAGGCAGTTTTATTTTAAAAACATGAAAGTATAAAAAGCTAATTAGTGTGTATGATACTTTTAAAGCACTGTAGACTAAAGCATCTAATCAGGTCATATAAATGTAAATAGCAATATGACTATCCAATTTCATTTTGCTCTGCATCAAGTAATTTTTTCTTAATTGTGCTAATAGGGCTCCGGGCAAAAAGGTTTTTTTTATCAAAACTGAATTATTGTGGCTCAAAATCTCTTCAAGTCAACTGCATAAACATACAAAGATACAAGCCAAATTTCACTTGTCTACATTCAGTAGGTTTTGCAAAATCTTTCTGAAAAGCTTTTCAGGATGTATGAATGGATTGGGACTCAAACAAGATGTACCCGCTGCAAGCAGCAAGGGCAAAAAACAGCTGTCAGTTCCTTTTCATTGAAACAAACAAAATTTAAGTACACATTTGTTGCTGAAACTGAATAATGTTTCGAGAAAAAAATATATGTAATCCATACAACAGGTTATACTTGCATTCTTAAAATCAAAAACAGAAAAGAAAACCAACACAAATAATCAACCTTTAGACTCTTGGGACTGAAGCAAATATTTGCAACCTTCAATTTACATCTACTCAAACTCACAAAACAATTATACCAAGCATTATCTTCCTTTCTCAGTTATCACCTACTAATATGCAAGACTCATCTACTCAACTATGACTGCCTTCTCTCAATGACTGTAGACAATAATTTCAGGTCTGATGTTCCAATGACACACTGGCATGACTGGTTATGGAAGAGCTTATATAATATGGACAAAGGAATACAAATTATCATTGCTGGATAGCACTGCTTCATTGTAAGCAAACTAAATTTACAATAAACTCAATATGTAACAACACTGGGTGAATTATCAAATATTATGAGACGTACTAGAATTTTTTTCTATTTTTTTTTATAACATTTTGTTCTTGTTTTAGTTATAACATAGTTCAGCTATACTGATTTGGTTTTTGGGAACAACCACATTTAGGCTTCATTATATTTGGAGTCAACCATTCTCTGATTATGTCTGAAGATGGTCATGACCGTTGTTGTTTAAGGGTTTAATGCCATTTTCAGCACAAGATAGGTTATACATGGCGGCTAGTATAACTGGTGAGGAAGAACCTTGGAAAACCTAGGGAAGAACCACCTACCCATGAAAAGCTACTGGCAGGCTTTCCCACGTACCCATGCTAGCCGAGCTTTGGACTTGGGGCCCCTCATGACTGTTTAATGGGAGAGGATGCAAAAGCTAAGTGTCACAGTCAGACATGAACCTGGTTCATATTTCCCTCAGTCAGATGCAAATACCACTAGACTACAAGGTTACAAGGTCCAGACCAGCTAGGTTGCTTAGTAAGTGTCCTTAATTCACCACAGTTTTATACAAAATATGCTTAATACACATTCAATAAGATAACACCCACTCTATCTTGCATGTCTTCTTTACCAGTCACCTGGGACACTTTCAATCTCACTGCTGAAATAGGTTTGTCACCTAAACTGATTCAGCAAGATAAATAACTATACAAATGATTGTTGAAACTACCCATTGCTGCTTTATCAACTATCCTGAAATGTAAACTGCTTTCATACACGTGGCTTGGCTTTATTGTCAGCCAAATGTTTTTAAAGCCTTTTGTTAATATATATCTATTAAAGTAGGTAGATGCATCACTAAAGCCTGTTTTGCACCCTGCCATCCCCACCCCATTCTTGAACAGCCAAAATAATTCATTTGGCATAATTAATTCAGTTAACTAACTTGTCTCAATACAGTACAATTCATTTAAATGATGATACATTCTGGACCCTAACCATCGTCTTTAAGTGGGATTCAATCTGAAATACAAACTGGCAATAATGAGTAACTTTATGTACAGGTGATCACAGGAAGGTTTCAGTTTATTTCCAAGTCACCTGCGCCATCTGGTGTAATAGTTCCAAGTTTAACAGCAAGAGGATATTTCATCTTCTCATAATGCTCCACTGCATGATTGTTGCCCCCTTTGCCATCAAAGAAACGTCGTCCACACAAAACGCTACCATCTGTCAGGTTCAGCCAAAGGTTAGTGGTAAGATCACATTTCTCACATTTCCAGCCTTTGGGAGGTATCCTCTTGCCACTGTTTAGCTGGACCAGTTTTGCTGCATGTCTAGAATATTGAATAAAGATGATTTTGATGATAAACATCACCATCATTATTTACCTTGATAATTACAAATAATTAAGTGCAATGGCTTTTCATACATAGTTACCATGAAATAATTCAGGTATAACTCAACAATTTGTTTTATAAAATGCAAAATAAATTGTTACATCCTAATGCACAAATAATTAATTCTAAGAAAGAGGGTTTGAACCAGTTGCTTCCAATCAAAGCATAACTGTCAAGCGTTCCAAACTGTATATGGTATTTTTGCTTGTCACAGATGCAAATGTACCTTGCAATATGTGTTATTGTTTCCCTCTTCTAAATGAAAATATACAGCTCACAGTCTGGAGTAAATAATGATTGTGCAGTAACTGGTTATGTACAGTAACCAGAGCAGATCCTCTATATGAAAGTCAGTCAAATTCCATTATTACTTACTGTAAGTTAAAGATAAATGATATTGTTCAATTACATTTACCAAAATCAAGTACTTATTCAATGAACTGTTTAATTTATTGACTGACTGTTCAACAGACTGGTGGATTCAATATTTGTTTGTTTCTGGATAAAAGGTCTTCCATCAGCTGGTCAACAATTCTTCCATATGCTATGTAAAGAATACAGTTAGCAAAATCTATCTGCTCTGAAAATGAAGTTTGAAAATAACAAACATATAGAGGTTGGTACAAATAATTCAAATCAAACACAAGCTTGATTATCTGTCAGTTTATTGCCAATGAATGAAAACATGTCACAAAACCATTCTATTTTATTCATATACAAACCTGATTATCAACCCCCCCCCCCCCAATTATTCCAAATGCTTAAATGTCCATGACAATTGATGGCATAAACAGCTCCTCTTACTCATAACAATCAATATAAAAATTAAAATAAAACCATTCTATGAAAGTAAAATGAAATCTCAGTATCTACTGACAAACTCAAGAATATTAGATAATGTTTAATTTTCATATGTTACATATGTGCAATAATGAAGGTGTCCGAGCTACTGTCACACACCAGACAACAGACTCTGCCTGGCTATGCTTACCTAACACTAAAACCTAGCCAGTGATAACAGTGGTCCGTGAGCCTTGATTAGTTACAGTCTGTTAACATTTACAAGACAGGTGGGTGGAGTTGGTGATCCATCAATTGACATAGCCACTTTCTATTACAGGGAAATATATACCAGTAGTGGATTGGATCCTACTACAAGCCTGCACTAACCTAGACACTTGTTTCTGTTCTCCCTCCCAAGTACCAGCCATTGCTGCTGCTTCCTCAGCCTTCCAGGCATCTTCTGCAGCCAGAATACACTTTACGGACAGCTGGACCTGCAGGACACAGAATAAAGGGAATGTGATTTTTTTACTTGCTCATTATGGGACAAAAGGATTGTAAACATTTACCCGAACGGCACAGGACAGAGGGGTTTGAAATATCGTACCTACTGGGCACAGGAGAATATGAATATTTGACTGTGGACATCAGAGCAATGTAAATGTGAATATCTCACTTGCAGCACACTAGAAATGTGAAGAAATGAAATTATTGTCTAAAAAACATTTTCTTTCTTTCAGACACAATGACAGTGTTTCTTGAAGCTTTTGACCTCAAATTCTATAGGGTTCTTCTGTACCCCAAGCCATCCACAAGTTTGCATATTTGTAGATGGTGGAGAATTCCTTGTGTAGAAACAATTATTTCTTCATTCAGTTAAAGACATTGACTTCTGAACTCTTGACCCATGTCAAATCATTCTTCCATACCATCCACAAATGTTTGGTAGACAGTGGACGATTCAAGTCAAAACTAAACTGGACAGATGGACAGACTGACAAGTATCATTATAATATAAACTACCCAAAACTCAACAAATGAAAAGAAAATATGAAATTATTATTTGTATTTTAATTTTTACCCCAAAAATAGCAATAAGATTTGATAATTGTTTTAATGTGAGTGCAGAGAAATCTACAGACAATCAAGGAACCACAACAATTTTCCTACATAGAAAGGTATCTTTTACATACATGTAAAATAGGAAAGTAAAATTCAGAATTCAGAGGATCAAATGTCTTTCCTGTATCTATATGTTGATGTATCCCAACTGTATCCATAAACAAAAATCTTTAAAACACTTGACACAAAATTTGCCAGCAAAGCTTGACTAGTGATGATGATGCCACTGCTATTGTCAATGGAAACGTACCTATGTATGCTAAATAAAACGATCAGCATATTAATGTTTGAAAGCACTGCAGGTAATTTTTTTTGATAGTTTGACAAATTCTGGCATTTAACCATTATAATAATTTTCAAAACTGATACTGCATAAGTTTACATGTAGAAATATGTGAATATGAGGCCTACTGTCAATCTACACTGACCATGTCTGGGATTTCTGCATCATTCAGTTTAATCTGGGTCCACGCAGGCAAAACAACGATGGAATTATCCTCCACAAACTCGAACTTCTTGTCATCCACCTGAAAACCGCCTTCCACACCTGTAAGCAGAATTAATTATTTTACACAAAAGGTATATCTTGCTTCTTTATCTATTCTGTTGAAATTTTCCATAGGTTTAATTTTTACTTTCCAAATCAATCCACAAACTGCTGCAAACTAGTCAAAAAGAACACAAAACTTTCCAAATTCAAATAAACCATTCAACTTCACCTGACAAAAATGGGCATATCAGGTAACTTGATTCTTATGATGCAGCGATATTTTAACAATCTTAATATTTCATGAAAAATTCTGAAATGTTAGCAAAATTTGGTTGTTACAATCACATGGAGAATTTTTATTTTTATTTTAAGCTAGTTGTATGCATTTCTAAACTGATAGAATACTTTGCTGACAACCAAATTTGCATTTGATGTTTGATGCCTGCCCATGGGTGAATCACAGACTCTGCCCTCCCACTTGCAACCGCAAAACCTGTACTTGTAATTTTTAAAAGTTCCACAAACTTTTCATAACTTTTCTGTCACATGACTTGTTATTGTGATTATTAAAATTGTAAAATAATTTTCTTTTTCATTATTTAACAAGACACAGAAGTCACAACCAAGTCATTTTATTTCTCATATCTTCTGGAGTTTTTTGCATTATGTGAATGAAAAAAAAGGTTTATACACCTATTGCCATTTTGGTAGGTTTCTTTTCCTCTGTAGGTTCATCTGATTTTGGTATCTGTAAAACATCAGTAAGAAATGTTACACAAGTATAAACCAGGACAAAGGAGAAGTGTCATATTAGGAAATGATGATAACTTGATAACTGTTTAATGTACACTGTTGTTAAACTCTGTATGCTAGGTACTCAATAATTAGTATGACCTGAGTGGTGTTTCTTCTGGTTCCAGGAATCCTAAATAGTCCTGCACACTGCTACAGTTTGATGCAAAGCATGAATAATATCAGAAAAATCTGCCAACAGGCATGCAGTCTTTTCTTCCAATCCTAATTTAACTTGACCCATACCCTTTGTGGGATACCAATTTGTTAGATGCCAACCCAGTGACTCCATTAGCACTTCTATCTAGCTATTCTATAAAAAGTCATTAGAAAAGTGTGTCACTAATAATAAAAAAGAAAACTGGACAACCAGGTTAATGAATACCAAGAAGTATTTGTTATTTCCAAACCACACGCTTTCATTTTACAAAGAGACCAGGTAAATCCTATCCAAGTATGTCAAGCTTCAAACAGTAGAGGACTACATCCTCTAACATTGCAGCTTCAAGGCAGAATTGTAAGTGGTCTTGAGATCAATCTGTGCACTGGGTTTGCAAAATGCCTAGAATTTGACTCTTTCTGAAACAATATCTTTTTTGAAGCCCAAACAATACTATCCAGTCTGACTTTTCCCCACAATCTGAACAAAGTCAATGCATATGAAGTGGCCTTTCAAAGTTTTATGGCTGTTATTTGCAAATAGAGCACTGGAAAGTAATATTTTAGTATGGAACTAACAGAGCAGTGACAAAAATACATTATGTACTATAACATTATGATACAAAGATACTCCGCCCTACTGCTTGTTTTCATCTGAAAATAATATTTGTAAACATTGTTGATGAGAGATGTATAACCTGGATATTTGGTTGTACTTCATTAAATAAAATTCCTACTCCTCAGAAACTGCTTGTGTCATCTGTGGCAAACATTTGGAAAGCATTTACTTAATTTGTCAAGTTGAAAATTTTCCCATTGCCAGTGTCCAGGATGAAAGCAATAAAACAATGTAGATTCTTCTGAACCAACTACTTTCAAGCTTAATCTTATTTTTTCCTAACGACTATATCAATTATCCCTGAGATACTTAAGTTACATCAAATGACATTAAGTACCCTCCACTTCCATCAATGTACACTTTTCACAATCAACAGAACAGAACTCTGTAGGCATGTATGTATGTATGTGTGTGTGTATATATATATATATATATATATATATATATATATATATATATATACACACACACACACACACATTAAAAACTCGGAAACGCTTAATTACGTGTATTTGGATGCCAATTACTGATTTGGGACGCAGAAAATCACTGAGTGGGGAGTCCTCCATACGCATGTAATAGGTGTGCAGCAAAATTCAAAGACTTGCCAGTCTTGCTTCGGCCAACTGCTTTGTGGGAAAATGTGTTGATCAATAAGCTGTGCTGACATTTACAATGACAGAATTCAGTGACTGAAAGACAACTTGATGTACATACATGTTGCCATTTTATAAGAGTACATAAAAAAAGAACACCATGCAATAGCAGGGTGGCAATTTCAAAGGCTTTGACTGGCGGCCGGGTGGGAAAATGTAGATATTTACAGTGATTTAATTCAAAGGCAGAAAAACTCAGAGATGTACATGTGGTCATTTATAAAAGTACATCAAAGAAACAACTTTAGCTTTTGTTATTGTGTTCATTTCCAGATGCAGCAGAATAAGCAGTGTGCATGACCTCAGAATCAAGACATGTTGAGACTTAGACAAAATGCCATTGTAAGTGGGTGACAAGTCACCTAAAAATGTAAACTTCACCTTCTTCTGTTAGGAAAGTGAGAACCACTTCACCTGGTGATTATTTAAGAGGTACATTGACTGACCATACCATATTTTTTAAAATGCCCCTCGCCTTAGCCTGGTTAGATCTAGTGTTGTAGCGAAATGTATTCATCAAGGCATCAGTAGCTAGGCCTAGTTTTTATATCAATTACACTGACAAACAAACTCTTGCAAACTGATTGACCATTAACCCTTTTTCGAGTAAGGTAGCAACTATCAATTTCCTGCATGCAATCCTTTGATGATAGAACATACAAACTTGTGTTTTAAGATCAGAATCGGTGATCTGGATAGATATTAACTGCCTCTTATACACTATTTTGTCATAAAATTAGTTTGAAACTGTAAATGAACCAGTAGGCCTAACAGGAAATAATGGCGGACTTCGCTAATCTGGGATGTACCAGTTTATTAGATTGTCTGTTTTCTTAAATCATCGAGCAAATATATTCAGAAAAAAATATACAAATCATTGAAACCAAAGCCTAGGTATTATTTTTATTAAAGATTTAACTTTAAAATGCAATTTATGTAGATAGAAACGTATGGGACAATGCTATGTTGTGGAATTCACGAGATGCGCTTTAAGGTCTATGCTGTTTACTGACTTGATACTTATTTGCGAAAATACGGGGAAAAAAACAGCAAATCAGATACTATTTATTTGCCTAAAATTACTACAAGTACATATACAAATAAATAAACCATAAATTTGCAATCCTGTCAATGGACTGTTGTAATGAAGCTATATTATTTATAGTGAGTGATTACATTACAAAAACCTCTCCATCTAAAAATGAGATGCACTCATGTCTGTGTTGATTCTGTAAGAAAGAAGAGACTGCAACTTTTGATGGTGGGACTCCTATTTTTACCATAACCTTTACCTCATCTCTCTCTCTCTCTCACTCTCATATATATATATATATATATATATATATATATATATATATATATATATATATATATATATACACATACATATACATATACACATATATATTCATAACCTTTACTGCAAATAATAAGCACCAGCAATACCAACATTAAATTATGAAACTAGGTGTCATTCTTGACTACTATCTCATTACAACAACATGTAATGAACACACTGCAAATCTGGAGGTGAGATGCATCAAAACATGGTTGCTCTGATCATCCTTAGAGTATGAAGAACTGAACATATCTTTCCCCTACCCTGTAACTTCACTGGCTAGCCATTCAATCCAGAATCAAATACAAAACTTGTTCTCAATACCACATTTTGTCGACAGGCTCCAGTCCAATATATCTATCTGACCTCACCTACGTGTACACCCCATCTAGAAACTTAATCTCCTCTTCTGACACTCGCATGCACATTGTTCCCACTGTTAAAATGAAGACATATGGACATTCTATTGCCCAACAGACGTAAAGACCCACTAATGTTTACTTCCATAGTTATTGCCAGCATGTGTTTGTTTTTGAAATTTCATGGTGTAATCTTGTTATATATGTTTTTATGTGTTATCTACTATTGTAAAGCACTTATCTAAAACTTAGGTACTGTACAAAGTCCATATTATTAAATATATATACAGTGGAGCCTCGTTAATCTGGACACATTCGTTCCCAGTGAGTATGTCCGGATTAACGAGTTTTCCGGACAATTGAATCATGCACATTTTTATTTTATGATGTCATCACACCGTCTACATGTACATGTATATGCTAGCTGTAATTGTACTGTACATTCAATAATGGTTGAAATAAATTAATGAATACTTCTACTGACGTGTGTTTATTTCATATCATTACAACAAGCGATTGTACATACATGTACAGTAAATATAAGTTTAGACAATGAACACTTTGTTCATGTCGACACTCTCTGCTTCTCCCTCATACAATTTGCCTTTGATGCCCCGCCGATTCTTGGAATTTTGTAGCCAACCACGAGAATAGGCCAAGTCAGTGATGCAGAGTTGGTCTCCGAGTATCTTTGCCTTGGCAATGAGCATTTCATCGGTGACGGTGGCATGGTGGGTCCACATGTCTGAGAACCACAAGAAGATGGGCATCATCGACTTGTTGATATTTGGCGTGGCGAGCGCGAGTTAGGTCTGCTGAGTAGGCAGGTATGGAAAATCATTTGCCCGTGTTTTTTTTATGATGTCCGCAACTGTCGACATGCCAATGACTAAGGATGAATAAGCCATAATATGCTTTTATATATCTTGAATGGTAGCTTTTGGGTGATCTTTGTGCTGGCAAATCTTTTTTATGCTGGCCAGTATCTCTACTCGTCTACGCTTGCTTGATGGTGTCGCCATAATATATGTAAAATGTACAATGAATACAAACTGATATCTCACGTTACGGTAAACTAATGAAATGCAGTCATTTCTATTAGTCATATTTTACAGCTGTTATTGTTGCTAATGAGCTGATAATTGACGTCAACATTTTATTCTGATATGAAGCCCTATACTGTCCACAGCTTAAATCAATTAACTGTATTTGTACAGCCATCAATAAACTATGATTGTTACATATAATTGGTAAACAACAAAGAGGCTTAATAACACACTTAATTTATTTACCATATGTTATGTCAAAAAGCGTGGACAATTTGATCCCAGTGTGATTATTTAATTATTAACACCCCCGTCGGCGACTAGCTAAAACAGACATTGTTTATACAATCGCTGGTTACAACATGGTCACGCTACCTAGTTTTTCCACACACATGATCACGTGATTAATGGATAACTTTAACATACCACTAGAATTTTAACAATCAGAGATTGATACATTGGCACACCTCCAAATTTGCGTAGGTGAATCTGTATTTTCTGACTGACTGTATTTTCATATATGATTTTTCTATTTTTCTTATATTTGGACAGATTATTTCCAGATTATCGATACAAGTTTTAAAGTAATTTTATACTTTGGTCCCTGATTTTGATTTCCGGATCCGGAACGCGGATTTCTTGATTAACAGAGCAAATTAACGTTTAGGAATTCCATTCCCGTTGAATTATGTCCAGATAGCGAGGTTTCCGGATAAACGGAGTCCGGATTAACGAGGCTCCACTGTACATATAAAATTAGAAAGTGAGGTTAGAAATGCCTGGATCAGTTGAAAAAGATTAACAAGACAAATTTCCTCTGATGAGTTAGAGATAACAAGGCTGGCCAGGGACATACATCAGGCAGGACATTCTCTCAAAGACAGGGTCTACATTACCAAAAGTACTCAAAACAAATAAAGACACAAAAGTAAAATAAGTTTCATTCAAAAAAGAAACTCACATCAACATAACTGCAATTAAAAAGACGAAAAAAACTCATTGGTGCTTACGTGTCTGTCTGTCTGTACAAGTTGAAGAACCTATTAGTAGACATACATAATTTTCCCACATTTTTTAAAAAAGCAAATAAAATGAAGATAGATTTTATTTATTAAATTCAGCTAAAATGTAGCTGCAGGTTTTGTTCCATTTTGTGAAAAAGCAATGATATGATTGATCAAACTTTTAAAAAACTGATCTAAGAATTTAAAACTTCTCACCTCTCGTCGTCTTCTCTTAATATTTAAAAAGACAGAGTTTCCAGTTTTTTTAGAATAGGGCTCAACATATTTCCTTCCAAGACCAATGAATTGGTTCATGCACACATACAGCCCGTCTTGACTCTCCTGTAAAAAAAGATGAGAATATTAGGAAAAATTTAAAGATGAATCTGAAGAAAAGCTAAATATAACAAAAGCTGGCAAAATTTTCTGTAAATGTCATGATATTGTGATTTCTAATGTCCATTCAATTTCCATATATCGACAGAACAGCACAATCTCCAGAGGAATAAGACTTAAGATTCCCCTCTTCCTGGACATATCTACATACATAAAAGTTAACCATTAGAAAAAACTCGATATAGCAAGTTACTCCAGGATCTGTAGTTTAAGTATAGCTGTGATGTGATTGCCATACTGATAAATTAACAACATCAATAATACCTGTAACCATATGAAGGGCAGTGTTGTTTTGTATTAAGCTTTAGAGACACATTTAATGCCAAAGCAATTGTCATGGCCAGTTTATGTTGGAAGAACAGAAGAATAAAATATGTACTCAGGAAATAAGCATTATAGATAATTTGTATAGATCTCAATTGGTTTTATCTAGATGGGGTAAACAGTTATATTGTTAAGTAGATCTGAACACAATTCTGTAACAAGGAAACAGTAGTAAACAGTATTTGTTGTCCTTGTTTGAAATGAAAATGTACCCTGCCCTCCTTATAATGTACCTGTTACCTGACAGTGCATCCTCTTACACTGAAAGTACTCCCTGTTGCTCTGATAATGAAAATACATCTTTGAAAATTCAAACCATTCAACTTTTAAGTTGGTTTTCTTGAACAAATCAACATTTCATTAGCATCAATGTTTTTTTTTCACACTGTGCATTTATGCTTGTAAGTTACAGACTGAATTTATGATTTTGTTCAATGCAAAAGTCAAAAATACAAACCTCAGCCTATTGCAATTATTGCCCACAAATAAGCAGTTTTGCCTTTGAAAGGGCTTCTCCATGTTCCATCATAAGGAAACTACACTCTGACTTACTTGATGGTCCGAGTACAAATGTAATTAAACCTTTGGACAGGTATGTGATGCTAAAACTTACAGGATTATCAAGATGCAAATGTAATTAAACTGTCAGACGGGCAAGTGATGCTAAAACTTACAGCACTGTCAAGGTATAAATGTAATTATTTCATTCATGGGTAGGTCATGCTAAAACTTACAGGATTGTCAAATGAATATGCACATTCATCTTTGTACACTTTCTCTCCTCCAAGTGGAACTTTTATCTTTGACAAATGTGGCTTTAGAGCAGCAGCTGCCATCTGGTCTAAATGAATAATTCACCTTAAAAGAGAAATCTTTAAATGAAAACAACTTGATCAAATTAATATGTCTTTCTAAACTCTCAAAAATAAAGGATATATAGTGTATTATTACCAACATTTTCTGCTGATTTCTAGGTAGAAACAATACAGAATATGTGCTTTCTTGATGTGGTTAAGTAATGACATGCACCATTTTTATAAACCAGTATTGTCAACAATACTTATACATCAAGTATTGTTACTTGGTGTCACGTGTGAACAAATTTGCTGACAATCCCTGCCTCATGTTAAACATGTCTTCTGATAGAATTTGTAGTTCAAAGTACTTTGGGTAATGTCAATATGTGTTATATAATATCACAACTTTAGACCAGTTCTGAAAAAAAGAAACTACCTGCCCATGCCTTAGCTATTGTGTTACAGTCAAATTTGCAGTTACTTCAAAGAGAACCTTGCCATGGTGGTGAGAAACTTTGTTTTGCAATCAGCAGTGATGTCACTGGTCAACTTAGGCTTAGAGACAGGAAAACCCAACATTATAACATACTAACGTGCTACTACCCCTGACAGTTTTCAAAGAGACCACCGGTATCCAACCAGAACTAAGATACTAGGCACTTGTAAAAAGAGTGGGAAAGGAGTTCCAGATGTGATAGGATGCCACACAATGATTAGAGAGAGAAGAAGACATGAAGGGCTATGAAAATAGGCAGTAGTGCAAAGGCGCAGGGCCAAAGACATTGACTACAGGAAACAATGGTACCGGAATTACTGACAAGCAGGGCCAGGAGAACAGAAACAAGGGTACCAGAAGTACAAAGGAAAACAAGGAGGAAGTTACAGATTAGTATTACACTGAAGGGACACGGGAAGGAAACACTCTCATCTTTAATTTTGCATGATGAAGTAACTGGCAATCTGATTAGGTCTTGTATGGCTGGAAGCAGTTGCATTGAAAAATTGTCCTGTAATTGTGTAACATTGTGATACAGTTTATTAAACTATTATACCTTTCACCTTATTATTTTTATATTTTACACATCCAGACTGTTGGCCTTGCTGACTGGGGGCTAGGAGTTATTTAACCTTTTAATTATCCATCCTTCTCTGGGGTTAGCAATAATTCTGGGGGTAAGGGGGGGGGGGTGGCGGGTGACACTTGGTATGATTTTGGCACATCCTTCCAATAAGGCTAGTCTTCTGGCATTATAATTTCTCATAGTACTGTTTATTATGGGACTTTGAACTTGTTTGAAGTATTAATGTTCCCAGGCCAAAGCTTCTTTTAGATTACCCATTTCCCAGTGATAAATTTTTGCACATGCATATGTTCGGTTTTTACTGTGAAAAACCCATATCACAGACAAATCTTTATTAGTTTATTATATTAGCCAGTTTGCAACATATATCCACAGACAGTTATAGAATATTTTAGTTGTCAATTTATGTTTCCATTATTCACTACTGGTATATTAGCCAGTTTGCTGAGGTACTGTTGATATCAGCATATCAATATAGGCATAAACATACATGTGATTCACTATTAAAATGTCGTAGAAGACAATTATATATTATGCCATTTAGATGCTGTAAATAGATGCATTTAATATCATGAAAGAATTTGAATCTGCATTTAAAGCAGGAAATAAACTGCTATATCAATGGTGCATATATATCATCATAGAAAAAACTAAAAAGTTGTGCATCGTGAATGCATCATATCAATTTCAAGGAGGCTCAAAAGATGTGTAATTTTTCATACATATATCTAGACCACCTTGAAAAATTAAATGGATTATGGATCATGTTGGAAAAATCATGACAAAAACAAATATGTGCTAAATCGTGTCGTAAATGTGGAGTCAATTAACATAATCAGTTTATCCAGCAATGTGGATCTGCAAGTGAAAACAAAGACATGCCAAAATGAATATGACAATCAACCAATATTGTCATTGAAAACATAACAATGATGTCAAGGAAACAATATCTAGGATCAAAGTGCCTCCTGATCCAGATACTATAAAGTAAATATAATATAAATAGAGTTCATTGGTAAACAAACAAATAGACAAGGTTTACATATATATATATATATATATATATATATATATATATATATATATATATATATATATATATATATGTATGTGTATGTTGTATGTCAAGCTTCATACCTAAGCCAAGTGGCTAAATCATGTGACTGGTGACAAGAAAAACCACTTACATCATATCACAGCTACCATTGTCATAATGGGTCCAAATTCCAGAGTTTATGCCGACAAGTGCTTTCATGATCTACAAAATTATCACGCAATTATTCCAATCCAATAAAAGTCAGGCAAAAATGCTTCTCTTGAATATGCATGTGAAAATCATATCGACATGTGGACAATGCCAGGTTTACAATGTACATTGTTCTTGCTGTGGAATTTAATTTTCCACTTAGCCCCAATTCATCAGATAGCGATGCATAAAACCCCAAGAGAAGAAACAGTAAAAATGGGTTAGCAGTTTATTCTATTTATCTTATTTAAAATCCATCAGGGGTCTCTTTGGCTAACATTATTCAGCATCAGATAATAGTGTTCACTGTCATCATTAGGATGTAGAGGCGATACATTAAAAAGGTTTTATGGACAAACATTAACTATATATTTCTCATTTTACATCATTTGATGTGCTGTGTATGATATCATCTAAACCACACTTGAATAAAGTAAGATTTTGAGACAACCCAACTGAAAGCTTATCACATCATTGCAATACATCATGTATGATTCATTATTTTGGCTTCTGTCAACATTACAGATGTGTACACCATCATTTGCTTCAACTTCTTATTGTGTGTGAAGAGAACTTTCCTGCATAAATCAGTTATCATTTTGCAAAACAGGATATTATGGCACTGCAATAAAATCTTAAAATTAAACTACATATCAATTTATAACAAGGAATAACAGTGGTTTCAGTAGAAGGTTCTGTAACTGTGAGAGACTTGACTCATTTCTGAGATACTTTATGTTTCTGTAAGTTTTCAAGAATTTTCTATTTTATATATTCAAACATTAAGTTGAAATTTCTAAGCTAGAGTCACATGTTTATGAGATTGGGCCATATTTAAAATGCATTATAAATCCTCAAAAAATGGTGATGACTGTAACTGGTTCCTTGTCTTTTTTCTTATAATTTTAAATTCTAACACAAACAAATGGACCTGTTTTCAAGTTCCCTTGTCATACATTTCTGTTGCCTGGAATAAAACAGAAGCTGGGAATGTCAAAATTCTATTAAGTTTGTTTCCTTAACAAAAGGAATACAAATATATTAATAAAGAAATTGTTTATATCGCTTTCTTTTTGTTCATCCATTTAACCAGCTTCCATCACATTCCACTGAAATGTGGGCCAACAGATCTTGAAAACATATCAATTTGCTTGTATGAGAATTTAAATTTATTAGAAAAAACATCAGAGTAAGTAAAGTTTTACAAAAACATTGAATTTAATTAGTAGAAAAGCAATAATATAGATTGCAAAGTGTGAGATATTCCTGAAAATCTGACTTATCAATGACAAACCAACAAGCGGTAATTAAAACATTTTAATGTATATACTGTTGATCTAAGTCATTATTTTGCTTTAATAACATTACAACCAACCATAAAACTGTCTCTCTCTCTCTTCTTTGCTCATCTTTACATGGATTTTCGCCAATATCTTGCTACAATGGTCCAGAAAGAGTATGTGATTTCGACTTGTAATGTAGCTTTAACAATATTTCAGTCATATTGCTAGGATGTCTGCAATTTAGCAGTTTATAGTGATGTCTAGCATTGGGGCATCATGCCATAGACAAGTAGCATGATTTCCCACCCAGTCACATTATCCTGACACCAGGCTGACCAGTTCTAACACTAACCTCTTAATGCTGAGCACCAAGCGAGGCAGCTGTTAGTACCATTTTTGTAAGTCTTTGGTATGACTCAGCCGGGGATCAAACCCATGATCTCCCGCATCCGAGGTGGACGACCTAACCACTGGGCCACCGGAGTGGTTAATTGTGATCTATAAGCTACAGGTTTCTGAAACTTACAGACGCAAATTATAGTTTTTGTGTTTCTTTGTCGCTTGTTGCTCTTGAAACTGTAAAGTTTGATACTGTACTCAAGTATCATGTGCATGTACGTTTTGTCTTTGCAGGAGAGAGAGAGAGAGAGAGAGAGAGGAGACACGGTGAGGTCTTTGGGCATTTTTATATTTAATTAATAATAATAATAAATTTTTACAATGTGATAATAGGTTTAAGAAACAACCACATCAAAGCATTAAATACGTCATACCATGTGTGCCACATAACCAAGAATTTTCCCACATAATGTCAACAGGGTTTGAAACTTTGTTTCATTTATTATGGAAACACTGTACATGAATCCCAAGGAAAGTGCACACATACTCTTATGACGAAACATATTCTTGTAGGATACTTGGTCTAAGTTAAGTTTCAAGGTTTTCATCCTGCCCATGTTGTTTTTCTGTCACTTCAGATTTCTGTGTATTTTGTCCCATATGCATGAGACGGGAGGTGGAATGAAAAGCAGAAAGGATTGCAATGAAATTGCGTAACATATTGAATTCATTTAGAAAATGGGGATTATTAACACCTTTTATCGTTATTTTCATACATCGCTAATGATTAATGAGTGGAAATTCATTGTTTATCTGCAGGTCTAGAATCGACAGCACACAGTTGCAAGAATTTATATATGTGCATTATTGCGTCATGGGCGAATAACACTGTACCAATAGTGTTGGTATATAAAATTGCTTTATACCAACACTTTAAAAGACATGTTATTTTTAATGCTTGTTGTGTGTGTGTGTGTGTGTGTGTCTACATATATATATATATATATATATATATATATATATATATATATATATATGAAAGGTCACAATAATTTGCAATTAAGTACTGTAGTACAGTGTGGTGAGAATTTTTTTACTCACCTATCGAGAAATAGGTGAACCAAATCTATTCGCTTAGTCACTACAGTACCAATAATTTTAGAAACTAAGCAATCATAAAATCTCATCTTTTGCCACTCGAGTGGTTTGGAAAAAAAACAACATTTTAAGATACATAAATTTAACAACATATTATCTTGTTGCTGTTATTTTTCTTTATAAAAAAATATTTACCGGCAAGAAAGAACGCTGATCAAGTTAGTTTCCTGTTCATCTGGGTCAATTAAATGCTTAGTTTTTCTCAAGGCCGTGAAAAAAGAAGCATCTTTGAACCTTGGTTGACTGCAATCGGATTATCTTTGAGCTTTTCCACTGCAATCTATGGTAAGGATCTAAAGTTTCGTATTTTGCATAGATTTTGAAAGGAAAAAAAAATATCCCGCGGCGTTCCTCACTGGTTATACTGATTATTTAAAAAAAACCCGTATATCTTACGTATTTTATAAGAACTTTTAATTCCCTTTATTTTAGTGTATGGTTAATGGGTGTTATATGGCTTATTGAGCGTACAACTTTGCCTTTAGCTCTGTATCTATAAAAAGCTGCTATCTCCGCTTAATCATTTATTTTGTAAATTGTAAAAAATAAATAAAATAATTAATAATACATTTATTGCACTTTCAAAAAATGGGTATTGTCTAGTCTAGCAAAATTCATTTCCCTATTTTAATAACTGCAAAAGGTAAGCAGTAGAGAGGGCGAACAGACCAAAGATCGAAAAGCGTCGAAAAACTAAAAATAACCCTTTAACCCTTCCTACGAACAAAAAAAAAATAAAAAATAAAAAATATAAGGGTCGACACGAATTAAACCAAAAGCGTCGACACAAATTGAAGCAAAAATAAAATCTTCCAAAGGATTTCTCGGGGGTGTTACTTTACCGTCGTTGTCTTTTTTTGGTTCGTAGGAGGGGTTATTTTACCACGTGGACGCTTTATTGAGGTCGCGCCCTCTCTGCTGCTATTAATTAAAAAATTGTTATATCAAAATAATGATACATCCAGAATCCCATACTGCAAGAATATCACGAGAACGATTAGAAGCAATTAAAAAATTTCTTCCTATCAGAGACACATTTAGAGAGCACTTACAAGCGCAGCAAGAAGCACAAGTTGAGTACGAAGAAGACACTAAAAAACTGTTTAAACCCGTCACTGCAGCTACTGAAAAAGTTACAACTGTCACCAAGGAAGATCTTCTTCCGGTATCAAAACAAGCAGCAGAACAAGCTGAAAAAATAGCAAGAAGAACTAAACAGACAAAGAAGATTTTACGAGATCTTCCAACTCATATAGCTGCGGCTCAACCTCCACCTGTTGGTGAGGAAATACTTGAAAGTATTGGAAAACTTCGTACTGAAGTCGCCGACGTGAGAAAAAAACATACACCTGAACCTAAACCAGCAAAAGAAAACGTAGAATTAATTGCAAAATTTAAGGAAGGTTTTGTCAAAGATATTAGAAATACTAAAAAAGAAAAATTACATGAAAAAGTATTAATTAGTATATTTAATAAATCTAGTATTTTAAAACCCCGTCATAAAAAAGTAAATGATGATAATCTTATTAAATGGATATATCGAGTATATGCAAACAAAAAGCAAGCTAGAGATGATGATTTAGAGTATAGAAATCTTGATGAAGAAGTAAAAAGACTCTATAGAGAGCAAGTAAAACAACTAGAACAAGAACAACTCGCCCAGTATCAACTTCCTCCACCTCTGCAACAAATAGAACAACAGCAATCTTCTTCACCGCAAAAACCATCTGGAGAGAAAAGGAAGCAGATTGCAAAAGAAATGAAGCGAAAAGCAGAAGAAAAATGGAAACAAGAAGAAGAAATATTCAAAGATATAGAAACTAAACAACGGGAAAAATTACGTTCACTGGATAGTAGTGAATGGGGCCACCCTAGGGACAATGGGACTTAGCATTAAAAACACCCCTGGGCCACTCTAGGGACAATGGAAATTTAACATGGAGAAAAACGCTGGGCCACTCTAGGGACAATGGGAATTTAACATAGAGTTTGGGCTTGTCTAGGGACAAGGGGAATTGAACATGGGAATAGAGTTTGGGTTTGTCTAGGGACAACGGGAATTGAATATGGGATTTTTTTTAAAAAAAAAAAGTTTTTTTAAATTTAAATTTAAATTTAAATTTAAAAAAGGGTAGGCAATGGAAAGGCTATCTCTTTTCGAGAAATATGGCTGGCCCTGAAAAGGGCCTTTGGGTTTATGTTAATGTATCCATTAACATAAAGGGCACCGCATTGGTCTTCTTCTTGTCCTTAGGCTGCGTTTCACTGTAGGACCGTAAATCAGGACTCTTTTGAGGCATCCTTGTCTTTCTACGTAGATCCTACGTATCCACAGACTGGTGTTTGTCCTGTGGACAACGGTCCACTTGGATCGGACATAGATGGGTATGTCCGTCCGGAACATCATGGAAGACACAAGCGTAGAAGATTGCACATCGGTCCACATCCTGAAGCGACGAGAACAAGTGAATCAATGCACTGAACTGCGCTTATTTATAGGTAGAGGTAGGATTGAAACGGATTGAGTTCATTCACCAATCCAAACACGCGTTACAAAATTCAGTCAGCCCGCATCCAATCCGAAGAGATTAGTCTGTGACGTCAGTTGGTCTATATAGATTCGCTAGCGCTTGTGTGCAGTCAATCTATGCGACAGTGATTCAACATGACGGAAATTCAGAAAACGATCCATTGGGGTGCACCAGCAGGGGAGACCGCCCAAGGGAACCCGGACTTACTTTCAGAAGAGGTACATTGGGATTTTGTGGATTTTCTTACCTCGCAAGAATTTGTTCCGGAACCTTCGTCATTACCGCAAGTGGAGAATTTTAGACAGAGACAGAAAGAAGAACTGGAGAAATTTATGCAACGACAAAAGGAAGCGGAACAAGCTTTTCTCCTACAGCAACAGCAACAGCAACAAGAAGAGGTAAGAAAAAAAAACACAACAGCAACAACAGCAAGAAGAAGTAGCAGCAAAGAAACAAGAGGGTGAAAATCAAACGGCTACGGTACTGTTGGACATTTTAGCGGAGTTAAGAAGTCTGAAACAAATGTATCAGACTTCTTTATCACGACCGAAGAGAATACGACCTTCCCGAGCTAAACACGCCAACCCTGTGACTAAGCCTGTCGTACCACCCTTAGTGATTTCAACCCAATCATCAGAAGTAGGCCTTGGCCGTGGCAGAGGCTTAAGGCAGTTAAAGTTGATTGGTTAAACTCACTCCTACACCATAAAGAAAAAAGGCCCTTTTCAGGGCCACCCACATTTCTCGAAAAGAAATACAATTTCAATTTGAAAATAACTCAAAAATAAACCCCACCCATTTTATCCTTATAGTACGTGTCTGTGTATGAGTGCGTGAGTGTAGCTTCTTATTTTAAAATCAAAACTCAAAGACACTTACCTTATATCATTAATGTATTCTTTTATCCATTTTTTACAATCCAATTCACAATTCACAACAGAACACTTTAAAAAGTTCGTACACTACTTCTTTCTCATTATTTAGTCTCTCTGTTTTTTGAATTTCTTCACCGTTTTTTCCTCATTTTCTTCCCTTCTTCTTTTCTTCTCCTGTTTCTTTGCCTCTTTTAAATAGAATTGTCTTCTTTCTTCCTCTTCTTCCTCTGAAGAATCCCTCTCTTCTTCCGAAGAATCCCTCTCTTCTTCTGAAGAATCCTTCTTTTCTTCTGACTCCTCTTGTTTCTTTTTTGGGCAATCTGGAGACCAATGTCCTTTTTCTTTACAATAATAACAGGTATCTTGACTTTTGTCTTTTTTAGCCCCTGTTTTTTTTCTTTTTTGACGGTCTGGACACTGAAGACCAGTGCCCTTTCTTCTGACAGACATAGCAAGTATCCTGACTTTTATCTCGAAAGGAAGGAGAGTAGTCCGTAGGCTGGTCTGAAGAGAATTTTCTAATGACCCCTCGCAAAGCTCTGACGAAACGTTCCATCTGGGTAGTCTCTTCCATCGTTGTGCTCGGTTTGAGAGTGAAATGAATAGTGAAAGGACAAGACACACACCCTTTTATATAAGCTGGTTTGTCATGACTATAAATTAGTCTATGGTGTTTAAACTTGAGTCATTTGACGTTTTGCACTCAAGATGAAACGATCCTATTCATTCGAGAAGAAAGAAGAAGAAGAAAGTAAGAGGCAGAAACGTGCTCTATCGCCTCGTACCAGGGCTGAAATCTTGGCACAAATTCATGCCAGTGATTTTGAAGAGGACATGAGTGAACCAGAATCCGAACCCTCTAAACCAAGTTCACCACCCTTAGTCAACCCTGAAAAGTATTATTCCATTCGAGAGACGGAAAAGCGCTCCTCTAGAAAATTTAGAACCACGGCTTACACCTACACGGTGAAGTTTAAAGATTTCAAGGCCGACGTACCCTTGGAGAAAGCAGAAGGGTTTATCACCGAGATGTGGGATTCTTTGCTCACCTCACTCAAGCGACAATGTCAACCCAAAGAAGACGATCGCTTGACACTATCCATAGATCACGACGGTTTGAAATCCCCTGTTTGGATCGAGTTTAGCAGACCCGCAGAACTAACCCCTTCCAAAATCATGGACAAGATTCAACACGTACAACAATCTAATGACCAGTTTGACATCACCGATGGAAAAGCCACACTGAAAATGGCTCACGTCTCTCTTCCTCAAGGGACAGGACGCAAAAAGATGTTATTGGTGGACGACCTTCGCAACACCAAAACAAGTCTCGTCCGAATTAACAACCCTCAAGACCAGATGTGCTTAGCCCGTGCCATCGTGGTGGGACGAACCTATGCCAACAAGAACGACACGGTAGAATGGAAAAGAACCTGGGAGAACATTCGAAAATCGAACCGAACCAAACAACGAAACGAAGCAGAACTCCTGTTGCAACAAGCTGGCCTGTCCAAAGACACACCCTGTGGCATTCCTGAGATGCAAAAATTGCAAGATGCCCTAGCTCCACGCTACACCTTGAAAGTACACCCTCAAGAAATGCGCGGACCTCTGTTGTTTCGAGGCCAAGACTTTAAGGAAGGAAAATACATTCATGTTTATCATCACGATGACCATTTCGATACCATTACCACTATCACCGGATTCCTGGGATACAGATATTACTGTGAGAAATGTGACTATGGTTATAATAATCGAGAGCAACACAAGCATTGTGGATGGAAATGGCCAGGATGTTTGGCCTCTCCACCCTGTCTGAGCGAAGAACCAGTGCCTTGTTCGACTTGTCTGCGCACGTTTGTCAGCCCTACCTGTTACCAACAACATTTGAAAACACAAGGTTCACAGAAGAAATGTGCTTGTCAACTCCTGAGATTGTGCCCTACGTGTAGACAAGGCATACGTACCAACAGTACCAAGGCACACGTATGTCGAGGAAAGAAAAAATGTCACATTTGTCACCACATCGTCGACTTGGAACACCAATGCTACGTGCAAAAATACCAACCCCCACCAGAGAAAGCGGACGGTCACAAGAAGAAAAGCAATTTCATCTTTTTCGATTTCGAATGCATGCAAGAGACCGGTATTCACATTCCTAATTTCTGCGTGGCTCATCGAGCGTGCGAGAAGTGCATTCAAGAACCTATCTTCAGTCATTGCCCTCACTGCAGCAAGATTCCTGGAGGGCGTGAAAACATCTTTCGAGGACCGAACACGTTAGCCGATTTTGCCCAATGGGTCTTAGATCCCATCGACAAGACGTGGAGCCAAGAGGACATCGAACGTTACGGAGATTGTCATCGTCATGCCACAGTGATGGCTCACAATTTCTCCGGATACGATGGACAGTTTCTTCTCAGATACTATACGGAACAAGGCACCGAGCGTCCTAAAGTGACTTTGAACGGAGCCAAAATCATTTTCATGCAAGTGGGACAAGTGCAGTTTAAAGATTCGATGAGTTACTTGGCCATGCCTTTGAGTCGAATGCCTAAAACGTTTGGAATGACAGAAATGGCTACAGGGTACTTTCCTCACTTTTTCAATACGGAAGCCAATCAACATGTCGTTCTACCCCATTTACCTGAGGCTCACTATTACGACCCCGACAACATGCGTACCGAACAACGAGAAGCTTTCTACGCTTGGTACCAAGCTCACGCCTCGGACCCTTTCGACTTTCAGGAAGAAATGCTAAAGTATTGTCGTTCCGACGTGGACATTTTACGGCGTTGCTGTGGAAAATTTCGAGAACTGTTCATGGAACACGAAGGGGTCGATCCTTTGAAAGAAGCTTGCACCATTGCCAAAGCGTGTTCCTTAATGTATCGACAACGATTCATGCCTGAAAACACTGTGGCTGTCATCAGTCCTCAAACGACCCACTTTGTCAAACGTCAATACTCGGTCAAAGCCCTACGTTGGTTACATTACTTGTGCGACAAGGAAGACAAGTGGATTCAGCATGCCCGCAACGGAGGGGGCGAAAAGACCATCGGAACGTATTCGGTCGATGGCTGGGACTTAGAAAACCCCAAAATCGTGTACGAGTTTAACGGTTGCTTATTTCACGGATGTCCCGTCTGTTACCCTGACCGTGGCACTAAAAATCAGTTTTTGCAACGAACCATGGAAGACTTGTACCAGGACACTTGTCAGCGGCTCCTAAAGTTAGAACAGGAAGGATACCAAGTGGTGGAAATGTGGGAACACGAGTACGATCACCGTATGAAAACCGATCCCGAGTTTAAACGCCTCGTGGAAAGTTACCAGTTCATGGACCCGCTGAACCCGAGGGATAGTTTGTACGGAGGAAGGACCAATGCCACCTGTTTGATGTACCAAGCCGACGAAGAGAAAGGAGAAGAAATCAAATACTTGGACGTGTGTTCGCTGTATCCCTACGTGTGCAAATATTGTCGCTTTCCTGTAGGGCACTCGCAATTGTTAACGGAACACATCGACCTGAAAAACATTCGACAATACGAAGGCTTGATCAAGTGTAAAGTTTTGCCTCCCACGAACCTATACCATCCCGTCTTACCTCACCATTGTCAAGGCAAACTGATGTTTCCATTGTGCCGTACTTGTGCCGAAACGTGCAACCAAGACCAGCCTTGTCAGCACAGCCAGGAAGAACGTGCCTTGACGGGAACCTGGGTCAGCGTAGAATTGTTCAAAGCTCTGGACATGGGATACCAACTGTTAGAAGTGTACGAATTTTGCCACTTTCCCAAGACACAACAATACCACAAGGGTGACCCTACTCAGAAAGGCATTTTCGCCGACTACGTGGATGCCTTTTTGAAACTGAAACAAGAAGCCAGTGGCTATCCTTCCTGGTGTCACACTCCCGAAGACCAAATAAAATTCAAAGAGAAATACTACGAACAAGAAGGCATCTCTTTAGACCACATCGAAAAAAACGAAGGCAGGCGATCGTTTGCCAAAGTGATGTTAAATTGCTTGTGGGGTAAAATGGCACAACGACCGTGTTTACCCAAGACGGAATATTTGACAGAACCTTCCCGCTACTTCCAGATGATTCACGACAAAACCAAATACATGAAACACGTGGACGTCGTTCGAGAGGATTTGATCTTGGTCAATTACGAAGAAGATCTGGACTTTGTACAAGACGACCCTTTTGGAAATGTCATCATTGCGGCTTACGTGACAGCTCATGCTCGCTTAAAATTGTACGAAACTTTAGAACTGTTAGAAGAACGCGTCCTGTACTTTGACACGGACAGTTGCATTTACATCCATCACCCGAGTCAACAGCACCCTGACATCGAAGGAGACCGTTTAGGAGCCTGGACAGACGAGCATCCCGACGACAAGATTCTAAGTTTCGTCAGTGGCGGTCCCAAAAATCACGGCTACGAATACCGGGACAAACAAGGAGAAGTGCACACGACGTGCAAAGTGAAAGGACTGACTCTGAATTATCGTACCAGTCGAGTGGTCAACTTTGGGGTATTGAAGGAAGCCTTGCAATCGGGAGAGGATGGAAACTTTAAAGTGACCACCTATCAACCGAACAAGATTGTACGTTTACCCACTCACCACATCGACAGTCGACCCTTGGAAAAAGTCTATCAAATTGTATACCAGAAGCGAGGGCGACTTCCCAATCACTTTACGTTGCCGTAGGGGTCACGTCGGTATTGGTCTGTATATAAAAAGGAACCCTAGGCAAGATCGATAGTTCATTGTTCATTGAAGTAAGTTACCATGTCGTTGACGAAGAAGAAACCAGACTGGTTAGGAGTCAAATGTTGGACATCACCGAGACCAGGGTTTTGAGGCTTGGACACAAGAGGTAGCCCAGTATGCACGAGAGTTGTTCAAGGAAAAAAGTTACTTTTCAACCCGTGTTAGTGACGGTGCCAGAAGAACCCGTCACCCAGGACAGGACTGTCGTGGATAGGCCTGAAAGACCCTTTCGGGAGGACACTTGTGTGACCTTACCCCCTACTATAGAACTGGTTAGAACTTTACCCAAAACATGTGGTTGTTGTACAGACACTTGTTTTTATTCCACGTTCATGGTTATCATGTGCCTTTTATTCTTGTACTTAAGCCTTTGGCTTTTATGTATTTTTGTCTTTCGTATTCATGTTTGAAAAAAAAACATTCAATAAACGTGTTCTGAAAAAGTATATAAACTCTTGTCTTGTTTGTTTTTCGTGTCACAAGTGACATTTCTCACACCATGGCTACCTCTGCTGTCTCTGCTCCCTCTTCCTCTACTGTCAAAGTCATCGACGAACACTTAGATCGTGCCAGTTGGGAGGCTTTGTATCTTCGCCATCCCTTTAACATGCTCATTGCTGGACCTAGCGGTTCAGGCAAAACCGAATTCGTCAAACGTTTGATCGAACATAAACATCATTTGATCGATCGGCCACCTCAACGGATCGTGTGGTGTTACAAAGAGTGGCAATCGGCGTAAAACCTCTTGCGAGAAAGTCAAGGCGATTCCATCGTGTTTGTGGAAGGCATTCCTAAAGAAGACGACGGCATCGTCTCTGACTCCCGTCAAACCCATTTGGTCATTTTCGACGACATGTTAGGAGAAGACGAAGAAGAAATTAAACTGTGGTTCACGCGCAAAGGGCATCACCGTAATGCCAGTGTCGTTTACATCACCCAAAATTTGTTTCAACAAAGTAAAGCCCATCGCACGATCAGTCTCAATGCGCATTACGTGATCTTGTTTAAAAGCCCTCGAGATAAATCGCAAGTGCAAGTCTTAGCCAAACAGTTAGGAACGCCTTGGCTGACTCAGGCGTACGACGATGCCACTCAAACGCCACACGCCTATTTACTCGTCGATTTGAAACCTACGACTCCCGAGGATTTGCGATTTCGTACCCACTTGTTTCACCACTGGTGCCAAGACAGAGGGCCTGTCCTGTACACGTCTCCGTCCTCGACTTCATTTCACTCCCCATCAAAAAATCTATAAAAACCTCAGACCCTTTTTCGTCTGTCTCACACAGTGTGAACATGACGTCCCTTCAGTCGCATCATCCCGTCAAATTGATTCGTGCCTTGTATGGCATCAGTCGAGGAAAAGATCCACAAAAACACGAGCTCGTGTCTTAGAAGCTAGTCTCAAAGAAGTCTTACGATGGTTCACGGTGACGGCACGTCAATTACTCCAAGGAATCATTCAGATTCCTCATCAAACCCAACGCTTTTTCGATCGAAACAAAGTCGCTTTGGTCCAACTGGCCGATCCCCGCATCGACACTCAAACCAAAAAACAAATCATTTTGAAACCTGGAGGGAGCGGTACTCTAGGAGGGGTCATCATTCGCTCACTCTTAAGATGGGATCCTAATGCCCCCAAAGTTATACCCAAGACAAAAGTCCAACGAAGCCCCAAGAAGAAAAGACCAGGTCCCCAAGGAGAACTTCTCCAGTGGCAGGACCCTCCTCTGACCAGACACCACCACCCCGGAAAAAGAAAAGAGGCCCCCAGAAAAAGAAACAGAGAGAAAGTCCCCAGAAAAAGAAAAGTCCACAGAAAACTAGTCGCAAGAGAGGCACTTCGGCCAGGACGCAACCTTACACTCGCAAACCACGATCTGCCACGGCGGTGACTGCGTCTCAGGCATCCTCACGTTTATCCACTTCTCCGTTGATGACACCAGGAACTGAAGAGTACTTGGAGACGTTGATCACACCAAGAACTTCTCCGTTGATGACCCCCAAAAGAACTTCCCCAGTGGCAGGACCCTGCAATTTAGTGGCAGTGGCTGCTGCTCACAAAGTACCTTCTCCCAAAATCAAAGTCCATGAAAGATCGGGCATGTTACAAAGTTTACTGGATTTGTCCAAGCAAGAACTGGCTCGATTTAGTCCGTTGCGTACCCCTGCACGACGTGTCATGCCTGTCCTCAAACTGATACGACGTAAAGACAATCAGTGGCGACGCGTTCCAGTATAAAAAAGGCCTGTGACCAAGTAGGGTATCAGTGTTTTTTTGGTGCTCCTGAAGACTCAAAGATGTCACCCTCCAGAAAACCCCAAGGAAAGAAAAGGAAAGTACTGCCATGACGTTTAGCCAAACATGGCGACATGTTATCTGTCCTGTCCAAAGCTTCTCCACCCCTACGAAAAAAACTCATTCAAATAGCCTCCAAAGAGGTCATCGATACCGTGTGCGAATGTTGTTTGAACGTTTTGAAAGGCACGATCCCTTTGTCCAAACACCAGAAACAATGCTTAAGCAAGCATCGTCACGTTCTTCGCCAAATGGTTCGAAAGAAAATTCCCATTCGTCAAAAAAAGAAGATGTTGGTCCAACGTGGAGGCATTTTGCCTCTCTTGTTAGGTCCCATACTGAAAGGAGTCTTGGGAACCATGTTGGGAGGACTGGTGGGAGCAAGATAAAAAGGCCCTCGGAAGTCCCAAGATCTCAGAATTGACCCCTGACAACCCCATGGAAGGACGAAAACTAGCTTTAGTGCCTTACAAACGATGGATGGAATACCATCGGTGGCAAGAACAACGCACCCCGCATTTACCTCCCAATGCCAATTTGAGCGAGATGTCCCAGTTACAACACGAATTGCAGTCCTTGATGGATCGCCAAGATTTGTCCGAAACAGAAAAATCGCAAAAGTACGGTCAACTCTTGCAACGACTGCAACTCTTTCACCAGAAAGCTTTAGACGAAACAGCTCTACCCACTCTGAAAGATTTTAAGACCTTGATGAAAAGTCCAGCACCATCACCAGTACCAGTACCAGTACCAGTACCACCAGTACCAGAGACCAAGACAGAAAAAGGAGAAGAAGAAGAGGAAGGGTTTCAAACTCCACATGAGAAAGTACGCAAGTTAACAACACCACCTACCTCCAGAATTGGATGGATTAAAAAGATGATGGCCACCCCTTCTTCATCACAAGAGAAAAAGAAAGTGAAGACAGAAGTGAAGACAGAAGTGAAACAAGAACCGATATCCCCCGCTCAGACATCCTCCTCTTCGACACCTATTGCCGGCCGCACACGCAAAGCATTGCAATCCAAGAAAATACCCCAAGAGAAAAAGAGTAGCATCCTCCAAGAGTGGGTGTCTTATTAACACAAAAAATAAAAATGGAAAAAGTCTTAGCCAGCATTTACTACGATCCCTCCCATCCTGCAGGTTACGCAGGAGTTCAAAAATTGTATCGTGATGCCAAAACGCGACTGAAAAGTCTCCGTTTACCTCAAGTGCAACGATGGTTACAAGAACAAGCTACCTACACTTTACACAAACCCATTGGACGCAAGTTTGCCAGAAGTCGCACCCGAGTGGAAGGCATCGATCATCAATGGCAAGCCGATTTAGCCGATGTCTCTCATTTGGCCAGCTACAATCGTGGCTACAAATATTTATTTTGTGTCATCGACGTCTTTTCCAAATTTGCCTGGGTCGTGCCCTTGACTTCCAAATCGAGCAGCGAGTTAGTGCGAGCCCTGCAACGGGTGTTGAAACAAAGCGGTCGTCACCCTCTTCGATGGCAAACGGACAAAGGTACCGAATTTCTGAACCAAGCTTTCCAAAAAGAATTAAAGAAACGTGACTTTACCACCGAGAATCCCGAAACCAAAGCCAGCATCGTGGAACGTTTTCAACGCACTTTGAAAGAACACATGTGGAAATATTTTACGCATCACCACACTCTGAAGTACATCGACATCTTACCGCACCTGGTGCAAGCGTACAACCAATCTTACCATCGAAGCATTGGACGTGCCCCGCAAGACGTGACTCCCGACAACGAAGTGTTGGTGTTTGAGCGCCTGTTTGGTACGTCCCCGACGAGGGCTGTCCCCAAGAAAGTGGAGAGTTGGCCGTAGGAGATTGGGTGCGCATTGGCAAAACCAAACGCACTTTCGACAAAGGTTACTTACCTAACTGGACGACCGAATTGTTTCGCGTCACTGGACGAGTGCATGGCCGTCATCCTGCCGTCTATAAATTGGAAGACATGAACGGAGAAGTGCTCAAAGGAACGTTTTATTTGCCCGAGTTACAACGTGTCACCAAAAAAGAAGACGACGTGTACGACATCGAAAGCATTCTCGAACGCAGAACCCGTAAAGTGGGCAAACGACGTGTCAAAGAAGTGAAAGTACGTTGGAAAGGATATCCACCCAGTTTTGATTCTTGGATCGACGCTTCGCAAGTCATCGACTATAAAAAGAAGTGACCATCATGCCCTTTCACACAGCAGACGCAGCTACGTCGACCACTCCTCCTTCACCTAGTTCTTCTGTGCAAGATTTACAAAAACAACCCTTGTGGGTGTGGTGTGGAGAACGTGTGCCTAAAACGCAAATCGTCTTTTTCTGCCAAATCTTCGTGGTGTATTGTGTCATCGGGGCAGCCATCGCCAATTTGAGTTTGCAACAAGGAGACAAACAATTGTGGACCATTTTATTGAGCAGTTGCATCGGTTACCTGCTTCCTAATCCCTCCCTGAAATTCACCTCGAACGGGAACCCCGGGAACCTTGTGTCCAGTGCCAGTGTCAGTCACCACTTCAATGACAACCAGAACCCCATTTTAGACGGCGACACGCCTCTGACGTCCAGTAACCCCTCGGACAGCCACAGAACTCTGGAATTATGAGTCACCAAAACCAATTTTACTTAACTTTACCCAGTGACAGTTCCATGGAGGTGTTTCCCAAGAACACGTTGTGCTGTTACACGGCCAAATTACCTCAGGCCATCCAGTTAGATCACGAAGCCCATTAGGAAGTGGCTTTAGTAGAAATGATTCACCCGACCCAAGTCCTCAATGTCCTTCCCAATCAAAATTTTTTTGATGTGGAAGTTCATGACGAGCAAATGCAACAGTGGATGGATAGCAATGTCAAATATGACAAGAAAACCCGTACACAAAAGTACACCACCTATCACTTGTTCATTCCCCCAGGCTATTATTTTAGTGGTCAACATTTGGTCAGCACCATAACCTCCAGGTTTAATGTCGTGTTTCTGAAAGCTTTGGAGCATGTCAACAAAAATGTCACCATGGAGTACCACAAAGCAGCTCGTCGCTTCTTGATGAAATTTGAACGGAGTAAAATCATGTCCATTTTATTTTGTCCTGAATTGTTTGACATGTTGGGCGGAGACATGGACATGAGAAAGGCCATGATCAAGAAAAACGAATTACCCATCGTTTACGACAACGAGTCTTTTAGCAAGTTATTTCGTGCCCCGGTAGAACTGAACCAAGGACTGAATTTGATGTTCGTGTATTCCGATGTGGTGGAGTACAACGTGGTGGGACACACCTCCGTACCGTTACTGCGTGTCATTCCTTTCAAAGTAGATTTTGCCACGAACGCTGACGAGGAAGGTGGAAACACTTACCACGTCCACCGCGAATTTGTCCATCCTCACTATTTGCCGGTCAGCAAGTCGTATTTGGACACGGTCAACATTGCTATAAAAGGAGATTTGGGACAAAATATTCCATTCACCAAAGGAAAAGTCACGGTGAAACTCCATTTTCGAAAACGGTTCTCTCACGACTCTTAAGTCATGTATCCAGTGTACCGAGGGGTTGCTCGACAGCGAGGACACGGTTTAGGAGACATGTTAAAATCGGCCTTTCGTTCGGTGGCCCCGGTGTTGAAACCGATGGTGACACGCGGATTGCACGCCTTGAAAGATGCGGCACTGACGCAAGGCAAAGAATTTCTCCAAAATGTCATCATCGACAAACAAAACCCTAAAGAAGCCTTCATGAGGGCAGGCAAAAATGTCTTGCTGCAAACGGGCAAAGGCATTTTAGGCCAACGAGAAACACCTATAAATGCCCTGCATGCTACCGAGTCAGGCATTCAGCAAGGACAAGGCAGAAAGAGACGACGAAGAAAACACCCTTTCACCAGACTTCAAGAGAGAAAGGCCAAGAAAAGAAGAACTGTTCGAGACTTAGACGTTTTCGATTATTGAGAAAAGAGACAAAAAAATGATGCACCGAGAATCTTGCACTTGTTCCAAGACGGATCTGGATCTGTTTGCCATGCCCCCCACGATGATGACGATGCAAGAATCCCAGTGGGTGGAATTTCACCCCGTCTCCTCATTGACCGATTCCGCTCCCATCGAGTTTGAAATCAAAGGACAGCCCGAAGATTACATCGATCTGAATAGCAGTTACTTGTACATGAAAGTCAAAATTCTAGATAAGACTGGAGGTGCTATAGACGATGAAGCAGTAGCTCCCGTCAACAATTTCATGCATTCCTTGTTCAGTGGAGTGGACTTGTACTTGAATAACAAACTGGTCAGTAGCAGCATGGATACTTACCCTTATCGTGCCTACCTGGAAAATCTCTTGACGTGCGGAATAGATGCCAAGAACACTCATCTCAATGCCTGTATGGTATGGGAAGCTGACGAACCTACCAAGTTTGAAATATTGGAAACTGATGAAAAGAAAGACAACAATGATGGATTTGTAGAACGAAGAAAGAGAATCACGGGAGCCGACACAAGTTTAGAACTGATGGATCGTTTGCATTTGGACATGTGGTTGCAAGAAAAGTATTTGCTGAACGGGGTGGATGTCCGCCTGAGACTGAATCGTAGCAGTGCCGCTTTCCATTTGATGGCTGATAGTGACGGTTACAAAACCAAAATCCTAGAAGCCAGACTCTACGTACGCCGTGTGGAAGTGTTACCTAAAGTGGGAAACGACATCAGTCAGACGTTGAGCAGAACGACTGCCAAGTATTCCATACGACGCGTGGAAGTGAAAACCTTCACCATTCCCAAGGGACAGCGATCCATGATCGAAGATCATCTGTTCCAAGGACAGTTACCCAAACGTTTGATCGTTGGTATCGTCGAGAATACAGCCTTCAACGGAGCTGCCGAAAAAAATCCTTTCTACTTTCAACACTTTGGCGTGTCCAAAATCGAAGTCAGTCGCGATGGCAAGACCTTGTGTACCCGACCTTTCGAACCTGACTTTACCAAGAAGAATTACTTAAGATCGTACTTGTCCCTGTACGAAGCCACCGGACAGTTAGGAACCAATACCAGTCACGGTATTACGTACGAGGATTATGCAGGAGGCTACGCTTTGTGGGCTTTCGATTTCACTCCAGACCAAGGCAGCGACGAGGGACATTTCCACCCTATAAAATCCGGCCAGATTCGTGTGGAAATTCAGTTTAAAGACCGAGACCCTGATGAAACGGTGAACGTCATCCTGTATGCAGAATTCGATAATACCACAGAAATGAACAGTTTGAGAGAAGTCATCCTAGATTACTAGAAACCATGGAAGACTGTTATCCCTCTTTACCTAGTGGAGAAACTTTGGACATGAAATGTTGGATTAATGTTAAAAAATGTTAGAGTTGTTGTTGTTTAGTGTTAAGTGATTTTTGAATAAAAAATGCTGTGTTTTGAAAAAATTGTTTGATGTTATATTGTTGGATTATTGTTAAAAATGTTAGAGTTGTTGTTTAGTGTTAAGTGATTTTTGAATAAAAATGTTGTGTTTTGAAAAAAATGCCTTTGTGGTTTGGTTATCTATAAGAATGTTGGATTGATGCTCTTTCATTTCTTACTATCCCTCTCATGACACTCACTAAACGTTGCGACTCAAAAACCGTGTGGGGGATGTTTTCCTTCACGTCCGCGCTTTGACTTTAAGAACCGGGGTTGTTTCCAGTCTAACCATCCATTGTCGACTCATCCTCCTAAGAAGATGTGCTCCAAACTAGCTAAGCTCAACGAAGCCTACGTGAATTTGCATAGGGTCAGACACAGTCTGATACCGAAGCCAGAAGAAATAGAGAATGTGAGAATGTTAAAAATCACTGAAGACCTGATAGAAGAGCTCTTCAGAGAAGAAATGAACAGGGAAAAAGAAGAATGGACAAAGAAGTACAGACTTCAGAGACAGCAGCAAGAGCAGCAACAACAACAACAGCAGCAGCAACCTGAAGCTGACAGAGGCTTTGTCGATTGTCGTATCGAAACCAAAGAGTTCTTCTTCTCTTTTCGAAGAAGCAGACCTATCGCCAGAAAGTCTATCCTCAGAGGACATCGCATTCTTAGAAACTAAAAAAGAATGCCATAGCAAACAAAAAAACAGCCCTTTTCAGGGCTACCCAATACTCTAGAAAAGAAATAACAATCCATTTGCCAATGTGTGTAGGTAGAGTAGTGTGAAAATAAACACTAACTCTTTTTAAAAAAAATGTGAGGGTATGTGTTTGTGTTTGTAAGTGGTTAAGTAAGTTGGTATGGATAGTAGATTAAAATGATGTCTTTTTGTTTTGGTGTTTGAGGTGTAAATTTGGGGTTAGATTGGATTGCTTTGCGTATGTGGATAATCTATTGAAGTGATTTATAAAAAATTTTTTAAAATAGTGATGGGTAGCATAAAAAAGTGAGTGAGTGTTTCTTTTAGGTCCGCGCATTGTTGTTTTTTGGTTATGATCTAGGTAAGATCAATTTTATGTTTTAGGGGGATGTTTTCCATCACGTCCGCGCTTTCACTATAAATTGAAACTCGTTGGGCAGTCTAGCTACCCTTGTTGATTGATCAACACAAGAATGAATAGCAGAATAAGCAAACTTCTTGAACTCCAGATACATCTGGAATATGTCAAGCGCCTGTTAAATGAACTGGCCGCGGAGGCTATAGTAGAAGAGGAAAGAATGAAGAACGAAGAGGAGGAGAGAAGACAGAGGGAAGAGGAGGAAAAGAAACTAGAAGAGAGGATGTCGTACAATATTCCCGAGACAGAGGATTGGGGTGTTGAAGCGAATCATCCTCCCTCTGCGCTCCCCAGAAGAAAGGTGAAAGGAGACTGGGGAAGAAGATGCGTGTGTGGCGCCATGTCAGGAAGGTGCAACCATTAGATAGGTGCATCTGGAGTTCAAAAAAAAAAAAAACCAGCCCTTTTCAGGGCTACCCAATACTCTAGAAAAGAAATAACTATCGATTTGCCAATGTGTGTGTGTGTGCGTGTGTGTGTGTGTGTGTGTGTGTGTGTAGGTAGAGTAGTGTGATTATAAACACTAACTCTTTTTTCATAGTGCGAGGGTATGTGTTTGTGTGTTTGTGTTTGTAACTGCTCACGTACGATTGTGTGGATAGTAGATTATGGATTTTGTTTATTGTTTCTTAGCGTATGTGAAGAGTATAGTTTGGGTTTTGTAACCGCTCACGTACGATTGTGTGGATAGTAGATTATGGATTTTGTTTATTGTTTCTTAGCGTATGTGGAGAGTATAGTTTGGGTTTTGTAACCGATCACGTACGATTGTGTGGATAGTAGATTATGGATTTTGTTTATTGTTTCTTAGCGTATGTGGAGAGTATAGTTTGGGTTTTATTATATGAAATGAGAAAAGTAGGGGATGTTTTCCTTCACGTCCGCGCTTTCACTATAAGAATCCACAGTATTCGTCGTTCAAACCATTCTACAAAGAAGATGGCTTCTAACCAAATGGACAAAATACAAACATTGCAAGACGTTTTAGACAACTTAGGAATGATGGAACAGATGTTAGTAAGACTCGTTGAAGACCATTATTCCTATAGTCCCCATCGTGTAAAGATGGAAATTAATAACTTAAAAAAGGTAAAGGACAAGATTAGTGGTGTCATGAAAGAGAAAAAGGAGGAGAAGGAGGATGAAGAGGAAAGAATAAGAATAAGCAAATGGAACGAAAAAATTGAAAAAGAAGAAGAAAATGAGAAGACAAAGAAAGAAGAGGAGGAAGAGAAGAAGAAAGAAGAGCATGAGAAAAAAAAGAAAGAGAAGAAGAGAAAGAGTGTAGGAGATAAAATAAGAACTTGGTGGAGAAAAAGAAGAAATTAGAAGCAGAAGAAGAAGAAGGAGAAGAAGAAGAAGAAGAAGAAGAAGAAGAAGAAGAAGAAGAAGAAGAAGAAGAAGAAAATCCAAAGGCCCTTTTCAGGGCCAGCCATATTTCTCGAAAAGAGATAGCCTTTCCATTGCCTACCCTTTTTTAAATTTAAATTTAAATTTAAATTTAAAAAAACTTTTTTTAAAAAAAATCCCATATTCAATTCCCCTTGTCCCTAGAGAAACCCAAACTCTATTCCCATGTTCAATTCCCCTTGTCCCTAGACAAGCCCAAACTCTATGTTAAATTCCCATTGTCCCTAGAGTGGCCCAGCGTTTTTCTCCATGTTAAATTTCCATTGTCCCTAGAGTGGCCCAGGGGTGTTTTTAATGCTAAGTCCCATTGTCCCTAGGGTGGCCCCATTTACTACTCTGGATAAAGAAAGAGATCCTGGTGATGATCCTCCGAGCGCTGTAGGAAGTGGTTTTCTGACTACATCGGGAGAAAATAATTTTGTTTGTCCTGATAATATCATTAATGATGTGTCACGGTTAGAAGTTCTCATAGGAGGAAAACGAGCTGGAAATAATTCACCAGAAATACTTGATGAAGCATCTGATATTTGTCGGCGATTATTTCAAGGTGGTATCATGGATGTCGGCGTTTACCGAGAACTTATCGATGAACTTGTTGATGACTAGTTGTTAGATAAATAGTAAATAAAATAAGATGATAGTACACAATAATCATCGTAAATCCGTATCGGTCAGAGTGGTAAACTCGCGATTACAAACCTATAGAGCAATTTACGGAGATGGACTTGATGATGTTATTCAGGGGTTGTTTAGACGGTTAGCCCTAAAAGTAGCGCCTATTGCAAAACAATTATCGATGTTGTTCGTGAAAAAGCTCCAGGTGCAATTGTTAATGTTGCTGGTAGGGCTTTCTCGGCAATCAAAGAAAGACTAGCACGATTATTGCGACGAAAATCACAACCACCAGTAAAATTACCAAGTACTGAAATTATGCCTGCAGATGTCAGTAAAATAATAAATCAGGCTGCAAATCAAAAACTAGCGGCGTTAGCAGATCAAGGACTCGGTGAATCAGGGAATAATATTTCAAGTATGATATCAGGAAGTGGAGTTTCCAAACCCGGTTTTCGTGTTAGACGAAAATAATTATAATAAATGTTCAAGCGTATATCAGACACAGCATTTGACATGGAAGCGCCTGTACTTAAAGATGAATCTGTGCTTGATTATCAGTTTTATTCTTATGAAGCACGAGTACCAGATCAACATGGAAGAACTGAACTTCAAGTTCATGACACAAGTAGATACTTTATACCCGCTGAGGCTTTTCTTGAGGTAGAAGGTACAATTGTAAGAACAACTAATGCTAATTACGCAAATGCAGTAAAAGTTGGTTTTGTCAACAACGGGATCATGGCATTATTTAATAGTGCCACATATATGATCGATGGAAAAAATATTGAATCAATTCAGAATGATGTCGACGTTGCTACGACAATACATGGTCTAGCAAGATATTCTGATGATTACACAAGATCAGCAGGTCCCATAATGATGTTTGTGAAAGATAATTCTGGTCACCCCAACGATGATCCGTATAATATAAGACGACCAAGAAATTTTGCCGATAACGCTGATGCTGATGTGTGGCCAGTAGTTCATGGTTCTAATCTAGATTTCAACTTGGGATTTACATTGGAGCTAGACACACGGTGGTTCTTGTGAGAAAGGGTGATGATAACGATGCTCTGTGGAGATCCGCTGGTGATACTGGTAAAGTAGTATTATCGAAACTTTCACTGTGGATGCAGGTAATGACTCCAACGATCGCAGAAGAACAAAAGTTGATCTCTTTCATGGACACTGGTTGTTAATCCTTGTTGTCATGGTTAACAACAAACAAAGTATACAGACTGACGTTAACGGTCAGTTTACATGGCATATAGCATCACAACAAGGTGTTTCTGCACCACGGCATATTTGTATTGCTTTTCAGGAAACTAATCGATTAGGTGATCAAACTCGCTCTCATATGATATTTGATAAACTAGGTGTCTTTACGGATAAACGGACAACAAGAACCAGCTGAAGATATGCAACTAAATTATGAACAAAATAGTATAGGACGTGTATATCATCGATTGATGTCATTCATGGAACGTGATCAAAATGTTGATACTGGGTTGCAAATATCACAGGATGATTTCAAAACTTTGTATCCGATTTATTATTTTTCACTGGAGCATCTTGATCTATCAAAACAATCTGTCGTTGATATACATCTTAAAGCAACATTAAATACAGGTGGTGCTAATTATAGAGCAATCGCGGTCATACTCAGCGATAAAGCGATGTTACTTGAAGGTGGTAGTGGTCGAATGAGAGTCGTTGATGCACCAGTGGAAAATCTTTAATCATGTTATTTAGAAAAATATATTTTATATAAAAATGTCGTATGGTCATGTTAATGTTACTCTGACTCCTGGTCAGGTCAAAAAGCTTCAATCAAAAACCGCCAACAAATGTGGAACTAAAATATCACTAAAACGAGATCAGATTGGTGGTGGTCCGAACAAATTATCGTTGACAAATAATCAGATTAAACATTTCAATAAAGCCCTAGAATCAAAAACTGGAGTTCAGTTCCATCTTTCTCCGAGCACCATCAAGGACATGGTTAAAATAGGTGGCATATTTCCACTTCTTGCGGCTATTCCAGCGTTAATAGCTGCTGCTGCTCCAGCTGTAGCAAAAGCAACCGCATTAGGTGCTGTTGGAACAGCTGCTGGAATGGCTGTAAAGAAAGTAACTGGAAATGGATACATAAAAAGGGACGCGGTCTAAGATTACCGGAATCTCGCTGGGGAAGAGGTCTGAGGCTTCCACGTTAGATGTTCCAGCATCAAATTTTGATTTACTTGATGCTGCTAAAAAAATAAAAATAAAAGCGTTTAGAGGTGTTTTTATGCGAGATCAATTGCCGGACCGACCAAACAAACTCGAAACAGGTATCATTAATCTCGACTCGAATTCAGGACCCGGTACTCATTGGGTATCATACGCGGTTGATCCACGTGGAATCGTTTATTTTGATTCATACGGATTAGCTCCACCTGTTGAATTTATCAAGTATGTTGCACCACTTCACGCAAGAACATCTGGTTCCAAAGTTTGGTATTCAACGCTACCCACACAAACAATGACAGATCCACCAATATGTGGCCGTGAGGTAATTAATGTGCTTAATGCTATATCAAAATCATCCAAACCGCTACATAAAGTCGTGCATGATTATAAAAGCAACCGATTCGTTGCGCGTAAAGCGTTTTAAACAGATCTTAGATCCGA
This sequence comes from Sinohyriopsis cumingii, assembly GCA_028554795.2. Classification (NCBI taxonomy): domain Eukaryota; kingdom Metazoa; phylum Mollusca; class Bivalvia; order Unionida; family Unionidae; genus Sinohyriopsis; species Sinohyriopsis cumingii. The sequence goes on along the minus strand of CM068838.1, from coordinate 4,870,627 downwards.
AGGATCTTATATAATGGTTGATATTTACAGAAGATCTTCTTCTACCAGTAAGAAAAAAAAAATCCGACGTTGATCTGTCAAAGTACGCGACTAAAGATGAACTTGCTGATATCATGAATCTTGCTGGAGTTGACCAAGATGAGGTTGTTATTTTTCAGGATCGATATGGTAAACTAAAAACGAGCAACATCAGATGGAATGATATAGTTCGACGAGTACTCGGTGCAGTTACGGATAATATTCCTGTGTTTACTGACAGCGGCAAAGTCAGGGATTCAAGTATGTCGTTTACAACCATCAGAGATGAAATTGCAAGAAGCGTTGCTTATCGTGTAAGAAACACTGGTGACACAATGACGGGTGAACTCAGCATGAACGGGAATAAGATAGTAGTTTTAAGAGATCCAACATCCGACGAAGACGCAGCAACAAAAAAATACGTCGACACCGTAGATGGTAAATTATCCACGTTGCGGGCCGAGTATGACGTTCACGTGGGCGCTTTTGCAAGATTTCGCAGAAACTATCAAAAAACCGCAGAGGAATTCTTCGGCACTCCGCACGCCATTGGCATAAAACTCGTTGATATCAAGACCAACATCGACACGATCAAACGAACACAGCAAGACATCGTAGCGGGAATTCCTGATATCGTTAATAAAACCAATTTGATTAAAATCTAGCCGGAATAACTCCCGGACATATTACCAACATCGTATACACAGTATCATCGGGATTTGCAACATGGTCGCAGCAAAATAAAACTATCAAATTTACCGCAACAGTCACTGGCGTGTACAGGCTGTCTGTGTTCAGTGCTGCAAAATCTGAGATATTTACAACGTCTCCATGGCGTCATTCAACGGATAGGTTTTCCGGAGTTGTATCTGTTATATTAAATAGCGGAACCGAAGAAATTTTTATCCTGGAAGCAGATGATAAGAAATTACCGCAACATCTTACTGGTGGTGTTTGGAATTTGTAGCTGAAACACCTCAGTTGGTTACTGCATAAAAATATATGGACGGTGCACAATACAGACACAATCAAGCGCGTGAATGGCAGGCGGCGCTAAAAGATCAAGTCGAACAATATACAGTAAACGTAAATAAATATCGACGACGATTAGTTATCGTGGACGTGATTGTTTATTCAGTATCCGCTGTTGTTGCTGAAACCGGTGTTATATTATCAGCGGTGACAATGATGGCACCAGCAGCCGTAACTATTTGTATTTCAGCAGCAACAACGATTGCAGGTGTGCTTAATATCATCACAAAAACAATATGCACCTGAATGAAGGAAAAATTATCCGATTACATGATAAGATTGCATACAGCGACGGTCGCATACTCGAAATTGTCCTCGTTGTTATCAGCGAGTCTCAGTGATGGAATTATATCTGATTTCGAGTTTTCAATGATGACTAAAATATACGACGAAGGTATCGGTATTTAAGACATAAATACTAATAATGACAGAATTACTTCAGCAGATCGTGTCTAACACAACTCCGCTAAAGATAACGATGATCTCGGTAAGTTCAACTAATCCTGAATTTATTATTAACTTTCCTACAGCAATTCCAGTAAAAGAAATATCATTAGCTCAATTACGAGTATATTAGAGCTGGCCAAATATCAGATCAAAATCATTTAATGGTACACCAGCAAATAATTTGCTTGTATTTGCTAACAAGAGCAAACCAGATGGTACTCCTGACGGGATAGATGTTGGAATACCCACTGGTAGTTATGAGATTGAAGATATCAATGAGGAATTTCAACGTAGAATAAAATCAATAACCGGAAAAGAAGCAAAAATATCAATTAACGTTCATGAACCGACGCTGTCCTCGACGGTTGTGATACATTCTCCTGATTATGCCGTTGATATTTTTCAGTCCACGATAAGTTCCGTATTGGTTGGCCGGATGTTCCCCCGGTGTATGAAGGACCACCAGAACCAAAAAAGTCTGATTATGTCACGGACAGTAAATCATACCACGGAGTTTTACCATTATACCAGGAAAATTTAATTAAGCTAAAAAACGCAACATTGGGTAGTATATTTAAATTTCACAGTAAGGATAATATTATCTGGTGTTTTACTTATGAACGAGATCTCCAAAGAGGAACAGCTAAATACATGACTATACACCTAGATGAGATCAATGATTACTTCAAATTCATTGATCAAGAACATAGAAAACAACTACAGCGACTACGTCAACTTTTCCAAGAACATCCTTTTAATATAACTTTACGCAGCGAAATTATTAGACAAATTGAGATATTAAATCAGCTCGCATATGACATGAAATATTTTAACCAGAGATTAATTCAGGCGATAATCGATCATGTTGACAGCGATGAAAATAAATATAAGCAGCAGTTTTTAGACTTCTTCAGAATACCAGAGGCGAATTTACCGAATTTTAAACTTCCTTGGTATAACGTAACCGAGTTAAAAAAATCAGTCAATGACATCATCAATGAACTTTTTCCTAAAATACTCGACGCGTGGAGAAAACTAGAACCACCTCCAACTGTTCTCAGACATAATAATGATCCACATGGCGGAGGCAGGCACGTATCTCCCGGAATCGTTAATATAACCAGCACGATCATGGTCAATCTGGTTTGTGACGTAGTCTATGGCAGCTATCAAATAGGTCTCGGAAGATCAAATCAGGCTCAACAAGGATATATTTTATATACATTCACACCACAAGTATCCCCTGGAAGTTTAATCGTGCAAGAACCAACTAATCCTGTGTATCTGCGGTGTCACAATAATATGTTAACACGAATAAATTTTAAGCTCACAGATCACCTTAATCGCTTAATTGACATACGTGGAGAAGAGCTTGTGATAAATCTGTATGTGAAACCTTAATTAATCAAGTAAATATTATATAATGTACCAGCACGTGATGGTTTTTATACATGACAAAGAAGTACTTGAAAGCGCCATCAGAACAGCGTTTTCACAACATCCAAACATGGAGCAATTTAATGTTAATTTAGTTATTGATGAATACGGAAGCGAGGATTTCTTATTAACACAAGAACAGTTAGATGAGCTCCGTCGAAGACATATTATCTAGATCATTTGCAGCAGAGATCAGATTCTAAATTATGCACACTCCTGTATTAAAGTCGATCAACTTAAAAAAATAATATTTCAGAATAAATAAATATAATATTTTTTATTATTGATACAATCAATCAGAGGGGGTGATTAGATTTTTGATCAGAAATATTTTATTTTATTTTATTTTACGAGAAATATTTTATTTTATTTTATTTCATCAGAAATATTTCAACATTTTTAGTCAAATTTGTTATTTTTTTCTGAAAATTTGATCATTTTGCATGATTCTGAGTATCAACTAACCCATCAAAATTACAAATTTGATCATTTTGCATGATTCTGAGTACCAACTAACCATCAAAATTACAAATTTGATCATTTTGCATGATTCTGAGTATCAACTAACCCATCAAAATTACAAATTTGATCATTTTGCATGATTCTGAGTATCAACTAACCCATCAAAATAACAAATTTGATCATTTTGCATGATTCTGAGTACCAACTAACCCAACAAAATTACAAAATTGATTGGTTTGCATGATTCTGGGTACCAACTAACCCATCAATTTCAGAAAAAATAAAATATTTCAGAAAAAATAAAATATTTCAGAATAAATATATAATATTTCAGAATAAATAGAATCTCAGAATAAATATAATCTCAGAATAAATATATAATCTCAGAATAAATATGATCTCAGAATAATATTTCTGATCAAAGATCTATCCAGTTACCAAAAGTTTCATTTTTATTTTCACCAGAATTACTCGAGGTTACTCGCCGACATAATTTTTCTTAAGTATCTTATGCGTGTACTGATTGTTTTTTTCGTTTCATACTCGTTGGATAATCCCGATCTGACCTTTTCTAATGCAACATAAAGAGGAATAAATTCATTTACTTGATCATCGTTCACCATAGTTAGTGATTGAAATATAGCTGCCTGAATCCGTTTTATGAACTTATATGGAGATGATAGAACATACTTATTTTCATTTTTAAGTTCTTCTGATGTTTCAAAATCAGATATTATTTTTTCAGGATTTAGTTCATCAGATATATTAATTCTATTTTCTTCTAGTTTTTTAATAGCAGAAATAATGTCTTTGATATTTTCATGGTTCATTATATAATATATAAATATTTAAACTAAAAAAAATTATCCCTATAGAACCCCTATCGAGTGTTTTAGCGAGTTCGTCGGGATGTTTCAAGGACGGCACAACATATACAATGAATATATACAATGAAATGGATATATACAATGAATGACGAGCCCCTATCGAGTGTTTTAGCGATCTCAGATTATCGATATATACAATGAATGACGAGCCCCTATCGAGTGTTTTAGCGAGCTCAGGACGGTACAAACATATAACTTAATTAAGGACAGTACAAACATATAACTTAATTAAGGAAATGAATATATACAATGAATGAATGAAATGAAATGAATGAAATGAAATGAATGAATGAAATGAAATGAATGACTGAAAGACCCCACCCCCAATAATCAAACCCGTGGGTGATACGAAAATATGTATCAACCACTAGTTGATATGTGGTTGAGAGTTCTGCTGAGTTTTTTTTTTTGCGGTGCCCCCCAATTATTATAAAATTGCAATTATGCGCACCACCGACCAATTGTCAGCCATGGGGATTCGATCCTGGACCGCGAGCGTCACAGTCCAATACGATACCGATTGAGCTATCGAATCTTCTTACAAACATATGTTTTAGAAATTAATATGTAGCTAATAATCATTGAAAAGGAACTAATTTCAAGTATTTTTGCTCAAAATACAATTCTGAATTCAAGAAATACGTTTTCCCCAAACAAGTTAGATTTATAAAGCTGGATTAAGGAATTTCCTATTTACTATACCGCTTATGATCCACGCCATCTATGATAGAACAATCCAGTCCAGATCATCTAACTGCTAGATTTTTCCATCCTCTCTATAACATAACTGCTAGATTTTTCCATTCTCTCTGTAACTGTTCAGTGGAGAAATATATATTACGAGATTTCCCACTCGTAAATCTGTATCCATGAAGAACATGGTCAACGGAGTATTTAGTTGTAAATATTACTCGATAAATAAATAACCATACATACATACATAAGTACATAATCACACATATGTACAAAAATATATATCATATATATTTGTGTACTGAACAAGAAAAATGCAACTAATTTTTAATTCCAAACATTATTATACACATATTTCTGTAATCGAGTAAATACATGCAGGATCCCTGTACTGTACGGTAGATCTAAAATTAACCAGATGCGATCGATACAGACTAGACGCTGGATTCTACACTCAGTAAGCTAAATATACATGTCGGTTTTCTCTGTTTACATGTATTTTATGTGTAGTGCGCTGTTCTAAATATTTCACGAATAGAGCAGAAAAATACACGAACTATATATTCTTGCAAGTTAGAAACCATAAACGGGTATGTAAATGATTATGACCAATTACCGAGAATCATAAAATTACCTCCCTTTCGTATGGTCAAAAAATAAGTAGTATAATAATGATAATTTCTGACAAAAAATAAATAAATAGTTAATAAATATAATTCGAGGTAGTGATGATAATTATTGATATTTGAAGGTGATTTTCTGTTTATATTTTTTGAGAAAGCAGTTTTATATATATTTTCTGCTACTTTTTGTACTGAATAAGGGTGAATATCAAAATATTTAGCGGCAGCACATATCGAACGAAATATTATTTCTTCACCAGTTTCTATATTTGTAGAATTTACCGCCCTTCTAGAAACTGTCCTACATCTTCCAGTATTACCACGTGCAGAGTTCTCGCTCTGTGTAACAACTCGAAGGTTAGATAAACTATTATTTTGAGGATCCCTGTCAGTATGATCGTTTACAAGACCATCTTTGATGAACCCCTTGTGACACTCGTACGTAAATCGATGACAGAGATAAGATTTCTTCCCAGCAGTAAACATTAGATAACCAGTATTATTAATATAACCAACCGGTGTCTTCAACCTGCAATTCCTAATCACACCATTATGATCTGATTCGTAATTCTTGATGACAGGAAGTGGGATAAATTTATTTTGCTCCATTTATGCAATAATATTATTTGTTTAAATCATTATTTGTCTGAAATCTTGATATATAATCCTCCACAGATTTTATAGCATTTTCACTACTATTATTTTTTTTTGTCATAATATCTTTAAAGTTCTCTGAACCGTTTTCCATCGCAATTTCCACATAATCCTGTTTCTCCTCGCACCCCAACACCACATCGCAGACACGGTATTGGTCCTAGACTTCCACGCCGTATACTTTGTAAGTGCATCCAACAAAATTCCTTTCTGCAGGATTTATTGCATCGATTTACTGAACCGATCATCAGCCATCTGCATTGAGACATTGTATATATAATATTTTTTATTTAAATATTTGTTTTAATTATATGAACGAATTCGAGAGATTATGCCAAACTAGGCCTTCTAAATATAAATTTAATCTCGACAGATTATCTTCTGACTTACCAGTACGAGATCTGGTTGATCCGAAAAATAAAAGTTTGATCAGCAAAATTCATGACGCCAAGAAAGAATTTTATACAGATGGTGCATCTCATGTATGGTCAACGTTCAAGATTATTCGCAACACTGTCAAGGACGCTACAATGAATGACAAACGAGCGGCAACTATCATTAACTACATCGCTGAGTACGAGGGCAAACAAAAATATTTCTTCAGAGTAAAATTTATTGTATTAACAGAAACAGATAGTTGGATTATCCGTGACAAATATGATCCTGTCCTTGGTAATAATAAAATTGCCATATTAAGTAAAAATTCCAGACCGGGTCTATTGACTGGTATTGACAAACCGTATTATGAGCGAGCGTACCCTGTAACAGCAGTTATTTATGGAATCTAGACATTTTTGTGAAAAACGTTGGGTACCTATAGTTTTATTACGATATTTGCTAGATTGCGCTGTACTGACATCGTTGGTGGTTAATGAGGCAATTATAGCATATCACGCGCAGACCGAAGTTTGGTTGCCCATGCCAGATTCTATCAATCTCGATGAAGTTATTAAGGAATTTAAAGTAAAATGTCCTGGTGTTTCCGAAGATGATATTATCAAAGAAGCTCCTAAAATTCTCGAGATTAAACTTAATAATATCGAAAAAACCGCAAAAGACCTCGGTAGAAAAATTATAGGTAAATTTACTCAAGGTAGTGCACATGATCATAAAAGACATCACGCACGATTAATTCTAGATGATGCCGAGTACGATTTTATAATTGCTGATACAGCAGCGAGAAATATACTTGTAAACCGAGAAACTGCTTATTTATCCGACGGAACAAAATTGGGTACGATCGTTAGTTACATAAATGATGTCTCCCCACCGTATACTCATGTAAGATCTTCTATGTTGGCTTATGTTTCTATAAATTTATTATCGATGATTAATAGATTTCCTGAGACCGCAGTCAGAGTCGCAACAGATTCGTTTTATATTTCGAGTAAATATTTAGAGTCTGTTATGGAATTTATAGGTAATGATGAACGATGGGGTTCGTGGAGAATAAAAGAGGAATTATTATACAATCATACAGAATCAGCAGATGTTCCGATGAGAAATTTTTATCGTAAGTGTAATAAAATATCAGAAATATCGAGAACGCCGTCGTTGAGTGATCCAATAACTAGATATAAGACAGTATATCTCAATAGACCTGGTGGATGCGGCAAAACGACTCGAGCAATTAATGTTTTTAGAAATTCAGATATGATCATGCTGACACCCACACACAGACTTGCTCGAGAGATGAAACAACGGCAAGTACAATCATGCACGTATCATAGTTTCTTTCGGTGGCGCGGGGATACATGGACTCCTGAACGAATGGGAGAAAAATATATACCTAAAATAATTATTTGGGACGAGATATGTACGGTGTCATTGAATACATTGAAAACGTTTCTTCATTGGTTGTTGACGAAAAATACCGCTATAATAATGTGTGGCGATCATGGTCAACCGCAGCCTTTTGTTGGACCATCTCCACATGATTGGTTAAAAAATTAGAAGAAATAGATGATGATCATAGATCTCTCGATGAAAATTTAAAGGAATTAAAAAAATTAATCAGATTACAATCAAACAAAATTCAGTCTGAAATAATACGCGGAGTGATCTCAGAGACCTCAATGAACGATTTTTTGAATTTATGGAGACCCGACGATTTGATAGTAGCAAGCAGAAAAATAATCAGAGACGCGTTAGAACAGCAGTTATTTCAGCTGCATAAAGAAAAATATTCAGAATTGCCTTTCCGTTACGTTATAGACTGTCAGATACACGAAAACAGAATATTAATGTTGATATTCCAGGACAGACTGAGAAGCAAAATCTCGTATTAATAGATATTGTCGCTGTTGATATCAGTGTAGTCGAAGATTCATTGCACGCTGACAAATCTCCATGGGTGTTGGGATACGCTATGACGATCCACTCGTCTCAGGGATTAACTATTTTTGATACACGAGTCTGGATTGTAGACGATCGTATTGAGTGGTCAAATTTAGTCTATTTAGCGGTATCAAGGGTTAGAAAAATATCTCAATTACGGAGAATTATAATTCCTGAATTCGTTAATAAATTTAACATCATCGATGATGATATAATAAGAAAAAAATTAATCGGATACAAACAATCTCATAAAAAAAATAAACGCGACTTTGATGTTGAATTTATTATTGAGTTAAAACATCAGCAGAATAATCATTGCGCAAGTTGTAATTGTATAATGCTGTGGAGGTACTCGAATAATGATTCAAGACAATTTACGGTAGACAGAAAAGATAATAGTCGCGGTCAAACACGAGAAAATGTGATGTTGACCTGTCTCGAGTGTAATCGGCGTCGGGGTGCTGGCACCCTTGGCACTAGTTAAGTGATCGCGGTGGTAATTGTGTATCCTCGGGAATTATTTGTAGTTGTTCACGTGTAAATCCACGTTGAGGAGCAGCCGAATCTAATCTGTAGATTGCAGGTCTACCTGAGGATCTTGTCACAGTGGATATTTTGTGTGTGGTAACACTCCAAATAGGATCAGTCGCTCTTTTTTTACCACCTTCAAGTTCACCCGGTTCATATAAATATCTAAGTGTAATATTACCTAATACTGGCTGTGTTAAATCACGTCGTTGTATTGGTATATTTTTTTTTTGTAATTGCATTAATAGGTTTCATGTTGATTGTTCGTGTAATCTCATTATTTAATGCAGCTATCACACCTGGTAATCTTGCAACCCATTCACGACATCTCGTATCCTGAATAAATTCCTTTGCATATTGATATCCAAATAACCGCTCAGCAAGTGTTCGATTAAATCGCTCAACAATTGCCTGATCACGGTGAATTGCAGTATGCCCTCGTCGTATTTTGGAATTATGTCGTTTCATCAACGATGATACTGCACCAAGAAATTCCTTACCAGGATCAACCTGTAATAATTGTGGCCATCGTAATGGTTTTCGTTTATAAATTCGTTTAAACGCATCAGATACTTCAGATGCTGTTTTCGTTGATAGCGACTCTGCCTCTTTATACCTACTTTCAACATCAACAACAGTCATCGCGTACTTGTACGTTTTTCTACGTACAGTATCATGTGGTAAAAACAGAATATCTGCTTGATGAACTTCATTAGGAACACTAACATCGAAATATGCGTACTGAATTCGTTTCGGTGGTGGTAAATAAATTTACCATATTGCTTGTTTGGATAACCACGCTTTAGCAGTAGAATGTTTAACCGCTGCTGAATCAGCAAGTTTACTAATTGCTGCTTTGCCTTTCCAGTATCCTCTTGGCAAATAATAAATAAATTCTATTATATATTACCAGCCCCTAATAAGAGTTTACCTTTCATCGCAGATCTTACTAACCAATTAGCTAATTTTTCTTTGATATTTTTATTTTTTATAGAATCTAGCGCATGAATTAATTTCACATCTGCAATATGTCTATCTTGTAGATTTTTACTTTTATAAGCTACATCATGAGCGTGACAAGCTCGATCAATATCGTTTATTGGTTCCTCGCCTGGTTTTGGTTGATCTTGATTATCAAGCCTGATATCAAGTCTGGTACCAGGACCGCAATAATTATATCCTGGTAGATGTTTTTCTCCTGCGTATTTAGCCCATGGAGCACCTGGAAACTTTGACATCATTTCAGCAATATCACCACCGCGCCTATTAGGTAAAATATATGGATATAATTGATTTCTCAGCGACAAGAAAACGAGAACCTGTTAAGCATCATCTTGCGCTACCCAATTCCATCAGAATGATTATCATAGGACCATCTGGATCGGGTAAGACGCAATTATGACTTAATCTGATAATGAGATGGTTGAAATGGGATAAATTATATTTAGTAGCACCATCCGTTGATGATCAGAGGTGTTATGATGTACTTAAAGATTTCAATGAAAACTCAAGATTACTGGACGAAGATAATGATGTTATAGAGTTTATAACCGATATTGATGAAGCACCGTCCGTAGATGTTTTAGACGGATTTATTAATAATTTAGTTGTATACGACAATTTGATGCTAGATAAACAATCAAATCCAGCCAGAATATTTTCTCGCGGCAGACATAAAAATACAGATGTGATCTATGTTACTCAACGATATACACAAATACCAAAAGTGATTAGAGACAACTGCAATATTTTAGTTGTTTTTTTATGGTGTAGACACACACACACACTTAGAAATATTCATCAAACTTGGTGCAGCGGTGACATGGATATAATTAAATTCAGAAATTTCTTTTCACGAGCGCAAGTTACTCCGCATGGATTTATAACAATAAATTTACATGATCCAAGAACAAGATATCGTGCGGGTCTTGATAAAATCTTTTAATTAATAGCAGCAGAGAGGGCGCCTACCAATGTTGGTCGTCCGTGGAAATTAAACAAAAAATAAATAAACACGTAGAGTACTTTATTTTTCAGCTACCTTTTCGAACTAAGGTTTTATTGATGGGGTTGGTTTCAACAAAAATAAAATCATTTCAAGGAAACGTTTATTTGTAAAAATCTGGACCTTTCTATGAGATGATTTTATTTTGTTTGTTTTATTTGTTTGTCGGAATTCTATGGTCTGTTCGCCCTCTCTGCTGCTCGTCACTATGGTTGGTGTCACCCAGTGTGGTACCTCATGGTATCACCCCCATGGACCTCCTACCCGCACAAAAGTTCAAACTTTGTGTGGTCAGTCATGTGCGGTAACTCATGGTGTCATCCGCCCATGGACCCCACACACTCCGCACCCCATTAGTGTCGCCAGTGCTGATTTCAGTTACGATTATATGTGTTGGCATCCGTTAGTCTCGAGAGACGATGGAGCTGCGCCCATGAGAGATGTTTACTTGTCGCTGAGAAATCAATTATATCCATATATATTATAACATGAATTTATATTGTTTACGCTGTAGAGTTAAAACTCCGACTACTGACTTAGCTACAGTTATAACAAAAAATAAAAAAATAGCATATGGTGGAAAATGTTCTGTGTGCGGTAGAAAGAAATTTTCGTTTTTACCTAATAGGCGCGGTGGTGATATTGCTAATTTGATGTGAAAGTTTCCAGGTACTCCATAGGCTAAATACAGCGGAGAAAAACATCTACCAGATATAATTATTGCGTTCCTGGTACCAGACTTGATATCAGGCTCGATAATCAAGATCAACCAAAACCAGGCGAGGAACCAATAAACGATATTGATCGAGCTTGTCACGCTCATGATGTAGCTTATAAAAGTAAAAATCTACAAGATAGACATATTGCAGATGTGAAATTAATTCACGCGCTAGATTCTATAAAAAATAAAAATATCAAAGAAAAATTAGCTAATTGGTTAGTAAGATCTGCGATGAAAAGTAAACTCGTATTAGGGTCTGGTAATATATAATGGAATTAATTTATTATTCACCAAGAGGATACTGGAGAGGCAAAGCAGCAATTAGTAAACTTGCTGATGCAGCAGCGGTTAAACATTCTACTGCTAAAGCGTGGTTATCCAAACAAGCAATATGGCAAATTTATCTACCGCCACCGAAACGAATTCAGTACGCGTATTTCGATGTTAGTGTTCCTAATGAAGTTCATCAAGCAGATATTCTGTTTTTACCGCATGATACTGTACGCAGAAAAACATACAAATACGCGCTAACCGTTGTTGATGTTGCAAGTAGGTATAAAGAGGCAGAGCCACTATCAACGAAAACATCATCTGAAGTAGCCGATGCGTATGAACGAATTTATCAACGAGGACCATTACGATGGCCACAATTATTACAGGTTGATCCTGGTAAGGAATTTCTTGGTCCAGTATCATCGCTGATGAAACGACATAATACCAAATACGACGAGGTCATACTGCAATTCACCGTGATCAGGCAATTGTTGAGCGATTTAATCGAACACTCGCTGAGCGGTTATTTGGATATCAATACGCAAGGGAATTTATTCAAGATAAAAGATCTCGCGAATGGGTTGCAAGATTATCAAGCGTGATAGCTGCATTAAATAATGAGATTACACGAACAACCAACATGAAACCCATTAATGCAATTACAAAAAAAAATATACCAACACAACGAAAAGATGTTGAGAAACAAAAAACATTGGGTGATGTTACAGTTAGATATTTATATGAACCAGGTGAAGTTGAAGGTGGTAAAAAAAGAGCGACTGATCCTATTTGGAGTGTTACCACACACAAAATATCCACCGTGACAAGATCCTCAGGTAGACCTGCAATCTACAGATTAGATTCGGCTGCTCCTCAACGTGGATTTACACGTGAACAATTACAAATAATTCCCGAGGATACACAACTACCACCGCGATCACTTTACTAGTGCCAAGGGTGCCAGCACCCCGACGTCGATTACATTCGAGACAGGTCAAAATGGTATTTTCTCGTGTATGACCGCGACTATTATCTTTTCTATCTACGGTAAATTGTCTTGAATCATTACTCGAATACCGCCATAACATTATACAATTGCAACTTGTGCAATGATTATTCTGCTGCTGTTTTAACTCAATAATAAATTCAGCATCAAGATCAAAGTCACGTTTATTTTTTTTATCAGATTGTTTGTATCCGATTAATTTTTTTCTTATTATATCATCATCGATGATGTTAAATTTATCAACGATTTCAGGAATTATGATTCTACGTAATTGAGATATCTTTCTGACCCTCGATACCGCTAAATAAACTAAATTTGACCAGTCGATGCGATCGTCCACAATCCAAACTCGTGTATCAGAAATAGTTAATCCCTGAGACGAGTGGATCGTCATAGCGTATCCCAACACCCATGGAGATTTGTCAGCGCGTAATGCATCTTCGACTACACTGATATCAACGGCGACAATATCATTTAATACGAGATTCCGTTTTTCAGTCTGCCCCGGAATATCAACATTAATATTCTGTTTTCGTGTATCTGATGGTCTATAACACAACGGTACGAGCAATTCTGAGTATTTTTCTTTATGTAGTTGAAATAACTGCTGTTGTAAAGCGTCTCTGATTATTTTTCTGCTTGCTACTATCAAATCGTTGGGTCTCCATAAATTTAAAAAATCACTCATTGAGGTCTCTGAGATCACTCCACGTATTATTTCACATTGAATTTTGTTTGATTGTAATCTGATTAATTTTTTAAACTCCTTTAAATGTGCATCGAGAGCTCTATGATCATCATCTATTTCTTCATAATAATCGACGAAATTTTTTAACCAATCATGTGGAGATGGTCCAACAAAAGGCTGCGGTTGACCATGATCGCCACACATTATTATAGCGGTATTTTTCGTCAACAACCAATCAAGAAACGTTTTTAATGTATCCAATGACACCGTGCATATCTCGTCCCAAATAATTATTTTAGGTATATATTTTTCTCCCATTCGTTCAGGAATCCATGTATCCCCGCGCCACCGTAAGAAACTATGATGCTATCATCTCGCGTGCAAGTCTATGTGTGGGTGTCAGCACGATCATATCTGAATTTCCAAAAACATTAATTGCTCGAGTCGTTTTGCCGCATCCACCAGGTCCATTGAGATATACTGTCTTATATCTAGCTATTGGATCACTCAACGATGGCGCTTTCGACATTTCTGATATTTTATTACACTTACGATAAAAATCTCTCATTGGAACATCTGCTGAGTCTGTGTAATTGTGTAATATTTCTTTTTTTATTCTCCACGAACTCCATCGTTCATCATTACTTGTAAATTTCATAAGAGATTCTAAATATTTACTCGAAATATAAAACGAATCTGTTGCGACTCTGACTGCGGTCTCAGGAAATCTATTAATCATCGATAATAAATTTTTAGAAACATAAGCCAACATGGAAGATCTTAGATGAGTATACTGTGGGGAGATATCATTTATGTAACTAACGATCGTGCCCAATTTTGTTCCGTCGGATAAATAAACACTTTCTCGATTTACAAATATATTTCTCGCTGTTGTATCAGCGATTATAAAATCGTACTCGGCATCATCTAAAATTAACCGTGCGTGATGTCTTTTATGATCATATGCACCAACTTGAGTAAATTTACCTATAATTTTTCTACCGAGATCTTTTGTGGTTTTAAGTTTAATCTCGAGAATTTTAGGAGCTTCTTTGATAATATCATCTTCGGAAACATCAGGACATTTTTCCTTAAACTCGCTAATAACTTCATCGAGATTGATAGAATCTGGCATGGGCAACCAAACTTCGGTCTGTGCATGATATGATATAATCGACTCACTGACCACCAACGATGTCAGTATCGCACAGTCTAGCATATATCGTAATAAAACTATAGGCACCCAACGTTTTTCACAAAAATGTCTGCCAAACCAAACATAACAAATCTTGTGAAGATTTTCATTAAACTCGAATGATTCAACACAAGCAAATCCAGTCAGATCAAAATCAGGTAATGGTCCTTTAATTAACACTCGCGTCATCTCGTTTGTAGGATGACCGAATCTTTTAAAGTACACAGAACAATCTCCGTATCCTAGAAAACTTCCCGGATAACATGCAACCATATCAACCGAAATAACATCATTGTAATTATATTTGGTATTCCGCAATCCGCCGTGTCCGTATTCCACGCAACTTGCGCATACATCTTCAAGTAAATCAAATCGTGTTGGTTTCCATGAATTTCTTTCTCTAGCGAAATGAGCCGCAACAGATGGAACGGTAAAACAATTAGTTAGTAATTTGTCAGTATTTTTCGCGTGTTTGCACTCTAAAAACTTTTCCGCGAGATTTTTCATCTCGTCATGGAGGGATTCTGCTCGATATATTTCACCATTTGGTCTGACAAACTGATCAAATTCACCTTCCTCATCACTTTTAAATAACCATACCGATACAGGATCGTTTTTACTTATTTCGTTAATAAAATCAAACATATCTGGGGGGTAAAATCTAATAGTTTGATCACGCGGAAATATTGTTACTGCGCTAGTCCATGCGTGCGCATTATAATCAATAATATTTATTGAAGCTCCTTTCGATTTATATTTCGATTCATACAGTACTTCTCCCGTTATTGTTGATACTGCTATAGGAAATTTTAATATTTTTCCTAACTCAGCAACATCTTTTACTGTAGCACCGGTATCCTTAACTGAATCAGCCCATGAGTTTATTTTTTCACGCCTTAAATCAGTTAATCTATTTCCACGCATCGCGTTTGTAAAGTGTTCTATTACTCGTTCGGCTACACAATTTATTTTTGAAAATTTCATGGGTGCCAGTTTATCAACGTTGGGTTTTTATTTATCTCATAGATTCCATAAATAACCGCTGTTCCAGGATACGCTCGCTCATAATACGGTTTGTCAATACCCGTCAACAGACCCGGTCTGGAATTTTTACTTAATATGGCAATTTTATTATTACAAGGACAGGATCATATTTGTCACGGATAATCCAACTACCTGTTTCTGTTAATACAATAAATTTTACTCTGAAGAAATATTTTTGATTGCCCTCGTATTCAGTGATGTAGTTAATGATAGTTTCCGCTCGCTTGTCATTCATTGTGGCGTCCTTCACAGTATTGCGAATAATCTTGAACGTTGACCATGTATGAGATGCACCATCCGTGTAAAATTCTTTCTTGGCGTCGTGAATTTTCGAGATCAAACTTTTATTTTTCGGATCAACCAAATCTCGTACTGGTAAGTCTGGAGATAATCTGTCGAGGTTGAATTTATATTTAACAGGCCTAGTTTGGGATAATTTCTCAAACTCGTTCATATAATTAAAACAAATAATTAAATAAAAAATATTATATATACAATATCTCAATGCAGATGGTTGATGATCGGTTCAGTAAATCGATGCAACAAATCCTGTAGAGGTGAATTTTGTTGGATGCACTTACAAAGTATACGGCGAGGGATTCTAGGACCAATACCGTGTCTGCGATGTGGTGTTGGGGTGCGAGCCAAAACAGAATTATGTGGAAATTGCGGTGGAAAACGGTTCAGAGAACTTAAAAGATATTAAGACAAAAGAAAAATAATAATGGCGAAAACGCTATAAAATCCATGGAGGATTATATATCAAGATTTCAGACAAACAATGATTTAAACAAATAATATTATTGTATAAATGGAGCAAAATATATTTGTCCCACATCCTCTCATTAAGAATTACGAATCAGATCGTAATGGCATGATTAGAAATTGCATGTTGAAGAGACCGGTTGGTACTGTTGATAATACTGGCTATCTTAAATTTACTGTTGGAAATAAAAGATATCTCTGTCATCGATTTACGTACGAGTGTTTCTTCAGAGTGATCAAAGATGATCTTGTTACTGATCATGTTGACGGAGATCCTCAGAACAACTCCTTATCCAATTTACAAGCTATCTCACAGAGTGAGAATAATACACGTGGTAATACTGGAAGATGTAAGACAGTTTCTAGAAGGGTGATCAAGGCCACAAACACAGAAACTGGTGAAGTAATTATATTTCGTTCGATATGTTCTGCCGCGAAATATTTTGATATTCACCCGCATTCAGTACAAAAAGTAGCAGAAAATATATATAAAACCGCTTTCTCAAAAAACTATAAACAGAGAATCACCTTCCGACATCAGTAATTATCATCACCACATTGAATTATTTTTTTGGTCAGAAATTACTACTTACCTGAAGGGGGGATAACTCCGTTGAGCATATTCATGTAACTGAGTTAATTCCCCTTGACTGTATTCATTGTGTAATAGTAGATCCGTTGCAGGGGAAAACCCAAGAAAAATCCCCCAATCATGGGTTTTTCCAGGTTTCTCCACTATATATACTGGCCTCATACGCTGTGTTTTGCCTCTAAACTTGCTAGTGTGCGGTGGCAGACTAGGAGTTATGGGGCCGCCTCTAAACTTGCTAGGCTGCGGTGGCAGACTAGGAGTTATGAGGTTTAATGTTGTGTTTTGCCTCTAAACTTGCTAGTGTGCGGTGGCAGACTAGGAGTTATGAGGTTTAATGTTTTGTTTTGCCTCTAAACTTGCTAGTGTGCGGTGCAGACTAGGAGTTATGAGGGTGTACTGTCTTTTATATGTATCCTTGAACTTGCTAGGCTGCGGTGGCAGACTAGGAGTTATGGGATTTCTTGTGCCCGTTGAACTTTGGTAGAATGCGGTGGCAAGCTACGAGTTCTGGGTTGTAAATATATGATCTGTGTGTCCTCTAAACTTAGTAGAATGCGGTGGCAATCTACGAGTTTAATGAGGATTATCTTTACCCTCTTGGGCCTCTAGACCGTTGTTTGACGGGTTAGGGGCTCTCACAGGCGGTAGTGTTTCGTATACCCGTTGAACTTGGTAGAATGAGGTGGCAATCTACGAGTTCTGGGTTGTAAATATATTTTGTGTTCTGTGTATCCTCTAAACTTAGTAGAATGCGGTGGCAATCTGCGAGTTTAATGAGGCTGTAAATACGTGTTGTGCCGTCCCGACGAACTCGCTATGGGATAATTTTTCTTATTTTAAAGATTTATATATTATATCATGAACCATGAAAATATCAAAGACATTATTTCTGCTATTAAAAAACTAGAAGAAAACAAAATTAATATATCTGATGAACTAAATCCTGAAAAAATAATATCTGATTTTGAAACGTTAGAAGAGCTTAAGAATGAAAATAAGTACGTTCTATCATCTCCATATAAGTTCATAAAGCGGATTCAGGCAGCTATGTTTCAATCACTAGCTATGGTGAACGATGATCAAGCAAATGAATTTGTTCCTCTTTCTGTCCAGTAGAAAAGGTCAGATCGGGATTATCCAGCGAGTATCAAACGAAAACAACAATCAGTACCCGCATAAGATACTTAAGAAAAATTATGTCAGCAGGTAACGACCAAAGCAACCCTGTCTAAAATATCATATATTTATTCTGAAATATTTTATTTTTTTCTGAGATTATATTTATTCTGAGATTATATTTTTTCTGAGATTATATTTATTCTGAATTATTATATTTATTCTGAATTATTATTTATTTATTCTGAATTTGATGGGTTAGAATCATGCAAATCAATCAAGTTCATAATTTTGATGGGTTAGTTGGTACTCAGAATTATGTGAAATGATCAATTTCAAAATTTTTAAGGGTTAGTTGATACTCAGAATTATTATTTATTTATTTTTTCTGAATTATTTTATTTATTCTGAATAATTATTTTTTTATTCTGAATTTGATGGGTTAGTTGATACTCAGAATTATTATTTATTATATTTATTCTGAATTATTATTTATTCATTCTGAATTTGATGGGTTAGAATCATACAAACCGATCAAATTCATAATTTTGATGGGTTAGAATCATGCAAATCAATCAATTTTGTAATTTTGATGGATTAGTTGGTACTCAGAATTATTTTTTATTTTATTTTTTCTGAATTATTTTATTTATTCTGAATTATTATTTATTTATTCTGAATTTGATGGGTTAGTTGATACTCAGAATTATGTGAAATGATCAATTTCGTAATTTTGATGGGTTAGTTGATACTCAGAATTATGTGAAATGATCAATTTCGTAATTTTGATGGGATATTTGATACTCAGAATTATTATTTATTTGATTTTTTCTGAATTATTATATTTATTCTGAATTATTATTTATTTCTGAAATTGATGAGTTAGTTGATACTCAGAATTATTCTGAATTATTATTTATTCTGAGATTATATTTATTCTGAATTATTATTTATTTATTCTGAGATTGATGGGTTAGTTGGTGCTCAGATTTATGTAAAATGAACAAATTTATAACTCTGATGGGTTAGTTAGTACTCAGATTATTCTAAATTATTATATTTTTTCTGAATTATTATTATTTATTCTGAATTATTATTTATTTATTCTGAATTATTTTATTTATTCTGAATTATTATTATATTTTCTGAATTATTATTATTTTTTCTGAATTATTTTTTATTTATTCTGAAATTGATGGGTTAGAATCATACAAACCGATCAAATTTATAACTCTGATGGGCTAGATGGTGCTCAGATTTATGTAAAATGATCAAATTTATAACTCTGATGGGTTAGTTGGTACTCAGATTTATTATTTATTTTATTTTCTGAATTATCTATTAGATCGTCGGGTAAAGTTGCTTGATCCTCTAATTGATTTTAATTGAATAAAATATCCAAACCAGTAAAAACCAGTAAAATTAGCTCAAATATCAGTAAAGTTACCTCAAAAAGTATGTATCTTTTTTACTGGTTTACTGGTTTTGATATTTTATTCAATTAAACTCAATTAGAGAATCAGGCCACTTTACCCGACGATCTAATAGACAAAATCAACCAAAATGGGTAAAATACCCCTCAAAAACACGAAATTTGTTGATTTTTCACTGAAATTCAGAAAAAATAAAATATTTCTGATAAAATAAAATATTTCTGATAAAATAAATTATTTCTGATAAAATAAAAAAAAATAAAATAAATAAAATAAAATATTTCTGATAAAATATAATAAAATAAAATAAAATAAAATAAAATAAAATATTTCTGATCCACCCCTTATTTTATTTATTCTGGAATATTATTTTTTTAAGTTGATCGACTTTAATACAGGAATGTGCATAATTTAGAATCTGATCTCTGCTACAAATGATCTCGATAATACGTTTTTGAAGCAGCTCATCTAACTGTTCTTGTGTTGATAAGAAATCCTCACTTCCGTATTCATCAATAACTAAATTAACGTTAAATTGTTCTGTGTTTTGTGAAAACACTGTTCTGATGGCGTTTTCAAGTACTTCTTTGTCATGTATAAAAACCCTCACCTGCTGGTACATTATATAATATTTACTTGATTAATTAAGATTTCACATATAGATTTATTACAAGCTCTTCTCCACGTATGTCAATTAAGCGATTAAGGTGGTCTGTGAGCTTAAAATTTATTCGTGTTAACATATTATTGTGACACCGCAGATACACAGGATTAGTTGGTTCTTGCACGATTAAACTTCCAGGGGAAACTTGTGGTGTAAATGTATATAAAATATATCCTTGTTGAGCCTGATTTGATTTTCCGAGATCTATTTGATAGCTGCCATCGACTACGTCACAAACCAGATTGACCACGATCGTGCTGGTTACATTAACGATTCCCGGAGAAACGTGCCTGCCACCGCCATGTGGATCATTATTATGTCTGAGAACAGTTGGATGTGGTGCTAGTTTTCTCCACGCATCGAGTATTTTAGGAAAATATTCATCAATGACATCATTGACAGATTTTCTTAATCCATCTGGATTATAATCAGGAAACTTAAACGTTACAATGTCAGCTTCGTGTATTTTGTATTTGGTTGCAAAAATCCTTCTATGATCGCCCGATGATTCAAAAACCAGGTTTATGATTCTATTATGAAAATATTCAATAGTATCAGCTATATTATTTAAAATTTCTACTCGTTTAATAATTTCTTTACGCGTAGATGTCAAATCAGACAAATATTCTCGAAAACTATCACGCAAATTGTCTAGTTGTTCTTTATGGTCTGAATTTATGATACTAATGACATTACTGATATTTATATCGTAAAATGAATTATACAGGTTATTACCGCCATCAGCATTGTGTAAGAGCAAATAGTACTCACCAATATTATTGACACGAAATTGATCCCGTTTATCCCATACACGTTTTTTTATGTTCCACCAGAAACTTGTATAATTCATTTTAATATTATGATGAAAACTTTCCGATGATGTAAAATCAGCCCGAGTTGGTTCTGGTGGTCCTTCATACACCGGGGGAACATCCGGCCAACCTAGTACGGATCTTATCGTGGATTGATAAATATCAACGGCGTAATCGGGAGAATGTATCTCAACCGTCGAAGATAGCGTCGGTTCATGAACGTTAATTGATATTTTTGCTTCTTTTCCGGTTATTGATTTTATTCTACGTTGAAATTCCTCATTGATATCTTCAATCTCATAACTACCAGTGGGTATTCCAACATCTATCCAGTCAGGAGTACCATCTGGTTTGTTCTTGTTAGCAAATACAAGCGAATTGTTTGCTGGTGTACCATGAAATGATTTTGATCTGATATTTGGCCAGCTGTAATATACCCGTAATTGAGCTAACGCTATTTCTTTTACTGGAATTGCAGTAGGAAAATTAATACTAAATTCAGGATCAGATGAACTTACTGAGATCATCGTTATCTTTGGCGGAGTTGTGTTAGTCACGATCTGCTGCAGTAATTCTGTCATTATTAATACTTGTATCTTTAATACCGATACCTTCATGATATATTTTAGTTATCATTGAAAACTCGAAATCAGATATAATTCCATCACTGAGACTCACTGATAACAACGAGGATAATTTCGAGTATGCTACCGTCGCTGTGTGTAATTTTATTATGTAATCGGATAATTTTTCGTTCGTGCAAGTACATATTTTTTTTGCGATGATATTAAGCACACCTGCAATCGTTGTTGCTGCTGAAATACAAATAGTTACGGCTACTGGTGCCTTCATTGTCACCGCTGATAATATAACACCGGTTCCAGCAACAACAGCGGATACTGAATAAACAATCACATCAACGATAACTAATCGTCGTCGATATTTTTTTACTTTTACTGTATATTGTTCGACTTGATCTTTCAACGCTGCCTGCCATTCACGCGCTTGTTTGTACCTGTATTGTGCACCGTCCATATATTTTTATGCAGTAACCAATTGAGGTGTTTCAGCTACAAATTCCAAACACCACCAGTAAGATGTTGCGTTTAATGTCTTATCAGCTGCTTCCAAAATAAATTCCTCTTCGGTTCCGCTATTTAATATAACAGATACAACACCGGAAAACCTATCGGTTGAATGACGCCGTAGATACGTTGTAAATATTTCAAATTTTGCAGCATGAACACAGACAACCTGTACACGCCAGTGACTGTTGCGGTATATTTGATATTTTTATTTTGCTGCGACCATGTTGCAAATCCCGATGATACTGTGTATACGATGTTTGTGATATGTCCGGGAGTTATTCCAGCTGGAATTTTAATCAGACCGGTTTTGTTAATGATATCAGGAATCCCCGCTACGATGTCTTGCTGTGTTTGTTCGATCGTGTCAATGTTGGTCTTGATATCTTGCTGTGTTTGTTTGATCGTGTCTAGGTTAGTTTTGATATCAACGAGTTTTATGTCAATGGTGTGCGGAGTGCCGAAGAATTCTTCTGCGGTTCTCTGATGGTTTCTGCGAAATCTTGCAAAAGCGCCCACGTGAACGTCATACTCAGCCCGCAGCGTGGATAATTTACCATCTACGTTGTCGACGTATTTTTTTGTTGCTGCGTCTTCGTCGGATGTTGGATCTCTTAAAACTGCTATTTTATTTCCGTTCATGCTAAGTTCACCCGTCATTGTGTCGCCGGTGTTTCTCACATGATTAGCAACGCTTCTTGCAATTTCATCTCTGATGGTTGTAAACGACATACTTGAATCCCTGATTCTGCCGCTGTCAGTAAATACGGGAATATTATCTGTAACTGCACCGAGTACTCGTCGAACTATATCATTCCATCTGATATTGCTCGTTTTTAGTTTACCATATCGATCTTGAAAAATAACAACTTCATCTGGGTCAACTCCAGCCAGGTTCATGATATCAGCAAGTTCATCTTTAGTCGCATACTTCGATAGATCAACATCGCCGGATGTTCTCTTAACGCGTGAGGATCTTCTTCCGTAAATATTAACCATTATATTTTAAGATCCAAGATCTGTTTAAAACGCTTTACGCGCAACGAATCGGTTGCTTGTATAATCATGGACGACTTTATGTGGCGGTTTGGATGATTTTGATATAGAGTTAAGTACATTAATTACTTCACGGCCACATATTGGCGGATCTGTCATTGTTTGTGTGGGTAGCGTTGAATACCAAACTTGCGCGTGAAGTGGTGCGACATACTTGATAAATTCAACGGGTGGAGCTAACCCGTATGAATCAAAATAAACGATTCCACGTGGATCAACCGCGTATGATACCCAATGAGTACCGGGTCCTGAATTCGAGTAGAGATTAATAATACCTGTTTCAAGTTTATTCGGTTGTTTTGGTAATTGATCTCGCATAAAAACACCTCTAAAGGCTTTTATTTTTAATTTTTTAGCAACATCAAGTAAATCAAAATTTGATGCTGGAACGTCTAACGAGGAAGCCTTAGACCTCTTCCCCAACGAGATCCGGGTAATCTTAGGCCACGTCCCTTTTTTTTGTATCCTTTTCCAGTTGCTTTCTTTAAAGCCATTCCAACAGCTGTTCCAACAGCACCTAACGCGGCTGCTTTTGCTACGGCTGGAGCAGCAGCAGCTATTAACGCTGGAATATCCGCAAGAAGTGGAAATATACCACCGGTTTTAACCATGTCTTTGATGGCGCTCGGAGAAAGATGAAATTGAACTCCAGTTTTTGATTCTAGAGCTTTATTGAAATGTTTGATCTGATTATTTGTCAACGATAATTTGTTTGGACCACCAGCAGCAGGGGGGGGGGCGAATCGGACATTTTGTCCAATCGTCATTTTGCTTAATTAATACTTTCTGCACTCAGCGGATCCGGTGTCGTCAGCGCCCGGTAAAAAAAAACGACGTCGTCGTCGGGGGGGCGGGGTCGTCCAATCGTCATTTGGTTTAATTAATACTTTCTGCGCGCCGATCCCAGCGTCGTCAGCGTCCGGTAAAAAAGCGCGACGACCGCGTCGATGTCATTGCCCCCCCTGCTGCTAAGTTGTTATTTACAATGAAAATTAGTTACAATTTAACCGAATATTTGGTCAAGTCCGATACGATATCGTGTCCGAGGATCATGTAAATTTATCGTTACAAATCCATGTGGGGTCGACTGAGCATGACTAAAAAAGTTTCGAAAACCATTAAAGTCCATGTCACCGCCACACCAAGTTTGCCAGATATTTCGTAGCGTGTGTGTATCAACGCCGTTGAATACAGCAAGAATATTACAGTTGTCTCTGATTACTTTTGGAATCTGAGTGTATCGTTGAGTGACATATATCACGTCGGTGTTTTTATGCCTGCCTCTGGAAAATATCCTAGCTGGGTTTTTTTGATTGTCTAACATAACATTATCGTACACGACTAGATTGTTAACGTCGCCATCAATATCATCAATACCTGGTGCATCATTGATATCTGTAATAAACTCAATAACATTTTTTTCAGCGATCGCTGATGCATTCTCGTTAAAATCTTTCAACACCTCGTAGCATCGTTGATCATCCACGCTAGGGGCGATTAAATACAACTTATCCCACTTCATCCATCTCATTATTAAATTGAGTAACAATTGCGTCTTGCCGGATCCAGATGGTCCGATGATAATCATCCGGATCGAGTTTGGTAACGCTGCAACATGCTTAACTGGTTCTCTTGTTTTAGTCGCCGAAAAATCAATTATATTCATATCTCTATACATAAATTATGGATTTATATTGTGTGAAGTGTAGAGTGCGTACTGGCACAAATGATATGACAACCGTTACAACAAGAAATAACAGATCGGCACTTACTGGTAAGTGTGTACAATGCGGTACAAAGAAATTTAGATTTATTTCTATTAGACCCGGGGATGTTTTAAAAAAAAGCGAGGAGGTGATATTGCAGTCAAGTTATCAAAACTCCACGGAACACCGTGGGCAAAGTATCCAGGAGAAAAGCACCTCCCAGGATATAGCTACTGTGGCCCCGGAACACGATTAGATATCAGACTCGATGATCAAAATCAGCCCAAATCCGGTGAGTATCCAATAAACGCTATCGATAAGGCGTGTCATGCTCATGATGTTGCTTACTACAAAAGTAGCGATCTGCAACAGCGTCATATCGCGGATGTAAAATTAATTCACGCGTTAAATACCATTCCTGATAAATCCCTCAAAGAAAAGTTGGCTTCATGGTTGGTAAAATCGGCTATGAAAGGTAAATTAATGATTGGAAGCGGAGCTTCTCGCGCTGGTAATTGAAAACACTAGCGTTTATAATAACAACATGGAATCTATCTATTATTCTCCGAGAGGATACTGGAAGGGGAAGGCCGCAATTGGTAAACTCGCAAGCGCTGCAAAGGTAACAAAGGCCGTTGCGGCTAATTGGTTATCCAAACAGGCTATATGGCAAATTTATCTACCACCGCCTAAACAAATTAACTTTTCGCGCTTTGATGTCAGCGTACCTAATGAAGTTCATCAGGCTGATATACTATTTCTGCCGCATGACAACGGTTACAAATACGCGCTAACCGTAGTTGATGTTGCGAGTCGATACAAACAAGCGGAGCCGTTAAAAACAAAGTCAGCAACTGAAGTAGCCGATGCGTTTGAGCGGATTTACCGAAGGGGTCCTCTGCGCTGGCCAAATCTATTACAAGTTGATCCTGGCAATGAATTTCGCGGCGCTGTTTTATCAACGCTGAAACATCATAGCGTCGCGATACGACGAGGTCATACTGCGCTACATCGTGATCAGGCAATTGTTGAACGATTCAATCGGACTCTTGCTGAACGGTTATTTGGATATCAATACGCGAAAGAATTCATCCAGGAAAAACGATCTCGTGAATGGGTTAAAAGATTACCAGGCGTAATTGCAGCGTTAAATAACGAGATTACCCGAGCAATCAACATGAAGCCCAGCGACGCGATTAAAAAAAAGTATATACCCGGAAGATCAAAAATAGATAGCGTTTCCAAGCCGATTCTAGGCGATGTCACTGTTAGATATCTGTATGAACCAGGAGAGCTTGAAGGCGGTAAAAAAAGAGCTACTGATCCTATTTGGAGTGTTACCACACATAACATATCAACGATAACACGATCAACTGGTAGACCACCGATCTATAGACTGGATTCAACTGCCCCACAACGGGGGTTTACACGCGAGCAATTACAAGTGATACCTGACGATACTCAATTATCCCCGCGTGGTCTTAACTAGCGCCGTTGCGTCTATTGCACTCAAGACAGGTCAACCTCACATTGTTTTTGACATGACCGAGACTGTTATCGATCCTGTCCACGGTAAATTGGCGAGCGTCTTTATCCGAATAACGCCAGCGCATTACACAATTGCAACTCGCGCAGTGATTATTCTGTTGTTGTCGTAACGCAATTATTAATTCGGCATCAATATCAAAACGCCGCTGTTTTTTTTTTATCCTGTTGGCGGTAACCCGAGAGTTTTCTATCAATGACGCTAGCATCAATAATGTCATCATTGTCACTGGCTTCGTCAATAACAATTCTTCGAAGCTGATTTATCCTCCGTACTCGGGACACTGCAAGATAGGCTAGATTTGACCATTCGATGCGATTATCAACCATCCAAACAATTGTATCCGTGATAGTCAATCCCTGCGAGGAATGTATTGTCGTTGCGTATCCTAGCGTCCACGGGGATTTATCAGCACGTAGCGCGTCCTCGACGACGCTGATATCAACGAGCACGATATCATTCAGTACGAGAACTTGTTTTTTTGTCCCTGACGCTGTCGGTCCCGGGATTTCAACTTCAATGTTCTGCCGCCGTGTGTCAGCGGGTCTATAACACAACGGCACTGGACGCGTTGGAAACTTTTCCTTATGCAACGTAAACAACTTCCGCTGAAGTGTGTCTCTGACTATCTTTCTACTTGCTACAATCAAATCGTTTGGTCTCCATGTTTCCCAGAATTCATTTAACGGCGTTTCGGGAATCACCTCGCGGATTATTTCACATTGAACTCTATCCGGCTGTAATCTGATTAATTTTTTAACCTCGCGCAGTTGTTCATCAAGTGCTCGGTAATCAGTATCGGTTTCTTCATAATAGTCCACAAAACCCTTTAACCAATCATGTGGACCCTCGCCGACAAATGGTGGTGGTTGGCCATGATCTGCGCACATTATCACCGCTGTATTCGCGCGCAGCAACCACTCAAGAAACATTTGTAAAACATCTAACGAAACAGTACATATCTCATCCCAGATGATAACCTCAGGAATAAATTTTTCACCCATTCGATCAGGAGTCCACTCACCGCCGCTGTATCGAAAAAAGCTGTGATAAGTAACGGCGTCAACATTTCGTTGTTTTATCTCTCGCGCTAGTCTATGGGTCGGTGTAAGCACGATTATACTTGCCCGCGTTCGAAATAATTCAATTGCCCGAGTCGTCTTTCCTGACCCGCCACAGCCGCTTAAATAAACTGTTTTATATCTACAAATTGGATCAGAACACGGTGGTGCATTAGACCATTCTGATAGATTATCACCGCGTAAGTAATTATTTTCAACGGTGACATCTGCTGACGGGGAATAATCGCGTCGTATTTCATTTTTAATTCTCCATATACCCCAACTCTCGTCCGGACTAGTAAACTCGGCTATGTTTCCCTTATACTTTACGTCTATGTAAAATGAATCAATCGCAACTCTAACCGCGGTGTCGGGAAATCTATTTATCATCGAGAATGAATTGATAGCGGTGTAACCCAGCATAGACGCCCTCAAATGTGGATATGCCGGGCTGTCTCCATCGCTGTAGGTAACAACTGTACCCAACTTTGTTCCATTGGACAAGAAAGCTGTTTTGCAGTTCACGTATCTATTTTTTGCCACTGCGTCCTTGATTACGAAATCATATTCTGCGTCATCTATAATCAGCCGTGAGCAATATCGTTTGTAGTCGCAGTTTTTTCCACCTTGTGTGAACTTACCAATTATTCTTCTACCGAGATCTTTTGCCTCGCGGTTTCGTTGGTTGAATATCTTTTTGGACCATTCGATGATATATTCCTCGTCGGCATCAATGTGTTTTCTGGATTCGTCAATTATGCTATCTAGACGCTCTGGTTCT
Organism: Sinohyriopsis cumingii; assembly: GCA_028554795.2. NCBI lineage: Eukaryota > Metazoa > Mollusca > Bivalvia > Unionida > Unionidae > Sinohyriopsis > Sinohyriopsis cumingii. Next base: position 4,841,960 of record CM068838.1, on the reverse strand, counting down.
GGTAACCAGACTTCAGTCTGCGCCCGGTATGATATAATCACGTCACTGACAATCAACGATACAAGCATGCTACAATCAATCATATACCATAGCAGCGCTATTGGCAGCCACTTCTTTTCAGCCACGTGTCTACCGATCCAAATATAACAACAGCGATGAAGTCCTGCCGCGAATTCAAATGATACTATGCGAGCGAATCCGGTTAAATCAAAATCAGGCAGTGGTCCATTAATAGCAACACGAGTCATTTCATGTCTGGGGTGTCCAAATCGTTTAAAGTACTCAGCGGCGGATCCATACCCGAGAAAACTCGCTGGATAACAGGCAACCATATCAACGGAAATCATAGCGTCGCGGTTGTATTCAGTGTTCCATAGTCCACCGTGATAGTATTCCAAACAACTGGATTGTACATCCGGTAGAAATTCCTTGCGCGTTGGTCTCCACGCATTTTTCCTTGCTGCAACATGAGCCGCAACCGATGGAATCGTAAAACAATTTGTTAGCAGTTGTTCATCATGCTCTTCAAATTCCATGGCGGGTTTTTTCATCTTGTTGTGAAACGCTTCAGTGCGATATAATTCACCGTTTGGTCTTACAAACTGATCAAAGGTATCCGCATCGTTTTCAGCGCTGCGAAGTAACCACACTGACACAGGGTCGTTTTTACACAAGCAGGCAATAGCATCAAATAGTTTCCTCTCCGCGAGAAAACCGCCCTCTTCCAGGAATTCCCCCGGGATATACTTTACTGTTCTATCCCGTGGAAATATTGTGACCGCGGGCGTCCACGCGTGTTCGTTATGATCAATAATTTTGATTGGGGCTCCCTTTGATTTATACTTTGATTCGTATAATACTTCACCGGTTATCATTGTAACGGTTATTGGAAATCTCAACGACGTTTCTAATTTCGCTATGTCGCTGATGGTTGCTCCTCGCTCGCGCACTGTCTCCTCCCATTGGTATATTTTGCTACGTCGTAAATCGGTCAGTTTATTTCCTCGACACGCATTTGTAAAATGCTCTATTACTCGTTCTGCTACACAATTTATCCCCGTTGACTGTTTCATCGGCGCTAGTTTTCCGATATCAGGTTTCTTATTTAACGGGTATATTCCATAAACAACTGCTGTTTCAGGATACGCTCGTTCATAGTATGGTCTGTCAATTCCGGTTAACAACCCCGGCTTGGAGTCGCGGCTAACAATGACTGATTTCTTGTCGCTGAGAACCGGTTCAAATTTATCACGTATGATCCAATTACCTGATTCCACCCGGACAATGAATTTTACTCTGAAGAAATACTTTTTACCGTCAAGTTGTGATATTATCGTTGCTGCGCGGTTGTCGTTCATGGTAGCATCAACAACACCATCAAGCGATTACAATATACGATCAATGAAAACCTGTATGGCAATGACGTAAATGCATTTATTGGACTATTTACTGCCGTTGAAAAAATACGAAAAAAACTCGGACAGGCTTTTGAACGGCGTCGAGAAATCTCTAATAAAATTAAAAACATCAGGAAGATTCTAGACGAAGACGCTGTGGAGGAGAGAACTCTCAATTGAAATCACCGATTATACTCGTGTGTACAAATAAAACGTTAAAACAACATTTTTTTTTGCTATATACGTATGCAGGTATATTTTCTCCTCCAAGAATTCTTATCAATCTGGATTTTCCTATACAACTATGTGCGTACTGATTACTGCGACATGGTGTTATCATCTAACCACTAGTTTAAAACCCTCCCCGTGATTTCCCGGATTGCGTCGTATACTTTGACCTGGTAATTGCAATGACGTGTTGGGGTTTTGTATTATAAAATTAGAAGAATTTTATTTATAATAAATGGTAGGTGAATCACTTACAACGAGATTAGCACGTGAAAGACTAGCAGCGCTTAAAAAGTTTATACCGTTACGAGACAGAGTGAGAGAGAAACTTCAAACGCGGCAACAAATGCAAACTGATTTTGCTGTTGGAAGCGAACAACTCTTTGCCCCGGTAACTAAAGCGACCAAAGATGTTACGGCGGCAACTGTGCCCGTCCTCGGTGCGCTTGAAAAGATAGCGGCAGAGACAGAACAAACAAAAGAGTCTCTGAAAACACTTCCTGCGAAAATAGCGGTTGCTACAACACACCAACGGAGGGAGAGGCCGCCACCACTCGCTATAACGGACCCACAAGAACCTTATGTTACAATGGCCGATGAAGAAGAACTAGGCGCCACCGCAAGAAAACCAGAAGAAGAAATACCGGAAGAAATACAGAAAGAGGGGAATATACCCCGTAATGTACTTAAAAAGAGCACAATAGATAAAATTAGAGCCTTCGACAGCTACGAAGGATTAGTTAATTTTACTGCCATAAACTTTGATAAGGATTCACGAGATGAGCATATCAATAGCGGCTACGAGAAAAATATAAAGTCGTTAAAGGATTGGACAAGAATAGTGTATTTGGCAACTAAACATAAAAATGTATTATCACCGCGTGATAATAATTATATAATATTCCACGAGAAAGTAAAAAGTAAAAGACCAAAGCACGGAAAAGGATACTCTGTTGGTAAAGACGTTACTTGTCCTGGTAATGTTCTCAGTGATATATCACGGCTGGAAGTACTAATCGGAGGAAAACGAGCCGGAAATAACTCTCCGGAAATAATCAATGAGGCCGCTGATATTTGCAGGCGGTTATTTGCCGGTGGTATCATGGACATTAATGTATATCGAACGCTCATAGACGAACTCGTGGACCACGGTCATTACAGCGATTGACCAATCACTGGTGATCAATCACTGGTGATCAATCACTGGTGATCAATCACTAATTGGAAAACGCTGGTGTTTTTATAATAAAGATGATTATACACTACAACCATGATAAACCAGTCAGCGTCTACGTGGTAAACTCACGATTGCCTGTATACCGCGCGTGGTACGGAGACGGTCTCGGTAGCACCATTGCGGGGTTATTTACAAGAATGGCTCCAAAAGTGGCGCCGTTAGCCAAACAATTAGGAATGAAGGCTATTGATGTTATTCGTGATAGGGGTATTAGTGCTATTGGAGATGTTGCCGGAAGGGCGTTTTCTGCAGCAAAGGACAAACTAATGTCGTTGGTGAGAAAAAGAAAACAGAAACCACCGGTGATGCCATCAACAACAGTGATGCCTGCAAATGTCAGTAAAGTAATAAATAACGCCGTGGAAGAAAAACTAGAATCGTTGGCGGCTCTGGCAAAGCCATCCACCGATGCAACAACCAACGCGCTCATTAACGCGATAGCGGGAAGTGGCTTAAAGAATTTACGACGAAAACGACGTTGATGAATTGCAATTGAAAACGTCAACATGATAAATAATAAAATGTTTGCGCGAACCGCTGATCCCGCGTTTGATATGGACGCCCCAGTGCGCAGGGATGATTCTGTCCGTGATTATCAATTTTATTCCTATCAACCACCACAAGCCAACCTACGATCGCGAATTGAACTTCAAGTCCAAGATACCAGTAAATACTTTTTGCCGTGTGAAGCGTTTATCGAAATTGAGGGAGAACTTGTAACAAATACTGCCGATAATACACCATACTCAAATAACCCTTATGTTCAAGCTGGCTTTGTCAACAACGGCATCATGGCGTTATTTGAGAGTGCTAGATATCTCATTGACGGGCGAGAAATTGAATCAATAGAAAACGATGTTGATGTTGCAACAACGATAATCGGGCTAGCAAGATATTCTGATGATTATACAAGATCGGCGGGCCCATCTATGATGTTCGCAAAGGATACCACTAATAACGCTGATCATATTCAGTACATTAACGTGCTGACACCACAAGATACTTCAGTTGCTAATCAAGCTGAAGCAGCCAACCCAGACCGCAGGGCAAGACCAGGAGCTGATTTTACTATTATAAAAAGTACTAACAATAATTTTAATCTAGGCTTTGCAACACGATTAGGGATGTTGCAAGGACAACGCCGACAGTTTTCATGCGCGATTCCACTCCATCACATATTTGGATTCTGTAGAAATGTCAGAAAAGTTATCTATGGGGCTAAGCATACAATTGCGCTATCGCGAAGGAGCGATGATAATAATGCAATATGGCGTGCTGCTGGCGTCGATAACGGTAAAGTCATTTTAACTAAAATAGCATTGTGGATGCCGGTGTTAACTCCATCAGTTACCACGGAAGCACGATTGTTATCATTTATGGAACAGGGGGGAAAATCGTTGTTGAGTTGGCTAGCGGTAACAACTGATGTCAAAGAGGATAATGTCGGTGAGACATTTACATGGCACTTGGCATCCAAACAAGGCGTTTCGGCTCCACGTCATATATTTGTTGCGTTACAGGATATAAGACGATTGAATAATCAAGAACACAGTCATATGATATTTGATAAATTAGGAATTAGGGAGGTTTCGCTGAAAATAAACGGACAACAGGAACCATCCGAGGATATACAGCTTAATTACGACAACAACCATATTGCTCGCGTGTACCATCGGATGCTGTCATATATGGGTCGTGATCAAAACGTTGACACCGGTTTGCAAATATCACAACTTGATTTTAAAAACCTGTATCCGATTTATTACTTTTCGCTGGAACATCTTGATTTAACGAGACAGTCCGTCGTTGATATACACTTCCGAGCTCGTATAAACCCGGGTGGTGTTAATTATAGAGCGGTTGCCGTCATTCTCAGCGATAAATCAATGCTGTTGGAAGGTGTTGGTGGACGAATGAGAATCGTTGATGCACCAGTGGAAAACATGTAATTGAAAACATAAACGCGTTTACAATAAAAATGTCGTATAGTGTTGTCAGTGTAGAGTTGACCGATGGTCAAGTCAAGAAATTACGATCAAAGTCGGCTAAACAATGTGGAACCACAATAACGTTAAAGCCGTCACAGATGGCAGGTGGTAATCATAAGATATCGTTGACGGCGCGTCAAATAAAACATTTCAATGATGCGATGAAGAATAAAAAGGGTGTTCAAATAGATTTTTCGGCCGCAGCGATTAAAAACATGGAAAAGACCGGTGGGATATTTCCGCTGTTAGCTGCGATTCCAGCGTTGATTGCCGCGGCGGCCTCAGCAGTGGCGAAGGCGGCGGCGTTAGGAGCCGTTGGTACCGCGGCGGGAATGGCATTGAAGAAGGCAACCGGGAAAGGCTATAAAAAAAAGAAACGAGGACGACCCGTAGCCGGAAAGGGTCTAAGACTACCGGGAACCCCGTATTCATGGTACTCGGGGAAGGGTCTAAGACTACCGGGAACCGTTTAATGACTCCTATGTCTAATTTTGATTTAATAGATGCCGCAAACGCGTTAGCGATAAAAAACTTCAGAGGTGTTTTTATGAGGGATCAATTACCGACAAAACCAAGGAATATTGAAACCGGTATAATTAACCTCGATAAATCCTCCGGAGCGGGAACTCATTGGGTTGCATACGCAATTGATCCGCGTGCGATCGTCTATTTTGATTCATACGGGCTAGCCCCGCCAAACGAGTTCATGCGGTATATCCGGGCGTGTTCAGCCCCGGTTTTTTATTCCACGCTGCCAACACAACAATTAAGTGACCCACCGATATGCGGCCGTGAGGTATTGAACGTACTCGCGGCGATTTCATCATCGCGGAAACCACCTTATGTGGTTGTAAACGAATACACTAGTGGGGTCGTAGAGGCCCGGCGGGTTAATTAAAAACACTGTGTTTTTTTACAATAATAATGATTGATATCTGGGGACGACCGGTTTCGGCGCTGAAAGAATCCATAACGTCCACCACCGATGACATAAAAAAACTAATTGAGGATGAAATCGCTGATACGTTAAATCTAACCAGTGTTGACCCGGGCGAAATAGTTGTATTTCAAGATCGTCAGGGTAAATTAAAATCCAGTAATGTGTCGCTGGATGACGTTTTAATACGACAACGTAATGCCGCCGAGAACACTATCGCGCTATATACCGGCGACGGACGACTTAAATCAGGTGAATCCATCTTGACGATAAATGAAAAAATAAATACACTAGACGACAATTATATAACCATGTCGAATTCGTTAAAAAATTTATATGATAAATTTAACGCGCAAGCAAATCAGTTCGAGGGGATACAAAAGTCTGTCACCGGTATACAACTCACTACTGCTAGTTTTTTTGGGACCCCGACGGTAACCGAACCAAATCTTGAAAGGATAAAAAGTACTATTTCGGAGTTTACAACGCTGTCGGGCCAATTTTACACGTTACGAAAAAATGTTAACAGGATCGATGACAACTTTGATAAATTCTTTGGTAAAAAAAATACCAAGCTGGATGAAATTACAACAACTATAAATGATATCACTGCGTATAGACAGGAAATAGAAACAATCAAAACTGATGTTGCAACGAACAAAAGGAGTGTAGACGTGCATGAACGGGAAATATAAATAATCGGCGCTAATGTTGCAACGATCATAAATAATGTAGACTCGCATGGACGGAAAATAGAAACAATCAAAACTGATGTTACAACGATCATAAATAATGTAGACGCGCATACACAGGACATAATAACAATCAGAGCTGATGTTGAAGCGAACAAAGGGGGTGTAGACGTGCATGAACGGGAAATAGAAATAATCAAAACTGATATTGAAGCGAACAAAAATAATGTAGACGCGTATTGGCGGGGAATAGGAATAATCAAAACTGATGTTGCAGCGAACAAAAAAGGTATAGACGTGCATACATATGAAATAGGAACAATCAAACTTGATGTTGCAGCGAACAAAAAAAGTATGACCGAAAATACACAGGAAATAGGAACAATCAAAACTGATATTGAAACGATCAAAAGGGGTTTATACGTGCATACACGGGAAATAGAAACAATCAGAGCTGATGTTACAGATATCAAAGACAGAATACCGGAAATGACAAAAATAAAAATCCCTCACGAGAACACCATCAACACAGTATACACGATTCGGCATGGATCATTCACTTGGACTCTTACACAGAATATAGTAAATATTACCGCAACTGTTAAGGGTATTTATCGATTGACACTGGTTTCAATGATGCAGTTTAATATATTATCGTCGAGTTCATCCGGGTTTAACAATACAATATCAACAATTATAGACAAGGACGCAACTGAACCGTTTACAATTTATGCCGTTGATAGAAATTTAACCAGGGCAAACATTACATGGTATGTGGAATTTGTAGCGGATCTAAGTAATTAAAAACACTAGCTCTTTTAAAATAAAAATGACCACCAAGATAATTGAATCAGAGGTATCACCGACGTCACATCAATATCGATTCAATACCGTAAAATAATTCTCCGCGAATTTGAAAACGCTTTCCGAACAATACCGTGTAAAAATAAAAAAATACCGTCGAAAAATAACCATCATCGACGCGGTCGTGTACTCGGTGTCAGGTATAGTAGCCGGTACCGGTGTTATTTTATCCACGGTGACCATGATGGCCCCGATCGCTGTTCCAATCGCTATCTCCGCGGCGACAACAATTGCTGGAGTCGCCAACGCAATCACTAGAAAGATATCATCGTGTTCTCAGAAAAAACTCAACGAGTATACAGTAAAACATCAAATAGTATCCGACGCGTACTCGAAATTATCCGGGTTGATCTCGTTGGCGATAGATAATTCGTTTATATCCGATGTTGAATTCTCCACGATGGTCCAGTTGTATGACTCCGCGATGTCAAAAATCGAGGATTTTCAACTGGAAGCTGGAAACCACGTCGCTGAAACCACTTCAATGGGCTTAAAACATTCTCCTGAAAACAAGCAGGTTGTTAATATTCGGTGTTGAAATTAAACACTAGAAACAGCGAATAATAATAATGTTGCTGAACCCCGAAGGGTTTCAATTACTTCAACGGATCGCGGAGAACACCACTCCGGTACAAACAAGTATGATATCGATAACATCAACGAAGCCAGAATTCAGTGTAAACTTCCCTTCTCCGATTCTAGTGAAGGAAATAGCGCTGGCAAAATTGCGAGTATATCACAGTTGGCCTAATATCCGAGCGGATGCATTTAACGGACAACAACCTAATAACTCGCTGGTTTTTGCATGGACAAATAAACCCAATGGGACCCCAGACTGGAAGGAGGTTACAATACCAAATGGGTCATACCAAGTAGAACAAATCAATAAAGAATTTCAACGCAGGATAAAATCGATCACAGGAAAAGAATCAAAAATCGCTATTACGGTTCATGAACCGACGTTATCGTCGACGATTGAAATAAGCACACCGGGGTATATGGTTGATATTTATAACAGTTCAATAAGAACCATACTAGGTTGGCCTGAGAATCCACCTCATGAAAGTCCGCGGGAATTTCACACGAATGCGCAATCGTATCATGAAATTAATCCCAGTTATCGAGATAAATTGTTTATTATAAAAAACACGTTATTACCCAGCAGGTTTATATTTCAAGACAGGAATACCATTGAATGGTATTTTATGTATAAGGAAACTCCTGAATCGTTCGTCACATTCACAGTTAATTTAAATGATATCGATAGTTTTTTTTATCGAGATTAATCGTAATTACCGATTGCAACTAGAACAACTACGGAAAACAAAAGCACAAAAACACGTTGAGGTGTTAAATCAACTTATATCAGACATGGAATATATCAATGAACGAATCGTTAAAATAATATCCGATAGCAGCGATAATAATAAACAAAAATTCCTAACCGAGTATAATATCACAGAAGCCGATTTACCCGATTTCAAGTTTCCAGGATACAACGCGCCAGAACTAAGAAAGTTTCTTAATGATTTTTTCGGTCCATCAACTATCCTCAAACACGATAACGGAGATGGTGGTAGGCATATTGCTCCATACAACGTAAATATCGCATCGGTGATAGCAATCAATCTAGTGTGCGATGTTATCGAAGGGAGTTACCAGGTAGATACCAAGCAATCAAATCAAGCTCAACAGGGGTATATCCTTTATTCATTTTCACCAACAGCCCCTCCCGGATTCTTAATCGTTGAGAGCCCAATTAATCCGGTCTATATGCGATGCCATAATCGGTTTTTAACGAGAATTAATTTTAGACTTACCGATCAGTCAAATAACCTAATTGATCTACAAGAGGAGGAGTTAGTAATCACTCTGTTTGTAAGATCATTGTAAATAACTTCTTAGCAGCGGGGGGGGGGGGGGCAATGACATCGACGCGGTCGTCGCGCTTTTTTACCGGACGCTGACGACGCTGGGATCGGCGTGCAGAAAGTATTAATTAAACCAAATGACGATTGGACGACCCCCCCGACGACGACGTCGTTTTTTTTTACCGGGCGCTGACGACACCGGATCCGCTGAGTGCAGAAAGTATTAATTAAGCAAAATGACGATTGGACAAAATGTCCGATTCGCCCCCCCCCCCGCTGCTCCACCACTAATCTGATCTAGTTTTAGTGATATTTTAGTTCCGCATTTGTTGGCGGTTTTTGATTGAAGCTTTTTTACCTGACCAGGAGTCAGAGTAACATTAACTTGACCATACGACATTTTTATATAAATAATATTTTTCTAAATAACACGATTAAATATTTTCCACTGGTGCATCAACGACTCTCATTCGACCACTACCACCTTCAAGTAACATAGCTTCATCGCTAAGTATGACCGCGATTGCTCTGTAAGGACCATAAACAACTGGTGGACCAGCCGTGATTTGTGGCAGGACATTAACACGAGCTCGAAAGTGTATATCAACGACAGACTGTTTGGACAAATCAAGATGTTCCAGTGAAAAATAATAGATAGGATATAATGTTGTAAAATCTAATTGTGATATTTGCAGCCCAGCATCGACGTTTTGATCACGTCCCATGAATGACATTAAAAGAAGATATGCACGCGCTACGTGATTTTGACCAAAATTTAACAATATATCTTCAGCTGGTTCTTGATGTCCATTTATCCTTAAGGAAACTTCATTAACTCCAAGGCTGTCAAATATCATATGTGAACATTCTTGATTATTCGTCCGAGCATTATCTTGCAGCGCAGTAAAAATATGTCGTGGTGCAGAAACACCTTGTTGTGATGCTATATGCCATGTAAATAAACCAACAACAGAACTTTGAATAGCATCTGTGGTTACTGTTAACCATGATAGCAATGATTTACCACCTTGATCCAAAAAAGAGAGTAATTTTTGTTCTTCAGTAATAGATGGAGTCATTACTGGCATCCACAGTGAAAGTTTTGTTATATTTACTTTGCCAGCATCATCAACACCAAAACCTCGCCAGATTGCATCATTATCATCACCTTTTCTTACGAGCACAACTGTATATTTAGCTCCAAAGATGACCTTTCTAACATTTCTGCAAAATCCAAAGATGTGAGACAATGGAATTGCACATGAAAAATTTCTATTATTTCCTGACAACGCTGATTGGCGTGTTGCAAACCCTAGGTTGTATCTCGCGCTATCACCTTTTACAATATCAAAAGCAGCAGCTGGTCTGGCTGCGTATTCAGGACCCTCATCAACTGGTTGTGGATCAGATGCAGTATTTGGTGGTGTTCGTATTTTAGCATACCTGATATGATCAGCGTTGTCAGTAATGTCCTTGGCAAACATCATTGTTGGACCGGCTGATCTTGTAAAGTCGTCAGAATATCTCGCTAGACCAATTATTGTTGTAGCAACATCAACATCCTTCTGAATTGATTCAATATTTTTTCCATCGATCATATATGTGGCGCTATCAAACAACGCCATAATCCCGTTGTTGACAAAACCAACACGCAGATTGGTGCCATATGTCGTATTATCCCCCTTTACAAGTTCACCTTCTACTTCAACAAAGGCTTCAGCAGGCAAGAAATATCTACTTGTATCCTGAACCTGTAATTCGATTCTCCCCCGCTGATTTGGTTGTCTTGCGTCATAAGAATAAAACTGATAATCACGTACAGATTCATACTTAAGGACAGGTGCCTCCATATCAAATGCTGGGTCTGATTCGCGCTTGAACATTTTTATTATAATTACCATTTTTCCAAGTGATGATTTAAATCATCGTCGACGAAGACCGCTTCCTGCTATTAAATTTGCTGTTATATTTTTTTCTGCTTCTTCAGATATCGACGTTAGTTTTTGATTTGCAGCCTGATTTATTATTTTACTGACGTCTGCTGGCATCACCTCAGTACTTGGTAATTTTACTGGTGGTTGTTTTCGTCTTATTAATCGTGCTAGTCTATCTTTGATCGCCGAGAACGCCTTACCAGCAACATTGACAATTGCACTAGGAGCTTTATCACGAACAATATCAATGGCTTTCATCGATAATTGTTTTGCAACGGGTGCTACTTTTGGAGCTATCCTCGTGAATAATCCCTGAATAACATCACCAAGTCCATCTCCGTAAGTAGCTTTGTAGATTGGTAATCGTGAGTTTACCGCTCTGACCTGTACAGGTTTACGATGATTATTATGTATGATCATCTTATTTTTTATTTGTTATTTATCTAACAACTAGTCATCAACAAGTTCATCGATAAGTTCTCGGTAAACGCCGATATCCATGATACCACCTTGAAATAATCGCCGACAAATATCAGATGCTTCATTAATTATTTCTGGTGAATTATTTCCAGCTCGTTTTCCTCCTATGAGAACTTCTAACCGTGATACGTCATTAATGATATTATCAGGACAAATAAAATTATTTCCCAGACCACTGCCAGTAGCTCCTTCTTCTGTTGTATCTGTGTCTTTCTTAGATAAGGATCTTCTTGCTTTTTTAAGATACTTTTCTTTAAGTTTCGACGAAGAAGACTGTTGTTGTTCTGTTTGTTGCAGAGGTGGAGAAGATTGTTGTTGTTCTATTTGTCGCAGAGGTGGAGAAGATTGTTGTTGTTCTATTTGTCGCATAGGTGGAGGAAGTTGATACTGGGAGAGTTGTTCTTGTTCTAGTTGTTTCAGTCTCCCTCTATAAAGTCTTTTTTCTTCTTCTTCAATAATTTTATATTCTCGACCTTTAGCCTGTTTTTTGTTGTGATATACGCGATATATATATCTGATAATATTATCATCACTTACTTTTTCATGACGAGGTTTAAAAATATCAGATTTATTAAATATACTATTTAATATTACTTCAGGTAATTGTTCTTTTTTAGTATTTCTAATTTCTTCAACAACACCTTCCTTAAATTTTGCAATCAATTCTACATTTTTTTCTACTAGTTCGGGTTCAGGTGCATGTTCCTTTTGCACGTCGGTGACTTCAGCACGAAGTTTTCCAATTTCTTCAAGTATTTTCTCAACAACAGGTGGAGGTTGAGCCGCAGCTATTTCCCTGGCTATGCCAGGTGGAAGATCTCGTAAAATCTTTTTTGTCTGTTTAGTTCTTCTTGCTATTTTTTCGGTTTGTTCTGCTGTTTGTTTTGATACCGGAAGAAGATCCTCTTTGATGACTGTTGTAACTTTCTCAGTAGCTGCAGTGACGGGCTTAAACAGTTTTTTAGTGTCCTCTTCGTATTCAACTCGTGCTTCTTGCTGCGCTTGTAGATTTTTTCTAAATGAATCTCGCACGGGAAGAAATTTTTTAATTGCTTCTAGTCTCTCTCGTGCTATTCTTGCAGTATGAGATTCTGGATGTACCATTATTTTTAATATAACAATTTTTTAATTAATAGCAGCAGAGAGGGCGCCTACCAATGTTGGTCGTCCGTGGAAATTAAACAAAAAATAAATAAACACGTAGAGTACTTTATTTTTCAGCTACCTTTTCGAACTAAGGTTTTATTGATGGGGTTGGTTTCAACAAAAATAAAATCATTTCAAGGAAACGTTTATTTGTAAAAATCTGGACCTTTCTACGAGATGATTTTATTTTGTTTGTTTTATTTGTTTGTCGGAATGCTATGGTCTGTTCGCCCTCTCTGCTGCTTGACGCCACTGGAGAACATTCTGATTTGGACATTATTATGAAATCATTATTATCCTATACTAGCAATAATGGCAATAACTGTCATTTAGGCGCGTGAATTTTTTTTTACAGCGCATTAGAAAGTCTGTAAATACCTTTTAAAACAGTGCAGAAAAGGACACTGACTCGTAAAATGAGTTGTCAGACTAAGCATGAGGCGCCGTAGCGGACAACGAGAAAGTTGCAGTTGAAATTTAGATGTCGTATGTCGAGTAATCCAATATCACGTGTTGGATCCATTTGCATATCCTTAAAGTTCCATTTTCTAGATCGAGATTTTATATTTTATTTCTTTAATTATACAGTGGTGGTTTAATATTATATTTCCTATGTCGACGTTTTACAGTTTATGATTTAAATTACATAGCGGTGGTTGAAATTCCAATATCATATGTTGAAAATCCTTAATTCACACGTTCCATGCAATTGTTTGTGATGAAAGTTCCATTTCATTTGGTGAGTATTTAGATTTCATCTGTTGAATTTCACAGCAAAGAGAAGCAGCCTCCTTGTTTAAAAATAACGCGGTCCATTCACGAGAGCGACCACTAGCAAAGAAATTCATAGTAATTATCGACATGTGACTGGTAACTTTCAAACAGTAAATGCATGCAATGTAATTTGCACTTCATAATTGAATACACGAATTATATATCTTAATACTCGATATTATTTTGAATTGTTAAAGTGGACATTGTGCAATGTTTCTTTTAACACCAACACATCATTTCACCATATAAAAATAACAATTCTGACAAGCACAATAAAATGACCAATCACCGCTGTATACTTCAACAGATACAATCTAAAAACTCAACATACGAAATGAAACTTTCAGCACAATCAATGAGATTCAAGGTGTTAAATTCAAACTCGAGACATATGACATTAAAATTTCAACAACCGCCGTGTAATTTAGAACATACAATCTAAAGACTCGATTTTGAACATCAAATGTTCAATCAGCGCTGTGTAATTCAACAGATGAAATCTAAGTACTGAACATATGAAATGGAACTTTCAACATAAACTCTTTGAACCAGTATGTAAATTAGGAATTCTCGACTTATGACATTGAAATTTTATCCACCGCCATGTAATTCAAACGACACATCTAAAATCTCAACATCTCAACATAGAAACTATATATTTCAACCATTACTGTTTAATTCAACAGATACAATCTAAAATCTCGACCTAGAAAATGGAACTTTAAGGAAAAGCATTTTTGACACAACACGTGAAATTGGAATTAGGGACATACGACATTAAAATTTCAACGACAACGCTCTGGTTAAACCAGCTTTTGTCCGCTATGGCGCCTCATAACTGTTTTAATGTTTCGGGGAAATGAACTTGTAATGAAATGAGCCAACAAAAAAAGAAGAAAAAAAAAAAAAAAAAAGAAAAGAAAAGAGAAAAATAAGCTGAACGTTCCATTTGATTGGTAGTATTTATTATCAGTACCTAAAAATCTGCAGTCTCATGCTACATGTATATAGATACCGTACATGTACCAAGATGTATTCATTTATTTTTCTGTAGAACCCATTTTCTATGCCACCATTATTCCTCGGTCAGCTCTTAAGACATTTAACACTGTGTACTAATTAATATATGTTTTTTGAATTATTTGTCGTTTGTTGTTTTTTAAAACACATATAGTGCTTGATAAAATTTGTAATTTCATCTTTGTTAAGTAAAAAATGCCTGTACTCACATTTAGATCAAGATGTTAATCACTAACAGCTATAGAGAAGGGACGTCATTGGGGGTGGGGTGCGCCTGCATTTGCATGTGCTGTATTATGTAAAATTACTGTAGCCTTCATATGAAAATTAACAAGCCCATCTAATTTTGCCCCCCCCCAATCAAGCCCCCCCCCCCCCAGTTGAAATAAGGTCTCTGCTATAGAGCATGTAATTGGTATATCCAATTAAGTTCTAAATCTTTGTTAAAAATAGCGCTACTGGAGAGCTCTTGATCAGATTTAATAATTTCTATTATCAGATATTAACGCAATCTTTGTTGTGGTCAGATAAATAAAATGTTTAGACACCGGGTAATCTTTATGATTACGGATATCCCACAAGTGCTTCTTTTTTCTCACATGGAATTCCCTTTTAGTCTCAGCTACATATTGGTGTTCAGGCACTGACGAAATCTGGAGAATTAGTGAATATTTGGTGTAGATTAATTTCAAATCCTTGAGCAGTTTTCCCTTTAAGGCCACACTCTTGGAGGTAGTCAGACACCTTTTTTAATTTCACATATTTGGAAAGAAATTTTCTCGCTTCTTTCTAAAGCAGAATTGATTGGGAAGGTAGTAACAAACACTGTGGGCATTCTGTAACTGGTTCTTCCAGTTTTCTCTAATTGTTCGAAGTCTCATCTCTACTGGCAACTGTATATGTAGAACAGCTGGGCAAGAGTATTGACGAACTCTCGTAATAACGCATTGGATTCTCATTGGTTTTTGGGATCGTGTAGATTGCATTCCCACGGAGGGCCGCCTTCACTTTCGATAGATTTCAAGGTTAACGAAGATGATGGTCCCTCAGATGAACAAACGAATCAACCCATATTATTGCCTTTGATGAGTTACAACAATGACGAAACCGGTCTCATACAGGGGGATGACTAGGACACCCCAGTAGACAGGAGGGTTCGCTACCACATCCAAACATACATCATCTTCGTTCTTTGTTTAATTTAATGGTGGTAATCCATGTTTATTTATACGGTACGGTGCAATGCCAGGTGTTGACTCCTTTAAGTTTCTCTGCTGGGAATGGAGATGCTATTTTATTTGTAGAGAAAAACTGCACAGTATTTTAAGTGATCATTCATGAGATTGATACATTGTTTAATTTTATTGTTGTGATTTAGTTTTTGTTTTAGTATTGTTGTATTGTAAAAAGAGATAATTTACATTTATAATGTTAAATTTAACATTCTATTTACTGACAATTATTTTCTTTTTAGTGTGCTATTATAAATGGCTGATATAGAATTATAAGCACATGATTTCATTTTCCTTTCTATCATTTTGAATGTGATGGACTCCTGAGTTTATACCAGTGACTCCTGGGTACCTTAATTGAAGAGTCCCGGACTCCTTATCTTGAAATTATGTCTAGAGCTGTATTTAAGAGTGGGGATACTGTTACTGCAAGGGAAAATTAACATTGGGGAACACTAAAGCCACGCGGGGAAACCTCAACCAAAAATTAACATTGGGGAACATTAAAGCCACGCGGGGAAACCTCAACCAAAATTAACATTGGGGAACACTAAAGCCACGCGGGGAAACCTCAACCGAAAATTCTTGGATAGCCTGATGCCCAGGATCCCTCTAATTCTAGACTGGGTCCATACTGTATTTTAAGTTAGTTGCCCAATAGGCTTGTAAACGTTAGTGATATTTAATTTGCCTGTAAGAAATGGTGAGTATGCTGGCAAAATGTAGCATGTTCATTTTGAAGGTTTTGAAAGAAACTGGGAAATTGTTAATATTCAACCCTCAACTTTTGATCCTTTTTTGTTGTTACCCCCGCCTTGTGAAGAATAAAGCTTGTGCGCTTTATTGTGTTTAAAAGCTATGAACTTTGTGAACCAAGTGAAGTGCATGACTTATGACTGGCAGTGATCTCCCCCGAATATTTTTGATAGCATGTGATATCCTTTACTATTTTTGATAGTATGTGATCTCCATGACTATTTTTGATAGCATGTGATCTCCATGACTATTTTTGATAGAATGTGGGTACGTGCACGTTTGTTCCATATGACGTTTTAAAACTGTATGTTATCAACATAAAAGTGACAAAATTAATATCAGTGATATAAAAAAGAAGTACTTACATGATATTCTGTATTTCATTTGTCTTTTAATTTAAATTAATTATACTCTTTCTTTCGTCACTTCCTCATATATTTTGATAGGCATGGTAACATTCCATTCTTATTGTCCACGTTCTTCTATACTAATGGTCATAACAAACTTTTTTTTATAGTTGAAGACCTTAAGAGAGATTAGATGTATTTAACTGAGATACCCTTTTTAAATTAAGTTATTATTATTATTATTGTTATTATTATTATTATTCTTGTTATTATTATTATTATTATTATTTGGTAATTCGGTACCTTTTGTATTAACCTGTTCCATAACACACTCCTGATTCGGTTCATAAATGAGCTTTTACAGTCCGGAAAAAAAATGGAAGATATAATTTATTGGTGGCTGTACAAAAAGATACAAAATACATGAATCCTAAGTCAGTTACCAGGAACTAATTCTTTAGAAGTCAAGAGTTATGTGTTTTCAAATAAGCATGAAAGTATATAATGAGGTCAGTATGAGAGCAATACAATATGGTTCAAAAAGGGTTATTTAATACCACTGCTAAAGTATATGTGCACCATGATCTACTATGAATTGTGTCTCTCCACTGTCACATGATGAAACTTTGCACTTTCCTGAAAGTGGCCATTCAAGAGGTCAAGCCTGCCGAAAAATACCACCTAATAATCTATGTAATACATTCTAATTGTAAACTAGTTGTTTATTGTCGTAAATACATTTCAAGTATAAATGAAATATCCCAGCATGTTTTTCAAAACAGGTGAAATTAAAAGATAAAGATTGATCCTTTTCTTACTTAGAAATAAATAGGCAGCAGACAATAAGTTAAGGTCTACTAATCAAGTTATTTACCTATGTAGACTTGTAGATAAAATGCATATTTTATTTCATGTCATATTTTCCACACACACCTCTCCCAAAATGGGGGCCTCGTGTGGCCGAGTGGTCTAAAGCGCTCTCCGTTACGGATAAGTGCCATCTCACCTCTACCTGCGTGGGTTAGAGTCTCCGATTCGGCCAATGTGGGCATGTGAGGAAGCTTGCTATTAGCTTCTTGTGGTTCGGTGGTTCTTTCCCGGGTTTTTCCCGGGTTCTTCCTCCACCATTAATACTGGCCGCCATGTATAGCCTATCGTGTGCTAAAAAATGACGTTAAACACTACAACAACAACACCTCTCCCAAAATGAAATGATTGGTCGGTGAAAAGCAGCACACTCTTCAAACGCTGATGAACACCAGCTCTTTAAGGAGAATATTGATAGAGCAATGGGACACTAGTTGGCAACAGGAATTGGAGGGAAACATAGGGTAGATGACCTCAAGCGATGAGCAGGGTGTTGTTTGAAAACAAAATTTTGCATACCGAGTTGGTTTACATCACGACTTGAATAAAACGTTAAATCAAATTAAACATTTTAGCAGACATAATCAAGCATAATGTTTTCAGAAGAAAATATTTTGAGAGGCAATTTAAACAAAAGTTTCAAAGCACTTTTATCTTTTTTTAAAGTATGGCAGTTTCAATAGCGTGTCGACATAATACTAAATGAATATGGCCATGTCAGGCAAGGTTGTCTTAAGTCCATGTGTCTGAAATATATTTTACTGAGTCCTGGGTCTCTGTCAGGCAAGTGAATTTTAGGTCACTGTGTCTGAAACATATTTCATTGTGTCTTGGGTCTCTGTGAGGCCCGTGAATTTTAAGTCACTGTGTCTGAAACATATTTCCTTTGGTCTTTGGTCCCTGTCAGGCAAGTGAATTTTAGGTCACTGTGTCTGAAACATATTTCCTTGTGTCTTGGGTCTCTGTGAGGCCCGTGAATTTTAAGTCACTGTGTCTGAAACATATTTCCTTTGGTCTTTGGTCCCTGTCAGGCAAGTGAATGCTAAGTCCGTGTGTCTGAAACATATTTTACTGAATCTTGGGTTCTGTAAAGCACGTGAATTTCAAGTCTGTGTGCCTGAAACATATTTCATTGAGTCTTTGGTCTCTGTAAAGCACGTGAATTTCAAGTCTGTGTGTCTGAAACATATTTCATTGGGAGATTAAGGTAGAGATGGGATATCCACAAATAAAAGGAAATGTAACAATGTGACGCCATTTTGATTTGAACTTGTATGACTATTAAGGAAATCTCATTTAATTCAATGCTAAAAATGTTTAACATTGAGGACCATATCGAAGACAATAAAGACAAATCAACACACATCATTACTAAAAACTTTACTTTTACATTCTGGATACTCTAAAGACCAGTATCACTGCTCATGATGAACAAAACATTTTTTGACTTTTGTCTCAGGACTTGGTTTCTCCGTTCTTTGGATAACGGAATCCTTTTCCTTGTCATTGTGGACATAACTTTCTTGTACGTAATGTTGCAAATGTACAGCTCTATATTTTGGAAGTTGACGTACTTTTCTAGTAACTTTCTTGTACTTAATGTTACAATGTACAACTCTACATCAATTTTTGTAGGTTGACGTAACTTTTTTGTACGTAATGTTCCTAAGATTTGGTACTGAATCGCAGAGGTTACAACCTACGGCATCCATGCAATCGCAAGGCACAGAATCTCCCTCCACTTGAGAATCACTGAACTTAAGTTTAAAAGTATTCATCTTTCTCGCTTGGTCTTGGTAGTTACAATGAACTTTTGGTATTTGGAGTTGCCCTATTTTATGCTGGCCAATATCGACGTGTCCGTACGGCAAGGTGAAGTGGTTGAGAAGTCTCGATCGCTTCTGATATACGATTTGGTACACTTTTTCCAAAGGTCGACTGACGATTTGGTATGTGAGTAAACGTACAATCTTGTGCAGTTTGTAGGTGGTCACTTTAAAGTTTATACTTTCTCCAGACGGAAAAACTTCTTTCAAGACCCCAAAGTTCACCACTTGACTTTTTTGCGATACTTGAACGTCAATCTTTTCACTTTACACTCGTTGTGAACTTCTTGTTTGCCCCGGTATTCGTAGCCGTAATTTTTGGGACCGCCACTAGCAAAACTTAGAATCATGTCGTCAGTGTGCTCGTCCGTCCAGGCTCTAAACGGTCTCCTTTGATTTTAGGGTAACATTGACCCAGGCGATCGATGTAGATGCAACTGTCCGTGTCAAAATACAAGACGCGATCTCCTAACTGTTCTAAATCTTCGTACAATTTTAAGCGAGCATGGGCTGTCACGTAAGCTGCAATGATGACATTTCCAAATTCGTCGGCTTCTATAAAGTGCAGTTCTTCCTCATAATTTATTAAGATCAAGTCCTCAAGAACAACGTCCACGTGTTTCATGTATTTGGTTTTATCGTGATATTTGGTTTTATCGTGAATGATCTGGAAGTAGCGGGATGGTTCTTTCAAATACTCCGTCTTCGCTAAACACGTTCGTTGTGCCATTTTGCCTCGCAAGCAATGAAACGTCACTTTGGCAAACGATTGCCTTCCTTCGTCTTTCTCCACGTAGACTTAAGTGATGCCTTCCTGCTCGAAGTATTATCTCTTTTAATTTCTTTTGGTCTTCGGGAGTGTGGCACCAGAAAGTATGGCCGCTGTCTTCTTGTTTCATTTTCAAAAAGGCATCCACGTAGTCTGTGCGAAAATGCCTTTCTGAGTCTCGCCGCCCTAGTGCTACTGTTCCGTCTTGGGAAAGTGGTAAATTTCGTACACTTCTAACATATGATATCCCAGGTCCAGAGCTTTAGACAGTTCTACGCTGACTATCGCTCCCGTCAAGGCGAGTTTCTCCTGGGTGTACTGACAGGGTCGGCCGTGGTTGCGTGCTTCGGCACAAGTTCGTCACAACTATCAGTTTTCCTTGGCAATGGTGAGGTGAAACAGGATGGTACAATTCTGTGGGAGGCAAGACTTTACATTTAATCAATCCTTCGTATTGTCGAAAGTTATCCAGGTCGTTATGTTAAGTCAGCAGTTGCGGGTGCACTGCAGAAAATTGATACTATTTGCACACGTAAGGATACTGCGAACACGCGTCCAAGTAACTGATTTCTTCTCCTTTCTCCTCGTCGGCGTGGTACATAATACAAGTGACATTCGTCCGTCCTCCCTACAAACTGAACTTCGGGTTCAGTGGGTCCATCATCTTTTAACTTTCCACTATATGTTTAAGATCGGGATCGGTCTTCAAACGGTGATCGTACTCGTGTTTCCACATTTCCACCACTTAGTGTTCTAACTGTAAGCACCGCTGAAAAGTGGCCTCGTACAAGTCTTTCATGGTACGTTGTAAAAACTGATTTTTAGTGCCACGTTGAGGATAGCAGATGGGACATCCGTGAAAAAAGCATCCACTGAATACGTTCAGATGATTTTTTTTCCTCCTTCGTTACGGGCATATTGAATCCATTTGTCTTCCTTGTCGCACAGGGTAGTGCTTTGTTTGAGTATTGACGTTTGACAAAGTTCGTCGTTTGAGGGTTTATGACAGCCATGGTGTTTTAGGGCAAAAGTCTTTGCGGTACACTAAGGAACACGCTTTGGCAATGGTGCAGGCTTCTTTCAAAGAATCGATACCTCCGTATTCCATGAAAAGTTCTCGAAATTTCCACAGCAACGACGTAAAATGTCCACCTCGGAAAAACAATACTTTAACATTTTTTCCTGAAAGTCGAAGGGATCCGAGGCGTGAGTCTGGTGCGAAGCATAGAATACTTCTCGTTTTTCGGTGCGCATGTTGTCGGGGTTGTATTAGTGCGCCTTAGGCAAATGGGGTAGAACGGCGTGTTGATTGGCTTCGGGATTGAAAAAGTGCGGAAATAGCCTTTGGTCATTTCTATTATTTCAAACGTTTTAGGCATTCGACTCATTGGCATGGCCAAGTAACTCATCGAATCGTCAAACTGTACTTGACCCACTTACATGGAATGATTTTGGCTCCGTTCAAAGTCACTTTAGGGAGTTCGGTACTTTGTTCCGTATAGTATCTCAATAGAAACTGTCCACCGTGTTTAGAGGAATTGTGAGCCATTATCGTGTCATGGCAATGACAATCTCCGTAACGTTCGTTGTCCTCTTGGCTCCACGACTCATCTATGGGGCCTAAAATCAATTGGGCAAAATCGGCTACCGTGTTCGGTCCCCGAATTATTTTCCCACGTCCTCCAGGAATCTTGTTGCAGTGAGGGCAGTGACTAATGATATGCTCTTGGATGCACTTCTCGCACGCTCTATGAGCCACGCTGAAATTAGGAATGTGAATGCCAGTGTCTTGCATGCATTCGAAATAGGAAAAGATGAAATTGACTTTCTTCTGGTCATGTTCTTCCTCTTGATGTTTTGAATAGTAGTTTGAACGTAGCATTCGGGTTCCAAACCCATAATTTGGTGACAAATGTGACATCGTTTCTTCCCTGAATATACGTGTGCCTTGGCATTATTGTTACGAATGCCTTGTCCACAAGTAGGGCACAATCTCAGCAGTTGACAAGCACTTTTTTGCTGTGAACGAAAGTGCGCTGACAAGTAGGGCAATGTACTCGTTCCTGTCCTTCGTCCAGATAGGAGTGAGAGACTAAACATCCTGAGCATTTCGATCCACAATGCTTCTGTTGCTCTTGATTGTTATAACCAGAGTCTCATTTCTCCCACTAAAAACCGTATCCCGGAATCCAGTGATACTGGTTATGACGTCGAAATGTTCTTCGTGATGACAGAGGTGAATGTTTTGTCCGTCTTTGAAATCTTTGCCTCGAAACAACAGAGGTCCACCCACTTCTTGATGGTGCACTTTCAACGTGTAGCGTGAAGCCAAGACATCTTGGAATGTTTACATTTCAGGAATGCCACAGAGTGTGTCTTTGGAAAGCCCCGCTTGCTGTAATAGGACTTCAAACTGTTGTGATGAATGGAAAGTCTTAAGCGATCGTATTATATGGCTTCACATTGCCACATTGTGGTTAACAAAGAATCTCACACATCCACGATGAACCCCTTTGCTTTCTCTAACGGTACTTCGGACTTGAAATTCTTAAAATTCACTGTGTATGTGTTAGCCGTAGTTCTAAATTTTCTAGTGGAGCGCTTTTCAGTCTTTTGAATCTGGTAGTACTTTGGAGGAGTTAGTGGTAGACTTTGATTGGTTGTGGACTCTCTGGGTCTGGATTCTGGCTCACTCGGGTCATCTTCAAAATCACTGGCATGAATTTGTGCCAAGACGTCAGCTATTGTACGAGGCGATAGATCAGGTTTCTGCCTCTTACTTTCTTCTCCTTTCTTCATGAATGGATGCGATCTTTTCATCTTGACTGCAAAAAGTCAAATAACTACTTGTTAAACACCATGGGTCACTTTATATCCATGGCAGCCCAGAGTATATAAAGGGTGCTTGTCTTGTCCTTCCACTATTCATTTTCACTCTCAAACTGTGCAGAACAATGGAAGAGCCTACCCAGATCAAACTTTTGATCAGAGCTTTGCGAGGGTCATCAGAAAACTTTCTTCAGACAAGCCAACGGACTACTTACCCTCGTTTCGAGATAAAGGTCAAGATACTTGCTATATTTGTAAGAAGAAAGGACATTGGTCTTCAGAGTGTCCCGACCGTCAAATAGCAAACAGGGGTTAGAAAAGACAAAAGTCATTGTCAAGAAAAGGAACACTGGCCTTCAGATTGCCCTAAGAAACAACAGAAGCAATAAAAAGAATAAGAAGAGAGGAGTTATGGACAGGAAGAAGAAGAGGTACTCTCCCCCAAGGAAGAACCCAGACACGTGCAGAAAGAGAAACAGAAGAAGAAAAGAAGGCATGGAGAAAGTGAGGAAGTGGAGAAAAAACTATGACAGTGAAGAAATTTAAAAAACAGACAAAAGAAGCTTATGAACTTTTTAAAGTGATATGTTTGTGAATTGAATTGTAAAATTTGGACCAGAATAGACCAAGCATAAAAAGTAAATGTCTCTTGGTTTTGATTTTTCGAATAAGAACCTACAGTCACGCACTCATACATTCACAAATACCATAGGGGTAAAAAAAAAAGAGAGAGGGCCTTTTGAGTTTTAATTGATGTTGGAAATTGAAATACTATCTCTTTTCGAGAGAAATGGGTGACCCTGAAAACGGCCTTTGGGTATTTGTTGGTTTAAATCAACTTTAACTGCCTTAAGCCTTTGCCACGGCCAAGGCCTACTTGTGGTTTGCCTCCTGTCGATGATGATTGAGTAGAAATCACCGGGGTGGTACAGCAGGCGTACTCACAGGGATGGGATGCTTTGCGCGGGAAGGTCTTATTTTCTTCGGTCGTAATAAAAAAGTCTGTTACATTTGTTTCAGACTTCTTAACTCTGCTAAAATGTCTAAAAGTACCGAGACCGTTTGACTTTCACACCCTTGTTTTTTCGCTGCTTCTACTTCCTGTCGTTTCCTTCTTGCCTCTTCTCGCTGTTGTTGAAGAAGATAGGCTTGTTCTGTTTCCTTTTGCTGCTGTATAAATTTCTCCAATTCTTCTTTCTGTCTCTGTTTGAAATGATCAGAGAGTGGTAAAGAAGGAGAAGGTACTGGGAAAGGTACTGGTATCGGAACAAATTCTTGCGAGGTTAAAAAATCCACAAAATCCCAATTAAAAGTAGCATATTCCGGAAGTAGATCGGTGTTCACTTGGGTAAATCGCTGCTATTTCATCGCTTCTCGTCTCCACGACCGGTACATCCCCATTCATTTTCGTCTGAGTTTCCTTGATGATTGAAAACAGTGTCGCATGGACTGACTGCACACAAATGCTAGCGCCTCTATATAGGGAATGTGACGTCACAGACTGCTCTCTTCGGATTGGACGTGTGGTGACTGAATTTAATTTTGTAACGCGTGCTTAGATTGGTCAACCAACTCAATCTGTTTCGGTCCTACCTTCCCCTATAAATAACCGCAGTTCACTGCATTCCTTCACTTGTTCTCGTCACCAACATGTGGACCGACGTAGAATCCTCTATTCTCGTATCGTCAATGCTGTTCCGTACGGACTTACCCATGTATGTCAGATCATCGTGGGTCATTGTCAGGAGGACGGATACAAGCGTTTGGAAAAAAAGAATTTATGTGGAGACACAAGGCTGTTTAAACAGAGTTATGATCTACGGACGAGAAGTCAGACAAAGTTTGAGGAAAAGAAGAAGACCAATGCTATGTCCTCTATGTTAACGGAAGGATGTTAACATAAAGCCAAAGGCCCTTTTCAGGGCCCCTCATTGGTCTCGAAAAGAAATGACTTTCTTGCCTCCCCAAATTTTGTTTTTCATGTTGTATCAGTGTTTGTCTCTTGTTTGTTGTCTGTGTTATATCAATCTCCCATGTTCAATTTCCCTTGACGCTGTACAGGCCCACGATATATTCGCATGTTAATTTTCCCTTGACGCTATACAGACCCATCCATTTGCCCTTGACGCTATACAGTCCCATCCAAGTTAAAATTCCCCATGTTAAATTCCCATAGACCCTAGGGTACAACCCTCCAAGTTTAACATTAAAGTCCCCTTGATCATAGGGTATCCCACTATACTACTAAAGGAAGAGAGGGGATCCGAACAGGAAAAAGAAGTAGCCTCTCAAAAGGAAGAACCAAGACACTGGACGAAAGAGAAAAAAGAAAAGAAAAGAATACGATTGGAAAATGAGGAAGAAGAGGAGGAAAAACCTGTGAAAGTGGTGAAATTAAATTTAAAAAAAAAAAACAGTGAACAAATACACAGAAGTCTATGAACTTTTTAAAGTGTTGAACTGAAGTGAACTGAATTGTAAAATTTGTAACGGAATAGACTAGACAGAAAACGTAAGTGTCTTTTGGTTTTGAATTTTTAGAATATGGACCTACACTCACGCACTCACTCACACACGTACATCATGGGCGAAAAGGGGATTTTGAATTTTAATTGATATTTGCAAAAAGCTCTATCTCTTTTCTAGAGAGGTGAGTTGCCTGAAAGAAACAAACTCAGGAACGGGAAGCAATCAGCTTTAACTGCCTTACGCCTTTGTCACGGCAAAGGCCTTCTTCTGGACTTGCTCCTGTCGATGATGATTTGGTAGAAATTTGTAGGTCTGGTATAGTAATAGGCTTGGGTTGTTTGGCTCTGGAAGGTATTTTTTTGGGCGATAATACACAATTCTGATACATTGCTTTCAGAATCCTTAACTCTGCCAAAATGTCTAAGAGTACCGTCACAGTTTGATTTTAACTGCCCCTTTCTCTCCTAGACTTTTTCTTTCTTTTCTCTCTTATGCTGCTTCCTCTTCTTGTCTTTTCCTTCTTTTTTGCATCTTCTTCTGCTTGTTGTTGTTATTGTTGAAGGAGATATCCTTGTTCTGCTTATTTCTACTGCTGTAAAAATTTCTCCAATTCTTGTTTCTGTCTCTGTTTAAAATCATTGACGTGTGGTAAAGAAGGAGAAGGTGGCGAAGGTGCTGATACGGGAGCATATGCTTGTGAAAAAGAGAGAAAATCAACTAAATCCCAATTAATATCCATCTCTTCTGGAAGTAGGAATATGTTGACTTTGGTAGCCGCTGCTATGCCATCGCTTCTCGTCTCCACAGCCGGTGCACCCCAATTCATCGTTTTCTTAGTTTCCGTCATGTTTGAAACCTTTGTCGCATTGATTCACTGCGCACAGACGCAAGCGCATCTACATAGAAGAAGTTTGAGGAAGAGAAGAATACATATATCGCTTATCTTAACGGAAAAATGTTAACAAAATAATAATAATAAAAAAAGAAAATATATTTATTCTCTTTGTCATATATGTGTTTGATGTTCATCAATCTACGTATGTATGTATGTATGTATGTATGTATGTATGTATGTATGTATGTATGTATGTATGCATGTATGTATGTATGTTGTTATGTGAGTAGTTAAGGGGGATATTATAGGGTCTATGGGACTTATCATTAAAAATACCCTTGGGACAATATAGGGTCTATGTAAATTTAACATGGAGAAAAATCGTGGGACAATATAGGGTCTATGGGAATTAACATGGCCAAAAACCCCTGGGACAATATAGGGTCTATGTAAATTTAACATGGCCAAAAACCCCTGGGACTGTATAGGGTCTATGTAAAATTGAAACAGGGAGGGTCTCTATCTCTAAAAAATAAAATAAAAAAAGGGGTAGGCAATGGAAAGGCTATCTCTTTTCGAGAAATATGGCTGGCCCTGAAAAGGGCCTTTGGGTTTTCTTCTTCTTCTTCTAATTTCTTCTTTTCCTCCACCAAGTTCTTATTTTATCTCCTACACTCTTCTTCTCTTTCTTTTTTTTCTTCTCCTCCTCTTCTTTCTTCTTCTCTTCCTCCTCTTCTTTCTTCCTCTTTTCATTTTCTTCTTCTTTTTCAATTTTTTCGTTCCATTTGCGTATTCTTATTCTTTCCTCTTCATCCTCCTTCTCGTCCTTTATCTCTTTCATTACACCACTAATCTTGTCCTTTGCTTTTCTTAAGTTATTAATTTCCATCTTTACACGATGGGGACTATAGGAATAATGGTCTTCAACGAGTCTTATTAGCATCTGTTCCATTATTCCTAAGTTGTCTAAAACGTCTTGCAAGGTTTGTATTTTGTCCATTTGGTTTGACGCCATCTTCTTTTTATTCTTTGCAGAATGGTTTGAACAACGAACACTGTGGGTTCGTATAGTGAAAGCGCGGACGTGAAGGAAAACATCCCCCTAATAACATAAAATTGATCTTACCTAGATCATGACCGAACATCGCGCGTACGTGAAGGAAAACATCCCCCTACTTTCTCATTTCATATAATATAACCACAACTATACTCTCCACATACGCTAAGAAACAATAAAGAAACCCATAATCTACTATTCACAATTACTTCAGCATTTACAAATACAAACACACAAACACATACACTTCCACTATTAATAAAGAGTTAGTGTTTATATTCACACTACTCTACCTACACACATTGGCAAATCGATCGTTATTTCTTTTCTAGAGTATTGGGTAGCCCTGAAAAGGGCTGTTTTGTTTGGAACTTCATGGACACCTGGTTAATGGTGGCACCTTCCAGGCCTGGCGCCACATACACATCTTATCCCCCAGTTACTTTTTACCTTTTGGGGGGAGAGAGCAGAGGCAGGATATGTCGCTTCAGAATCCCAATTTTCGCTCTCTGGGATTTTGAAATTTCTTCTCTCCTTTTCGTCCTCCTCTTCTTTGTTTCTTCTTTCCTCTTTATATTTTCTTTCTTCTTCTTCTTCTTTATATCTTCTCTCCTCCTCTTCTTTGTTTCTTCTTTCCTCCTCTCTTATCCTTCCCTCCTCGACAATGGCTTCCGCGGCCAGTTCATTTAATATGCGCCTGGCATATTCCAGATGCACATGAAGCTCCAACAGTTTCTCAAGTCTCGTGTTCATTTTTTGGTGTTGATCAATCAACAAGGGTAGCTGGACTGCCGAACGAGTTTCAATTTATACTGAAAGCGCGGACGTGAAGGAAAACATCCCCTAATAACATAAAATTCATCTTACCTAGATCATGACCAAAACAACAACAACGCGCGGACCTAAAAGAAACACTCACTCACTTTTTTATGCTACCCATCACTATTGTAAAATTTTTTATAAATCACTTCAATAGACTATCCACATACGCAAAGCAATTCAATCTAACTCTAAATATACACCTCAAACACCAAAAAACATCATTTTAATCTACTATCCACACCAACTTATGTGAGCGCTTACAAACACAAACACACCAAAACATACCCTCACATTTTTAAAAGCAAGAGTTAGTGTTTATTTTCACACTACTCTACCTACACACATTGGCAAATCGATCGTTATTTCTTTTCTAGAGTATTGGGGTAGCCCTGAAAAGGGCTGTTTTTTTTGTTTGCTATGGCATTCTTTTTTAATTTCTAAGAATGCGATGTCCTCTGAGGATAGACTTTCTGGCAATAGGTCTGCTTCTTCGGAAAGAGAAGAAGAACTCTTTGGTGTCGATACGGCAATCGACAAAGCCTCTGTCAGGTTCAGGTTGTTGCTGCTGCTGTTGTTGCTGTTGTTGCTGCTGTTGCTGCTGTCTCTGAAGTCTGTACTTCTCTGTCCATTCTTCTTTTTCCCTGTTCACTTCTTCTCTGAAGAGCTCTTCTATTAAGTCTTCAGTGATTTTTAGCATTCTCACATTCTCTATTTCTTCTGGCTTTGGTATCAGACTGTGTCTGACCCTATGCAAATTCACGTAGGCTTCGTTGAGCTTAGCTAGTTTGGAGCACATCTTCTTAGGAGGATGAGTCGACAATGGATGGTTAGACTGGAAATAACCCGGTTCTTAAAGTCAAAGCGCGGACGTGAAGGAAAACATCCCCCACACGGTTTTCGAGCCGCAACGTTCAGTGAGTGTCATGAGAGGGATAGTAAGAAATCAAAGAGCATCAATCCAACATTCTTATAGCTAAACAAACCACAAAGGCATTTTTTTCAAAACACAACATTTTTTATTCAAAAATCACTTAACACTAAACAACAACTCTAACATTTTTTAACAATAATCCAACACTATAACATCAAACAATTTTTTCAAATCACAAACATTTTTTTCTCAATGGACAATCTACTTTAAACAGGGCTGACAACGTTGTGAATGAAATTGTGATTTCCACTGTTGGAAATCATTAGGCCATTGATGGACACTACGTTTCCTAGCTTGAGACAAAAGATAAGCATAATGGTCACAAAACCATCGATCTACTTTCACATCGTTTCTAGCAGAAGAACGAGGATCGAAATGAGTCACTAAATGTTCTAAGGAATAGCCCAGGCTGCGATGATGCAGAAAATACACACAATACTTTCCACACACCAAGGAATCTGTGCCTTGTAATTTCACATTATTGAATCGGGTGGTTTGAGCATTTCTTCTCATAAAGTCAATGATATCGTCTTCCAAAGGGGGTAATCCATACGAATCGAAATATTCCACACATCCTTCTTGAGGAAAGTAGACGGCTACCCAGTGGGTTCCTGGGAGATGACTGTCGTCCGTGTTGATCACGTAAGCTTGATGGTCTTTAGGTTTGCGATGAGGGAGTTCATCTTTAGCACAGACGACAGGATTCCAAGAAGCCGTATACGAACTGTGGTTCAAAAGGTAATAAAGTTCCCAGGTATCCATTGATTTGTGTGTGTTTTTCTTCTTCTTCACAGGTAATAATAAGTCGTCAATTCGATCCTGACTTTTTGCTTGAAAATGTCTGACGAATAAACGGTTATTCGTTCTGTTTCCTCACTCTGATTCAGGAGAGCTTCGATACGATGGATCTCTTGAGTGGTTAATGGTGGACAAGAATGTTCACGCAAGTCTTTATACCACTGGTGCAACACGTCTTTGTCCGAGATGAGACTCCAAGCTTCGTCCAGATATTCGTCCATTTTTTCTTCTTGACTCAGCATCAGGCATTTATCGTGTTGAATTTGACTGGGATGATCGTTTTGACATCCATAGCAATTTTTCTTGATCAATTCCGTCATTTTTTCCACCAAGTGTTTGGCAAAACAGGAGACTAAATGGGCTTCTTGTTCTGGCCATCTTGACTTCATCATGATCACTTCTTCTTCCACAGTCTCCTTACATTCCATGTCCAAAGTTTCTCCACTAGGTAAAGAGGGATAACAGTCTTCCATGGCTTCTAATAGTCTAGAATGACTTCTCTCAAACTGTTGATTTCTATCGTATTGTCAAATTCTGCATACAGGATGACGTTCACTGTCTTTGGCAGTTCTTTTGCAAACTGAAGTTCCACACGAATCTGGCCTGATTTTATAGGGTGGAAATGTCCCTCGTCGCTGCCTTGGTCTGAAGTGAAATCGAAAGCCCACAAAGCATAACCTCCTGCGTAATCGTCGTACGTAATGCCGTGACTGGTGTTGGTTCCTAACTGGCCCGTGGCTTCGTACAGGGACAAGTACGACCTTAAGTAATTCATCTTATTCTCCTCGTCACTAAAGACAGGTTCGAAAGGTCTGGTACACAAGGTCTTGCCATCGCGACTGACTTCGACTTTCTTCACAAAAAAGTGTTTAAACTCAAAAGGATTTTCAGCGAAGGCTCCGTTGAAGGCTGAATTCTCGACCATACCAAGGATTAAACGCTTGGGTAACTGTCCTTGAAACAGATGATCTTCGATCATGGAATGCTGTCCAGCAGGAATGGTGAATGTTTTCACTTCCACACGTCGTATGGGATACTTGGCGGTCGTTCTGCTCAACGTTTGACTGATGTCGTTTCCCACTTTAGGTAACACTTCCACGCGTCGTACGTAGAGTTTGGCCTCCTCGATTTTGCTTTTAGGATTGCCAGTCTTAGTAGCATCCTCATCAGCCAACAAATGGAAAGCGGCACTACTGCGATTCAGTCTCAAGCGGACATTCACCCCGTTCAGCAAATATTTCTCTTGCAACCACATGTCCAAATGCAAACGATCCATCAGTTCTAAACTCTTTCCATCTTTGATTCTGTTTCTTCGTTCTACAAATCCCTCATTGGTGGTTGTTTTTGATTTGGGGTCAGCTTCAAGATCTGTTTTATTAAATTCGCCCGCTTCGTCAGGTTCCCACAACACACAGGCATTGAGATGAGTATCCTTGGCATCTATTCCGTACGTCAAGAGATTTTCCAGGTAGGCACGGTAAGGGTAAGTATCCATGCTGCTGCTAACCAGTTTGTTGTTCAAGTACAAGTCCACCGAGTTGAACAAGGAATGCATGAAATTGTTGACGGGAGCTACTTTCTCTTCGCCGTTTATAGTATCTCCTCCCTTATCTAGAACTTTGACTTTCAAGTACAAGTAACTGCTATTCAGATCGATGTAATCTTCGGGCTGTCCCTTGATTTCAAACTCGATGGGAGCGGAATCGGCCAGTGAGGAGACGGGATGAAATTCCACCCATTGGGATTCTTGCATGGTCATCATGGTGGGGGGCATGGCAAACAGATCCAGTTCCGTCTTGGAACAGGCGCAAGACTCTCGGTGCATCATTTTTTTTGTTCTGTTCTTTCTCAATAATCGAAAACGTCTAAGTCTCGAACGGTTCTTCTTCTTTTCTTGATCTTTCTCGCTTGAAGTCTGGTGAAAGGGTGTTTTCTTCTTCGTCTCTTTCTGCCTTGTCCTTGCTGAATGCCTGACTCGGTAGCGTGCAGGGCATTTATAGGTGTGTCTCGTCGACCCAAAATGTCTTTGCCCGTTTGCAGCAAGACATTTTTGCCTGCCCTCATGAAGGCTTCTTTAGGGTTTTGTTTGTCGATGATGACATTTTGGAGGAATTCTTTGCCTTGCGTCAGTGCCGCATCTTTCAAGGCGTGCAATCCGCGTGTCACCATCGGTTTCAAGACTGGGGCCACCGAACGAAAGGCCGATTTTAACATATCTCCTAAACCGTGTCCTCGCTGTCGTGCAACCCCTCGGTACACTGGATACATGACTTACTTACGAGTCGTGAGAAAACCGTTTTCGAAAATGGAGTTTCACCGTGACTTTTCCTTTGGTGAATGGAATATTTTGTCCCAAATCTCCTTTTATAGCAATGTTGACCGTGTCCAAATACGACTTGCTGACGGGCAAATAATGAGGATGGACAAATTCGCGGTGAACGTGATAAGTGTTTCCACCTTCCTCGTCAGTGGCCGTGGCAGAATTTACTTTGAAAGGAATGACACGCAGTAACGGTACGGAGGTGTGTCCCACCACGTTGTACTCCACCACATCGGAGTACACAAAGATCAAATTCAGTCCCTGGTTCAGTTCTACCGGGAAACGAAAATACCTTGCAAAATGCCCGTTGTTGTCAATCTCTGCCATTTTAATCGTTTTGGTCTGCTTATCCGTGACCAAATTGAGATCTCCACCCAGAATGTCATACAATCCAGGGCAAAATTTAATACGTATACTTTTTTCCTCACTTTCAAATCTGATGAGTAGACGGTGAGACAGTTTGTGGTACTCCATGGTGACACGTTTTTTTAGTCCGGTCAGAACTTTGTCAAAGGCTGCATAGAATTTGTCAGCGATGGCCTCCACCAGATGTTGACCACTAAAATAATGGCCTGAGTTAATTTTAAAGTGATACACGTAAAGAGGAGGAGAAGTGTCACTGCTGCGGGGTATTGGGGTCTTGGGAAGTGATTTATGTTGAGAAGTGGTCGTCATGGTTTGCTGCACTGTTGGGTCCAGAATTTCGACGTCAAAAGTGTTTTGAGTTTCAGTGATGTTTTTGATTTGTGTTGGGTGAATCATTTCCACTAAAGCCACTTCCCAATGGGCTTCGTGATCTAAGGGGATGGCCTGAGGTAATTTGGCCGTGTAACAGCACAACGTGTTGTGGGGAAACACCTCCATGGAACTGTCACTGGGTAAGGTTAAGTAAAATTGGTTTTCGTGACTCATAATTCCAGAGTTCTGTGGCTGTCCGAGGGGTTATTACTGGACGTCAGAGGCGTGTCTCCGCCCAAAATGGGGTTCTGGTTGTGGTTGAACTGGTGACTGGCACTGGCACTGGACACAAGGTTCCCGGGGTTCCCGTTCGAGGAGAATTTCAGAGAAGGATTGGGAAGCAGGTAACCGATGCAACTGCTCAATAAAATGGTCCACAATTGTTTGTCTCCTTGTTGCAAACTCAAATTGGCAATGGCTGCCCCGATGACACAATACACCACGAAGATTTGGCAGGAAAAGACGATTTGCGTTTTAGGCACACGTTCTCCATACCACACCCACAAGGGTTGTTTTTGTAAATCTTGCACAGAAGAACTGGGTGAAGAAGGAGTGGTCGACGTAGCTGCGTCTGCTGTGTGAAAGGGCATGATGGTCACTTCTTCTTTTTATAGTCGATGACTTGCGAAGCGTCGATCCAAGAATCAAAACTGGGTGGATATCCTTTCCAACGTACTTTGACTTCTTTGACACGTCGTTTGCCCACTTTACGGGTTCTGCGTTCGAGAATGCTTTCGATGTCGTACACGTCGTCTTCTTTTTTGGTGACACGTTGTAACTCGGGCAAATAAAACGTTCCTTTGAGCACTTCTCCGTTCATGTCTTCCAATTTATAGACGGCAGGATGACGGCCATGCACTCGTCCAGTGACGCGAAACAATTCGGTCGTCCAGTTAGGTAAGTAACCTTTGTCAAAAGTGCGTTTGGTTTTGCCAATGCGCACCCAATCTCCTACGGCCAACTCTCCACTTTTTTTGGGGACAGCCCTCGTCGGGGACGTACCGAACAGACGCTCAAACACCAACACTTCGTTGTCGGGAGTCACGTCTTGCGGGGCACGTCCGATGCTTCGATGGTAAGATT
Organism: Sinohyriopsis cumingii; assembly: GCA_028554795.2. NCBI lineage: Eukaryota > Metazoa > Mollusca > Bivalvia > Unionida > Unionidae > Sinohyriopsis > Sinohyriopsis cumingii. The sequence goes on along the minus strand of CM068838.1, from coordinate 4,807,713 downwards.
GGTTGTACGTTTGCACCAGGTGCGGTAAGATGTCGATGTACTTCAGAGTGTGGTGATTCGTAAAATATTTCCACATGCGTTCTTTCAAAGTGCGTTGAAAACGTTCCACGATGCTGGCTTTGGTTTCGGGATTCTCGGTGGTAAAAAAATGAATGTCACGTTTCTTTAATTCTTTTTGGAAAGCTTGGTTCAGAAATTCGGTGCCTTTGTCCGTTTGCCATCGAAGAGGGTGACGACCGCTTTGTTTCAACACCCGTTGCAGGGCTCGCACTAACTCGCTGCTCGATTTGGAAGTCAAGGGCACGATCCAGGCAAATTTGGAAAAGACGTCGATGACACAAAACAAATATTTGTAGCCACGATTGTAGCTGGCCAAATGAGAGACATCGGCTAAATCGGCTTGCCATTGATGATCGATGCCTTCCACTCGGGTGCGACTTCTGGCAAACTTGCGTCCAATGGGTTTGTGTAAAGTGTAGGTAGCTTGTTCTTGTAACCATCGTTGCACTTGAGGTAAACGGAGACTTTTCAGTCGCGTTTTGGCAGCACGATACAATTTTTGAACTCCTGCGTAACCTGCAGGATGTGAGGGATCGTAGTAAATGCTGGCTAAGACTTTTTCCATTTTTTTGTGTTGGTTGGTGTCTTAATAAGGCACCCACTCTTGGAGGATGCTACTCTTTTTCTCTTGGGGTATTTTCTTGGATTGCAATGCTTTGCGTGTGCGACCGGCAATAGGTGTCGAAGAGGAGGATGTCTGAGCGGGGGATATCGGTTCTTGTTTCACTTCTGTCTTCACTTCTGTCTTCACTTTCTTTTTCTCTTGTGATGAAGAAGGGGTGGCCATCATCTTTTTAATCCATCCAATTCTGGAGGTAGGTGGTGTTGTTAACTTGCGTACTTTTTCTGGTGGAGTTTGAAACCCTTCTTCTTCTTCTTTTCCTTTTTCTGTCTTGGTCACTGGTACTGGTACTGGTACTGGTGATGGTGCTGGACTTTTCATCAAGGTCTTAAAATCTTTCAGAGTGGGTAGAGCTGTTTCGTCTAAAGCTTTCTGGTGAAAGAGTTGCAGTCGTTGCAAGAGTTGACCGTACTTTTGCGATTTTTCTGTTTCGGACAAATCTTGGCGATCCATCAAGGACTGCAATTCGTGTTGTAACTGGGACATCTCGCTCAAATTGGGATTGGGAGGTAAATGAGGGGTGCGTTGTTTTTGCCACCGACGGTATTCCATCCATCGTTTGTAAGGCACTAAAGCTAGTTTTCGTCCTTCCATGGGGTTGTCAGGGGTCGATTCTGAGATCTTGGGACTTTCGAAGGCCTTTTTATCTTGCTCCCATCAGTCCTCCCAACATGGTTCCCAAGACTCCTTTCAGTATGGGGCCTAACAAGAGAGGCAAAATGCCTCCACGTTGGACCAACATCTTCTTTTTTTGACGAATGGGAATTTTCTTTTGAACCATTTGGCGAAGAACGTGACGATGTTTGCCTAAGCATTGTTTCTGGTGTTTGGACAAAGGGATCGTGCCTTTCAAAACGTTCAAACAACATTCGCACACGGTATCGATGACCTCTTTGGAGGCCGTTTGAATGAGTTTTTTTCGTAGGGGTGGAGAAGCTTTGGACAGGACAGATAACATGTCCCCATGTTTGGCTAAACGTGGTGGCAGTCCTTTCCTTTTCTTTCCTTGGGGTTTTCTGGAGGGTGACATCTTTGAGTCTTTAGGAGCACCAAAAGAACACTGATACCCTACTTGGTCACAGGCCTTTTTTATACTGGAACGCGTCGCCACTGATTGTCTTTACGTCGTATCAACTTCATGACAGGCATGACACGTCGTGCAGGGGTACGCAACGGACTAAATCGAGTCAGTTCTTGCTTGGACAAATCCAGTAAACTTTGTAACGTGCCCGATCTTTCATGGACTTTGATTTTGGGAGAAGGTACTTTGTGAGCAGCAGCCACTGCCACTAAATTGGAGGGTCCTGCCACTGGGGATGTTCTTTTGGGGTCATCAACGGAGAAGTTCTTGGTGTGATTAACGTCTCCAAGTACTCTTCAGTTCCTGGTGACATCAACGGAGAAGTGGATAAACGTGAAGCTGTCGGAGACGCAGTCACCGCTGTGGCAGGTCGTGGTTTGCGAGTGTAAGGCTGCGTCCTGGCCGCAGTGCCTCTCTTGCGACTAGTTTTCTTCTGTGGACTTTTCTTTTTCTGAGGACTTTTTCTCTGTTTCTTTTTCTGGGGGCTTCTTTTCTTTTTCCGGGGTGGTGACTGGTAAGAGGAGGGTCCTGCCACTGGAGAAGTTCTCCTTGGGGACCTGGTCTTTTTCTTTTTCTTCTTGGGGCTTCGTTGAACTTTTGTCTTGGGGATAACTTTGGGGGCATTAGGATCCCATCTTAAGAGTGAGCGAATGATGACCCCTCCTAGAGTACCGCTCCCTCCAGGTTTCAAAATGATTTGTTTTTTGGTTTGAGTGTCGATGCGGGGATCGGCCAGTTGGACCAAAGCGACTTTGTTTCGATCGAGAAAGCGTTTGGTTTGATGAGGAATCTGAATGATTCCTTGGAGTAATTGACGTGCCGTCACCGTGAACCATCGTAAGACTTCTTTGAGACTAGCTTCTAAGACACGAGCTCGTGTTTGTGGATCTTTTTCTCGACTGATGCCATACAAGGCACGAATCAATTTGACGGGAAGATGCGACTGAAGGGACGTCATGTTCACACTGTGTGAGACAGACGAAAAGGGTCTGAGGTTTTTATAAATTTTTTGATGGGGAGTGAAATGAAGTCGAGGACGGAGACGTGTACAGGACAGGCCCTCCGTCTTGGCACCAGTGGTGAAACAAGTGGGTACGAAATCGCAAATCCTCGGGAGTCGTAGGTTTCAAATCGACGAGTAAATAGGCGTGTGGCGTTTGAGTGGCATCGTCGTACGCCTGAGTCAGCCAAGGCGTTCCTAACTGTTTGGCTAAGACTTGCACTTGCGATTTATCTCGAGGGCTTTTAAACAAGACCACGTAATGTGCATTGAGACTGATGGTGCGATGGGCTTTGTTTTGTTGAAACAAATTTTGGGTGATGTAAACGACACTGGCATTACGGTGATGCCCTTTGCGCGTGAACCACAATTTAATTTCTTCTTCGTCTTCTCCTAACATGTCGTCGAAAATGACCAAATGGGTTTGACGGGAGTCAGAGACGATGCCGTCGTCTTCTTTAGGAATGCCTTCCACAAACGCGATGGAATCGCCTTGACTTTCTCGCAAGAGGCTGTACGCCGATTGCCACTCTTTGTAACACCACACGATCCGTTGAGGGGGCCGATCGATCAAATGATGTTTATGTTCGATCAAACATTTGACGAATTCGGTTTTGCCTGAACCGCTAGGTCCAGCAATGAGCATGTTAAAGGGATGACGAAGATACAAAGCCTCCCAACTGGCACGATCTAAGTGTTCGTCGATGACTTTGACAGTAGAGGAAGAGGGAGCAGAGACAGCAGAGGTAGCCATGGTGTGAGAAATGTCACTTGTGACACGAAAAACAAACAAGACAAGAGTTTATATACTTTTTCAGAACACGTTTATTGAATGTTTCAAACATGAATACGAAAGACAAAAATGCATAAAAGCCAAAGGCTTCAGTACAAGGATAAAAGGCACATGATAACTATGAACGTGGAATAAACACAAGTGTCTTTACAACAACATGTTTTGGGTAATGTTCTAACCAGTTCTATAGTAGGGGGTAAGGTCACACAAGTGTCCTCCCGAAAGGGTCTTTCAGGCCTGTCCACGACAGTCCTGTCCTGGGTGACGGGTTCTTCTGGCACCGTCACTAACACGGGTTGAAAAGTAACTTTTTTCCTTGAACAACTCTCGTGCATACTGGGCCACTTCTTGGGTCCAAGCCTCAAAACCCCATTCTTTCCAGGCACGGACATCTGTCCAATGGGGATGTAAGTCACAAGCTACACACACATCGTCATACACGTCTTGGGTAGCTAAAAGTTGACGAATCTTTTTTTCCTGTTGAGGTCGAGAAGTATCCAGATGAAACCGCAAGGCTTTGAGCAAAAGAAGTTTTTCGTGACCATTTAAGGCCATGGAGGTGGTAAGTACTGATCGTAAAGAGTCCACAAGGAATCGGCTGGTAAACGAAATCCCAGAAAACAAGTCACTAAGACACACACCACTTGTCGTCCCAAATTGAATGGATACAGTTCTTGTAATAATTGATGGTAATGATCCACGGTTTGAATATGGTCATTGAGTTCCTTCCACGGAATCTGTTGGATGACATACGACATAAGTCGTGGCATAGCTGCCTGTTTTTATAGTCTCTTTGTTTCGAAAAGAATACACGTACTTTCTAGCCAGTGATCTTCGTTCTCCAGTTGGGAATGTAAATCTTGCATACTGTAACCGAAACGTCAGAGTTCGATTAGAAGTTTCCTCTTCCGCTAAGCAGATTCCACGTAACAAATGTTGGTAATCCTTTACCTCGTCTTCCTCAATGGGTTGCTCTAGGTGAATCTCGAAGTAACCAAAATGATCAACACGTGAATCATCGGGAGCCTGGAAGTATTGAACAAGGTCTGACCATTGAAACAATTTCTGACGAATCAGTTCTCTTATACCATTCAGGTACCAGTGGTTAAAGATCTGGTGACGTAACGGATGCAATTGTTCTTTACGTTTCACTTGTATTTTGACCAGCTCTCGGTAAATGCGTTCTCTCAACGCCACAGGCAAAGCACGAATGTTCTCTAGCAAAGTATCCATGAATAGGTCATACTAAATCCTCTTTGGTCTGACACAAGAAATGTACTCTTTGCACAAACATGGTTTTACTTCAGTGGCGAATTTAAATCGTTGAGTCACTAATTTGCACATTACAATTCGTTCAGAAGTTTCCTCTTTCACCAAGTTGACATTGTGTTTAAGATGTTGGTAATTCGTTAACTCTTCCTCTGGAATTCGATGCAGTACGTTTACAATGATGTAGGTAGAATCGTCCATACCAAACCAATCCTTTTTAAAACTAGAGAATCGTTGATCAATGTCCGTCCGATGGAACACTTTCAATTGAATCAGTCCTTGTATAGCCTTCAGGTACCAGTGGTTCAAACACCGGTGACGTAACGGATGCAATTGTTCTTTACGTTTCACTTGTATTTTGACCAGCTCTCGGTAAATGCGTTCTCTCAACTCCACAGGCAAAGCACAAATGTTCTCTTGTAAAGTATCCATGAACAGATTATTATGGTAAGAAGTTACTTCAATGTCTCGGTCCCACTAAGGGTAAGTAATGACAATTCGGTGACCATCGAGCATGTTCTACGTAGGCCGAATCTTGCGGTTCCCAGTGGTGAAGTGACACACCGCAACTGAAGCACTTGACTTTATCTCCTTCACCCAAGTAGAAAAATCCGGCTCTGGCTAATTCTTCGGGGGTCGGTCCTCCCAGATACTTAGGCCATTTTCCTTTGAACGATTGAAGACGATTTTCAAAGTCGCAGTATTCCGACAAACGCACAGGGAACGAATATTAGTCTTTCACAGGTTCGTTTCGATGAGGGTTGAGTGACATGGGTAGGAGTTTGCTCAGGGCTAGATGACATCCGTAGGGGGGTAGACGTGAAGGTGAACATTCCCCTTTAAAACGAAACCCAGTAAAATGTCCAAGAGGACGAGCGGCGTCAGTTTCGCATCCCAAGGTTTGACACGCACAGCATCGCTTTCCATGATAGGGGTAGGGACACTAAAGTTCCCATGATGCTTTACGGCATCGCTCAGGTCACAACGTACAGCATCGTACACATCGCAAGGCTCACAATCGCACTCGTCTGCAAACTCCGTTACGCAATTACAATGGTAACCACATGGACAATCGCAGTTTCCTTCCGGACATTTTCCGTCGCAATGCCTGGGTCTTATCCATCCAGTATTAGTCACACTAGAGGAAGATGCAACTTTTTTACAATCCCCAAACTGGAACGATGTCTCTTTCAAAGTATTCATCTTGTTCGCTCGATCTTGGTAGTCACAATGAACTATCGATCTTGACCATAGCCCCCTTTTTATACTAGTCGCAATGCAGTCTCCAGCTTGTACATCTTTCCTTTTTTACGTTTTTATGTCTTGTTTCGGAAGGTACCGTCTCTAAGGTACCGTCAACATTGTACCGTAGTGTGATGGGTGGAAAGGCCAAAGAAAGGTAAGGGCAGTGCGGAGACCATCGAGTATGTTCCAGAATAGCTGAATCTTTATAGATACATAGATCCATTCGTAACTTCAGTCCGCAAGCGAAACACTGTACCTCGTATCCCAATCCTGACTCAGGTCCCAAGTAGACAAATCCTGTTCTAGCTAAAACATGCGAAGAAGGTAATCCTTCCCTATCCGTAGGCCATTTCTGAAACGTGTCCAATCGACGGGCACAATCACAATAGTCAGGTAAAAAGACTGGAAAATGGTAGGGTTTGAACTTCGAGTTCTCATCGGGTTTCTCACTCGATTCTTGCTGTGGCGAAGTCATCTTTCTGGTGGGTGACTATCCTCTTACAACCAATGTTTTATACCAACGTGTCCATACGGTAAGGTGAAATGATTGGGAAGTCGCACTCGCTTCTGGTACACGATTTGATAAACTTTTTCTAAAGGTCGACTGACGATGTGGTGAGTGGGTAAACGTACAATCTTGTTCGGTTGGTAAGTGGTCACTTTAAAGTTTCCATCCTCTCCCGATTGCAAGGCTTCTTTCAATACCCCAAAGTTGACCACTCGACTGGTACGATGATTCAGAGTCAGTCCTTTCACTTTGCACGTCGTGTGCACTTCTCCTTGTTTGTCCCGGTATTCGTAGCCGTAATTTTTGGGACCGCCACTGACGAAACTTAGAATCTTGTCGTCGGGATGCTCGTCTGTCCAGGCTCCTAAACGGTCTCCTTCGATGTTAGGGTGATGTTGAATCGGGTGATGGATGTAAATGCAACTGTCCGTGTCAAAGTACAGGACGCGTTCTCCTAACAGTTCTAAAGCTTCGTACAATTTTAAGCGAGCATGATCTGTCACGTAAGCCGCAATGATGACATTTCCAAAAGGGTCGTCTTGTACAAAGTCCAGATCTTCTTCGTAATTGACCAAGATCAAATTCTCTCGAACGACGTCCACGTGTTTCATGTATTTGGTTTTGTCGTGAATCATCTGGAAGTAGCGGGAAGGTTCTGTCAAATATTCCGTCTTGGGTAAACACGGTCGTTGTGCCATTTTACCCCACAAGCAATTTAACATCACTTTGGCAAACGATCGCCTGCCTTCGTTTTTCTCGATGTGGTCTAAAGTGATGCCTTCTTGTTCGTAGTATTTCTCTTTGAATTTTATTTGGTCTTCGGGAGTGTGACACCAGGAAGGATAGCCGCTGGCTTCTTGCTTCAGTTTCAAAAAAGCATCCACGTAGTCTGCGAAAATGCCTTTCTGAGTAGGGTCACCCTTGTGGTATTGTTGTGTCTTGGGAAAGTGGCAAATTTCGTACACTTCTAACAGTTGGTATCCCATGTCCAGAGCTTTGAACAATTCTACGCTGACCCAGGTTCCCGTCAAGGCCCGTTCTTCCTGGCTGTGCTGACAAGATTGGTCTTGGTTGCACGTTTCGGCACAAGTACGGCACAAGGGAAACATCAGTTTGCCTTGACAATGGTGAGGTAAGACGGGATGGTATAGGTTCGTGGGAGGCAAAACTTTGCACTTGATCAAGCCTTCGTATTGTCGAATGTTGACCAGGTCGATGTGTTCAGTCAGCAATCGCGGGTGCCCTGTAGGAAAGCGACAATATTTGCACACGTAGGGATACAGCGAACACACATCCAAGTATTTGATTTCTTCTCCTTTCTCTTCGTCGGCTTGGTACAGCAAACAGGTGGCATTGGTCCTTCCTCCGTACAAACTATCCCTTGGGTTCAGCGGGTCCATGAACTGGTAACTTTCCACGACGCGTTTAAACTCGGGATCGGTTTTCATACGGTGATCGTACTCGTGTTCCCACATTTCCACCACTTGGTATCCTTCCTGTTCTAACTTTAGGCGACGCTGACAAGTGTCCTGGTACAAGTCTTCCATGGTTCGTTGCAAAAACTGATTTTTGGTGCCACGGTCAGGGTAACAGACGGGACTTCCGTGAAATAAGCAACCGTTAAACTCGTACACGAGCCAGCCATCGACCGAATACGTTCCGATGGTCTTTTCGCCCCCTCCGTTGCGGGCATGCTGAATCCACTTGTCTTCCTTGTCGCACAAGTAATGTAACCAACGTAGGGCTTTGACCGAGTATTGACGTTTGACATAGTGGGTCGTTTGAGGACTGATGACAGCCACGGTGTTTTCAGGCATGAATCGTTGGCGGTACACTAAGGAACACGCTTTGGCAATGGTGCAAGCTTCTTTCAAAGGATCGACCCCTCCGTGTTCCATGAACAGTTCTCGAAATTTTCCACAGCAACGCCGTAAAATGTCCACGTCGGAACGACAATACTTTAGCATTTCTTCCTGAAAGTCGAAAGGGTCCGAGGCGTGAGCCTGGTACCAAGCGTAGAAAGCTTCTCGTTGTTCGGTACGCATGTTGTCGGGGTCGTAATAGTGAGCCTCAGGTAAATGGGGTAGAACGGCGTGTTGATTGGCTTCCGTATTGAAAAAGTGTGGAAAGTACCCTTTAGCCATTTCTGTCATTCCAAACGTTTTAGGCATTCGACTCAAAGGCATGGCCAAGTAACTCATCGAATCTTTAAACTGTACTTGTCCCACTTGCATGAAAATGATTTTGGCTCCGTTCAAAGTCACTTTAGGACGCTCGGTGCCTTGTTCCGTATAGTACCTCAAAAGAAACTGTCCATCGTATCCGGAGAAATTGTGAGCCATCACCGTGGCATGACGATGACAATCTCCGTAACGTTCGATGTCCTCTTGGCTCCACGTCTTGTCGACGGGGTCTAAGACCCATTGGGCAAAATCGGCTAACGTGTTCGGCCCCCGAAAGATTTTTTCACGCCCTCCGGGAATCTTGCTGCAGTGAGGGCAATGACTGAAGATAGGTTCTTGAATGCACTTCTCGCACGCTCGATGAGCCACGCAGAAATTAGGAATGTGAATGCCGGTCTCTTGCATGCATTCGAAATCGAAAAAGATGAAATTGCCTTTCTTCTTGTGACCGTCCTCTTTCTCTGGTGGGGGTTGGTATTTTTGCACGTAACATTGGTGTTCCAAGTCCACGATGTGGTGACAAATGTGACATTTTTTCTTTCCTGAACATACGTGTGCCTTGGTATTATTGGTACGTATGACTTGTTCACACGTAGAGCACAATCTCAGCAGTTGACAAGCGCATTTCTTCTGTGAACCTTGCGTCTTCAAATGTTGTTGGTAACAGGTAGGGCTGACAAACGTGCGCAGACAAGTTGAACAAGGCACTGGTTCTTCGCTCAGACAGGGTGAAGAGGCCAAACATCCTGTGCAGTTCGATCCACAATGCTTGTGTTGCTCTCGATTATTATAACCATGGTCACATTTCTCACAGTAATAACCGTATCCCAGGAATCCGGTGATACTGGTAATGGTATCGAAATGGTCATCGTGATGATAAACGTGAATGTATTTTCCGTCCTTAAAATCTTGCCCTCGAAACAACAGAGACCCGCGCACTTCTTGAGGGTGCACTTTCAAAGTGTATCGTGGAGCTAGGGCATCTTGCAATTTTTGCATCTCAGAAATGCCACAGGGTGTGTCTTTGGACAGGCCAGCTTGTCGTAACAGGAGTTCTGCTTCACTTCGTTGTTTGGCTCGGTCCGATTGTCGAATGTTCTCCCAGTCTCTTTTCCATTCTGCCGTGTCGTTCTTGTTGGCATAGGTTCGTCCCACCACGATGGCACGGGCTAAACACATCTGGTCATGAGGATTGTGAATTTGGACAAGGCTACGCTTAATGCTGCGAAGGTCGTTCACCAATAACATCTTTTTGCGTCCGGTCCCTTGAGGAGGAGAGACGTGGGTCATGTCCAATGTGGCTTTTCCATCGGTGATGTCAAACTGGTCATTAGATTGTTGCACGTGTTGAATCTTGTCCATGACTTTGGAAGCAGTCAATTCTGCAGGGGTGCTAAACTCGATCCAAACAGGGGATTTCAAACCGTCGTGTTGTATGGAAAGTCTCAAGCGATCGTCTTCTTTGGGTTGACATTGTCGCTTGAGTGCAGTGAGCAGAGAATCCCACACTCCGGTGATGAACCCTTCTGCTTTCTCTAACGGTACTTCGGACTTGAAATCTTTAAACTTCACCGTGTATTTGTAAGCCGTGGTTCTAAATTTTCTAGAGGAACGCTTTTCCGTCTCTCGAATGGAATAGTATTTTTCAGGGCTGACTAAGGGTGGTGAACTTGGTTTAGAGGTTTCAAATTCTGGTTCACTCATGTCCTCTTCAAAATCACTGGCATGAATTTCTGCCAAGATTTCAGCCCTGGTTCGAGGCGATAGATCACGTTTCTGCCTCTTACTTTCTTCTTCTTTCTTCTCGAATGAATTAGATCGTCTCATCTTGAAAGCAAAAAGTCAAATGACTCAAGTTCAAACACCATGAGCTTCTTTATAGTCATAGCAGACCAGCGTATATAAAAGGGTGTGTGTCTTGTCCTTTCACTATTCATTTCACTCTCAAGCCGAGCACAACGATGGAAGAGACTAACCAGATGGAACGTTTCGTCAGAGCTTTGCGAGGGGTCATTAGAAAATTCTCTTCAGACCAACCTACGGACTACTCTCCTTCCTTTAGAGATAAAAGTCAAGATACTTGCTATATCTGGCAGAAGAAAGGGCATTGGTCTTCAGAGTGTCCAGACCGTCAAAAAAGAACAAAAACAAGGACTAAAAAAGACAAAAGTCAAGATACCTGTTATTATTGTAAAGAAAAAGGACATTGGTCTCCAGATTGCCCCCCCCAAAAAAAACAAGAGGAGTCAGAAGAAAAGAAGGATTCTTCAGAAGAAGAGAGGGATTCTTCAGAGGAAGAAGAGGAAGAAAGAAGACAATTCTATTTAGAAGAGGCAAAGAAACAGGAGAAGAAAAGAAGAAGGGAAGAAAATGAGGAAAAGACGGTGAAGAAATTTAAAAAACAGAGAGACTAAACAAGGAGAAAGAAGAAGTCAATGAACTTTTTATTAAAGTGTTGTGTTGTGAATTGTGAATTGGATTGTACAAAATGGATAAAAGAATAAATTAATGATATACGGTAAGTGTCTTTGAGTTTTGATTTTAAAATAAGAAGCTACACTCACGCACTCATACACAGACACGTACTATAAGGGTAAAATGGGTGGGGTTTATTTTTGAGTTATTGGCAAATTGAAATTGTATTTCTTTTCGAGAAATGTGGGTGGCCCTGAAAAGGGCCTTTTTTCTTCATGGTGAAGGGGTGAGTTTAAGCAATCAACTTTAACTGCCTTATGCCTTTGCCACGGCCAAGGCCTACTTCTGGACTGCGTAATGTTGATGATGATAATGATTGGGTTGAAATCACTAAGGGTGGTACGGTAGGCTTAGTCACAGGGTTGACGTGTTTAGCTCGGGAAGGTCGTATTCTCTTCGGTCGTGATAAAGAAGTCTGATACATTTGTTTCAGACTTCTTAACTCCGCTAAAATGTCCAACAGTACCGTGACCGTTTGATTCTCACCCTCTTGTTTCTTTGCTGCTACTTCTTCTTGCTGTTGCTGCTGTTGTTTTTTTCTTACCTCTTCTTCTTGTTGCTGTTGCTGTAGGAGAAAAGCCTGTTCCGCTTCCTTTTGTCGTTGTATAAATTTCTCCAATTCTTCTTTCTGTCTCTGTCACTAAATTCTCCACTTGCGGTAATGAAGAAGGTAACGAAGGTTCCGGAACAAATTCTTGCGAGGAGAGAAAATCCACAAAATCCCAATTCACCTCTTCTGAAAGTAAGTCCGGGTTCCCTTGGGCGGTCTCCGCTGCTGGTGCACCCCATTGGATCGCTTTCTGAGTTTCCGTCATGTTGAATCACTGTCGCATAGATTGACTGCACACAAGCGCTAGCAGATCTATATTGACTACGTGACGTCACAGACTGCTCTCTTCGGATTGGATGCGGCTGGCTGAATTTTGTAACGCGTGTTCGAATTGGTGAATGAACTCAATCCGTTTCAATCCTACCTATACCTATAAATAAGCGCAGTTCAGTGCATTGATTCACCTGTTTCTAGTAGCCTCAAGATGTGGACCGACGTTCAATCTTCAACCCTTGTGTCAACAATGATGTTCAGGACGGATATGCTCATGTATGTCCGGTCCAAGTGGACTGTTGTTGATAGGACAGATACAAGTCTATGGATGAGGAGAGTTTATATAGAAAGACAAGGATGTCTCAAGAGGGTACTTGTGTATGGACCGGCAGTTAGAAGGAGTTTAAGAAGAAGAAGATGTAACAGATGCCATCTATGTTAATATTAATATTAACATAAACCCAAAGGCCCTTTTCAGGGCCAGCCATATTTCTCGAAAAGAGATAGCCTTTCCATTGCCTACCCCTTTTTTTTATTTTATTTTTTAGAGATAGAGACCCTCCCTGTTTCAATTTTACATAGACCCTATACAGTCCCAGGGGTTTTTGGCCATGTTAAATTTACATAGACCCTATATTGTCCCAGGGGTTTTTGGCCATGTTAATTCCCATAGACCCTATATTGTCCCACGATTTTTCTCCATGTTAAATTTACATAGAACCTATATTGTCCCAAGGGTATTTTTAATGATAAGTCACATAGACCCTATAATATCCCCCTTAACTACTTATGTGTTATATATGTCTATGTCCCGCCAGTCCCGCCCTAGCCCAACGTTGTAGGTTTTTCCCCGCTGTTTGATCCTATTGAGGTCAGCCCCTTGCAACATTGCTGCCAATCTTCAGCACCGTAACGTCACCCCTATCCAATTCCTATAGCCCCTAGACAGTTCCAATCCACTGCCGCTATACATTTCCCATGTTAAATTCCCATAGACCCTATAATGATAACACCCACTTTTAACATTGAAGTCCCATAGACCCTATAGTATCCCACTATACTACTGGGGACTTCTCAACGGCCTACCAGCAAATATAGCTGGGGGTCTCCGAGGAGCCCACATACTAAGAACTAAGTTCTGCACATTAAAAAAATCTCATTTATGTTTTTCGTTTTTTAAGTCAGTAGAGGGGTAAAAGAAAAAGGGGAGGTATACTCAGACTATAATTTTGAAGCCTGCTGGACTGAGTAGGACATAAAAGTTTCACATTTTTAAGCCATATATTTATAGTTCGATGAAATTATGTTATTCACAACGGTCAGAAAAAGGTGCATGTTTAGCCTCCGATACCTAGGTTTAAGGCTAGAGTAGTGAGACCTGTCCGTCCTTTGGCCCTAGAGCACAACTCCATTTTGATTCTTGTGACTTGTATCACCAAGTTATTGAATTTCCTGTCCTTTGACCTGATTAGAGGATGGAAATTTTGCAGAATGAGACCGATCAATCAGCCTTAGTGGACAAGTCATACAGATGTGAAATATGTTATAAACTGTTTTGGCAGAAGTCATGTTTGAGAAGGCATATGCAGATACATACTGGAGAAAAGACACACAAATGTGAAGTTTGCGAAGGCATGTTCGGTCAGAGTCACGAGTTAAAGATGCACATGAGAATACATACTGGAGAAAAACCCTATACATGCGCATTATGTGATAAAATGTTCAGGCAGAGTTGTGATTTAAAGGTTCACATGAGAATACACACTGGTGAAAGATCATATAAATGTGAAATATGTGATGCGATGTTTAGACGTAGTCGAGACCTGAAGGTACACAAAAGAATACACACAGGAGAAAAATCATACAAATGTGATATATGTCATACTATGTTTAGGCGGGCCGATATCTTGCAGGTACACAAGAGGAGACACACTGGAGAAAAGCCATATAAGTGTGAAGTATGCAATACAACGTTCAAGCAAAATGGGGACCTACGCAGGCACATGAGAATACATACTGGAGACAAACCATACAAATGTGAAAATTGTGGAAGTATTTTTACTCAGAGTGGTTCATTACAGAGACACAGGAGAGTTCATACTGGAGACAGATTGTACAAATGTGACAAATGTAGCAAGGCTTTTGCTAACAGTAGAGATTTAAAGAAACATGAAAGAATACACACAGAAGAAGAAACTTACAATCATAATGCATATGTTTCTGTACTGAAACCTGAACATTCTAATGAATGCACATGAAAATTAATACTCAAGTCAGACATTAACAGGCTGACCCCCCCTCCAAGAAACCACATACAAACTATTTTGAAATGTATTACAGTTTTGGTCATAGACTAATAGTGCCTAGATTGAAATTACACTTGTTAAATTAGTTTCCAAATTTTTACATCTATTTTTTATTTCTATCTTCGACAAATAATATGATAGTTCAGAAAAAAGCAGGCAGAGAAACTAATTTAATAAAAAAAATAATTATTTCTTGTACTGGCAGATTTTTGGCAAACAAAAAGTATGGATTACTTGCCAGATATGCTATAACGTTTAACAAATGTTAAAATCGATGTTAACATTTAAAGGTGGGCAAGAATGTGCACACTGGTGGAATATAATAAACAGAACTTACCAAGCTTTTTGTAACAAGCAATTTGATTGGTTCATATGTCATCATGTGATGTAGATAGCTAGAAGTTATTAGATCATGATATTGGGCTCCAACTTGGAATAGGCCATTTCGCATGAAATTGCACATAACAGTTTGGAATTTCAAATTGTTTCGCTGTTACTTGAGAAATTGCAAGGTCATGATTGTTTGACTTTAACAGAAGGCTTCTTAGAAATTTTTATTGGTGTATATATCTCAGCTGTCAAATTATTTCATAGCTTTTTTTGAAGATTTCTATTTCTATTTATCATCTATGTATTTATTTAATCTGACTTTTTCTTTACTAAGATATTATCGTTTTACAAGGATTATCATAACACTACAGTAAAAGCCCCAATCACTTACAACACAGGCCACATGTATGACTCTCATATAATGTTATCATAACATAACACAGTGTAAAGCCAAATTACTTATAACACAGGCACATGTATGACTCCCATGTAAGGTATTATACTAACATACTGCAGTATAAAGCCCAAACACTTACAAATACTGACCACATGTATGACTCCTTGTACAGTGTTATCATAACATACCTCAGTAAAAACCAGACCACTTACAATGCAGGCCACCTGTATGACTCCCAAATACAATGTTATCATAACATACCACAGATTAAACCCGATCAATTACAATACAGGCCACTTGTATGACTCCCATTTACAGTGTTATATAGATTATAGTTGGAAAATAAGTCTCTGTTATAATATTGAGGGTGTGCATGAGTTGCATCTTGTGGAAGAATGCAAATTACCTGCTGATGTGGAAAAACAATTTTTTTATATCACTAATCCTGCAAGCAAGATAAAATTATGATCCATTGTCCCCTTAATGATGTATCTACCTTGGGTTGACTTAAATGCCTTTTTTGTGTAAAAAAAAACCAAACTTGATCTTGGATTTATTATTCTACATTGGAAACTTGCAAGTTAAAATATTAGAGTTATATTGTCATCATCATAAACATTATCATCCTGGATTCTCTGTACTGAAAAGTTATAGGTATTAATATAAGTAATATTTTTACCCCCAGGTAATAACACTTTGTAAACCAATTTTGTTTTAGTGTACATGTGATAGGTACAAGAATGATAGTTTTGTTTTAGTCTACGTGGCATGGGTACAAGAATGATATATTTATTTTTTAGTGTATATGGCATGCATAGAAGTATGATACAGTTTTGTTTTAGTGTATGTGGCATGGGTACAAAATGATATTTATTTTTTAGTGTATATGGCATGCATATAAGTATGATACAGTTTTGTTTTAGTGTATATGGCATGGGTACAAGAATGATATTAATCTTACTGTTTCAATGGGAATTGATGGGTTCCGTCATGTCCATATTTGAACTTTCATTCCTGACAGTACTTGAAGCTGTGCTGACCTATTCCAGTACAGTGTGCCCATCGACAGCACACGTTACAAGCTACTCATCCTATGCCAGTACAGTGTGCCCATCGACAGCACACATTACAAGCTACTCATCCTATGCCAGTACAATGTGCCCATCGACAGCACACATTGCAGGCTGCTCATCCTATGCCAATACAGTGTGCCCATCGACAGCACACATTACAAGCTACTCATCCCATGCTAATACAGTGTGCCCATTGACAGCACACGTTACAAGCTACTCATCCTATGCCAGTACAGTGTGCCCATCGACAGCACATGTTGCAAGCTACTCATCCTATGCCAGTACAGTGTACCCATCGACAGCACACATTGCAGGCTACTCATCCTATGCCAGTACAGTGTGCCCATTGACAGCACACATTACTAGCTACTCATCCTATGCCAGTACAGTGTGCCCATCGACAGCACACATTGCAGGCTACTCATCCTATGCCAGTACAGTGTGCCCATCAACAGCACATGTTACAAGCTACTCATCCTATGCCAGTACAGTGTGCCCATCGACAGCACACATTGCAGGCTACTCATCCTATGAAAGCAAAGTGTGCCTATCAGCAGCACACATTACAAGCTGCTCATCCCATGCTAATACAGTGTGCCATCGACAGCACAAAGTACAAGCTACTCATCCTATGACAGTACAGTGTGCCCATCGGCAGCACACATTACAAGCTACTCATCCTATGACAGTACAGTGTGCCCATCGACAGCACACATTACAAGCTACTCATCCTATGACAGTACAGTATGCCCATCAGCAGCACACAGTACAAGCTACTCATCCCATGCTAATACAGTGTGCCCATCGACAGCACACATTACAAGCTACTCATCCTATGCCAGTACAGTGTGCCCATCAACAGCACACGTTACAGGCTACTCATCCTATGAAAGTAAAGTGTGCCCATCGACAGCACATTTTACAAGCTACTCATCCCATGCCAGTAGAGTGTGCCCATTAACAGCACACATTACTAGCTACTCATCCTATGCCAATACAGTGTGCCCATTGACAGCACACATTACTAGCTACTCATCCCATGCCAGTACAGTGTGCCAATTAACAGCACACATTACTAGCTACTCATCCTATGCCAGTACAGTGTGCCCATCAACAGCACAAATTACTAGCTACTCATCCTATGCCAATACAGTGTGCCCATCGACAGCACACATTACAAGCTACTCATCCCATGCTAATACAGTGTGCCCATTGACAGCACACATTACAAGCTACTCATCCTTTGCCAGTACAGTGTGCCCATCGACAGCACGTATTACAAGCTACTCATCCTATGACAGTACAGTGTGCCCATCGACAGCACACATTGCAGGCTACTCATCCTATGACAGTACAGTGTGCCCATCGACAGCACACATTACAAGCTACTCATCCCATGCCAGTACAGTGTGCCCATCGACAGCACACATTGCAGGCTACTCGTCCTATGCCAATACAGTGTGCCCAACGACAGCACACATTACAAGCTACTCATTCCATGCTAATACAGTGTGCCATCAAAAGCACACATTACCAGCTACTCATCCTATGCCAGTACAAACATTCATCCATTTATAGAATATAGCCACTTCTTCAGAGGGATAGAAAATATTTATAAGTAGGTGGACACAATTTTTCCATTATTCATTATTGTACTGAAAAGGTGTTATTGTTACAAGTCCTAGAAATTGTGTATGTATAGGAATACATAAGGTTCTTGGCAAACAGATGGCCATTGTACTGGTACTCTAAAGAAGAGGATCTCCTCTCCAAGACCAAAGGTTTATTGGGGATAAATCTCTTCATTATAGTTCCTAACAGTGATCTTTTTGTTACAGTGATTAGAGACTTGATTAATCCATGCCTTGTTACATGATTTACTGATTTATCCAGGCTTTGTCATTTGAGGACTGACTTGATTACATCAGGCATAGTGAATACTGACTAGATTGCTCAAGGCCTTTTCATAGTGAATACTGACTTGATTACTCCAGGCCTTACAGAGAATACTGACTTGATTACTCAGTGCCTTGTCATAGTGAATACTGAATTGATTACTCCAGGCCTTATAGAGAATACTGACTTGATTACTTAGTGCCTTGTCATAGTGAATACTGAATTGATTACTCCAGGCCTTGTCATAGTGAATACTGACTTGAATGCGCAAGACCATGTCATAGTGAATACTAGTTTGATTACTCCAGGCATCGCCATAGAGAATACAGGCTTGATTGCTCAATGCCTTGTTATAGTGAATACTGACTTGGTTACTCCAGGCCTTGTCATAGTGAATACTGACTTGATTACTCCAGGCCTTGTCATAGAGAATACAGACTTGATTGCTCATTGCCTTGAATACTAACTTGAATGCGCAAGACCATGTCATAGTGAATACTAGTTTGATTACTCCAGGCATCGCCATAGAGAATACAGGCTTGATTGCTCAATGCCTTGTTATAGTGAATACTGACTTGGTTACTCCAGACCTTGTCATAGTGAATACTGACTTGATTACTCCAGGCCTTGTCATAGAGAATACAGACTTGATTGCTCATTGCCTTGGCATAGTGAATACTGACTTGGTTACTCTAGGCCTTGTAATAGTGAATACAGGCCTGGTTACTCCAGGCCTTGTCATAGAGACTACTGGCTTGATTGCTCAATGCCTTGTCTTAGTGAATGCTGAATTAATTACTTCAGGCATAGTGAATGCTGTATTGATTACTCCAGGCCTTGTCATAGTGAATGCTGTATTGATTACTCCAGGCCTTGTTTTAGTGAATGAAAGTTATTATTTTTTTGTGTAATGGAAACGAATTTGATAAAATAAATTGTTTTAAAATGTAGCTAACAAACAAAATTCAAACTCGAATTACTGCTGTAGTAATTAAGAAATATATAAATAAAATACATGTACTTAAAAATATTTTTCAAGATTTCACAACCTAAAATTCACTTTAAACTATGATGAAAGTGAATAACTACTTGTTTATTACTTTTTCATGCTTTGTTGATGAATTGTCGTCTTATTATTCACATATTTCTCCCTGCAAAGAGAATAAAAAATGTCTCTTTCCTCCATTGTAATTACATGAATGGAAGTGTTGAAAAACTGACCACTCGGTCTATTTATATTGCCTTGCACAGTCATGCAGTTTCTTGAGAAAGAGTGCGACAACATGGATTCTGAATTGTTGTTTTATTCCAAGTTTTGAATTGGGATTTGGAATTGTTGTTTTATTCCAAACTGGAGTCCAAAAATTCTACCACTTTGGACCTTATTATATATTAAGTGTGCTTTGACATTATCTGTAAACAATTTTTAAAATACACTTGGTATTTATTTCTGGAGATTCCTTAAGTACTATATACCTATGCAAATTAAGCATCATATTTTGCAAGATTGTTGAAGTTGTGAATGTTTAAAATTAGTTACAGACTATTCACGAACAAATTATCAGATGTAAGAACTTCATGAAATCCTGTAAACTTGCATACAGTTTATAATATTAAATAAAATGTTTATCCAGTAATTTTAATGGTATGAATTAGAAGAATTGATAGAGACAGATATTGGTTGACATAGCCTTGCAGATTTCACTGCCTAGCCAATGCACTACCACCCATTTCCTAACTGTATGGAAAAGAGGTTCACAGTGCCCTATGGGTTCATAAATTGGAATTGTTGACGGTGTCAGACAAGCTTCTTCAGGGTCCATTTTTTAAAAAATAGTACATTTTTATTGTATTTCGTCATTAGCATTGAGATTAAAGGTATTCTTTTATTAGGAAAAGATATGATAGTGCTTTGGTATAATTTTCTTTCTAGTTTTATGCAAAATATTTGGATGGATGCTCTGTTTAAGATGATTTTTTAATTTGAATTGAAAATTTGCACCTTGGCATTTTGTTAACCATCTTGCATAATTTGTTTGCAAGATACATGAATTAAAAGTTGAGTATACTTAGTACATTGAAAATATATCACTGTGCTTTGAATCCATTTGACTACATTGAATCCATTTGACTACCTTGAATATTACCCAAAAGGGACCTATTCATTGACAAAATGCTTGCTACTCTGTATCATGACATGCAATAGTATATTTTAATGGTGGGCAAAAGTTTATGTTCACTTTGACACTGCCATTAGCAAAGTATTAAATCGAATTTAAAGTATTAAATCCAATTTAAAGTATGTTAAAATCAATTTAAAGTATATTAAATTCAATTTAAAGTATATGAAAGTCAAAGTATTTAAATCCAATTTAAATTATTAAATAGTAATTTAAAGTTTAAATCCAATTTAAATTATTAAATCCAATTTAAATTATTAAATCCAATTTAATGTATATTAATGTCAATTAAAGTATATTAAATTAAATTAAAGTATTTAATCCAATTTAAAGTATATTAATTGAATTTAAAGTATTAAATCCAATTTAAAGTATTAAATCCTAATTTAAAGTATTAAGTCCTAATTTAAAGCAGTAAATCCCAATTTAAAGTATATTAAATTAAATTAAAGTATTTAATCCAATTTAAATTATTTAATCCAAGTTAAAGTATTAAATCCTAATTTAAAATATTAAATCCTAATTTAAATTAGTAAATAGCTGAAACTATTATGCGCTTCTGAACAGAACACTGTTATAGCAAGTCTTGCATGTATCATGAGTTAGCACAGCTTGGTTTTGGACTCGGGATGGCAAGTTCATCCCAGCTGTGCTTTCCATCTTTACCTCGTTGCAGTGGAAGTGCCTTTAGACGCTGCCTTGGTCTGATTTGCATAGAAGTGTATCAGGTTGATGGTACATCATTTGCATAGATGTGCACGAGGTTGATGGTACATCATTTGCATAGAAGTGCACCAGGTTGATGGTACATCATTTGCATAGATGTACACCAGGTTGATGGTACATCATTTGCATAGAAGTGCATTAGGTTGATGGTACATCATTTGCATAGAAGTGCATCAGGTTGATGGTACATCATTTGCATAGAAGTGCATCAGGTTGATGGTACATCATTTGCATAGAAGTGCATCAGGTTGATGGTACATCATTTGCATAGAAGTGCATCAGGTTGATGGTACATCATTTGCATAGATGTGCACCAGGTTGATGGTACATCATTTGCATAGAAGTGCATCAGGTTGATGGTACATCATTTGCATAGAAGTGCACCAGATTGTTGGTACATCATTTATATAGAAGTGCATCAGGTTGATGGTACATCATTTATATAGAAGTGCATCAGGTGGATGGTACATCATTTGCATAGATGTGCATCAGGTTGATGGTACATCATTTGCATAGAAGTGCACCAGGTTGTTGGTACATCATTTATATAGAAGTGCATCAGGTTGATGGTACATCATTTGCATAGAAGTGCACGAGGTTGTTGGTACATCATTTGCATAGATGTGCACGAGGTTGTTGGTACATCATTTGCATAGAAGTGCACCAGGTTGTTGGTACATCATTTATATAGAAGTGCACCAGGTTGTTAGTATATCATTTGCGTAGAAGTGCACCAGGTTGTTGGTACATCATCTGCATATAAGTGCACTAGGTTGTTGGCACATCATTTGCACAGAAGTTATTGCAGTTATGTATCAAGATGGCCGCTATTGCTTAACCGGCTTGAAGCAGCTGTTCCGTTTTTTAGTGCCGTTTTCATATTTGTGCGTGTTGCCTGTTTTCATCTTCGTTATTGTGTTCATTATGTATTGGCGGTTAAATTCGTATGTGTTTTTTCATCTCCTTGTTTTGGAAACGAGAATAATTAGACTTTTTCTCAGCTGTCTTGCTTCACTGTTTTTGAACAAACCGCCATCACGTGATACTCGCCAGTCAACCCGTTTATGCTACGATGGACCCTCATTAATTGCTTTAAATAATGACTCCTTGGCTGTCCACACTACATTGTGCTCTAGACTAAACGAACTGGGACTACATTCATCATTACCTAAATGTAAACAGAAGCGAAAAAAGAAACGTTGTTTCAAAGCTGGCCGGCGTAGAACAGGAAGAAGAATACCAGTTATCTCCCTTATTTCGGCACAACCATTAAAAAAAAATTTTCTCCGTTAATTTAGATAACCTAATTCAAATCCCAACTAATTCGTCAACCTTTGTGTCAACTATCCAAGAAATACCTCTGCGCATTGCATTATTCAATGCCCAGTCAGTAGGACCACCAGAAAAGCGCACAGAAATAGTTAAGTTTATCAACGACCAAAATCTTGACATATTTTTCTTGACAGAAACATGGCTAAAAACATCAGGCGATTAGCCCAAATGTGCGGATCTAACACCCACTGGTTACTCCATCAAGTCGTTACCCCGTAATTCTCGCGGAGGTGGAATTGCTGTCATCTCAAAGAACTCCATGATAAAACATCTTAACTACACCACAACATTCAATTTCGACCACACATTGTTTGAACTAGTCCAAACCACACTCACACTGGAGCAAAGGTCAGTCCATTTTTTCTGCCTATACCGCCCTCCTCCTAGTAGAAAAAACAAGCTGGCTGACTCTCTCATTTTGGAGCAGTTTCCGAATCTCCTGGACTATGGAAATTCGATAGGTGGCAACCTGATTATTCTTGGAGATTTCAACTTTCACTTTGGCTGTCCCGGAAACTCAAATACATCAAAACTCATAGATTCCATTAATGTTTTCAACCTCAAACAGTCAGTTAACCAACCCACCCATAAACATGGTCACATTTTAGACTGGATTCTTCATAGACCTGATGATAACATTCTACGGTCCTCCCTGGTATCCCATGACCTTGCATCAGATCACCTCTGCATTATATGCCATCTTGATGTATCAGTCCCTAACCCTCCACCTCTATCTGCTACTAAGAGAAACCTCCGTATGATAAATAGAACCAAACTAATGCACGACATCCAAGCTAACCTAACAACTTGCTTACCTCCTACCGCAGAACAACTCGATAACTGTCTGCGTTCATTGCTTGACAAACATGCCCCAGCTACCAAGTGCAGAGTATCAATTCAAAAGTGTTCTCCATGGTATAGCAGTGTTAGGGACCAGCTTCGCGCTGCTAAAAGACACCGCCGTAAAGCTGAGAGGCTTTGGCTTTCCACCAGACTCACTATTCATAAGCAAATCTATGAAGCCGCTTAGAAGAATGTCACAAATATAGTCCATGCAGCGAAATCAGCCCACTACACTACTAAGATCATGGAAAGTTCCAGCTGCAAAGAGCTCTTCGATATTACTAACAAGCTAATGTCAAGGAACAAATCAGCACCACTTCCAACTACCTTCTCTCCAGTCGACCTTCCGGACATGTTTGCAAATTTCTTCCGTGTCAAAGTACAAACCATTAGAGATAAGCTTGACACCACAATTTTAAATGACTAGGCGTCACCTTACAGTTGGGATACATAATTTGAGCGGCAACCATTAGCAGCATTTGAACCTGTCTCTATGGATTTCGTACGTACAATCGTGATGAAGAGTGCACCAAAGTCATGTGAACTTGATCCAATTCCAACATCACTGCTGCTGGAGTGCTTAGATCCAGTATGGCCTTCACTAACTGATGTTATTAATACCTCTCTCTCATCTGGGGAATTTCCATCATGTTTTAAAACTGCCATTGTAAACCTCTGCTGAAGAAACCAGCACTAGACCATAACGATTTAAAGAACTACCGCCCAGTTTCTAATCTTCCATTCATTTAAAAAATCTTAGAAAAGGTTTTTCTATCCCAGCTTGTATCTCATCTAAATTCAAACAGTCTTTTTAGCAATGTACAATTTGCATATCGCCTTTGCCACAGTACTGAAACTACTCTTCTAAAAGTAGTTAATGACATTCTCTCTGCGTTGGATAGCGGAAAGATTACAATCCTCACCCTCCTTGATTTTTCTGCAGCATTTGACACAATAGACCATGATATATTACTTCACCGTCTCCATCATGTATTTGGCATTCATGATACATCCTTACTGTGGTTCAAGTCCTACTTGGTCAACAGGACACAAATTATATCTGCAAATGGAATACACTCCAGCCCAGTTGATCTATGTTGTGGTGTTCTACAGGGGTCTGTTCTTGGACCTGTTCTCTTCATTCTGTACACTCAGTCTCTCTCCAGTGTCATAGATCATCATCCAGTGTCTCACCAATTGTACGCTGATGACACCCAAATATACAAATCTAGCCACCCAACTGAAGTTGATGCTACCATCCAAGGTGTAGAGAGGTGCATTTCTGATGTGAAATCATGGATGACTTGTAACAAGCTGCAGATGAATGATGATGAAACTGAGACCATTCTGATAACAACACAAAGACTTTCTCATTCACATCCTTTACCTCAAACAATAAATATCAGCAACGCCAACATTAAGTTCACACAATCAGTATGAAACCTAGATGTTACTCTGGACAGTACTCTCACATTGCACCAACATGTCATGAACATATGCAAGGCTGCATATCTTGAGCTGAGATGCATCAGCTCAATTCGCAAATATCTTTCAGTTGATGCCACTAAAACACGTGTGTTCATTAGTACTTTCAAGACTGGACTATTTTAACTTAATTCTGTCTGGTTCATCTCAATATCTACTCAAGAAACTTCAAAAAGTTCAAAACACAGCTGCTCGGATCATACTTAGAGTACCACGATCAGAGCACACCTCCCTGCTGCTCTGTACCCTACACTGGCTATCCATTCGATCCAGAATCAAACACAAAATTTGTTCTCTGTGCTACATTTCACTGTCGGACTCTAGTCCAACATACCTATCTGACCTCACCCATGTGTACACACCAGCAAGATACTTACGCTCGTCTTCTGACAATCGTATGCTCATTATTCCCACTATAAAAACAAAGCCATATGGACAACGTTCTTTTGCATACTAGGGCCCAGCAACGTGGAATGAATTGCCCACTGAAGTTAGACACAAAGACACAGTGATCACATTCAAGAGGGCTCTCAAAACTCACTTATTTCGACTGCAAGAACAAACTTAAAGACCTGATAATGTTTCCTACCTGAAATATTCTCAGCATGTTTTTTTAAAATGTTTTTCTAATTTCATGTTGTTTGTTTTTGTAATACTATTATTATGATTTTTTATCTTATAGGTATTGTCTAATGTTGTAAAGCGCTTAGAGCTTCTAAAGATTAGGCGCTATACAAAGTCCTCATTATTATTATTGTTATTATTATTATTATTATTATTATAAGTGTACCTGGTTGTTTGGTACATCATTTGCATAAAAGTGCACCAGGTTGTTGGTACATCGTTTGCATAGAAGTGCACTAGGTTGTTGGTACATCATTTTCATAGAAGTGCACGAGGTTGTTGGTACATCATTTATATAGAAGTGCACCAGGTTGCTGGTACATCATCTGCATAGAAGTGCACCAGGTTGTTGGTACATCATTTGCATAGAAGTAACAAACGCGTGGTCATTGGATATTTGACAAACCAGGAGTTAGTGAAGTTTCTTTACGGATATAAGGACATCAAGAACCAGCTGAGGATATATTGTTAAATGTTGATCAAAATCACGTAGCGCGTGCATACCATCGGTTGATGATATTTATGGGATGTGATCAAAACATAGACACGGGGTTGCAAATATCTCAATTAGATTTTACAACGTTGTACCCGATTTATTGCGTTTCGTTGGAGCATCTTGTTTTATCCAGACAATCTGTCGTTGATATTCACTTTCGAGCTCAAGTAATACAACCTTCTGTTGCTGTAGCTTGTCCACCAATTATTCATGGTGCTTACAGAGCAGTCGCGGTTATGTTCAGCGACAAATCGATGTTACTTGAAGGTGCTGGTGGACGAATGAGAGTCGTTGATACCCCGTAGAAAACATGTAATTAAATCTCACGATATTTATAATGTCATAGCATCATGTTAGTGTTAGTCTGACTCCTGGTCAGATTCAAAAACTTCAGTCAAGTTCAGCAAAGACACGTGGAATGAAAATATCACTAAAGCGAGATCAGATCACTGGTGGTCAAAATATATTATCACTGACTGAACGTCAACTCTAACATTTCATTAGCGCCAAACACTATAAAAAGGCGTTAAACTCAATCTTACCGCGGATGCGATGAAAGACTGAATTAAAACATAGCATCACGACATGTATTTGTTGCCTTTCAAGATTTTGCGCGAATAAATTCACAAACACGTTGTCATATGATATTTGACAAACTTGGAGTTAATGAAGTTTCCTTACGGATAAACGGGCATCAAGAACCAGCTGAGGATATATTGCTAAATTTTTATCACAATCATGTAGCTCGTGCATATCATCGTTTGATGACATTATGGGATGTGATCAAAACATAGCCACAAGGTTGCAAATATCACAATTTCAATTTTACTACGCTGTATCTGATTTATTACTTTTCGCTGGAGCATCTTGATTTATCTAGTCAATATGTCGCTGATATTCATTTTCTAGCTCAAGTAACACAACCTCCTGTTGCTGTAGTTGGTCCAGCAATTATTCATGGTACTTACAGAGCAATTGCAGTTATTCTTTCAGACAAAGCAATGTTACTTGAAGGTGCTGGTGGAAGAATGCGAGCTATTGACGCTCCAGTAGAAAACATGTAATTAAATCACTCATCATATTATAGAAATGTCGTATAGTCACGTTAGAGTCGATCTGACTTGCGGCCAGGTGAAAAAATTACAATCAAAACTTGCAAGTAAATGCGGAATAAAAATATCACTAAAAAAGATCAAATTTCTAGTGGTGGACCAAACAAATTATCATTAATCAAGACTCATCTTAAACATTTTAATAAGGATTTGGAATAAAAAAACCGGAGTTCAACTTCATCTTTCTCAGAGCTCTGTTAAAGATTCTTTTAAAACAGGCGGTATATTTACACGTCTCGCAGCAATACCAGCAATAATAGCCGCTGTAGCCGCAGCTGTATCAAAAGCAGATGCATTTGGTGCTGTTGGATATGCTGGTCATAAGTTAGCAGAAAAAGTAAAAGGAAAAAGGAATAAAAAATAGGCAGTGGTCTAAGATTACCCGGAACTCCTTATCGATACGGACGCGGTCTGAGACTTCCAGGAACAATTCGTTGATCTTTCCAATGTCTAACTTTGATTTACTTGATGCTGCTACGCTGTTAAATATCAAACATTTTAGAGGTGTTTTTATGCGCGATCAATTACCAGAACGACCAAACCGCCTTGAAACAGGTATAGACACCTGACACGTTCGACAATTTCGACAGATCATGGATTGTAGATGATGATGAAAACCACACAGCTGGATTTAATGACCATCGTGACAAAATCTAACAAAGTCACAGTTTAGAAGTGATTGATCACATGCATTTTGATAGGTGCTTGCACGGGACGTATCTGCTAAACGGAAACGTTGTACGCATGAGAGAGAAGCGAAATAGCACCGTTTTCCATATGTGAAGGCCACTGCAAAATAGAACAAAACTATCATATAAGAATCCAAACTCCACTTGCGCCATGTAGAAGTTCTACCTAAAGTGGGAAACGACATCAGTCAAAATATGAGCAGCTAGGTACCAACAAGAACCACTGCATTTGGTACGAGTATTATACAGTATATTATGCTGTTTTAATTTCACTCCATCAAGGCAGCGACGAGTGAAATTTCAACCTTTTAAAATCAGGCCAACTTCGTGTGAAACGTTGGTTTGTAACAGCTCTGACCAACACAGTGAACTTCATCTTGTTCGCATTATTTGACATTTCTTTGGAAATCAGCAGTTTGAGAGAAGGAGATTAATGACTTGGAAAATAAAGATGGAATACGAACAGTTAATGGAGATTATGGTTTTGAGCAAGAAAAACTGGAAGTTGAAAATCTACAGAAAAAAAAAAAAAAAACAACAACCCACAATTAAACAGTCATGATGTCGAGATGGCCCGAACAAGAACAATATTTAGTCTCCTGTTATTCAACTGACATGGCTGAACGAATTACAGGACTGACCCAAGAAAATTGATTTCAATCAGATATAAAACCAAACAAATTTATGATCGTGAGCAATCAAGAAGAAAAGTTGGAAGAATATCTGGTCGATGACTGAAGTTTCATCCCCGGAAAGAAACATTCGAGAAAGTGGTATAAAGACTTGCGTGACCAGTCCATCCCCCCCACTGACTTCTCTAGAGATCAGACGGCATCGACGGTTACTTACAACATAGTAAGGAGACGAATCGCAGTTCATCGGCTTACTTGACATACATTTTCAAGGACAATGTCAACTGAGAATTGATGACCGATTTCTCGTGATGTCAACAGTACGAAGACTGATATGCATCGAGCAATGACGCTTTCTATATTAATTACAGTGGGGCACGTTCATTTTTTTTTAAAGCTTTTGTTATGCAAATGATCCTTTGTGACGAAGTATTTTTTTGTCGAAACTTGTTCGTTACTTGGCTATATACATTTGACGTATTTAATCTAATGTTGTGCGAAATTCGTGGAATTAAATTTTAAAAACACAAGCCATAGAAGGTAATAATTCTAGTTAGGGAGACAACATATCTGCTGCGGGTGAGGATCGAACTCATAACCTTCAGATTGCTCTTTAGGATTGATAATGAGACTGACGCGCTACCTACAGAGCTACCGAGGCTGTACACTTTTTTTTTAAACAGACACCAAATTCATTCTCTCCAGAAAGCATGCGCCCCAGCATACGTCAAAAGAGCAATGATTTGTCGCGTGTTGTTCATAAAATAATTTGATACTGTACTCAAGTATCACGTGCATGTATCTTTTCTGTCTTTGCAGAAGAGAGAGAGAGAGAGAGAGAGAGATATTATGTAACATTTGTGTTCAATTTGTTTTCAAGTTGGAACTGTTTGAATCTGTAATGATAGTTTCTCATCACTTTGAGACACACCATCCTTCAAACTTCTTCGTTACATTGCTAGGCGGTTTGAAAATGTATCATCTATTGGCAAATGTGACTTCTATTAAAGCACGATAATGGTCGCTGGCAGACTAAGAAACTGATGAATGTACAATCGTTTTCAAAGTGGGTTATAAACCTATATTCCTTGCTCTATGCTAACAGTTTTTCAGGATATCGATGCCATGATACCGTTTGATGATTAAATTACTCCAAATCATAAGTCTTTGTCTTTGAGAATTTAGGTAGCGAGCACACATATTCAAACTGAAGTAACGAATAGATATGTTTTAACAAATATTATTTGCAAATGATATATCTGACACCAGACAGAGAATATATTTATTAATGTAAGAGCAGAAAGTTGGCGGGATCGAGACCGACAGATTTTTGTCCTAATATACGCATGGGAAGAAGATTATATTTATGTAACAAACGTGTAATTGTATTATATCCTTTGGTCCCCGTTTCATGTTTATGAATATAGACTTCCACAGATCAATACAGACTTCAATAGAACATTACCAAATGCAAAAGTGTCATATTCCCTGTAACTTATGCTCGACGGATATAACAATTTTTGCGTTTCTTTGTTGCAAGTTGTTTTTAAAATAGTCAAGTTTGATACTGTACTCAAGTATCACGTGCATGTACCTTTTCTGTCTTTACAGTAGAGAGAGAGAGAGAGTGTTTTTGTTTGATTTGGATTTTTAACGTAGCTTTAACAATTTTTCAATCATATCGGTACGTTTTCTGTAGTGTGGCAGTTTATAGTGATGCCTAGCACTGGAGCATCATGTCGCAGACACGTAGCATGATGTCCCACCCAGTCCCATTATCCTGAGACCAGGCCAACCAGTTCTATCACTAACTTCTTAATGCTGAGCACCTAGCGAGGCAGTTGTCAGTATCATTTTTGCAAGTCTCTGATAGGACTAGGCTGGGGATCAAACCCCCGACCTCCCGCATCCACAACGGACGCTCTAAACATTAGCCCACCGAAGCGGTGCAGAGTGTCCATTGTGCTTTCAAGTGGGATCTGTTTGAATAGGTAATGATAGTTTCCCATCAGTTTGAGACACACCATCCTTCAAACTTGGTCAGTAGTGAAAGGGGTTAGTTTAGCCTCAATGGGAATTAGCATTACAGACCCGCCCCCCCCCCCCGGGCAAGTTTAGCCTCAATGGAAATTTAACATTAACCACCCTGGGCAAGTTTAGCCTCAATGGAAATTTAACATGGGCAAAAAACCCTGGGCAAGTTTACCCTCTTTGGAATTTAACATTGGAAGAAAAAGACGTTTGGGCCTGTTGAGCCTCAAGGGGAAATGGAATAGGGTTGGGACCCTATTTTTTTAAAGAAAAAAATGGGTAGGCAATGGAAAGTCATTCTGTTTTCGAGACCTATGAGTGGCCCTGAAAAGAGCCTTTGGGTTTATGTTAATGTATCCATTAACATAAGGGTCACCGCATTGGTCTTCTTCTTGTCCTTAGGCTGCGCCTCACTGTAGGACCGTAAATCAGCACTTTTGAGGCATCCTTGTCTTTCTACGTAGATCATACGTATCCACAGACTGGTGTCTGTCCTGTGGACAACGGTCCACTTGGATCGGACCTACATTAGCATGTCCGTCCTAAACATCATTGAAGACACAAGGGTGGATGATTCAACTGTGGTCCACATCTTGAGGCGACGAGAACAGGTGAATCAATGCAGTGAACTGCGCTTATTTATAGGTAGAGGAAGGATTGAAACGGATTGAGTTCATTCACCAATCCGAACACGCGTTACAAAATTCAGTCAGCCCGCATCCAATCCGAAGAGAGCAGTCTGTGACGTCACGTGGTCTATATAGATTCGCTAGCGCTTGTGTGCAGTCAATCTATGCGACAGTGATTCAACATGACGGAAATTCAGAAAACGATCCATTGGGGTGCACCAGCAGTGGAGACCGCCCAAGGGAACCCGGACTTACTTTCAGAAGAGGTAAATTGGGATTTTGTGGATTTTCTTACCTCGCAAGAATTTGTTCCGGAACCTTCGTCACCTTCTTCATTACCGCAAGTGGAGAATTTTAGACAGAGACAGAAAGAAGAATTGGAGAAATTTATACAACGACAAAAGGAAGCGGAACAAGCTTTTCTCCTACAGCAACAGCAGCAAGAAGAAGAGGTAAGAAAAAAAAACAACAAGAAGAAGTAGCAGCAAAGAAACAAGAGGGTGAAAATCAAACGGTCACGGTACTGTTAGACATTTTAGCGGAGTTAAGAAGTCTGAAACAAATGTATCAGACTTCTTTATCACGACCGAAGAGAATACGACCTTCCCGAGCTAAACACGTCAACCCTGTGACTAAGCCTGTCGTACCACCCTTAGTGATTTCAACCAAATCATCATCATCATCATCAACATTACGCATTCCAGAAGTAGGCCTTGGCCGTGGCAAAGGCGTAAGGCAGTTAAAGTTGATTGCTTAAACTCACCCCTTCACCAAAAAAGTGCCCTTTTCAGTGCCACCCACGTCTCTTGAAGAGATACACTTTCAATTGCCAATAACTAAAAAAAATCCCCATTTTACCCTATAGTATGAGTGCGTGAGTGTAGCTTCTTATTTTAAAATCAAAACTCAAAGACACTTACCTTATATAATTAATGTATTCTTTTCTCAATAGTTACAATACAATTCACAATTCACAACAGAACACTTTAAAAAGTTCATTGACTTCTTCTGTCTCATTGTTTACTCTCTCTGTTTTTCAATTTCTTCACCGTCACAGTCTTTTCCTCCTCTTCCTCCTCACTTTCTTTCCTTCTTCTTTTCTTCTCCTGTTTCTTTTTCTTTGCCTCTTGTAAATAGAATTGTCTTCTTTCTTCCTCTTCTTCCTCTGAAGAATCCCTCTCTTCTTCTGACTCCTTTTGTTTCTTTTTTGGGCAATCTGGAGACCAATGTCCTTTTTCTTGACAATAATAACAGGTATCTTGACTTTTGTCTTTTCTAGCCCCTTTTTTTCTTTTTTGATGGTCTGGACACTCTGAAGACCAATGCCCTTTCTTATGACAGATATAGCAAGTATCTTGACTTTTATCTCGAAAGGAAGGAGAGTAGTCCGTCGGCTGGTCTGAAGAGAATTTTCTAATGACCCCTCGCAAAGCTCTGATGAAACGTTCGATTTGGCTAGTCTCTTCCATCGTTGTGCTCGGTTAGAGAGTGAAATGAATAGTGAAAGGACAAGACACACACCCTTTTATATACGCTGGTCTGCCATGACTATAAATTAGCCCATGGTGTTTAAACTTTAGTCATTTGACGTTTTTCACTCAAGATGAAACGATCCTATTCATTCGAGAAGAAAGAAGAAGAAAGTAAGAGGCAGAAACGTGATCTATCGCCTCGTACCAGGGCTGAAGTCTTGGCACAAATTCATGCCAGTGATTTTGAAGAGGACATGAGTGAACCAGAATCCGAACCCTCTAAACAAAGTTCGCCACCCTTATTCAACCCTGAAAAGTACTATTCCATTCGAGAGACGGAAAAGCGCTCCTCTAGAAAATTTAGAACCACGGCTTACAAATACACAGTGAAGTTTAAAGATTTCAAGTCCGAAGTACCGTTAGAGAAAGCAGAAGGGTTCATCACTGGGGTGTGGGATTCTTTGCTCACTGCACTCAAGCGACAATGTCAACCCAAAGAAGACGATCGCTTGAGACTTTCCATACAGCACGACGGTTTGAAATCCCCTGTTTGGATCGAGTTTAGCAGACCCGCAGAACTAACTGCTTCCAAAGTCATGGACAAGATTCAACACGTGCAACAATCCAATGACCAGTTTGACATCACCGATGGAAAAGCCACACTGGACTTACCCACGTCTCTCCTCCTCAAGGGACCGGACAACGCAATAAGGTGTTACTGGTGAACGACCTTCGCAGCACCAAAAAGAGTCTCGTCCAAATTCACAACCCTCAAGACCAGATGTGTTTAGCCCGAGCCATCGTGGTGGGACGAACCTATGCCAACAAGAACGACACGACAGAATGGAAAAGAGCCTGGAAAACTATTCGACAATCGGACCGAGCCAAACAACGAAACGAAGCAGAACTCATGTTACAACAAGCCGACTTGCCCAAAGACACACCCTGTGGCATTCCTGAGATGCAAAAATTGCAAGATGTCCTAGCTCCACGCTACACCTTGAAAGTGCACCCTCAAGAAGTGCGCGGACCTCTGTTGTTTCGAGGGAAAGACTTTAAGGACGGAAAATACATTCATGTCTATTATCACGATGAACATTTCGATACCATTACCAGTATCACTGCATTCCTGGGATACAGTTATTACTGTGAGGAATGTGACTATGCCTATAACAATCGAGAGCAACACAAACATTGTGGATGGAAATGCTCAGGATGTTTGGCCTCTCCACCCTGTCTGAGCGAAGGACAAGAAAGAGTACATTGTCCTGCTTGTCTGCGTACGTTTGTCAACCCTGCCTGTTACCAACAACATCTGAAGACGCAAGGTTCATAGCAGAAATGTGTTTGTCAACTCCTGAGATTGTGCCCCGCGTGTGGACAAGGTCTACGTACCAATAATGCCAAGGCACACGTATGTTCAGGAAAAAAAAATGTCACATTTGTCATCACATCGTGGACTTGGAACACCAATGCTACGTGCAAAAATACCAACCCCCACCAGAGAAAGAGGACGGTCACAAGAAGAAAGGCAATTTCATCTTTTTCGATTTCGAATGCATGCAAGAGACCGGCATTCACATTCCTAATTTCTGCGTGGCTCATCGAGCGTGCGAGAAGTGCATTCAAGAACCTATCTTCAGTCATTGCCCTCACTGCAGCAAGATTCCCGGAGGGCGTGAAAAAATCTTTCCAGGACCGAACACGTTAGCCGATTTTGCCCAATGGGTCTTAGACCCCATCGACAAGACGTGGAGCCAAGAGGACATCGAACGTTACGGAGATTGTCATCGTCATGCCACGGTGATGGCTCACAATTTCTCCGGATACGATGGACAGTTTCTTCTCAGATACTATACGGAACAAGGCACCGAGCGTCCTAAAGTCACTTTGAACGGAGCCAAAATCATTTTCATGCAAGTGGGACAAGTGCAGTTTAAAGATTCGATGAGCTATTTGGCCATGCCTTTGAGTCGAATGCCTAAAATGTTTGGAATGACAGAAATGGCTAAAGGGTACTTTCCACACTTTTTCAATACGGAAGCCAATCAACACGCCGTTCTGTCCCATTTACCTGAGGCTCACTATTACGACCCCGACAACATGCGTACCGAACAACGAGAAGCTTTCTACGCTTGGTACCAGGTTCACGCCTCGGACCCTTTCGACTTTCAGGAAGAAATGCTAAAGTATTGTCGTTCCGACGTGGACATTTTACGACGTTGCTGTGGAAAATTTCGAGAACTGTTCATGGAACACGGAGGAGTCGATCCTTTGAAAGAAGCTTGCACCATTGCCAAAGCGTGTTCCTTAGTGTATCGACAATGATTCATGCCTGAAAACACCGTGGCTGTCATCAGCCCTCAAACGACCAACTTTGTCAAACGTCAATACTCGGTCAAAGCCCTACGCTGGTTACATTACTTGTGCGACAAGGAAGACAAATGGATTCAGCATGCCCGCAACGGAGGGGGCAAAAAGACCATCGGAACGCATTCGGTCGATGGCTGGGACTTAGAAAACCCCAAGATCGTGTACGAGTTTAACGGTTGTTTATTTCACGGAAGTCCCGTCTGTTACCCTGATCGTAGCACTAAAAATCAGTTTTTACAACGAACCATGGAAGACTTGTTCCAGGCCACTTGTCAGCGACGCCTAAAGTTAGAAGAGGAAGGATACCAAGTTGTGGAAATGTGGGAACACGAGTACGATCACCGTTTGAAAACCGATCCCGAATTTAAACGCCTCGTGGACCCGCTGAACCCGAGGGATAGTTTGTACGGAGGAAGAACCAATGCCACCTGTTTGCTGTACCAAGCCGACGAAGAGAAAGGAGAAGAAATCAAATACTTGGACGTGTGCTCGCTGTATCCCTACGTGTGCAAATATTGTCGCTTTCCTGTAGGGCACCCGCAATTGTTAACGGAACACATCGACCTGAAAAACATTCGACAATACGAAGGCTTGATCAAGTGTAAAGTTTTGCCTCCCACGAACCTATACCATCCCGTCTTACCTCACCATTGTCAAGGCAAACTGATGTTTCCTTTGTGCCGTACTTGTGCCGAAACGTGCAACCAAGATCAGCCTTGTCAGCACACCCAGGAAGAATGGGCCTTGACGGGAACCTGGGTCAGCGTAGAATTGTTCAAAGCTATGGACATGGGATACCAACTGTTAGAAGTGTACGAAATTTGTCACCTTCCCAAGACACAACAATACCACAAGGGTGACTCCACGCAAAAAGGCATTTTCGCCGACTACGTGGATGCCTTTTTGAAACTGAAACAAGAAGCCAGCGGCTATCCTTCCTGGTGTCACACTTCCGAAGACCAAATAAAATTCAAAGAGAAATACTATGAACAAGAAGTCATCACTTTAGACCACATCGAGAAAAACGAAGGCAGGCGATCGTTTGCCAAAGTGATGTTAAATTGCTTGTGGGGTAAAATGGCACAACGTCCGTGACTACCCAAGACGGAATATTTGACCGAACCTTCCCGCTACTTCCAGATGATTCACGACAAAACCAAATACATGAAACACGTGGACGTCGTTCGCGAGGATTTGATCTTGGTCAATTACGAAGAAGATCTGGACTTTGTACAAGACGACCTTTTTGGAAATGTCATCATTGCGGCTTACGTGACAGCCCATGCTCGCTTAAAATTGTACGAAGCTTTAGAACTGTTAGGGGAACGCGTCCTGTACTTTGACACGGACAGCTGCATTTACATCCATCACCCGAGTCAACAGTACCCTGACATCGAAGGAGACCGTTTAAGGAACGCGTCCTGTACTTTGACACGGACAGCTGCATTTACATCCATCACCCGAGTCAACAGTACCCTGACATCGAAGGAGACCGTTTAGGAGCCTGGACAGACGAGCATCCCGACGACAAGATTCTAAGTTTCGTCAGTGGCGGTCCAAAAAATTACTGGAAAGGACTGACTCTGAATTATCGTACCAGTCGTGTGGTCAACTTTGGGGTATTGAAAGGAGCCTTGCAATCCGGAGAGGATGAACACTTTAAAATGACCACCTATCAACCGAACAAGATTGTACGTTTACCCACTCACCACATCGTCAGTCGACCCTTGGAAAAAGTCTATCAAATCGTGTACCAGAAGCGAGTGCGACTTCCCAATCATTTCACTTTGCCGTATGGACATGTTGGTATAAAACTTTGGTTGTAAGCGGATAGCCACCCACTAGAAGGATGACTTCGCCACAGCAAGAATCGAGTGAGAAACCCGATGAGAACTCCAAGTTCAAACCCTACCATTTTCCAGTCTTCTTACCTGACTATTGTGATTGTGCCCGTCGATTGGACACGTTTCAAGCATGGCCTACGGATAGGAAAGGATTACCTTCTTCGCATATTTTAGCTAGAACAGGATTTGTCTACTTGGGCCCTGAGTCAGGATTGGGATATGAAGTACAGTGTTTCGCTTGTGGCCTCAAGTTACGAATGGATCTATGTATCTATAAAGATTCAGCTATTCTGGAACATACTCAATGGTCTCCGCACTGCCTTTATCTTTCTATGGCCTTTCCACCCATGACATTACGGTACAATGATGACGGTACCTTAGAGACGGTACCTTCCAAAACAAGACATAAAAAACATAAAAAAGAACGATGTACAAGCTTGAGACTGCATTGCGACTAGTATAAAAAGGGGCTATGGTCAAGATCGATAGTTCATTGGGACTACCAAGACCGAGCGAACAGGATGAATACTTTCAGAGAAACACAAAACAAGTTTAGACAGGCACAGTTCAAGTGTGGGGCTTCGGAAGTGGAATGCGATTGTGAGCCTTGCGATGGGTACAATGCTGTACGTTGTGACCTTAGCGATGCCGTAAAGCATCATGGGAACTTTAGTGTCACTACCCCTATCATAGAAAGTGATGCTGTGCGTGTCAAACCTGAGGGATGCGAAGGCGATGCCGCTCGTCCTCTTGGACATTTTACTGGGTTTCGTTTTAAAGGGGGATGTTCACCTTCACGTTTACCCCCCTACGTATGTCATCCAGCTCTGAGCAAACTCCTGTCCATGTCACCCAACCCTCATCGAAACGAACCTGTGAAAGACGAATATTCGTTTCCTATGCGTTTGTCGGAATACTGCGACTTTGAAAATCGTCTTCAATCGTTCAAAGGAAAATGGCCTAAGCATCTGGGAGGCCCGACCCCCGAAGAATTAGCCAGAGCCGGATTTTTCTACTTGGGTGAAGGAGATAAAGTCAAGTGCTTCAGTTGCGGTGTGTCACTTCACCACTGGGAACCGCAAGATTCGGCCTACGTAGAACATGCTCGATGGTCACCGAATTGTCATTACTTACCCTTAGTGGGACCGAGACAATAAAGTAACTTACCATGTCGTTGACGAAGAAGAAACTAGTTTGGCTAGGAGTCAAATGTTGAACATCAACGAGACCAGTATTTAAACTTCATTTCAAAAACGATATTGAATCATTACCTAAAGAACTGCAAGAGAAGATTTACAAGGAAGTTTGGCAGGGACTTGCCAGAGTGAAATCTCAATGGGTGACTATAGAACTTTTGTGCCGAGAAATTCACAAGAGGAAAGTGAAAAAAGTCAACCACTGTGTTAGATTTCTTTGGGTCAAGTGTGCATTCGTCCTATTGTATTACTCTAGACCGTTTACATCAAAAGAGTTCAGTGACATTCTTGGACGTTACCCTGAATGGCAGTGGCCAGAAATTACTCACTATGTGGATTACTTTTGCTCTAGGAGAATATTGTGAATTGTACGGACTGACCTATTCATGGATACTTTACAAGAGAACATTCGTGCTTTGCCTGTGGAGTTGAGAGAACGCATTTACCGAGAGCTGGTCAAAATACAAGTCAAACGTAAAGAACAGTTGCATCCGTTACGTCACCAGATCTTTAACCACTGGTACCTGAATGGTATAAGAGAACTGATTCGTCAGAAATTGTTTCAGTGGTCAGACCTTGTTCAATACTTCCAAGCACCCTATGATCCACGTGTTGATCATTTTGGTTACTTCGAGATTCACCTAGTACAACACATTGAGAAAGACAAGGGAAAGGATTACCGACATATTTTACGTGGAATCTACTTAGCGGAAGAGGAAACTTCTAAACGAACTCTGACGTTTCGGTTACAGTATGCAACATTTAAATTCCCCACTGGAGAACGAAGATCTCTGGCTAGAAAGTACGTCTATTGTTTCCGAAACAAAGAGACTATAAAAACAGGCTGCCCATGCCACGACTTTTATCGCATGTAATCCAACAGATTCCGTGGAAGGAACTCAATGACCATATTCAAACCGTGGATCATTACCATCGATTATTACAAGAACTGTATCCATTCAATTTGGGTCGACAAGTGGTGTGTGTCTTAGTGACTTGTTTTCTGGGATTTCGTTTACCAGCCGATTCCTTGTGGACTCTTTACGAACAGTACTTACCACCTCAATGGCCTTAAATGTTCACGAGAGACTCCTTTTGCTCAAAGCCTTACGTTTTCATCTGGATACTTCTCGACCTCTACGGGAAAAAAAGATTCGTCAACTTTTAGCTACCCAAGACGTGTATGACGATGTGTGTGTAGCTTGTGACTTACACCCCCATTGGACAGATGTCCGTGCCTGGAAAGAATGGGATTTTGAGGCTTGGACCCAAGAAGTGGCCCAGCATGGACGAGAGTTGTTCAAGGAAAAAAGTTACATTTCAACCTGTGTTAGTGACGGTGCCAGAAGAACCCGTCACCCAGGACAGGACTGTCGTGGACAGGCCTGAAGACCCTTTCGGGAGGACACTTGTGTGACCTTACCCCCTATAGAACTGGTCAGAACTTTACCCAAAACATGTTGTACAGAGACTTGTTTCTATTCCACGTTAATGATTTTCATGTGCCTTTTATCCTTGTACTTAAGCCTTTGGCTTTTATGTATTTTTGTCTTTCGTATTCATGTTTAAAACATTCAATAAACGTGTTCTGAAAAAAAGTATATAAACTCTCGTCTTGTTTGTTTTCGTGTCACAAGTGACATTCCTGACACTATGGCTACTTCTGCTGTCTCTGCTCCCTCTTCCTCTACTGTCAAAGTCATCGACGAACACTTAGATCGTGCCAGTTGGGAGGCTTTGTATCTTCGCCATCCCTTTAACATGCTCATTGCTGCACCTAGCGGTTCAGGCAAAACCGAATTCGTCAAACGTTTGATCGAACATAAACATCATTTGATCGATCGGCCACCTCAGCGGATCGTGTGGTGTTACAAAGAGTGGCAATCGGCGTACAGCCTCTTGCGAGAAAGTCAAGGCGATTCCATCGTGTTTGTGGAAGGCATTCCTAAAGAAGACGACGGCATCGTCTCTGACTCCCGTCAAACCCATTTGGTCATTTTTGACGACATGTTAATAGAAGACGAAGAAGAAATTAAACTGTGGTTCACGCGCAAAGGGCATCACCGTAATGCCAGTGTCGTTTACATCACCCAAAATTTGTTTCAACAAAGTAAAGCCCATCGCACCATCAGTCTCAATGCGCATTACGTGGTCTTGTTTAAAAGCCCTCGAGATAAATCGCAAGTGCAAGTCTTAGCCAAACAGTTAGGAACGCCTTGGCTGACTCAGGCGTACGACGATGCCACTCAAACTCCACACGCCTATTTACTCGTCGATTTGAAACCTACGACCCCCGATGATTTGCGATTTCGTACCCACTTGTTTCACCACTGGGGCCAAGACGGAGGGCCTGTCCTGTACACGTCTCCGTCCTCGACTTAATTTCACTCCACAAAAAATCTATAAAAACCTCAGACCCTTTTCGTCTGTCTCACACACATTTTGAACATGACGTCCCTTCAGTCACATCTTCCCGTCAAATTGATTCGTGCCTTGTATAGCATCAGTCGAGAATAAAATCCACAAATACGAGCTCGTGTCTTAGAAGCTAGTCTCAAAGAAGTCTTACGATGGTTCACGGTGACGGCACGTCAATTACTCCAAGGGATCATTCAGATTCCTCATCAAACGAAACACTTTTTTGATCGAAACAAAGTCGCTTTGACCCAACTGGCCGATCCCCACATCGACACTCAAACCAAAAAACAAATCATTTTGAAACCTGGAGGGAGCGGTACTCTAGGAGGGGTCATCATTCGCTCTCTCTTAAGATGGGATCCTAATGCCCCCAAACTTCTCCACAAGAAAAAAGTCAAACGAAGCCCCAAGAAGAAGAAAAAGAAAAAGACCAGGTCCCCAAGGAGAACTTCTCCAGTGGCGGGACCCTCCTGTTACCAGACACCACCCCGGAAAAAGAAAAGAAGCCCACAGAAAAAGAAACAGAGAAAAAGTCCCCAGAAAAAGAAAAGTCCACAAAAAACTAATCGCAAGAGAGGCACTTCGGGCAGGACGCAACCTTTCACTCGCAAACCACGACCTACCACGGCGGTGACTGCGTCTCCGGCAGCCTCACGTTCATCCACTTCTCCGTTGATGACACCAAGAACTGAAGAGTACTTGGAGACGTTGATCACACCAAGAACATCTCCGTTGATGACCCCAAAAAGAACTTCCCCAGTGGCAGGACCCTCCAATTTAGGGGCAGTGGCTGCTGCTCACAAAGTACCTGCTCCCAAAATCAAAGTTCAAGAAAGATCGGGCATGTTACAAAGTTTACTGGATTTGTCCAAGCAATAACTGGCTCGATTTAGTCTGTTGCGTACCCCTGCACGACGTGTCATGCCTGTCCTGAAGTTTATACGACGTAAAGACAATCAGTGGCGACGCGTTCCAGTATAAAAAAGGCCTGTGACCAAGTCGGGGTATCAGTGTTTTTGGTGCTCCTGAAGACTCAAAGATGTCACCCTCCAGAAAACATCCCTCTTCTAAACAACCCCAAGGAAAGAAAAGAAAAGGACTGCCTCCTCGTTTAGTCAAACATGGGGACATGTTATCTGTCCTGTCCAAAGCTTCTCCACCTCTACGAAAAAAAACTCATTCAATCAGCCTCCAAAGAGGTCATCGATACCGTGTGCGAATGTTGTTTTAACGTCTTGAAAGGGACGATCCCTTTGTCCAAACACCAGAAACAATGCTTAGGCAAACATCGTCACGTTCTTCGCCAAATGGTTCAAAAGAAAATTCCCATTCGTCAAAAGAAGAAGATGTTGGTCCAACGTGGAGGCATTTTACCCCTCTTGTTAGGCCCCTTACTGAAAGGAGTCTTGGGAACCATGTTGGGAGGACTGGTGGGAGCAAGATAAAAAGGCCCTCGGAAGTCCCAAGATCTCAGAATCGACCCCTGACAACCCCATGGAAGGAAGAAAACTAGCTTTAGTGCCTTACAAACGATGGATGGAATACCATCGGTGGCAAGAACAACGTACCCCGCATTTACCTCCCAATCCCAATTTGAGCGAGATATCCCAGTTACAACACGAATTGCAATCCTTGATGGATCGCCAAGATTTGTCCGAAACAGAAAAATCGCAAAAGTACGGTCAACTCTTGCAACGACTGCAACTCTTTCACCAGAAAGCTTTAGACGAAACAGCTCTACCCACTCTGAAAGATTTTAAGACCTTGATGAAAAGTCCAGCACCATCATTACCACCACCACCACCACCACCACCACCACCACCACCACCATTGCCATCCCCACGGGTCACCAGAGATGCTACCCCACGAAGACCTGAGGAAGAAGAGATGCGAGAAGTGTTTCAAACACCGTCAGCAGCACCCATTTCAAATAAGATTGCAGCATCCTTGTTGACCCCGTCCCCCACACCCCAACGAGAAGAAATGAAAGCTTGGGTTAAAAAGATGATGTCCACTCCTCCTTCGACAGAAGTGAAAAAGAAAGAAGGGAAACCAGAAGTGAAAAAAGAAAAGAAGACCAAAGCCATTCCATTGCCACCTCCACCACCATTACCTTCGACTTCTACTCCCGTAGCCCATCGGACACGTAAATCCGTTTCTAAACCACCCTTTCGTCCCACCCAAAGTAGCATCACCGAAGAGTGGGTGAATTATTAACACACAAACAAACACAAAAAATGGAAAAAGTCTTAGCCAGCATTTACTACGATCCCTCGCATCCTGCAGGTTACGCAGGAGTTCAAAAATTGTATCGTGCTGCCAAAATTCGACTGAAAAGTCTCCGTTTACCTCAAGTGCAACGATGGTTACAAGAACAAGCTACCTACACTTTACACAAACCCATTCGACGCAAGTTTGCCAGAAGTCGCACCCGAGTGGAAGGCATCGATCATCAATGGCAAGCCGATTTAGCTGATGTCTCTCATTTGGCCAGCTACAATCGTGGCTACAAATATTTGTTTTGTGTCATCGACGTCTTTTCCAAATTTGCCTGGGTCGTGCCCTTGACTTCCAAATCCAGCAGCGAGTTAGTGCGAGCCCTGCAACGAGTGTTGAAACAAAGCGGTCGTCACCCTCTTCGATGGCAAACGGACAAAGGCACCGAATTTCTGAACCAAGCTTTCCAAAAAGAATTAAAGAAACGTGACATTCATTTTTTTACCACCGAGAATCCCGAAACCAAAGCCAGCATCGTGGAACGTTTTCAACGCACTTTGAAAGAACGCATGTGGAAATATTTTACGCATCACCACACTCTGAAGTACATCGACATCTTACCGCACCTGGTGCAAGCGTACAACCAATCTTACCATCGAAGCATCGGACGTGACCCGCAAGAAGTGACTCCCGAGAACGAAGTGTTGGTGTTTGAGCGCCTGTTTGGTACGTCCCCGACGAGGGCTGTCCCCAAGAAAAGTGGAGAGTTGACCGTAGGAGATTGGGTGCGCATTGGCAAAACCAAACGCACTTTCGACAAAGGTTACTTACCTAACTGGACTACCGAATTGTTTCGTGTCACTGGACGAGTACGTGGCCGTCATCCTGCCGTCTATAAATTGGAAGACATGAACGGAGAAGTGCTCAAAGGAACGTTTTATTTGCCCGAGTTACAACGTGTGACCAAAAAAGAAGACGACGTGTACGACATCGAAAGCATTCTCGAACGCAGAACCCGTAAAGTGGGCAAACGACGTGTCAAAGAAGTCAAAGTACGTTGGAAAGGATATCCACCCAGGTTTGATTCTTGGATC
The DNA here is from genome assembly GCA_028554795.2 of Sinohyriopsis cumingii. Taxonomy (NCBI): domain Eukaryota; kingdom Metazoa; phylum Mollusca; class Bivalvia; order Unionida; family Unionidae; genus Sinohyriopsis; species Sinohyriopsis cumingii. Next base: position 4,764,259 of record CM068838.1, on the reverse strand, counting down.
GACGCTTCGCAAGTCATCGACTATAAAATGAAGGGACCATCATGCCCTTTCACACAGACGCAGCTACGTCGACCACTCCTTCACCCAGTTCTTCTGTGCAAGATTTACAAAAACAATCCTTGTGGGTGTGGTGTGGAGAACGTGTGCCTAAAATGCAAATCGTCTTTTTCTGCCAAATCTTCGTGGTGTATTGTGTCATCGGGGCAGCCATCGCCAATTTGAGTTTGCAACAAGGAGACAAACAATTGTGGACCATTTTATTGAGCAGTTGCATCGGTTACCTGCTTCCCAATCCCTCCCTGAAATTCTCCTCGAACGGGAACCACGGGAACCTTGTGTCCAGTGCCAGTGCCAGTCACCACTCCAACAACAATAACAACCCCATTTTAGGCGGAGACACGCCTCTGACGTCCAGTAACCCCTCGGACAGCCACAGAACTCTGGAATTATGAGTCACCAAAACCAATGTTACTTAACCTTACCCAGTGACAGTTCCATGGAGGTGTTTCTCAAGAACACGTTGTGCTGTTACACGGCCAAATTACCTCAGACGATCCCATTAGATCACGAAGCCCATTGGGAAGTGGCTTTAGTAGAAATCATTCACCCGACCCAAGTCCTCAATGTCCTTCCCAATCAAAATCTTTTTGATGTAGAAGTTCATGACGATTCATCGCAACAGTACTTAGATACCTATGGCAAATATGACAAGAAAACCCCTGGCACAAAAAATCAAAAGTACACCACCTATCACTTGTTCATTCCTCCAGGCTGTTATTTTAGTGGTCAACATTTGGTGAGCACCATAGCCTCCAGATTTAATGTCGTGTTTCTGAAAGCTATGGAGAGTGTCATAAAAAGTGTCACCATGGAATACCACAAAGCAGCTCGTCGCTTCTTGTTGAAATTTGCCGGAAGTAAAATCCTGTCCATTTTATTTTGTCCTGAATTGTTTGACATGTTGGGCGGAGACATGGACATGAGAATGGCCATGATCAAGAAAAAGGAATTACCAATCATTTACGATAACGAGTCTTTTAGCAAGTTATTTCGTGCCCCAGTAGAACTGAACCAAGGACTGAATTTGATGTTTGTGTACTCCGATGTGGTGGAGTATAACGTGGTGGGACACACCTCTGTGCCGTTACTGCGTGTCATTCCTTTCAAAGTGGATTCTGCCACGAACGCTGACGAGGAAGGTGGAAACACTTACCACGTCCACCGCGAATTTGTACATCCTCACTATTTGCCTGTCAGCAAGTCGTATTTGGACACGGTCAAGATTGCTATAAAAGGAGATCTGGGACAAAATATTCCATTCACCAAAGGAAAAGTCACGGTGAAACTCCATTTTCGAAAACGGTTCTCTCACGACTCGTATGTCATGTATCCAGTGTACCGAGTGGTTGCTCGACAGCGAGGACACGGTTTAGGAGATATGTTAAAATCGGCCTTTCGTTCGGTGGCCCCGGTGTTGAAACCGATGGTGACACGCGGATTGCACGCCTTGAAAGATGCGGCACTGACACAAGGCAAAGAATTTCTCCAAAATGTCATCATCGACAAACAAAACCCTAAAAAAGCCGTCATGAGGGCAGGCAAAAATGCCTTGCTGCAAACGGGCAAAGACCTTTTGGGCCGACGCGAAACACCTATAAATGCCCTGCACGCTACCGAGTCAAGCATTCAGCAAGGACAAGGCAGAAAGAGACGACGAAGAAAACACCCTTTCACCAGACTTCACACGTCTAAAGCTAGAAAGACAAAGAAAAGAAGAACCGTTCGAGACTTAGACGTTTTCGATTATTGAGAAAGAGAAAAAATGATGCAACGAGAGTCTTGCGCCTGTTCCAAGTCGGAACTGGATCTGTTTGCCATGCCCCCCACCATGATGACGATGCAAGAATCCCAGTGGGTGGAATTTCATCCCGTCTCCTCTTTGACGGATTCCGCTCCCATCGAGTTTGAAATCAAAGGACAACCCGAAGATTAGATCGATCTGAATAGCAGTTACCTGCATTTGAAAGTGAAAGTGATCGAACCACCCAACGCTAACATAGACAATGATGATGTAGTAGCTCCCGTCAATAATTTCATGCATTCCTTGTTTAGCGAAGTGGACTTGTACGTGAATAACAAACTGGTCAGCAGCAGCATGGATACTTACCCTTACCGAGCGTACCTGGAAAATCTCTTGACGTACGGAAAAGAAGCCAAGAACACTCATCTGGATGCCTGCGTGGTATGGAAACCTTACAAAGCGACTAAGTTCAACAGCGTTACAGTTGCTGAGGATGCTCAAAATACAACGGGATTTGTAGAACGACGAACGAAAATTCATCTAAGTCGTAGTTTAGAACTGATGGATCGCTTGCATCTAGACATGTGGTTACAAGAAAAGTGTTTGCTGAACGGGGTGGATATCCGCTTGAGACTGATTCGCAGCAGTGCCGCTTTCCATTTGATGGCTGCTGATGGTTCCACTTACAAAACCGTCATCGAAGAAGCCAGACTCTACGTGCGTCGTGGGGTTGTGTTACCTAAAGTGGGAAACGACGTCAGTCAGACGTTGAGCAGAACGACCGCCATGTATCCGATACGAAGAGTCGAAGTGAAAACGTTCACCATTCCTGCTGGACAGCGATGCATGATCCAAGATCATCTATTCCAAGGACAGTTACCCAACCGTTTAATCCTTGGTATCGTCACGAATTCAGCCTTCAACGGACTCTACCAGGAAAATCCTTTTGAGTTTCATCATTACAATGTGTCCAAGATCGAAGTTAGTCGCGACGGCAAGACCTTGTGTACCCGACCTTTTGAGCCTAAGTTCGGTGACAGGAATTATTTGAGATCGTACTTGTCCCTGTACGAAGCTACCGGACAGTTAGGAACCAACACCAGTCACGGTATTACGTACGAGGATTATGTAGGAGGCTACGCTTTGTGGGCTTTCGATTTCACTCCAGACCAAGGCAGCGACGAGGGGCATTTCCACCCTATAAAATCCGGCCAGATTCGTGTGGAACTTCAGTTTACTAATCCTCTACCTAACACGGTGAACGTCCTCCTGTATGCAGAATTTGACAATACCATAGAAATCAACAGTTTGAGAGAAGTCATTCTAGATTATTAGAAGCTATGGAAGACTGTTATCCCTCTTTACCTAGTGTAGAAACTTTAGACATGGAATGTGAGGAGACTGTGGAAGAAGAAGAAGAATCCCAAGACAAAGACGAAGACGTTATCATGATGAAGTCGAGATGGCCAGAACAAGAAGCCCATTTAGTCTCCTGTTTTGCTACTTTCCTGACAGATGTCATGAAAGAATTGATCAAGGAAGAGTGCTATGGATGTCACAACGATCATCCCAGTCAAATTCAACACGACAAATGTCTGATGTTGAGTCAAGAAGAAAAATTGGACGAATATCTGGACAAAGCTTGGGGTGTCATCGAGATAGAATTCGTGTTGAACGAGTGGTATAAAGGCTTGGATAAACATTCTTCTCCTCCATTAACATCTCTGGAGCGCCGTCGCATCGAATCTCTCTTTGACCAGAATAAGAAGTCGGAACCAAACGCCTTTTACTTGTCAGACATTTTCAAGCAAAAAGTCAGGATCGAATTGATCACTTATCATTACCTGTGAAGAAAAAAAAACAACACACAAATGGATACCTGGGAGCTTTATTACCTTTTCAATCACAGTTCGTTCACGGCTTCTTGGAATCCTGTCGTCTGTGCTAAAGATGAACTCCCTCATCGCAAACCTCAAGACCATCTAGCTTATGTGATCAACACTGACGACAGTCATCTCCCAGGAACCCACTGGGTAGTCGTCTCCTTTCCTCAAGAAGGATGTGTGGAATATTTTGATTCGTACGGATTGCCCCCTTTGGAAGACGATATCATTGACTTTATGAGAAGAAATGCTCAGACCACCCGATTCAATAATGTGAAATTACAAGGCACAGATTCCTTGGTGTGTGGACAGTACTGTGTGTATTTTCTGCATCATCGCAGCCTGGGCTATTCCTTAGAACATTTAGTGACTCATTTTGATCCTCGTTCTTCTTCTAGAAACGATGTGAAAGTAGATCAATGGTTTTGTGACCATTATGCTTATCTTTTGTCTCAAGCTAGGAAACAAAGTGTCTATCAATGGCCTAATGACTTCCAACAATGGAAATCACAATTTCATTCACAACGTTGCCAACCCTGTCCAAAATAATGTGTAAATTGAAAAAAATGTTTGATGTTATATTGTTGGATTATTGTTAAAAATGTTAGAGTTGTTTGTTAGTGTTAAGTAATTTTGAATAAAAAATGTTGTGTTTTGAAAAAAATGCCTTTATCTTTTGTTTGGCTATAAGAATGTTGATTCATGCTCTTTGATTTCTTACTATCCCTCTCATGACACTCATTGAACGTTGCGGCTCGAAAACCGTAGAGGGATGTTTTCCTTCACGTCCGCGCTTTGACTTTAAGAACCGGGGTAGTTTCCAGTCTAACCATCCATTGTCGACTCATCCTCCTACGAAGATGTGCTCCAAACTAGCTAAGCTAAACGAAGCCTACGTGAATTTGCATAGGGTCAGACACAGTCTGATACCGAAGCCAGAAGAGATAGAGAATGTGAGAATGTTAAAAGTCACTGAAGACCTGATAGAAGAGCTCTTCAGAGAAGAAGTGAACAGGGAGAAAGAAGAATGGACAGAGAAGTACAGACTTCAGAGACAGCAGCAACAGCAACAACAACAACAGCATCAGCAGCAGCAGCAGCAACCTGAACCTGACAGAGGCTTTGTCGATTGTCGTATCGACACCAAAGAGTTATTCTTCTCTTTCCGAAGAAGCAGACCTATCGTCAGAAAGTCTATCCTCAGAGGACGTCGCATTCTTAGAAACTAAAAGATTGCCATAGCAAACAAAAAAACAAAAAACAAACAGCCATTTTCAGGGCTACCCAATACTCTAGAAGAGAAATAACAATCCATTCGTCAATATGTGTAGGTAGAGTAGTGTGAATATAAACACTGACTCTTTTGTGATGTGAGTGTATGTGTTTGTGTATAGGACTGTGTGTTTGTAAGTGCTCACGTACGTTGGTGTGGATAGTAGATTAAGATCATGTTTTTTTTGTTGTTTTTTTTGCTGTTTGAGGTGTGGGGAGAGTAGATTTGGGGATGGATTGGATTGCTTTGCGTATGTGAATAGTATATTATTTGTTTAATAAAAATGAAAACTTTTAGAATAGTGATGGGTAGTATAAAAAAGTGAGTGAGTGTTTCTTTTAGGTCCGCGCGTTGTTTGGTCATGATCTAGGTAAGATCAATTTTGTTCTAGGGGATGTTTTCCTTCACGTCCGCGCTTTTAGTATAAATTGAAACTCACTGGGCAGTCTAGCTACCCTGTTCATTCGTTGACAAGACAATGAATACCAGAATTGTGAAACTGCTAGAACTCCAGATGCACCTGGAATATGCCAGGCGCATACTAAATGAACTGGCCGCGGAGGCCATTGTCGAAGAGGCAAGGATGAAAGAGGAGGAGGAAAGAAGAAAAAAAGAAGAGGAGGAAAAGGAGAGAGGAAATTTCAGAATCCCAGAGACAGAAAATTGGGATTCTGAAGCCACTTATCCCGCCTCTGCACTCCCAAGAAGAAAGGTAAAAGGAGACTGGGGAAGAAGATGTGTGTGTGGTGCCAGGCCTGGAAGGTGCCATCATTAACCAGGTGTCACTGGAGTTCAAAAACAAACTACCCTTTTCAGGGCTACCCAAACCTTTAGAAAAGAAATAACAATCGATTTGCCAATGTGTGTATGGAGAGTAGTGTGAATATAAACACTGACTCTTTTTTTTATAGTGTTTGTGTTTGAGTTTGTAAGCGCTGATGTAGGTTGGTGTGGATAGTAAATTTGGGTTTCATTTTAATGCTTTGTGTGTGTAAATAGTAGATTAGGGGTTTGTTTATTGATGTTTCACGTATGTGGATAGTAGATCATATGAAATGAGAAAAGTAGGGGATGTTTTCCATCACGTCCGCGCGTTTTAAGTGATGATCTAGGTAATATCAATTTTGTTCTAGGGGGGTGTTTTCCATCACGTCCGCGCTTTTCGTATAAGAACCCACAGTATTCGTCGTTCAAACCATTCTACAGAGAAGATGGCTTCAAACCACCTCGATAAAATGCAAACATTGCAAGACGTCCTGGACAATTTGGGCATGATGGAACAAATGCTAGTGAGGCTAAACGAAGATCACTATTCTTATAGTCCCCATCGAGTGAAGATGGAGATTAACAACTTACGAAAAGTAAAGGATATGATAAGTGATGTGATGAAAGAAGTAAAGGAGGAGAAGGAGGATGAAGAGGAAAGGATAAAAATTAAAGCATGGAATGAAAAAATTGAAAAAGAAGAAGAAAATGAGAAGAGGAAGAAAGAAGAGGAGGAGAAGAAGAAGAAAGAAGAGATAAAAAGGAAGAAAAGAAAGAAAAGAAGAGAAAGAGTTGCGGACGGAAAATAAGAAGTTGGTGGAGAAATAGAAGAAATTAGAAGAAGAAGAAACCCAAAGGCCCTTTTCAGGGCCACTCATACGTCTGGAAAAGAGAATCACTTTCCATTGCCTACCCTTTTTTTTCTTTAAAAAAATAGGGTCCCAACCCTATTCCATTTCTCCCTGAGGTGCAACAGGCCCAAACGTCTTCTTCTTCCAATGTTAAATTCCATTGAGGCTAAACTTGCCCAGGTTTTTTTTGCCCATGTTAAATTTCCATTGAGGCTAAACCTGCCCAGGGTGGTTAATGTTAAATTTCCATTGAGGCTAAACTTGCCCAGGGAGGGTCTGTAATGCTAATTCCCATTGAGGCCAAACTAAGCCCTTTCACCACTTTGGTCGTTACATTTGATATATACCTTTGCGGTTTTCACTCTAATGTGAGTATAATTGGTGGAATTAAATAGAATAACCACAAAGGATAAAAGGTAATAATTCGAGCTAAGGAGACAAAATATCTGCCCCGGGTGAGGATCGAACTCACGACCTTCAGATTGCTCTCTACGATTGATTATGAGACTGACGCGCTACCTGCTGCGCTACCGAGGCTATATACCTTTTCCGTGAGAGATTATATCTTCAGGAGAAACTAAAATCATTCTCCAGAAAGCATGCGCACCAGAATATGTCAAAAGAGCAAATGATTTACCCCGAGGCGTAGATGTAGAACATGGTAGAAAACACTATAACTAGTCATAAAACGTGTTCTAAACATCCATGATGGTCAACTACATTAACTTATAGGTAAGTTCATCTTATCGGTATTCTTATGCCTCTATCAATTCTAAATGGATGGCAATAGTAGTTATTACAAGAAAACAGCCTCTCATTGTTGAGGCGTGGGTGATATTATTTAAATTTAGTGTTTACGATTGTATAAATTCATTATTGTCGCGAAGGTTATAATGTCATTGCGAGCGTAAGTTTCTACTTTATAAACATTAAGACTTATCAAACACGGTTCACTGTGAGTTTTCATTTTCAACTCGTAGGTGAGGAATTTAAACTACATAAAAATATATTTTAATTTACTAAATGTTCAAAGGCAGGAACTGTGACTGAACTAGCTGCGTTTCATTTTAGCGCTTTCCGGATGGAGACGTTAACTGTGTTGAAGGACTGCCATGCAAATGAGCATATTCCAAGAAAAGTTGAAAGAGAATCATCTATCATGTGGTCTGAACATAGGACAAGTAAGAAGTCTTTCTATAGAAAGGCGATTGTGAGATTGGCCCTTATGTGTATTGAATCAATGTTCATACTGGAGGATTGTCAACTCTGATTGAGGCTAGGCAACATTGATGCAATTTGCGAAACTGTGCAAGTGAAGGTCACCAATAATCAGTCGAATAATAAATCTGGCTCTCAAGGACAATACATGAGTATAACAAGAAATAACAGTTGACCCATGAACCGTCCTTGTGAGATGATGAATACATATTGATGCTTACATTCAATCAATGAAAACAATATCAAACAAATATTTTGGAGTTAAATATTATATAGGTCTCCCCAATCAATGTTCGAAAGATATCGTTAGAACATTGATCATATCATGTATTAAACCCTATCTATTCACGGATCGGTAACTGAAAGCGACAAATATGCATTATAATTTTCTCTGTAGAAAATAAACCACAAAATGCTTTCATTACATGATGGCATGGAGTTTGTTGAATTGTATGTGATTGGAAAGAGAAAACCATTCCTCGTGTAACATTAACTCATACAAATACCATTAATACTAGTACTACTACTACCACTAACACTACTACTGCTACTCCTACTACTACTACTAACACATGTATAATGTTCGGAACACTTTCTCTGGATTCCTGTTGAAGACAGAACTCCTTCTTTAGAAAGGACATATAGACGTCGTCAAATCAGCGTAATTTAGGTGAATCAGGTTCTTACTTTAATATTGTGATAGTGAATCCTATTCCGATTGATGAAACAATGGATCTTGCCCATGAGGAAATGTTTTCCAAAATATACTCGTTTGGAAATCTAGATATTGTTACGCGTTATTATGTTTATGACCTCGGGCCCTGATGGGCGCCCTCCAATTGGAAGTAGGTCAAACCTAATTGAGTGTGCTAACACCAATGGCTGATTTATCGTGACGTCACCAGTAGGAAGACTGATATGCACCGAGGTACGACGCTTTCTATATTGATTACAGTGCGGCACGTTCGTTTTTTAGCCTTTGCTATGCAAACGGTATTTTGTTGCGAATTATATTTATTGAAATTGTATTTGAATCGAATTAGTTAACGTATATTATAGTAGTTATTATTTCTTCCCCGGTTGTTTTCAAATGATGGCTACATTGTTGTATATATCTTTTAGGGTCGGGTGCATTGAGCTGCTTGACTTGACCCTAATATGTATGTATTAATGCAGTTGATAAGAATGATGATATTATAAATTGGAAAAATGTTGGTTTGGGTTATAACTTGCTTTCATCCACTCCGGGCCAAATACATTCCACATAGTCCTACTCGCAGATGAACCATTTCCATTGAATGACGACACGTTCCCTACTTAGGCGTATCCGAAAGGTTTCCTTTTGATGGGTAGCAGCACGTCGACGACACACAAATCCACCATATTTGCTGTGTGTGAGTGAACTGGCTTGGATGGGGTTCCTGATGGCCCTCAAAGATGACAGACAAAAGTTCGAAGCGTTGTTCAAACTATGTCAATGAACGTAGAGTTTTGCTAGGCGGTTTGAAAATGTATCATCTATCGGCAAATGTGTCTTCTATTAAAGCACGATAATGGTCGCTGGCAGACTAAGAAACTGATGAATGTACAATCGTTTTCAAAGTGGGTTATAAACCTATACTCCCTGTTCTATGCTTACAGTTTTTCAAGAGATCGATGTCATGATACAGTATGATGATTAAATTACTCCAGATCATAAGTCTTTGTCTTTGAGAATTTAGGTAGCGAGCACACATATTCAAACTGAAGTAACGAATAGATATGTTTTAACAAATATTATTTGCAAATGTTATATCTGACACCAGACAGTGAATATATTTATTAATGTAAGAGCAGAAAGTTGGCGGGATCGAGACCGACAGATTTTTGTCCTAATATACGCATGGGAAGAAGATTATATTTATGTAACAAACGTGTAATTGTATTATATCCTTTGGTCCCCGTTTCATGTTTATGAATACAGACTTCCACAGATCAATACAGACTTCAATTGACCATTACCAAATGCAAAAGTGTCATCTTCCCTGTAACTTATGCTCGACGGATAGAACAATATTTGCCTTTCTTTGTTGCAAGTTGTTTTTAAAATAGTCAAGTTTGATACTGTACTCAAGTATCACGTGCATGTACCTTTTCTGTCTTTACAGGAGAGAGAGAGAGAGAGAGTGAGAGAGAGAGAGAGAGAGAGAGTGTTTTTGTTTGATTTGGATTTTTAACGTAGCTTTAACAATTTTTCAATCATATAGGTACGTTGTCTGCAGTGTGGCAGTTTATAGTGATGCCTAGCACTGGGGCATCATGTCGCAGACACGTAGCATGATGTCCCACCCAGTCCCATTATCCTGAGACCAGGCCAACCAGTTCTATCACTAACTTCTTAATGCTGAGCACCTAGAGAGGCAGTTGTCAGTATCAATTTTGTAAGTCTCTGATAGGACTAGGCTGGGGATCAAACCCATGACCTCCCGCATCCACAACGGACGCCCTAAACATTAGGCCACTGGAACGGTGTAGAGTGTCCATTGTGCTTTCAAGTGGGATCTGTTTGAATAGGTAATGATAGTTTCCCATCAGTTTGAGGCACACCATCCTTCAAACTTGGTCGTTACATTTGATATATACATTTGGCGTTTTCACTCTAATGTGAGTATAATTGGTGGAATTAAATAGAATAACCACAAAGGATAAAAGGTAATAATTCGAGCTAAGGAGACAAAATATCTGCCCCGGGTGAGGATCGAACTCACGACCTTCAGATTGCTCTCTACGATTGATTATGAGACTGACGCGCTACCTGCTGCGCTACCGAGGCTATATACATTTTCCATGAGAGATTATATCTTCAGGAGAAACTAAAAGCATTCTTCAGAAAGCATGCGCACCAGCATATGTCAAAAGAGCAAATGATTTACCCCGAGGCGCAGATGTAGAACATGGTAGAAAACACTATAACTAGTCATAAAACGTGTTCTAAACATCCATGATGGTCAACTACATTAACTTATAGGTAAGTTCATCTTATCGGTATTCTGATACCTCTATAAATTTTAAATGGATGGCAATACTAGTTGTTACAAGAAAATAGCCTCCCACTGTTGAGGGGTGGGTGATATTATTTAAATTTAGTGTTTATGATTGTACAAAATTATCATTATCGCGAAGGTTATAATGCCATTGGGAGCGTACGTTTCTACTTTATAAACATTAAGACTTATCAAACACGATTCACTGTGAGTTTTCATTTTCAACTCGTAGGTGAGGAATTTAAGCTACATAAAAATATTTTTTAATTTACTAAATGTTCAAAGGCAGGAACTGTGACTGAACTAGCTGCGTTTCATTTTAGCGCTTTCCGGATGGAGACGTTAACTGTGTTGAAGGACTGCCATGCAAACGAGCATATTCCAAGAAAAGTTGAAAGAGAATCATCTATCATGTGGTCTGAACATAGGACAAGTAAGAAGTCTTTCTATAGAAAGGCGATTGTGAGATTGGCCCTCATGTGTATTGAATCAATGGTCACATTGGAGGATTGTCAACTCTGATTGAGGCTATGCAACATTGATGCAATTTGCGAAACTGTGCTAGCGAAGGTCACCAATAATCAGTCGAATAATAAATCTGGCTCTCAAGGACAATACATGAGTATAACAAGAAATAACAGTTGACCCATGAACCGTCCTTGTGGGCTGATGAATACATATCGATACATCCATTCAGTCAATGAAAACAATTTCAAACAAATATTTTGGAGTTAAATATTATACAGGTCTCCCCAGTCAATGTTCGAAAAATATCGTTAGAACACTGATCATATCATGTGTTAAAACTTTTCTATTCACGGATCGGTAACTGAAAGCGACAAATATGCATTATAATTTTCTCTGTAGAAAATAAACCACAAAATGCTTTCATTACATGATGGCATGGAGTTTGTTGAATTGTATGTGATTGGAAAGAGAAAACCATTCCTCGTGTAACATTAACTCATACAAATACCATTAATACTAGTACTACTACTACCACTAACACTACTACTGCTACTCCTACTACTACTACTAACACATGTATAATGTTCGGAACACTTTCTCTGGATTCCTGTTGAAGACAGAACTCCTTCTTTAGAAAGGACATATAGACGTCGTCAAATCAGCGTAATTTAGGTGAATCAGGTTCTTACTTTAATATTGTGATAGTGAATCCTATTCCGATTGATGAAACAATGGATCTTGCCCATGAGGAAATGTTTTCCAAAATATACTCGTTTGGAAATCTAGATATTGTTACGCGTTATTATGTTTATGACCTCGGGCCCTGATGGGCGCCCTCCAATTGGAAGTAGGTCAAACCTAATTGAGTGTGCTAACACCAATGGCTGATTTATCGTGACGTCACCAGTAGGAAGACTGATATGTACCGAGGTACGACGCTTTCTATATTGATTACAGTGCGGCACGTTCGTTTTTTAGCCTTTGCTATGCAAACGGTATTTTGTTGCGAATTATATTTATTGAAATTGTATTTGAATCGAATTAGTTAACGTATATTATAGTAGTTATTATTTCTTTCCCGGTTGTTTTCAAATGATGGCTACATTGTTGTATATATCTTTTAGGGTCGGGTGCATTGAGCTGCTTGACTTGACCCTAATATGTATGTATTAATGCAGTTGATAAGAATGATGATATTATAAACTGGAAAAATGTTGGTTTGGGTTATAACTTGCTTTCATCCACTCCGGGCCAAATACATTCCACATAGTCCTACTCGCAGATGAACCATTTCCATTGAATGACGACACGTTCCCTACTTAGGCGTATCCGAAAGGTTTCCTTTTGATGGGTAGCAGCACGTCGACGACACACAAATCCACCATATTTGCTGTGTGTGAGTGAACTGGCTTAGATGGGGTTCCTGATGGCCCTCAAAGATGACAGACAAAAGTTCGAAGCGTTGTTCAAACTATGTCAATGAACGTAGAGTTTTGCTAGGCGGTTTGAAAATGTATCATCTATCGGCAAATGTGTCTTCTATTAAAGCACGATAATGGTCGCTGGCAGACTAAGAAACTGATGAATGTACAATCGTTTTCAAAGTGGGTTATAAACCTATACTCCCTGTTCTATGCTTACAGTTTTTCAGGAGATCGATGTCATGATACGGTATGATGATTAAATTACTCCAGATCATAAGTCTTTGTCTTTGAGAATTTAGGTAGCGAGCACACATATTCAAACTGAAGTAACGAATAGATATGTTTTAACAAATATTATTTGCAAATGTTATATCTGACACCAGACAGTGAATATATTTATTAATGTAAGAGCAGAAAGTTGGCGGGATCGAGACCGACAGATTTTTGTCCTAATATACGCATGGGAAGAAGATTATATTTATGTAACAAACGTGTAATTGTATTATATCCTTTGGTCCCCGTTTCATGTTTATGAATACAGACTTCCACAGATCAATACAGACTTCAATTGACCATTACCAAATGCAAAAGTGTCATCTTCCCTGTAACTTATGCTCGACGGATAGAACAATATTTGCCTTTCTTTGTTGCAAGTTGTTTTTAAAATAGTCAAGTTTGATACTGTACTCAAGTATCACGTGCATGTACCTTTTCTGTCTTTACAGGAGAGAGAGAGAGAGAGAGAGAGAGAGAGAGAGAGAGAGAGAGAGAGAGAGAGAGAGTGTTTTTGTTTGATTTGGATTTTTAACGTAGCTTTAACAATTTTTCAATCATATAGGTACGTTGTCTGCAGTGTGGCAGTTTATAGTGATGCCTAGCACTGGGGCATCATGTCGCAGACACGTAGCATGATGTCCCACCCAGTCCCATTATCCTGAGACCAGGCCAACCAGTTCTATCACTAACTTCTTAATGCTGAGCACCTAGAGAGGCAGTTGTCAGTATCAATTTTGTAAGTCTCTGATAGGACTAGGCTGGGGATCAAACCCATGACCTCCCGCATCCACAACGGACGCCCTAAACATTAGGCCACTGGAACGGTGTAGAGTGTCCATTGTGCTTTCAAGTGGGATCTGTTTGAATAGGTAATGATAGTTTCCCATCAGTTTGAGGCACACCATCCTTCAAACTTGGTCGTTACATTTGATATATACATTTGGCGTTTTCACTCTAATGTGAGTATAATTGGTGGAATTAAATAGAATAACCACAAAGGATAAAAGGTAATAATTCGAGCTAAGGAGACAAAATATCTGCCCCGGGTGAGGATCGAACTCACGACCTTCAGATTGCTCTCTACGATTGATTATGAGACTGACGCGCTACCTGCTGCGCTACCGAGGCTATATACATTTTCCATGAGAGATTATATCTTCAGGAGAAACTAAAAGCATTCTTCAGAAAGCATGCGCACCAGCATATGTCAAAAGAGCAAATGATTTACCCCGAGGCGCAGATGTAGAACATGGTAGAAAACACTATAACTAGTCATAAAACGTGTTCTAAACATCCATGATGGTCAACTACATTAACTTATAGGTAAGTTCATCTTATCGGTATTCTGATACCTCTATAAATTCTAAATGGATGGCAATACTAGTTGTTACAAGAAAATAGCCTCCCACTGTTGAGGGGTGGGTGATATTATTTAAATTTAGTGTTTATGATTGTACAAAATTATCATTATCGCGAAGGTTATAATGCCATTGGGAGCGTACGTTTCTACTTTATAAACATTAAGACTTATCAAACACGATTCACTGTGAGTTTTCATTTTCAACTCGTAGGTGAGGAATTTAAGCTACATAAAAATATTTTTTAATTTACTAAATGTTCAAAGGCAGGAACTGTGACTGAACTAGCTGCGTTTCATTTTAGCGCTTTCCGGATGGAGACGTTAACTGTGTTGAAGGACTGCCATGCAAACGAGCATATTCCAAGAAAAGTTGAAAGAGAATCATCTATCATGTGGTCTGAACATAGGACAAGTAAGAAGTCTTTCTATAGAAAGGCGATTGTGAGATTGGCCCTCATGTGTATTGAATCAATGGTCACATTGGAGGATTGTCAACTCTGATTGAGGCTATGCAACATTGATGCAATTTGCGAAACTGTGCTAGCGAAGGTCACCAATAATCAGTCGAATAATAAATCTGGCTCTCAAGGACAATACATGAGTATAACAAGAAATAACAGTTGACCCATGAACCGTCCTTGTGGGCTGATGAATACATATCGATACATCCATTCAGTCAATGAAAACAATTTCAAACAAATATTTTGGAGTTAAATATTATACAGGTCTCCCCAGTCAATGTTCGAAAAATATCGTTAGAACACTGATCATATCATGTGTTAAAACTTTTCTATTCACGGATCGGTAACTGAAAGCGACAAATATGCATTATAATTTTCTCTGTAGAAAATAAACCACAAAATGCTTTCATTACATGATGGCATGGAGTTTGTTGAATTGTATGTGATTGGAAAGAGAAAACCATTCCTCGTGTAACATTAACTCATACAAATACCATTAATACTAGTACTACTACTACCACTAACACTACTACTGCTACTCCTACTACTACTACTAACACATGTATAATGTTCGGAACACTTTCTCTGGATTCCTGTTGAAGACAGAACTCCTTCTTTAGAAAGGACATATAGACGTCGTCAAATCAGCGTAATTTAGGTGAATCAGGTTCTTACTTTAATATTGTGATAGTGAATCCTATTCCGATTGATGAAACAATGGATCTTGCCCATGAGGAAATGTTTTCCAAAATATACTCGTTTGGAAATCTAGATATTGTTACGCGTTATTATGTTTATGACCTCGGGCCCTGATGGGCGCCCTCCAATTGGAAGTAGGTCAAACCTAATTGAGTGTGCTAACACCAATGGCTGATTTATCGTGACGTCACCAGTAGGAAGACTGATATGCACCGAGGTACGACGCTTTCTATATTGATTACAGTGCGGCACGTTCGTTTTTTAGCCTTTGCTATGCAAACGGTATTTTGTTGCGAATTATATTTATTGAAATTGTATTTGAATCGAATTAGTTAACGTATATTATAGTAGTTATTATTTCTTTCCCGGTTGTTTTCAAATGATGGCTACATTGTTGTATATATCTTTTAGGGTCGGGTGCATTGAGCTGCTTGACTTGACCCTAATATGTATGTATTAATGCAGTTGATAAGAATGATGATATTATAAACTGGAAAAATGTTGGTTTGGGTTATAACTTGCTTTCATCCACTCCGGGCCAAATACATTCCACATAGTCCTACTCGCAGATGAACCATTTCCATTGAATGACGACACGTTCCCTACTTAGGCGTATCCGAAAGGTTTCCTTTTGATGGGTAGCAGCACGTCGACGACACACAAATCCACCATATTTGCTGTGTGTGAGTGAACTGGCTTAGATGGGGTTCCTGATGGCCCTCAAAGATGACAGACAAAAGTTCGAAGCGTTGTTCAAACTATGTCAATGAACGTAGAGTTTTGCTAGGCGGTTTGAAAATGTATCATCTATCGGCAAATGTGTCTTCTATTAAAGCACGATAATGGTCGCTGGCAGACTAAGAAACTGATGAATGTACAATCGTTTTCAAAGTGGGTTATAAACCTATACTCCCTGTTCTATGCTTACAGTTTTTCAGGAGATCGATGTCATGATACGGTATGATGATTAAATTACTCCAGATCATAAGTCTTTGTCTTTGAGAATTTAGGTAGCGAGCACACATATTCAAACTGAAGTAACGAATAGATATGTTTTAACAAATATTATTTGCAAATGTTATATCTGACACCAGACAGTGAATATATTTATTAATGTAAGAGCAGAAAGTTGGCGGGATCGAGACCGACAGATTTTTGTCCTAATATACGCATGGGAAGAAGATTATATTTATGTAACAAACGTGTAATTGTATTATATCCTTTGGTCCCCGTTTCATGTTTATGAATACAGACTTCCACAGATCAATACAGACTTCAATTGACCATTACCAAATGCAAAAGTGTCATCTTCCCTGTAACTTATGCTCGACGGATAGAACAATATTTGCCTTTCTTTGTTGCAAGTTGTTTTTAAAATAGTCAAGTTTGATACTGTACTCAAGTATCACGTGCATGTACCTTTTCTGTCTTTACAGGAGAGAGAGAGAGAGAGAGAGAGAGAGAGAGAGAGAGAGAGAGAGAGAGTGTTTTTGTTTGATTTGGATTTTTAACGTAGCTTTAACAATTTTTCAATCATATAGGTACGTTGTCTGCAGTGTGGCAGTTTATAGTGATGCCTAGCACTGGGGCATCATGTCGCAGACACGTAGCATGATGTCCCACCCAGTCCCATTATCCTGAGACCAGGCCAACCAGTTCTATCACTAACTTCTTAATGCTGAGCACCTAGAGAGGCAGTTGTCAGTATCAATTTTGTAAGTCTCTGATAGGACTAGGCTGGGGATCAAACCCATGACCTCCCGCATCCACAACGGACGCCCTAAACATTAGGCCACTGGAACGGTGTAGAGTGTCCATTGTGCTTTCAAGTGGGATCTGTTTGAATAGGTAATGATAGTTTCCCATCAGTTTGAGGCACACCATCCTTCAAACTTGGTCGTTACATTTGATATATACATTTGGCGTTTTCACTCTAATGTGAGTATAATTGGTGGAATTAAATAGAATAACCACAAAGGATAAAAGGTAATAATTCGAGCTAAGGAGACAAAATATCTGCCCCGGGTGAGGATCGAACTCACGACCTTCAGATTGCTCTCTACGATTGATTATGAGACTGACGCGCTACCTGCTGCGCTACCGAGGCTATATACATTT
This sequence comes from Sinohyriopsis cumingii, assembly GCA_028554795.2. Lineage (NCBI taxonomy): Eukaryota > Metazoa > Mollusca > Bivalvia > Unionida > Unionidae > Sinohyriopsis > Sinohyriopsis cumingii. Next base: position 4,746,639 of record CM068838.1, on the reverse strand, counting down.
TCCATGAGAGATTATATCTTCAGGAGAAACTAAAAGCATTCTTCAGAAAGCATGCGCACCAGCATATGTCAAAAGAGCAAATGATTTACCCCGAGGCGCAGATGTAGAACATGGTAGAAAACACTATAACTAGTCATAAAACGTGTTCTAAACATCCATGATGGTCAACTACATTAACTTATAGGTAAGTTCATCTTATCGGTATTCTGATACCTCTATAAATTCTAAATGGATGGCAATACTAGTTGTTACAAGAAAATAGCCTCCCACTGTTGAGGGGTGGGTGATATTATTTAAATTTAGTGTTTATGATTGTACAAAATTATCATTATCGCGAAGGTTATAATGCCATTGGGAGCGTACGTTTCTACTTTATAAACATTAAGACTTATCAAACACGATTCACTGTGAGTTTTCATTTTCAACTCGTAGGTGAGGAATTTAAGCTACATAAAAATATTTTTTAATTTACTAAATGTTCAAAGGCAGGAACTGTGACTGAACTAGCTGCGTTTCATTTTAGCGCTTTCCGGATGGAGACGTTAACTGTGTTGAAGGACTGCCATGCAAACGAGCATATTCCAAGAAAAGTTGAAAGAGAATCATCTATCATGTGGTCTGAACATAGGACAAGTAAGAAGTCTTTCTATAGAAAGGCGATTGTGAGATTGGCCCTCATGTGTATTGAATCAATGGTCACATTGGAGGATTGTCAACTCTGATTGAGGCTATGCAACATTGATGCAATTTGCGAAACTGTGCTAGCGAAGGTCACCAATAATCAGTCGAATAATAAATCTGGCTCTCAAGGACAATACATGAGTATAACAAGAAATAACAGTTGACCCATGAACCGTCCTTGTGGGCTGATGAATACATATCGATACATCCATTCAGTCAATGAAAACAATTTCAAACAAATATTTTGGAGTTAAATATTATACAGGTCTCCCCAGTCAATGTTCGAAAAATATCGTTAGAACACTGATCATATCATGTGTTAAAACTTTTCTATTCACGGATCGGTAACTGAAAGCGACAAATATGCATTATAATTTTCTCTGTAGAAAATAAACCACAAAATGCTTTCATTACATGATGGCATGGAGTTTGTTGAATTGTATGTGATTGGAAAGAGAAAACCATTCCTCGTGTAACATTAACTCATACAAATACCATTAATACTAGTACTACTACTACCACTAACACTACTACTGCTACTCCTACTACTACTACTAACACATGTATAATGTTCGGAACACTTTCTCTGGATTCCTGTTGAAGACAGAACTCCTTCTTTAGAAAGGACATATAGACGTCGTCAAATCAGCGTAATTTAGGTGAATCAGGTTCTTACTTTAATATTGTGATAGTGAATCCTATTCCGATTGATGAAACAATGGATCTTGCCCATGAGGAAATGTTTTCCAAAATATACTCGTTTGGAAATCTAGATATTGTTACGCGTTATTATGTTTATGACCTCGGGCCCTGATGGGCGCCCTCCAATTGGAAGTAGGTCAAACCTAATTGAGTGTGCTAACACCAATGGCTGATTTATCGTGACGTCACCAGTAGGAAGACTGATATGCACCGAGGTACGACGCTTTCTATATTGATTACAGTGCGGCACGTTCGTTTTTTAGCCTTTGCTATGCAAACGGTATTTTGTTGCGAATTATATTTATTGAAATTGTATTTGAATCGAATTAGTTAACGTATATTATAGTAGTTATTATTTCTTTCCCGGTTGTTTTCAAATGATGGCTACATTGTTGTATATATCTTTTAGGGTCGGGTGCATTGAGCTGCTTGACTTGACCCTAATATGTATGTATTAATGCAGTTGATAAGAATGATGATATTATAAACTGGAAAAATGTTGGTTTGGGTTATAACTTGCTTTCATCCACTCCGGGCCAAATACATTCCACATAGTCCTACTCGCAGATGAACCATTTCCATTGAATGACGACACGTTCCCTACTTAGGCGTATCCGAAAGGTTTCCTTTTGATGGGTAGCAGCACGTCGACGACACACAAATCCACCATATTTGCTGTGTGTGAGTGAACTGGCTTAGATGGGGTTCCTGATGGCCCTCAAAGATGACAGACAAAAGTTCGAAGCGTTGTTCAAACTATGTCAATGAACGTAGAGTTTTGCTAGGCGGTTTGAAAATGTATCATCTATCGGCAAATGTGTCTTCTATTAAAGCACGATAATGGTCGCTGGCAGACTAAGAAACTGATGAATGTACAATCGTTTTCAAAGTGGGTTATAAACCTATACTCCCTGTTCTATGCTTACAGTTTTTCAGGAGATCGATGTCATGATACGGTATGATGATTAAATTACTCCAGATCATAAGTCTTTGTCTTTGAGAATTTAGGTAGCGAGCACACATATTCAAACTGAAGTAACGAATAGATATGTTTTAACAAATATTATTTGCAAATGTTATATCTGACACCAGACAGTGAATATATTTATTAATGTAAGAGCAGAAAGTTGGCGGGATCGAGACCGACAGATTTTTGTCCTAATATACGCATGGGAAGAAGATTATATTTATGTAACAAACGTGTAATTGTATTATATCCTTTGGTCCCCGTTTCATGTTTATGAATACAGACTTCCACAGATCAATACAGACTTCAATTGACCATTACCAAATGCAAAAGTGTCATCTTCCCTGTAACTTATGCTCGACGGATAGAACAATATTTGCCTTTCTTTGTTGCAAGTTGTTTTTAAAATAGTCAAGTTTGATACTGTACTCAAGTATCACGTGCATGTACCTTTTCTGTCTTTACAGGAGAGAGAGAGAGAGAGAGAGAGAGAGAGAGAGAGAGAGAGAGAGAGAGAGAGTGTTTTTGTTTGATTTGGATTTTTAACGTAGCTTTAACAATTTTTCAATCATATAGGTACGTTGTCTGCAGTGTGGCAGTTTATAGTGATGCCTAGCACTGGGGCATCATGTCGCAGACACGTAGCATGATGTCCCACCCAGTCCCATTATCCTGAGACCAGGCCAACCAGTTCTATCACTAACTTCTTAATGCTGAGCACCTAGAGAGGCAGTTGTCAGTATCAATTTTGTAAGTCTCTGATAGGACTAGGCTGGGGATCAAACCCATGACCTCCCGCATCCACAACGGACGCCCTAAACATTAGGCCACTGGAACGGTGTAGAGTGTCCATTGTGCTTTCAAGTGGGATCTGTTTGAATAGGTAATGATAGTTTCCCATCAGTTTGAGGCACACCATCCTTCAAACTTGGTCGTTACATTTGATATATACATTTGGCGTTTTCACTCTAATGTGAGTATAATTGGTGGAATTAAATAGAATAACCACAAAGGATAAAAGGTAATAATTCGAGCTAAGGAGACAAAATATCTGCCCCGGGTGAGGATCGAACTCACGACCTTCAGATTGCTCTCTACGATTGATTATGAGACTGACGCGCTACCTGCTGCGCTACCGAGGCTATATACATTTTCCATGAGAGATTATATCTTCAGGAGAAACTAAAAGCATTCTTCAGAAAGCATGCGCACCAGCATATGTCAAAAGAGCAAATGATTTACCCCGAGGCGCAGATGTAGAACATGGTAGAAAACACTATAACTAGTCATAAAACGTGTTCTAAACATCCATGATGGTCAACTACATTAACTTATAGGTAAGTTCATCTTATCGGTATTCTGATACCTCTATAAATTCTAAATGGATGGCAATACTAGTTGTTACAAGAAAATAGCCTCCCACTGTTGAGGGGTGGGTGATATTATTTAAATTTAGTGTTTATGATTGTACAAAATTATCATTATCGCGAAGGTTATAATGCCATTGGGAGCGTACGTTTCTACTTTATAAACATTAAGACTTATCAAACACGATTCACTGTGAGTTTTCATTTTCAACTCGTAGGTGAGGAATTTAAGCTACATAAAAATATTTTTTAATTTACTAAATGTTCAAAGGCAGGAACTGTGACTGAACTAGCTGCGTTTCATTTTAGCGCTTTCCGGATGGAGACGTTAACTGTGTTGAAGGACTGCCATGCAAACGAGCATATTCCAAGAAAAGTTGAAAGAGAATCATCTATCATGTGGTCTGAACATAGGACAAGTAAGAAGTCTTTCTATAGAAAGGCGATTGTGAGATTGGCCCTCATGTGTATTGAATCAATGGTCACATTGGAGGATTGTCAACTCTGATTGAGGCTATGCAACATTGATGCAATTTGCGAAACTGTGCTAGCGAAGGTCACCAATAATCAGTCGAATAATAAATCTGGCTCTCAAGGACAATACATGAGTATAACAAGAAATAACAGTTGACCCATGAACCGTCCTTGTGGGCTGATGAATACATATCGATACATCCATTCAGTCAATGAAAACAATTTCAAACAAATATTTTGGAGTTAAATATTATACAGGTCTCCCCAGTCAATGTTCGAAAAATATCGTTAGAACACTGATCATATCATGTGTTAAAACTTTTCTATTCACGGATCGGTAACTGAAAGCGACAAATATGCATTATAATTTTCTCTGTAGAAAATAAACCACAAAATGCTTTCATTACATGATGGCATGGAGTTTGTTGAATTGTATGTGATTGGAAAGAGAAAACCATTCCTCGTGTAACATTAACTCATACAAATACCATTAATACTAGTACTACTACTACCACTAACACTACTACTGCTACTCCTACTACTACTACTAACACATGTATAATGTTCGCAACACTTTCTCTGGATTCCTGTTGAAGACAGAACTCCTTCTTTAGAAAGGACATATAGACGTCGTCAAATCAGCGTAATTTAGGTGAATCAGGTTCTTACTTTAATATTGTGATAGTGAATCCTATTCCGATTGATGAAACAATGGATCTTGCCCATGAGGAAATGTTTTCCAAAATATACTCGTTTGGAAATCTAGATATTGTTACGCGTTATTATGTTTATGACCTCGGGCCCTGATGGGCGCCCTCCAATTGGAAGTAGGTCAAACCTAATTGAGTGTGCTAACACCAATGGCTGATTTATCGTGACGTCACCAGTAGGAAGACTGATATGTACCGAGGTACGACGCTTTCTATATTGATTACAGTGCGGCACGTTCGTTTTTTAGCCTTTCCTATGCAAACGGTATTTTGTTGCGAATTATATTTATTGAAATTGTATTTGAATCGAATTAGTTAACGTATATTATAGTAGTTATTATTTCTTTCCCGGTTGTTTTCAAATGATGGCTACATTGTTGTATATATCTTTTAGGGTCGGGTGCATTGAGCTGCTTGACTTGACCCTAATATGTATGTATTAATGCAGTTGATAAGAATGATGATATTATAAACTGGAAAAATGTTGGTTTGGGTTATAACTTGCTTTCATCCACTCCGGGCCAAATACATTCCACATAGTCCTACTCGCAGATGAACCATTTCCATTGAATGACGACACGTTCCCTACTTAGGCGTATCCGAAAGGTTTCCTTTTGATGGGTAGCAGCACGTCGACGACACACAAATCCACCATATTTGCTGTGTGTGAGTGAACTGGCTTAGATGGGGTTCCTGATGGCCCTCAAAGATGACAGACAAAAGTTCGAAGCGTTGTTCAAACTATGTCAATGAACGTAGAGTTTTGCTAGGCGGTTTGAAAATGTATCATCTATCGGCAAATGTGTCTTCTATTAAAGCACGATAATGGTCGCTGGCAGACTAAGAAACTGATGAATGTACAATCGTTTTCAAAGTGGGTTATAAACCTATACTCCCTGTTCTATGCTTACAGTTTTTCAGGAGATCGATGTCATGATACGGTATGATGATTAAATTACTCCAGATCATAAGTCTTTGTCTTTGAGAATTTAGGTAGCGAGCACACATATTCAAACTGAAGTAACGAATAGATATGTTTTAACAAATATTATTTGCAAATGTTATATCTGACACCAGACAGTGAATATATTTATTAATGTAAGAGCAGAAAGTTGGCGGGATCGAGACCGACAGATTTTTGTCCTAATATACGCATGGGAAGAAGATTATATTTATGTAACAAACGTGTAATTGTATTATATCCTTTGGTCCCCGTTTCATGTTTATGAATACAGACTTCCACAGATCAATACAGACTTCAATTGACCATTACCAAATGCAAAAGTGTCATCTTCCCTGTAACTTATGCTCGACGGATAGAACAATATTTGCCTTTCTTTGTTGCAAGTTGTTTTTAAAATAGTCAAGTTTGATACTGTACTCAAGTATCACGTGCATGTACCTTCTCTGTCTTTACAGGAGAGAGAGAGAGAGAGAGAGAGAGAGAGAGAGAGAGAGAGAGAGAGAGAGAGAGAGTGTTTTTGTTTGATTTGGATTTTTAACGTAGCTTTAACAATTTTTCAATCATATAGGTACGTTGTCTGCAGTGTGGCAGTTTATAGTGATGCCTAGCACTGGGGCATCATGTCGCAGACACGTAGCATGATGTCCCACCCAGTCCCATTATCCTGAGACCAGGCCAACCAGTTCTATCACTAACTTCTTAATGCTGAGCACCTAGAGAGGCAGTTGTCAGTATCAATTTTGTAAGTCTCTGATAGGACTAGGCTGGGGATCAAACCCATGACCTCCCGCATCCACAACGGACGCCCTAAACATTAGGCCACTGGAACGGTGTAGAGTGTCCATTGTGCTTTCAAGTGGGATCTGTTTGAATAGGTAATGATAGTTTCCCATCAGTTTGAGGCACACCATCCTTCAAACTTGGTCGTTACATTTGATATATACATTTGGCGTTTTCACTCTAATGTGAGTATAATTGGTGGAATTAAATAGAATAACCACAAAGGATAAAAGGTAATAATTCGAGCTAAGGAGACAAAATATCTGCCCCGGGTGAGGATCGAACTCACGACCTTCAGATTGCTCTCTACGATTGATTATGAGACTGACGCGCTACCTGCTGCGCTACCGAGGCTATATACATTTTCCATGAGAGATTATATCTTCAGGAGAAACTAAAAGCATTCTTCAGAAAGCATGCGCACCAGCATATGTCAAAAGAGCAAATGATTTACCCCGAGGCGCAGATGTAGAACATGGTAGAAAACACTATAACTAGTCATAAAACGTGTTCTAAACATCCATGATGGTCAACTACATTAACTTATAGGTAAGTTCATCTTATCGGTATTCTGATACCTCTATAAATTCTAAATGGATGGCAATACTAGTTGTTACAAGAAAATAGCCTCCCACTGTTGAGGGGTGGGTGATATTATTTAAATTTAGTGTTTATGATTGTACAAAATTATCATTATCGCGAAGGTTATAATGCCATTGGGAGCGTACGTTTCTACTTTATAAACATTAAGACTTATCAAACACGATTCACTGTGAGTTTTCATTTTCAACTCGTAGGTGAGGAATTTAAGCTACATAAAAATATTTTTTAATTTACTAAATGTTCAAAGGCAGGAACTGTGACTGAACTAGCTGCGTTTCATTTTAGCGCTTTCCGGATGGAGACGTTAACTGTGTTGAAGGACTGCCATGCAAACGAGCATATTCCAAGAAAAGTTGAAAGAGAATCATCTATCATGTGGTCTGAACATAGGACAAGTAAGAAGTCTTTCTATAGAAAGGCGATTGTGAGATTGGCCCTCATGTGTATTGAATCAATGGTCACATTGGAGGATTGTCAACTCTGATTGAGGCTATGCAACATTGATGCAATTTGCGAAACTGTGCTAGCGAAGGTCACCAATAATCAGTCGAATAATAAATCTGGCTCTCAAGGACAATACATGAGTATAACAAGAAATAACAGTTGACCCATGAACCGTCCTTGTGGGCTGATGAATACATATCGATACATCCATTCAGTCAATGAAAACAATTTCAAACAAATATTTTGGAGTTAAATATTATACAGGTCTCCCCAGTCAATGTTCGAAAAATATCGTTAGAACACTGATCATATCATGTGTTAAAACTTTTCTATTCACGGATCGGTAACTGAAAGCGACAAATATGCATTATAATTTTCTCTGTAGAAAATAAACCACAAAATGCTTTCATTACATGATGGCATGGAGTTTGTTGAATTGTATGTGATTGGAAAGAGAAAACCATTCCTCGTGTAACATTAACTCATACAAATACCATTAATACTAGTACTACTACTACCACTAACACTACTACTGCTACTCCTACTACTACTACTAACACATGTATAATGTTCGGAACACTTTCTCTGGATTCCTGTTGAAGACAGAACTCCTTCTTTAGAAAGGACATATAGACGTCGTCAAATCAGCGTAATTTAGGTGAATCAGGTTCTTACTTTAATATTGTGATAGTGAATCCTATTCCGATTGATGAAACAATGGATCTTGCCCATGAGGAAATGTTTTCCAAAATATACTCGTTTGGAAATCTAGATATTGTTACGCGTTATTATGTTTATGACCTCGGGCCCTGATGGGCGCCCTCCAATTGGAAGTAGGTCAAACCTAATTGAGTGTGCTAACACCAATGGCTGATTTATCGTGACGTCACCAGTAGGAAGACTGATATGCACCGAGGTACGACGCTTTCTATATTGATTACAGTGCGGCACGTTCGTTTTTTAGCCTTTGCTATGCAAACGGTATTTTGTTGCGAATTATATTTATTGAAATTGTATTTGAATCGAATTAGTTAACGTATATTATAGTAGTTATTATTTCTTTCCCGGTTGTTTTCAAATGATGGCTACATTGTTGTATATATCTTTTAGGGTCGGGTGCATTGAGCTGCTTGACTTGACCCTAATATGTATGTATTAATGCAGTTGATAAGAATGATGATATTATAAACTGGAAAAATGTTGGTTTGGGTTATAACTTGCTTTCATCCACTCCGGGCCAAATACATTCCACATAGTCCTACTCGCAGATGAACCATTTCCATTGAATGACGACACGTTCCCTACTTAGGCGTATCCGAAAGGTTTCCTTTTGATGGGTAGCAGCACGTCGACGACACACAAATCCACCATATTTGCTGTGTGTGAGTGAACTGGCTTAGATGGGGTTCCTGATGGCCCTCAAAGATGACAGACAAAAGTTCGAAGCGTTGTTCAAACTATGTCAATGAACGTAGAGTTTTGCTAGGCGGTTTGAAAATGTATCATCTATCGGCAAATGTGTCTTCTATTAAAGCACGATAATGGTCGCTGGCAGACTAAGAAACTGATGAATGTACAATCGTTTTCAAAGTGGGTTATAAACCTATACTCCCTGTTCTATGCTTACAGTTTTTCAGGAGATCGATGTCATGATACGGTATGATGATTAAATTACTCCAGATCATAAGTCTTTGTCTTTGAGAATTTAGGTAGCGAGCACACATATTCAAACTGAAGTAACGAATAGATATGTTTTAACAAATATTATTTGCAAATGTTATATCTGACACCAGACAGTGAATATATTTATTAATGTAAGAGCAGAAAGTTGGCGGGATCGAGACCGACAGATTTTTGTCCTAATATACGCATGGGAAGAAGATTATATTTATGTAACAAACGTGTAATTGTATTATATCCTTTGGTCCCCGTTTCATGTTTATGAATACAGACTTCCACAGATCAATACAGACTTCAATTGACCATTACCAAATGCAAAAGTGTCATCTTCCCTGTAACTTATGCTCGACGGATAGAACAATATTTGCCTTTCTTTGTTGCAAGTTGTTTTTAAAATAGTCAAGTTTGATACTTTACTCAAGTATCACGTGCATGTACCTTTTCTGTCTTTACAGGAGAGAGAGAGAGAGAGAGAGAGAGAGAGAGAGAGAGTGTTTTTGTTTGATTTGGATTTTTAACGTAGCTTTAACAATTTTTCAATCATATAGGTACGTTGTCTGCAGTGTGGCAGTTTATAGTGATGCCTAGCACTGGGGCATCATGTCGCAGACACGTAGCATGATGTCCCACCCAGTCCCATTATCCTGAGACCAGGCCAACCAGTTCTATCACTAACTTCTTAATGCTGAGCACCTAGAGAGGCAGTTGTCAGTATCAATTTTGTAAGTCTCTGATAGGACTAGGCTGGGGATCAAACCCATGACCTCCCGCATCCACAACGGACGCCCTAAACATTAGGCCACTGGAACGGTGTAGAGTGTCCATTGTGCTTTCAAGTGGGATCTGTTTGAATAGGTAATGATAGTTTCCCATCAGTTTGAGGCACACCATCCTTCAAACTTGGTCGTTACATTTGATATATACATTTGGCGTTTTCACTCTAATGTGAGTATAATTGGTGGAATTAAATAGAATAACCACAAAGGATAAAAGGTAATAATTCGAGCTAAGGAGACAAAATATCTGCCCCGGGTGAGGATCGAACTCACGACCTTCAGATTGCTCTCTACGATTGATTATGAGACTGACGCGCTACCTGCTGCGCTACCGAGGCTATATACATTTTCCATGAGAGATTATATCTTCAGGAGAAACTAAAAGCATTCTTCAGAAAGCATGCGCACCAGCATATGTCAAAAGAGCAAATGATTTACCCCGAGGCGCAGATGTAGAACATGGTAGAAAACACTATAACTAGTCATAAAACGTGTTCTAAACATCCATGATGGTCAACTACATTAACTTATAGGTAAGTTCATCTTATCGGTATTCTGATACCTCTATAAATTCTAAATGGATGGCAATACTAGTTGTTACAAGAAAATAGCCTCCCACTGTTGAGGGGTGGGTGATATTATTTAAATTTAGTGTTTATGATTGTACAAAATTATCATTATCGCGAAGGTTATAATGCCATTGGGAGCGTACGTTTCTACTTTATAAACATTAAGACTTATCAAACACGATTCACTGTGAGTTTTCATTTTCAACTCGTAGGTGAGGAATTTAAGCTACATAAAAATATTTTTTAATTTACTAAATGTTCAAAGGCAGGAACTGTGACTGAACTAGCTGCGTTTCATTTTAGCGCTTTCCGGATGGAGACGTTAACTGTGTTGAAGGACTGCCATGCAAACGAGCATATTCCAAGAAAAGTTGAAAGAGAATCATCTATCATGTGGTCTGAACATAGGACAAGTAAGAAGTCTTTCTATAGAAAGGCGATTGTGAGATTGGCCCTCATGTGTATTGAATCAATGGTCACATTGGAGGATTGTCAACTCTGATTGAGGCTATGCAACATTGATGCAATTTGCGAAACTGTGCTAGCGAAGGTCACCAATAATCAGTCGAATAATAAATCTGGCTCTCAAGGACAATACATGAGTATAACAAGAAATAACAGTTGACCCATGAACCGTCCTTGTGGGCTGATGAATACATATCGATACATCCATTCAGTCAATGAAAACAATTTCAAACAAATATTTTGGAGTTAAATATTATACAGGTCTCCCCAGTCAATGTTCGAAAAATATCGTTAGAACACTGATCATATCATGTGTTAAAACTTTTCTATTCACGGATCGGTAACTGAAAGCGACAAATATGCATTATAATTTTCTCTGTAGAAAATAAACCACAAAATGCTTTCATTACATGATGGCATGGAGTTTGTTGAATTGTATGTGATTGGAAAGAGAAAACCATTCCTCGTGTAACATTAACTCATACAAATACCATTAATACTAGTACTACTACTACCACTAACACTACTACTGCTACTCCTACTACTACTACTAACACATGTATAATGTTCGGAACACTTTCTCTGGATTCCTGTTGAAGACAGAACTCCTTCTTTAGAAAGGACATATAGACGTCGTCAAATCAGCGTAATTTAGGTGAATCAGGTTCTTACTTTAATATTGTGATAGTGAATCCTATTCCGATTGATGAAACAATGGATCTTGCCCATGAGGAAATGTTTTCCAAAATATACTCGTTTGGAAATCTAGATATTGTTACGCGTTATTATGTTTATGACCTCGGGCCCTGATGGGCGCCCTCCAATTGGAAGTAGGTCAAACCTAATTGAGTGTGCTAACACCAATGGCTGATTTATCGTGACGTCACCAGTAGGAAGACTGATATGCACCGAGGTACGACGCTTTCTATATTGATTACAGTGCGGCACGTTCGTTTTTTAGCCTTTGCTATGCAAACGGTATTTTGTTGCGAATTATATTTATTGAAATTGTATTTGAATCGAATTAGTTAACGTATATTATAGTAGTTATTATTTCTTCCCCGGTTGTTTTCAAATGATGGCTACATTGTTGTATATATCTTTTAGGGTCGGGTGCATTGAGCTGCTTGACTTGACCCTAATATGTATGTATTAATGCAGTTGATAAGAATGATGATATTATAAATTGGAAAAATGTTGGTTTGGGTTATAACTTGCTTTCATCCACTCCGGGCCAAATACATTCCACATAGTCCTACTCGCAGATGAACCATTTCCATTGAATGACGACACGTTCCCTACTTAGGCGTATCCGAAAGGTTTCCTTTTGATGGGTAGCAGCACGTCGACGACACACAAATCCACCATATTTGCTGTGTGTGAGTGAACTGGCTTGGATGGGGTTCCTGATGGCCCTCAAAGATGACAGACAAAAGTTCGAAGCGTTGTTCAAACTATGTCAATGAACGTAGAGTTTTGCTAGGCGGTTTGAAAATGTATCATCTATCGGCAAATGTGTCTTCTATTAAAGCACGATAATGGTCGCTGGCAGACTAAGAAACTGATGAATGTACAATCGTTTTCAAAGTGGGTTATAAACCTATACTCCCTGTTCTATGCTTACAGTTTTTCAAGAGATCGATGTCATGATACGGTATGATGATTAAATTACTCCAGATCATAAGTCTTTGTCTTTGAGAATTTAGGTAGCGAGCACACATATTCAAACTGAAGTAACGAATAGATATGTTTTAACAAATATTATTTGCAAATGTTATATCTGACACCAGACAGTGAATATATTTATTAATGTAAGAGCAGAAAGTTGGCGGGATCGAGACCGACAGATTTTTGTCCTAATATACGCATGGGAAGAAGATTATATTTATGTAACAAACGTGTAATTGTATTATATCCTTTGGTCCCCGTTTCATGTTTATGAATACAGACTTCCACAGATCAATACAGACTTCAATTGACCATTACCAAATGCAAAAGTGTCATCTTCCCTGTAACTTATGCTCGACGGATAGAACAATATTTGCCTTTCTTTGTTGCAAGTTGTTTTTAAAATAGTCAAGTTTGATACTGTACTCAAGTATCACGTGCATGTACCTTTTCTGTCTTTACAGGAGAGAGAGAGAGAGAGAGAGAGAGAGAGAGAGAGAGAGAGTGTGTGTTTTTGTTTGATTTGGATTTTTAACGTAGCTTTAACAATTTTTCAATCATATAGGTACGTTGTCTGCAGTGTGGCAGTTTATAGTGATGCCTAGCACTGGGGCATCATGTCGCAGACACGTAGCATGATGTCCCACCCAGTCCCATTATCCTGAGACCAGGCCAACCAGTTCTATCACTAACTTCTTAATGCTGAGCACCTAGAGAGGCAGTTGTCAGTATCAATTTTGTAAGTCTCTGATAGGACTAGGCTGGGGATCAAACCCATGACCTCCCGCATCCACAACGGACGCCCTAAACATTAGGCTACTGGAACGGTGTAGAGTGTCCATTGTGCTTTCAAGTGGGATCTGTTTGAATAGGTAATGATAGTTTCCCATCAGTTTGAGGCACACCATCCTTCAAACTTGGTCGTTACATTTGATATATACATTTGGCGTTTTCACTCTAATGTGAGTATAATTGGTGGAATTAAATAGAATAACCACAAAGGATAAAAGGTAATAATTCGAGCTAAGGAGACAAAATATCTGCCCCGGGTGAGGATCGAACTCACGACCTTCAGATTGCTCTCTACGATTGATTATGAGACTGACGCGCTACCTGCTGCGCTACCGAGGCTATATACATTTTCCATGAGAGATTATATCTTCAGGAGAAACTAAAAGCATTCTTCAGAAAGCATGCGCACCAGCATATGTCAAAAGAGCAAATGATTTACCCCGAGGCGCAGATGTAGAACATGGTAGAAAACACTATAACTAGTCATAAAACGTGTTCTAAACATCCATGATGGTCAACTACATTAACTTATAGGTAAGTTCATCTTATCGGTATTCTGATACCTCTATAAATTCTAAATGGATGGCAATACTAGTTGTTACAAGAAAATAGCCTCCCACTGTTGAGGGGTGGGTGATATTATTTAAATTTAGTGTTTATGATTGTACAAAATTATCATTATCGCGAAGGTTATAATGCCATTGGGAGCGTACGTTTCTACTTTATAAACATTAAGACTTATCAAACACGATTCACTGTGAGTTTTCATTTTCAACTCGTAGGTGAGGAATTTAAGCTACATAAAAATATTTTTTAATTTACTAAATGTTCAAAGGCAGGAACTGTGACTGAACTAGCTGCGTTTCATTTTAGCGCTTTCCGGATGGAGACGTTAACTGTGTTGAAGGACTGCCATGCAAACGAGCATATTCCAAGAAAAGTTGAAAGAGAATCATCTATCATGTGGTCTGAACATAGGACAAGTAAGAAGTCTTTCTATAGAAAGGCGATTGTGAGATTGGCCCTCATGTGTATTGAATCAATGGTCACATTGGAGGATTGTCAACTCTGATTGAGGCTATGCAACATTGATGCAATTTGCGAAACTGTGCTAGCGAAGGTCACCAATAATCAGTCGAATAATAAATCTGGCTCTCAAGGACAATACATGAGTATAACAAGAAATAACAGTTGACCCATGAACCGTCCTTGTGGGCTGATGAATACATATCGATACATCCATTCAGTCAATGAAAACAATTTCAAACAAATATTTTGGAGTTAAATATTATACAGGTCTCCCCAGTCAATGTTCGAAAAATATCGTTAGAACACTGATCATATCATGTGTTAAAACTTTTCTATTCACGGATCGGTAACTGAAAGCGACAAATATGCATTATAATTTTCTCTGTAGAAAATAAACCACAAAATGCTTTCATTACATGATGGCATGGAGTTTGTTGAATTGTATGTGATTGGAAAGAGAAAACCATTCCTCGTGTAACATTAACTCATACAAATACCATTAATACTAGTACTACTACTACCACTAACACTACTACTGCTACTCCTACTACTACTACTAACACATGTATAATGTTCGGAACACTTTCTCTGGATTCCTGTTGAAGACAGAACTCCTTCTTTAGAAAGGACATATAGACGTCGTCAAATCAGCGTAATTTAGGTGAATCAGGTTCTTACTTTAATATTGTGATAGTGAATCCTATTCCGATTGATGAAACAATGGATCTTGCCCATGAGGAAATGTTTTCCAAAATATACTCGTTTGGAAATCTAGATATTGTTACGCGTTATTATGTTTATGACCTCGGGCCCTGATGGGCGCCCTCCAATTGGAAGTAGGTCAAACCTAATTGAGTGTGCTAACACCAATGGCTGATTTATCGTGACGTCACCAGTAGGAAGACTGATATGCACCGAGGTACGACGCTTTCTATATTGATTACAGTGCGGCACGTTCGTTTTTTAGCCTTTGCTATGCAAACGGTATTTTGTTGCGAATTATATTTATTGAAATTGTATTTGAATCGAATTAGTTAACGTATATTATAGTAGTTATTATTTCTTCCCCGGTTGTTTTCAAATGATGGCTACATTGTTGTATATATCTTTTAGGGTCGGGTGCATTGAGCTGCTTGACTTGACCCTAATATGTATGTATTAATGCAGTTGATAAGAATGATGATATTATAAATTGGAAAAATGTTGGTTTGGGTTATAACTTGCTTTCATCCACTCCGGGCCAAATACATTCCACATAGTCCTACTCGCAGATGAACCATTTCCATTGAATGACGACACGTTCCCTACTTAGGCGTATCCGAAAGGTTTCCTTTTGATGGGTAGCAGCACGTCGACGACACACAAATCCACCATATTTGCTGTGTGTGAGTGAACTGGCTTGGATGGGGTTCCTGATGGCCCTCAAAGATGACAGACAAAAGTTCGAAGCGTTGTTCAAACTATGTCAATGAACGTAGAGTTTTGCTAGGCGGTTTGAAAATGTATCATCTATCGGCAAATGTGTCTTCTATTAAAGCACGATAATGGTCGCTGGCAGACTAAGAAACTGATGAATGTACAATCGTTTTCAAAGTGGGTTATAAACCTATACTCCCTGTTCTATGCTTACAGTTTTTCAAGAGATCGATGTCATGATACGGTATGATGATTAAATTACTCCAGATCATAAGTCTTTGTCTTTGAGAATTTAGGTAGCGAGCACACATATTCAAACTGAAGTAACGAATAGATATGTTTTAACAAATATTATTTGCAAATGTTATATCTGACACCAGACAGTGAATATATTTATTAATGTAAGAGCAGAAAGTTGGCGGGATCGAGACCGACAGATTTTTGTCCTAATATACGCATGGGAAGAAGATTATATTTATGTAACAAACGTGTAATTGTATTATATCCTTTGGTCCCCGTTTCATGTTTATGAATACAGACTTCCACAGATCAATACAGACTTCAATTGACCATTACCAAATGCAAAAGTGTCATCTTCCCTGTAACTTATGCTCGACGGATAGAACAATATTTGCCTTTCTTTGTTGCAAGTTGTTTTTAAAATAGTCAAGTTTGATACTGTACTCAAGTATCACGTGCATGTACCTTTTCTGTCTTTACAGGAGAGAGAGAGAGAGAGAGAGAGAGTGTGTGTGTTTTTGTTTGATTTGGATTTTTAACGTAGCTTTAACAATTTTTCAATCATATAGGTACGTTGTCTGCAGTGTGGCAGTTTATAGTGATGCCTAGCACTGGGGCATCATGTCGCAGACACGTAGCATGATGTCCCACCCAGTCCCATTATCCTGAGACCAGGCCAACCAGTTCTATCACTAACTTCTTAATGCTGAGCACCTAGAGAGGCAGTTGTCAGTATCAATTTTGTAAGTCTCTGATAGGACTAGGCTGGGGATCAAACCCATGACCTCCCGCATCCACAACGGACGCCCTAAACATTAGGCCACTGGAACGGTGTAGAGTGTCCATTGTGCTTTCAAGTGGGATCTGTTTGAATAGGTAATGATAGTTTCCCATCAGTTTGAGGCACACCATCCTTCAAACTTGGTCGTTACATTTGATATATACATTTGGCGTTTTCACTCTAATGTGAGTATAATTGGTGGAATTAAATAGAATAACCACAAAGGATAAAAGGTAATAATTCGAGCTAAGGAGACAAAATATCTGCCCCGGGTGAGGATCGAACTCACGACCTTCAGATTGCTCTCTACGATTGATTATGAGACTGACGCGCTACCTGCTGCGCTACCGAGGCTATATACATTTTCCATGAGAGATTATATCTTCAGGAGAAACTAAAAGCATTCTTCAGAAAGCATGCGCACCAGCATATGTCAAAAGAGCAAATGATTTACCCCGAGGCGCAGATGTAGAACATGGTAGAAAACACTATAACTAGTCATAAAACGTGTTCTAAACATCCATGATGGTCAACTACATTAACTTATAGGTAAGTTCATCTTATCGGTATTCTGATACCTCTATAAATTCTAAATGGATGGCAATACTAGTTGTTACAAGAAAATAGCCTCCCACTGTTGAGGGGTGGGTGATATTATTTAAATTTAGTGTTTATGATTGTACAAAATTATCATTATCGCGAAGGTTATAATGCCATTGGGAGCGTACGTTTCTACTTTATAAACATTAAGACTTATCAAACACGATTCACTGTGAGTTTTCATTTTCAACTCGTAGGTGAGGAATTTAAGCTACATAAAAATATTTTTTAATTTACTAAATGTTCAAAGGCAGGAACTGTGACTGAACTAGCTGCGTTTCATTTTAGCGCTTTCCGGATGGAGACGTTAACTGTGTTGAAGGACTGCCATGCAAACGAGCATATTCCAAGAAAAGTTGAAAGAGAATCATCTATCATGTGGTCTGAACATAGGACAAGTAAGAAGTCTTTCTATAGAAAGGCGATTGTGAGATTGGCCCTCATGTGTATTGAATCAATGGTCACATTGGAGGATTGTCAACTCTGATTGAGGCTATGCAACATTGATGCAATTTGCGAAACTGTGCTAGCGAAGGTCACCAATAATCAGTCGAATAATAAATCTGGCTCTCAAGGACAATACATGAGTATAACAAGAAATAACAGTTGACCCATGAACCGTCCTTGTGGGCTGATGAATACATATCGATACATCCATTCAGTCAATGAAAACAATTTCAAACAAATATTTTGGAGTTAAATATTATACAGGTCTCCCCAGTCAATGTTCGAAAAATATCGTTAGAACACTGATCATATCATGTGTTAAAACTTTTCTATTCACGGATCGGTAACTGAAAGCGACAAATATGCATTATAATTTTCTCTGTAGAAAATAAACCACAAAATGCTTTCATTACATGATGGCATGGAGTTTGTTGAATTGTATGTGATTGGAAAGAGAAAACCATTCCTCGTGTAACATTAACTCATACAAATACCATTAATACTAGTACTACTACTACCACTAACACTACTACTGCTACTCCTACTACTACTACTAACACATGTATAATGTTCGGAACACTTTCTCTGGATTCCTGTTGAAGACAGAACTCCTTCTTTAGAAAGGACATATAGACGTCGTCAAATCAGCGTAATTTAGGTGAATCAGGTTCTTACTTTAATATTGTGATAGTGAATCCTATTCCGATTGATGAAACAATGGATCTTGCCCATGAGGAAATGTTTTCCAAAATATACTCGTTTGGAAATCTAGATATTGTTACGCGTTATTATGTTTATGACCTCGGGCCCTGATGGGCGCCCTCCAATTGGAAGTAGGTCAAACCTAATTGAGTGTGCTAACACCAATGGCTGATTTATCGTGACGTCACCAGTAGGAAGACTGATATGCACCGAGGTACGACGCTTTCTATATTGATTACAGTGCGGCACGTTCGTTTTTTAGCCTTTGCTATGCAAACGGTATTTTGTTGCGAATTATATTTATTGAAATTGTATTTGAATCGAATTAGTTAACGTATATTATAGTAGTTATTATTTCTTTCCCGGTTGTTTTCAAATGATGGCTACATTGTTGTATATATCTTTTAGGGTCGGGTGCATTGAGCTGCTTGACTTGACCCTAATATGTATGTATTAATGCAGTTGATAAGAATGATGATATTATAAACTGGAAAAATGTTGGTTTGGGTTATAACTTGCTTTCATCCACTCCGGGCCAAATACATTCCACATAGTCCTACTCGCAGATGAACCATTTCCATTGAATGACGACACGTTCCCTACTTAGGCGTATCCGAAAGGTTTCCTTTTGATGGGTAGCAGCACGTCGACGACACACAAATCCACCATATTTGCTGTGTGTGAGTGAACTGGCTTAGATGGGGTTCCTGATGGCCCTCAAAGATGACAGACAAAAGTTCGAAGCGTTGTTCAAACTATGTCAATGAACGTAGAGTTTTGCTAGGCGGTTTGAAAATGTATCATCTATCGGCAAATGTGTCTTCTATTAAAGCACGATAATGGTCGCTGGCAGACTAAGAAACTGATGAATGTACAATCGTTTTCAAAGTGGGTTATAAACCTATACTCCCTGTTCTATGCTTACAGTTTTTCAGGAGATCGATGTCATGATACGGTATGATGATTAAATTACTCCAGATCATAAGTCTTTGTCTTTGAGAATTTAGGTAGCGAGCACACATATTCAAACTGAAGTAACGAATAGATATGTTTTAACAAATATTATTTGCAAATGTTATATCTGACACCAGACAGTGAATATATTTATTAATGTAAGAGCAGAAAGTTGGCGGGATCGAGACCGACAGATTTTTGTCCTAATATACGCATGGGAAGAAGATTATATTTATGTAACAAACGTGTAATTGTATTATATCCTTTGGTCCCCGTTTCATGTTTATGAATACAGACTTCCACAGATCAATACAGACTTCAATTGACCATTACCAAATGCAAAAGTGTCATCTTCCCTGTAACTTATGCTCGACGGATAGAACAATATTTGCCTTTCTTTGTTGCAAGTTGTTTTTAAAATAGTCAAGTTTGATACTGTACTCAAGTATCACGTGCATGTACCTTTTCTGTCTTTACAGGAGAGAGAGAGAGAGAGAGAGAGAGAGAGAGAGAGAGAGAGAGAGAGAGAGAGAGAGAGAGTGTTTTTGTTTGATTTGGATTTTTAACGTAGCTTTAACAATTTTTCAATCATATACGTACGTTGTCTGCAGTGTGGCAGTTTATAGTGATGCCTAGCACTGGGGCATCATGTCGCAGACACGTAGCATGATGTCCCACCCAGTCCCATTATCCTGAGACCAGGCCAACCAGTTCTATCACTAACTTCTTAATGCTGAGCACCTAGAGAGGCAGTTGTCAGTATCAATTTTGTAAGTCTCTGATAGGACTAGGCTGGGGATCAAACCCATGACCTCCCGCATCCACAACGGACGCCCTAAACATTAGGCCACTGGAACGGTGTAGAGTGTCCATTGTGCTTTCAAGTGGGATCTGTTTGAATAGGTAATGATAGTTTCCCATCAGTTTGAGGCACACCATCCTTCAAACTTGGTCGTTACATTTGATATATACATTTGGCGTTTTCACTCTAATGTGAGTATAATTGGTGGAATTAAATAGAATAACCACAAAGGATAAAAGGTAATAATTCGAGCTAAGGAGACAAAATATCTGCCCCGGGTGAGGATCGAACTCACGACCTTCAGATTGCTCTCTACGATTGATTATGAGACTGACGCGCTACCTGCTGCGCTACCGAGGCTATATACATTTTCCATGAGAGATTATATCTTCAGGAGAAACTAAAAGCATTCTTCAGAAAGCATGCGCACCAGCATATGTCAAAAGAGCAAATGATTTACCCCGAGGCGCAGATGTAGAACATGGTAGAAAACACTATAACTAGTCATAAAACGTGTTCTAAACATCCATGATGGTCAACTACATTAACTTATAGGTAAGTTCATCTTATCGGTATTCTGATACCTCTATAAATTCTAAATGGATGGCAATACTAGTTGTTACAAGAAAATAGCCTCCCACTGTTGAGGGGTGGGTGATATTATTTAAATTTAGTGTTTATGATTGTACAAAATTATCATTATCGCGAAGGTTATAATGCCATTGGGAGCGTACGTTTCTACTTTATAAACATTAAGACTTATCAAACACGATTCACTGTGAGTTTTCATTTTCAACTCGTAGGTGAGGAATTTAAGCTACATAAAAATATTTTTTAATTTACTAAATGTTCAAAGGCAGGAACTGTGACTGAACTAGCTGCGTTTCATTTTAGCGCTTTCCGGATGGAGACGTTAACTGTGTTGAAGGACTGCCATGCAAACGAGCATATTCCAAGAAAAGTTGAAAGAGAATCATCTATCATGTGGTCTGAACATAGGACAAGTAAGAAGTCTTTCTATAGAAAGGCGATTGTGAGATTGGCCCTCATGTGTATTGAATCAATGGTCACATTGGAGGATTGTCAACTCTGATTGAGGCTATGCAACATTGATGCAATTTGCGAAACTGTGCTAGCGAAGGTCACCAATAATCAGTCGAATAATAAATCTGGCTCTCAAGGACAATACATGAGTATAACAAGAAATAACAGTTGACCCATGAACCGTCCTTGTGGGCTGATGAATACATATCGATACATCCATTCAGTCAATGAAAACAATTTCAAACAAATATTTTGGAGTTAAATATTATACAGGTCTCCCCAGTCAATGTTCGAAAAATATCGTTAGAACACTGATCATATCATGTGTTAAAACTTTTCTATTCACGGATCGGTAACTGAAAGCGACAAATATGCATTATAATTTTCTCTGTAGAAAATAAACCACAAAATGCTTTCATTACATGATGGCATGGAGTTTGTTGAATTGTATGTGATTGGAAAGAGAAAACCATTCCTCGTGTAACATTAACTCATACAAATACCATTAATACTAGTACTACTACTACCACTAACACTACTACTGCTACTCCTACTACTACTACTAACACATGTATAATGTTCGGAACACTTTCTCTGGATTCCTGTTGAAGACAGAACTCCTTCTTTAGAAAGGACATATAGACGTCGTCAAATCAGCGTAATTTAGGTGAATCAGGTTCTTACTTTAATATTGTGATAGTGAATCCTATTCCGATTGATGAAACAATGGATCTTGCCCATGAGGAAATGTTTTCCAAAATATACTCGTTTGGAAATCTAGATATTGTTACGCGTTATTATGTTTATGACCTCGGGCCCTGATGGGCGCCCTCCAATTGGAAGTAGGTCAAACCTAATTGAGTGTGCTAACACCAATGGCTGATTTATCGTGACGTCACCAGTAGGAAGACTGATATGCACCGAGGTACGACGCTTTCTATATTGATTACAGTGCGGCACGTTCGTTTTTTAGCCTTTGCTATGCAAACGGTATTTTGTTGCGAATTATATTTATTGAAATTGTATTTGAATCGAATTAGTTAACGTATATTATAGTAGTTATTATTTCTTCCCCGGTTGTTTTCAAATGATGGCTACATTGTTGTATATATCTTTTAGGGTCGGGTGCATTGAGCTGCTTGACTTGACCCTAATATGTATGTATTAATGCAGTTGATAAGAATGATGATATTATAAACTGGAAAAATGTTGGTTTGGGTTATAACTTGCTTTCATCCACTCCGGGCCAAATACATTCCACATAGTCCTACTCGCAGATGAACCATTTCCATTGAATGACGACACGTTCCCTACTTAGGCGTATCCGAAAGGTTTCCTTTTGATGGGTAGCAGCACGTCGACGACACACAAATCCACCATATTTGCTGTGTGTGAGTGAACTGGCTTAGATGGGGTTCCTGATGGCCCTCAAAGATGACAGACAAAAGTTCGAAGCGTTGTTCAAACTATGTCAATGAACGTAGAGTTTTGCTAGGCGGTTTGAAAATGTATCATCTATCGGCAAATGTGTCTTCTATTAAAGCACGATAATGGTCGCTGGCAGACTAAGAAACTGATGAATGTACAATCGTTTTCAAAGTGGGTTATAAACCTATACTCCCTGTTCTATGCTTACAGTTTTTCAGGAGATCGATGTCATGATACGGTATGATGATTAAATTACTCCAGATCATAAGTCTTTGTCTTTGAGAATTTAGGTAGCGAGCACACATATTCAAACTGAAGTAACGAATAGATATGTTTTAACAAATATTATTTGCAAATGTTATATCTGACACCAGACAGTGAATATATTTATTAATGTAAGAGCAGAAAGTTGGCGGGATCGAGACCGACAGATTTTTGTCCTAATATACGCATGGGAAGAAGATTATATTTATGTAACAAACGTGTAATTGTATTATATCCTTTGGTCCCCGTTTCATGTTTATGAATACAGACTTCCACAGATCAATACAGACTTCAATTGACCATTACCAAATGCAAAAGTGTCATCTTCCCTGTAACTTATGCTCGACGGATAGAACAATATTTGCCTTTCTTTGTTGCAAGTTGTTTTTAAAATAGTCAAGTTTGATACTGTACTCAAGTATCACGTGCATGTACCTTTTCTGTCTTTACAGGAGAGAGAGAGAGAGAGAGAGAGAGAGAGAGAGAGAGAGTGTGTTTTTGTTTGATTTGGATTTTTAACGTAGCTTTAACAATTTTTCAATCATATAGGTACGTTGTCTGCAGTGTGGCAGTTTATAGTGATGCCTAGCACTGGGGCATCATGTCGCAGACACGTAGCATGATGTCCCACCCAGTCCCATTATCCTGAGACCAGGCCAACCAGTTCTATCACTAACTTCTTAATGCTGAGCACCTAGAGAGGCAGTTGTCAGTATCAATTTTGTAAGTCTCTGATAGGACTAGGCTGGGGATCAAACCCATGACCTCCCGCATCCACAACGGACGCCCTAAACATTAGGCTACTGGAACGGTGTAGAGTGTCCATTGTGCTTTCAAGTGGGATCTGTTTGAATAGGTAATGATAGTTTCCCATCAGTTTGAGGCACACCATCCTTCAAACTTGGTCGTTACATTTGATATATACATTTGGCGTTTTCACTCTAATGTGAGTATAATTGGTGGAATTAAATAGAATAACCACAAAGGATAAAAGGTAATAATTCGAGCTAAGGAGACAAAATATCTGCCCCGGGTGAGGATCGAACTCACGACCTTCAGATTGCTCTCTACGATTGATTATGAGACTGACGCGCTACCTGCTGCGCTACCGAGGCTATATACATTTTCCATGAGAGATTATATCTTCAGGAGAAACTAAAAGCATTCTTCAGAAAGCATGCGCACCAGCATATGTCAAAAGAGCAAATGATTTACCCCGAGGCGCAGATGTAGAACATGGTAGAAAACACTATAACTAGTCATAAAACGTGTTCTAAACATCCATGATGGTCAACTACATTAACTTATAGGTAAGTTCATCTTATCGGTATTCTGATACCTCTATAAATTCTAAATGGATGGCAATACTAGTTGTTACAAGAAAATAGCCTCCCACTGTTGAGGGGTGGGTGATATTATTTAAATTTAGTGTTTATGATTGTACAAAATTATCATTATCGCGAAGGTTATAATGCCATTGGGAGCGTACGTTTCTACTTTATAAACATTAAGACTTATCAAACACGATTCACTGTGAGTTTTCATTTTCAACTCGTAGGTGAGGAATTTAAGCTACATAAAAATATTTTTTAATTTACTAAATGTTCAAAGGCAGGAACTGTGACTGAACTAGCTGCGTTTCATTTTAGCGCTTTCCGGATGGAGACGTTAACTGTGTTGAAGGACTGCCATGCAAACGAGCATATTCCAAGAAAAGTTGAAAGAGAATCATCTATCATGTGGTCTGAACATAGGACAAGTAAGAAGTCTTTCTATAGAAAGGCGATTGTGAGATTGGCCCTCATGTGTATTGAATCAATGGTCACATTGGAGGATTGTCAACTCTGATTGAGGCTATGCAACATTGATGCAATTTGCGAAACTGTGCTAGCGAAGGTCACCAATAATCAGTCGAATAATAAATCTGGCTCTCAAGGACAATACATGAGTATAACAAGAAATAACAGTTGACCCATGAACCGTCCTTGTGGGCTGATGAATACATATCGATACATCCATTCAGTCAATGAAAACAATTTCAAACAAATATTTTGGAGTTAAATATTATACAGGTCTCCCCAGTCAATGTTCGAAAAATATCGTTAGAACACTGATCATATCATGTGTTAAAACTTTTCTATTCACGGATCGGTAACTGAAAGCGACAAATATGCATTATAATTTTCTCTGTAGAAAATAAACCACAAAATGCTTTCATTACATGATGGCATGGAGTTTGTTGAATTGTATGTGATTGGAAAGAGAAAACCATTCCTCGTGTAACATTAACTCATACAAATACCATTAATACTAGTACTACTACTACCACTAACACTACTACTGCTACTCCTACTACTACTACTAACACATGTATAATGTTCGGAACACTTTCTCTGGATTCCTGTTGAAGACAGAACTCCTTCTTTAGAAAGGACATATAGACGTCGTCAAATCAGCGTAATTTAGGTGAATCAGGTTCTTACTTTAATATTGTGATAGTGAATCCTATTCCGATTGATGAAACAATGGATCTTGCCCATGAGGAAATGTTTTCCAAAATATACTCGTTTGGAAATCTAGATATTGTTACGCGTTATTATGTTTATGACCTCGGGCCCTGATGGGCGCCCTCCAATTGGAAGTAGGTCAAACCTAATTGAGTGTGCTAACACCAATGGCTGATTTATCGTGACGTCACCAGTAGGAAGACTGATATGCACCGAGGTACGACGCTTTCTATATTGATTACAGTGCGGCACGTTCGTTTTTTAGCCTTTGCTATGCAAACGGTATTTTGTTGCGAATTATATTTATTGAAATTGTATTTGAATCGAATTAGTTAACGTATATTATAGTAGTTATTATTTCTTCCCCGGTTGTTTTCAAATGATGGCTACATTGTTGTATATATCTTTTAGGGTCGGGTGCATTGAGCTGCTTGACTTGACCCTAATATGTATGTATTAATGCAGTTGATAAGAATGATGATATTATAAACTGGAAAAATGTTGGTTTGGGTTATAACTTGCTTTCATCCACTCCGGGCCAAATACATTCCACATAGTCCTACTCGCAGATGAACCATTTCCATTGAATGACGACACGTTCCCTACTTAGGCGTATCCGAAAGGTTTCCTTTTGATGGGTAGCAGCACGTCGACGACACACAAATCCACCATATTTGCTGTGTGTGAGTGAACTGGCTTAGATGGGGTTCCTGATGGCCCTCAAAGATGACAGACAAAAGTTCGAAGCGTTGTTCAAACTATGTCAATGAACGTAGAGTTTTGCTAGGCGGTTTGAAAATGTATCATCTATCGGCAAATGTGTCTTCTATTAAAGCACGATAATGGTCGCTGGCAGACTAAGAAACTGATGAATGTACAATCGTTTTCAAAGTGGGTTATAAACCTATACTCCCTGTTCTATGCTTACAGTTTTTCAGGAGATCGATGTCATGATACGGTATGATGATTAAATTACTCCAGATCATAAGTCTTTGTCTTTGAGAATTTAGGTAGCGAGCACACATATTCAAACTGAAGTAACGAATAGATATGTTTTAACAAATATTATTTGCAAATGTTATATCTGACACCAGACAGTGAATATATTTATTAATGTAAGAGCAGAAAGTTGGCGGGATCGAGACCGACAGATTTTTGTCCTAATATACGCATGGGAAGAAGATTATATTTATGTAACAAACGTGTAATTGTATTATATCCTTTGGTCCCCGTTTCATGTTTATGAATACAGACTTCCACAGATCAATACAGACTTCAATTGACCATTACCAAATGCAAAAGTGTCATCTTCCCTGTAACTTATGCTCGACGGATAGAACAATATTTGCCTTTCTTTGTTGCAAGTTGTTTTTAAAATAGTCAAGTTTGATACTGTACTCAAGTATCACGTGCATGTACCTTTTCTGTCTTTACAGGAGAGAGAGAGAGAGAGAGAGAGAGAGAGAGAGAGAGAGAGAGAGAGAGAGAGAGAGAGTGTGTTTTTGTTTGATTTGGATTTTTAACGTAGCTTTAACAATTTTTCAATCATATAGGTACGTTGTCTGCAGTGTGGCAGTTTATAGTGATGCCTAGCACTGGGGCATCATGTCGCAGACACGTAGCATGATGTCCCACCCAGTCCCATTATCCTGAGACCAGGCCAACCAGTTCTATCACTAACTTCTTAATGCTGAGCACCTAGAGAGGCAGTTGTCAGTATCAATTTTGTAAGTCTCTGATAGGACTAGGCTGGGGATCAAACCCATGACCTCCCGCATCCACAACGGACGCCCTAAACATTAGGCTACTGGAACGGTGTAGAGTGTCCATTGTGCTTTCAAGTGGGATCTGTTTGAATAGGTAATGATAGTTTCCCATCAGTTTGAGGCACACCATCCTTCAAACTTGGTCGTTACATTTGATATATACATTTGGCGTTTTCACTCTAATGTGAGTATAATTGGTGGAATTAAATAGAATAACCACAAAGGATAAAAGGTAATAATTCGAGCTAAGGAGACAAAATATCTGCCCCGGGTGAGGATCGAACTCACGACCTTCAGATTGCTCTCTACGATTGATTATGAGACTGACGCGCTACCTGCTGCGCTACCGAGGCTATATACATTTTCCATGAGAGATTATATCTTCAGGAGAAACTAAAAGCATTCTTCAGAAAGCATGCGCACCAGCATATGTCAAAAGAGCAAATGATTTACCCCGAGGCGCAGATGTAGAACATGGTAGAAAACACTATAACTAGTCATAAAACGTGTTCTAAACATCCATGATGGTCAACTACATTAACTTATAGGTAAGTTCATCTTATCGGTATTCTGATACCTCTATAAATTCTAAATGGATGGCAATACTAGTTGTTACAAGAAAATAGCCTCCCACTGTTGAGGGGTGGGTGATATTATTTAAATTTAGTGTTTATGATTGTACAAAATTATCATTATCGCGAAGGTTATAATGCCATTGGGAGCGTACGTTTCTACTTTATAAACATTAAGACTTATCAAACACGATTCACTGTGAGTTTTCATTTTCAACTCGTAGGTGAGGAATTTAAGCTACATAAAAATATTTTTTAATTTACTAAATGTTCAAAGGCAGGAACTGTGACTGAACTAGCTGCGTTTCATTTTAGCGCTTTCCGGATGGAGACGTTAACTGTGTTGAAGGACTGCCATGCAAACGAGCATATTCCAAGAAAAGTTGAAAGAGAATCATCTATCATGTGGTCTGAACATAGGACAAGTAAGAAGTCTTTCTATAGAAAGGCGATTGTGAGATTGGCCCTCATGTGTATTGAATCAATGGTCACATTGGAGGATTGTCAACTCTGATTGAGGCTATGCAACATTGATGCAATTTGCGAAACTGTGCTAGCGAAGGTCACCAATAATCAGTCGAATAATAAATCTGGCTCTCAAGGACAATACATGAGTATAACAAGAAATAACAGTTGACCCATGAACCGTCCTTGTGGGCTGATGAATACATATCGATACATCCATTCAGTCAATGAAAACAATTTCAAACAAATATTTTGGAGTTAAATATTATACAGGTCTCCCCAGTCAATGTTCGAAAAATATCGTTAGAACACTGATCATATCATGTGTTAAAACTTTTCTATTCACGGATCGGTAACTGAAAGCGACAAATATGCATTATAATTTTCTCTGTAGAAAATAAACCACAAAATGCTTTCATTACATGATGGCATGGAGTTTGTTGAATTGTATGTGATTGGAAAGAGAAAACCATTCCTCGTGTAACATTAACTCATACAAATACCATTAATACTAGTACTACTACTACCACTAACACTACTACTGCTACTCCTACTACTACTACTAACACATGTATAATGTTCGGAACACTTTCTCTGGATTCCTGTTGAAGACAGAACTCCTTCTTTAGAAAGGACATATAGACGTCGTCAAATCAGCGTAATTTAGGTGAATCAGGTTCTTACTTTAATATTGTGATAGTGAATCCTATTCCGATTGATGAAACAATGGATCTTGCCCATGAGGAAATGTTTTCCAAAATATACTCGTTTGGAAATCTAGATATTGTTACGCGTTATTATGTTTATGACCTCGGGCCCTGATGGGCGCCCTCCAATTGGAAGTAGGTCAAACCTAATTGAGTGTGCTAACACCAATGGCTGATTTATCGTGACGTCACCAGTAGGAAGACTGATATGCACCGAGGTACGACGCTTTCTATATTGATTACAGTGCGGCACGTTCGTTTTTTAGCCTTTGCTATGCAAACGGTATTTTGTTGCGAATTATATTTATTGAAATTGTATTTGAATCGAATTAGTTAACGTATATTATAGTAGTTATTATTTCTTCCCCGGTTGTTTTCAAATGATGGCTACATTGTTGTATATATCTTTTAGGGTCGGGTGCATTGAGCTGCTTGACTTGACCCTAATATGTATGTATTAATGCAGTTGATAAGAATGATGATATTATAAATTGGAAAAATGTTGGTTTGGGTTATAACTTGCTTTCATCCACTCCGGGCCAAATACATTCCACATAGTCCTACTCGCAGATGAACCATTTCCATTGAATGACGACACGTTCCCTACTTAGGCGTATCCGAAAGGTTTCCTTTTGATGGGTAGCAGCACGTCGACGACACACAAATCCACCATATTTGCTGTGTGTGAGTGAACTGGCTTGGATGGGGTTCCTGATGGCCCTCAAAGATGACAGACAAAAGTTCGAAGCGTTGTTCAAACTATGTCAATGAACGTAGAGTTTTGCTAGGCGGTTTGAAAATGTATCATCTATCGGCAAATGTGTCTTCTATTAAAGCACGATAATGGTCGCTGGCAGACTAAGAAACTGATGAATGTACAATCGTTTTCAAAGTGGGTTATAAACCTATACTCCCTGTTCTATGCTTACAGTTTTTCAAGAGATCGATGTCATGATACGGTATGATGATTAAATTACTCCAGATCATAAGTCTTTGTCTTTGAGAATTTAGGTAGCGAGCACACATATTCAAACTGAAGTAACGAATAGATATGTTTTAACAAATATTATTTGCAAATGTTATATCTGACACCAGACAGTGAATATATTTATTAATGTAAGAGCAGAAAGTTGGCGGGATCGAGACCGACAGATTTTTGTCCTAATATACGCATGGGAAGAAGATTATATTTATGTAACAAACGTGTAATTGTATTATATCCTTTGGTCCCCGTTTCATGTTTATGAATACAGACTTCCACAGATCAATACAGACTTCAATTGACCATTACCAAATGCAAAAGTGTCATCTTCCCTGTAACTTATGCTCGACGGATAGAACAATATTTGCCTTTCTTTGTTGCAAGTTGTTTTTAAAATAGTCAAGTTTGATACTGTACTCAAGTATCACGTGCATGTACCTTTTCTGTCTTTACAGGAGAGAGAGAGAGAGAGAGAGAGAGAGTGTGTGTGTTTTTGTTTGATTTGGATTTTTAACGTAGCTTTAACAATTTTTCAATCATATAGGTACGTTGTCTGCAGTGTGGCAGTTTATAGTGATGCCTAGCACTGGGGCATCATGTCGCAGACACGTAGCATGATGTCCCACCCAGTCCCATTATCCTGAGACCAGGCCAACCAGTTCTATCACTAACTTCTTAATGCTGAGCACCTAGAGAGGCAGTTGTCAGTATCAATTTTGTAAGTCTCTGATAGGACTAGGCTGGGGATCAAACCCATGACCTCCCGCATCCACAACGGACGCCCTAAACATTAGGCCACTGGAACGGTGTAGAGTGTCCATTGTGCTTTCAAGTGGGATCTGTTTGAATAGGTAATGATAGTTTCCCATCAGTTTGAGGCACACCATCCTTCAAACTTGGTCGTTACATTTGATATATACATTTGGCGTTTTCACTCTAATGTGAGTATAATTGGTGGAATTAAATAGAATAACCACAAAGGATAAAAGGTAATAATTCGAGCTAAGGAGACAAAATATCTGCCCCGGGTGAGGATCGAACTCACGACCTTCAGATTGCTCTCTACGATTGATTATGAGACTGACGCGCTACCTGCTGCGCTACCGAGGCTATATACATTTTCCATGAGAGATTATATCTTCAGGAGAAACTAAAAGCATTCTTCAGAAAGCATGCGCACCAGCATATGTCAAAAGAGCAAATGATTTACCCCGAGGCGCAGATGTAGAACATGGTAGAAAACACTATAACTAGTCATAAAACGTGTTCTAAACATCCATGATGGTCAACTACATTAACTTATAGGTAAGTTCATCTTATCGGTATTCTGATACCTCTATAAATTCTAAATGGATGGCAATACTAGTTGTTACAAGAAAATAGCCTCCCACTGTTGAGGGGTGGGTGATATTATTTAAATTTAGTGTTTATGATTGTACAAAATTATCATTATCGCGAAGGTTATAATGCCATTGGGAGCGTACGTTTCTACTTTATAAACATTAAGACTTATCAAACACGATTCACTGTGAGTTTTCATTTTCAACTCGTAGGTGAGGAATTTAAGCTACATAAAAATATTTTTTAATTTACTAAATGTTCAAAGGCAGGAACTGTGACTGAACTAGCTGCGTTTCATTTTAGCGCTTTCCGGATGGAGACGTTAACTGTGTTGAAGGACTGCCATGCAAACGAGCATATTCCAAGAAAAGTTGAAAGAGAATCATCTATCATGTGGTCTGAACATAGGACAAGTAAGAAGTCTTTCTATAGAAAGGCGATTGTGAGATTGGCCCTCATGTGTATTGAATCAATGGTCACATTGGAGGATTGTCAACTCTGATTGAGGCTATGCAACATTGATGCAATTTGCGAAACTGTGCTAGCGAAGGTCACCAATAATCAGTCGAATAATAAATCTGGCTCTCAAGGACAATACATGAGTATAACAAGAAATAACAGTTGACCCATGAACCGTCCTTGTGGGCTGATGAATACATATCGATACATCCATTCAGTCAATGAAAACAATTTCAAACAAATATTTTGGAGTTAAATATTATACAGGTCTCCCCAGTCAATGTTCGAAAAATATCGTTAGAACACTGATCATATCATGTGTTAAAACTTTTCTATTCACGGATCGGTAACTGAAAGCGACAAATATGCATTATAATTTTCTCTGTAGAAAATAAACCACAAAATGCTTTCATTACATGATGGCATGGAGTTTGTTGAATTGTATGTGATTGGAAAGAGAAAACCATTCCTCGTGTAACATTAACTCATACAAATACCATTAATACTAGTACTACTACTACCACTAACACTACTATTGCTACTCCTACTACTACTACTAACACATGTATAATGTTCGGAACACTTTCTCTGGATTCCTGTTGAAGACAGAACTCCTTCTTTAGAAAGGACATATAGACGTCGTCAAATCAGCGTAATTTAGGTGAATCAGGTTCTTACTTTAATATTGTGATAGTGAATCCTATTCCGATTGATGAAACAATGGATCTTGCCCATGAGGAAATGTTTTCCAAAATATACTCGTTTGGAAATCTAGATATTGTTACGCGTTATTATGTTTATGACCTCGGGCCCTGATGGGCGCCCTCCAATTGGAAGTAGGTCAAACCTAATTGAGTGTGCTAACACCAATGGCTGATTTATCGTGACGTCACCAGTAGGAAGACTGATATGCACCGAGGTACGACGCTTTCTATATTGATTACAGTGCGGCACGTTCGTTTTTTAGCCTTTGCTATGCAAACGGTATTTTGTTGCGAATTATATTTATTGAAATTGTATTTGAATCGAATTAGTTAACGTATATTATAGTAGTTATTATTTCTTCCCCGGTTGTTTTCAAATGATGGCTACATTGTTGTATATATCTTTTAGGGTCGGGTGCATTGAGCTGCTTGACTTGACCCTAATATGTATGTATTAATGCAGTTGATAAGAATGATGATATTATAAATTGGAAAAATGTTGGTTTGGGTTATAACTTGCTTTCATCCACTCCGGGCCAAATACATTCCACATAGTCCTACTCGCAGATGAACCATTTCCATTGAATGACGACACGTTCCCTACTTAGGCGTATCCGAAAGGTTTCCTTTTGATGGGTAGCAGCACGTCGACGACACACAAATCCACCATATTTGCTGTGTGTGAGTGAACTGGCTTGGATGGGGTTCCTGATGGCCCTCAAAGATGACAGACAAAAGTTCGAAGCGTTGTTCAAACTATGTCAATGAACGTAGAGTTTTGCTAGGCGGTTTGAAAATGTATCATCTATCGGCAAATGTGTCTTCTATTAAAGCACGATAATGGTCGCTGGCAGACTAAGAAACTGATGAATGTACAATCGTTTTCAAAGTGGGTTATAAACCTATACTCCCTGTTCTATGCTTACAGTTTTTCAAGAGATCGATGTCATGATACGGTATGATGATTAAATTACTCCAGATCATAAGTCTTTGTCTTTGAGAATTTAGGTAGCGAGCACACATATTCAAACTGAAGTAACGAATAGATATGTTTTAACAAATATTATTTGCAAATGTTATATCTGACACCAGACAGTGAATATATTTATTAATGTAAGAGCAGAAAGTTGGCGGGATCGAGACCGACAGATTTTTGTCCTAATATACGCATGGGAAGAAGATTATATTTATGTAACAAACGTGTAATTGTATTATATCCTTTGGTCCCCGTTTCATGTTTATGAATACAGACTTCCACAGATCAATACAGACTTCAATTGACCATTACCAAATGCAAAAGTGTCATCTTCCCTGTAACTTATGCTCGACGGATAGAACAATATTTGCCTTTCTTTGTTGCAAGTTGTTTTTAAAATAGTCAAGTTTGATACTGTACTCAAGTATCACGTGCATGTACCTTTTCTGTCTTTACAGGAGAGAGAGAGAGAGAGAGAGAGAGAGTGTGTGTGTTTTTGTTTGATTTGGATTTTTAACGTAGCTTTAACAATTTTTCAATCATATAGGTACGTTGTCTGCAGTGTGGCAGTTTATAGTGATGCCTAGCACTGGGGCATCATGTCGCAGACACGTAGCATGATGTCCCACCCAGTCCCATTATCCTGAGACCAGGCCAACCAGTTCTATCACTAACTTCTTAATGCTGAGCACCTAGAGAGGCAGTTGTCAGTATCAATTTTGTAAGTCTCTGATAGGACTAGGCTGGGGATCAAACCCATGACCTCCCGCATCCACAACGGACGCCCTAAACATTAGGCCACTGGAACGGTGTAGAGTGTCCATTGTGCTTTCAAGTGGGATCTGTTTGAATAGGTAATGATAGTTTCCCATCAGTTTGAGGCACACCATCCTTCAAACTTGGTCGTTACATTTGATATATACATTTGGCGTTTTCACTCTAATGTGAGTATAATTGGTGGAATTAAATAGAATAACCACAAAGGATAAAAGGTAATAATTCGAGCTAAGGAGACAAAATATCTGCCCCGGGTGAGGATCGAACTCACGACCTTCAGATTGCTCTCTACGATTGATTATGAGACTGACGCGCTACCTGCTGCGCTACCGAGGCTATATACATTTTCCATGAGAGATTATATCTTCAGGAGAAACTAAAAGCATTCTTCAGAAAGCATGCGCACCAGCATATGTCAAAAGAGCAAATGATTTACCCCGAGGCGCAGATGTAGAACATGGTAGAAAACACTATAACTAGTCATAAAACGTGTTCTAAACATCCATGATGGTCAACTACATTAACTTATAGGTAAGTTCATCTTATCGGTATTCTGATACCTCTATAAATTCTAAATGGATGGCAATACTAGTTGTTACAAGAAAATAGCCTCCCACTGTTGAGGGGTGGGTGATATTATTTAAATTTAGTGTTTATGATTGTACAAAATTATCATTATCGCGAAGGTTATAATGCCATTGGGAGCGTACGTTTCTACTTTATAAACATTAAGACTTATCAAACACGATTCACTGTGAGTTTTCATTTTCAACTCGTAGGTGAGGAATTTAAGCTACATAAAAATATTTTTTAATTTACTAAATGTTCAAAGGCAGGAACTGTGACTGAACTAGCTGCGTTTCATTTTAGCGCTTTCCGGATGGAGACGTTAACTGTGTTGAAGGACTGCCATGCAAACGAGCATATTCCAAGAAAAGTTGAAAGAGAATCATCTATCATGTGGTCTGAACATAGGACAAGTAAGAAGTCTTTCTATAGAAAGGCGATTGTGAGATTGGCCCTCATGTGTATTGAATCAATGGTCACATTGGAGGATTGTCAACTCTGATTGAGGCTATGCAACATTGATGCAATTTGCGAAACTGTGCTAGCGAAGGTCACCAATAATCAGTCGAATAATAAATCTGGCTCTCAAGGACAATACATGAGTATAACAAGAAATAACAGTTGACCCATGAACCGTCCTTGTGGGCTGATGAATACATATCGATACATCCATTCAGTCAATGAAAACAATTTCAAACAAATATTTTGGAGTTAAATATTATACAGGTCTCCCCAGTCAATGTTCGAAAAATATCGTTAGAACACTGATCATATCATGTGTTAAAACTTTTCTATTCACGGATCGGTAACTGAAAGCGACAAATATGCATTATAATTTTCTCTGTAGAAAATAAACCACAAAATGCTTTCATTACATGATGGCATGGAGTTTGTTGAATTGTATGTGATTGGAAAGAGAAAACCATTCCTCGTGTAACATTAACTCATACAAATACCATTAATACTAGTACTACTACTACCACTAACACTACTACTGCTACTCCTACTACTACTACTAACACATGTATAATGTTCGGAACACTTTCTCTGGATTCCTGTTGAAGACAGAACTCCTTCTTTAGAAAGGACATATAGACGTCGTCAAATCAGCGTAATTTAGGTGAATCAGGTTCTTACTTTAATATTGTGATAGTGAATCCTATTCCGATTGATGAAACAATGGATCTTGCCCATGAGGAAATGTTTTCCAAAATATACTCGTTTGGAAATCTAGATATTGTTACGCGTTATTATGTTTATGACCTCGGGCCCTGATGGGCGCCCTCCAATTGGAAGTAGGTCAAACCTAATTGAGTGTGCTAACACCAATGGCTGATTTATCGTGACGTCACCAGTAGGAAGACTGATATGCACCGAGGTACGACGCTTTCTATATTGATTACAGTGCGGCACGTTCGTTTTTTAGCCTTTGCTATGCAAACGGTATTTTGTTGCGAATTATATTTATTGAAATTGTATTTGAATCGAATTAGTTAACGTATATTATAGTAGTTATTATTTCTTCCCCGGTTGTTTTCAAATGATGGCTACATTGTTGTATATATCTTTTAGGGTCGGGTGCATTGAGCTGCTTGACTTGACCCTAATATGTATGTATTAATGCAGTTGATAAGAATGATGATATTATAAACTGGAAAAATGTTGGTTTGGGTTATAACTTGCTTTCATCCACTCCGGGCCAAATACATTCCACATAGTCCTACTCGCAGATGAACCATTTCCATTGAATGACGACACGTTCCCTACTTAGGCGTATCCGAAAGGTTTCCTTTTGATGGGTAGCAGCACGTCGACGACACACAAATCCACCATATTTGCTGTGTGTGAGTGAACTGGCTTAGATGGGGTTCCTGATGGCCCTCAAAGATGACAGACAAAAGTTCGAAGCGTTGTTCAAACTATGTCAATGAACGTAGAGTTTTGCTAGGCGGTTTGAAAATGTATCATCTATCGGCAAATGTGTCTTCTATTAAAGCACGATAATGGTCGCTGGCAGACTAAGAAACTGATGAATGTACAATCGTTTTCAAAGTGGGTTATAAACCTATACTCCCTGTTCTATGCTTACAGTTTTTCAGGAGATCGATGTCATGATACGGTATGATGATTAAATTACTCCAGATCATAAGTCTTTGTCTTTGAGAATTTAGGTAGCGAGCACACATATTCAAACTGAAGTAACGAATAGATATGTTTTAACAAATATTATTTGCAAATGTTATATCTGACACCAGACAGTGAATATATTTATTAATGTAAGAGCAGAAAGTTGGCGGGATCGAGACCGACAGATTTTTGTCCTAATATACGCATGGGAAGAAGATTATATTTATGTAACAAACGTGTAATTGTATTATATCCTTTGGTCCCCGTTTCATGTTTATGAATACAGACTTCCACAGATCAATACAGACTTCAATTGACCATTACCAAATGCAAAAGTGTCATCTTCCCTGTAACTTATGCTCGACGGATAGAACAATATTTGCCTTTCTTTGTTGCAAGTTGTTTTTAAAATAGTCAAGTTTGATACTGTACTCAAGTATCACGTGCATGTACCTTTTCTGTCTTTACAGGAGAGAGAGAGAGAGAGAGAGAGAGAGAGAGAGAGAGAGAGAGAGTGTGTTTTTGTTTGATTTGGATTTTTAACGTAGCTTTAACAATTTTTCAATCATATAGGTACGTTGTCTGCAGTGTGGCAGTTTATAGTGATGCCTAGCACTGGGGCATCATGTCGCAGACACGTAGCATGATGTCCCACCCAGTCCCATTATCCTGAGACCAGGCCAACCAGTTCTATCACTAACTTCTTAATGCTGAGCACCTAGAGAGGCAGTTGTCAGTATCAATTTTGTAAGTCTCTGATAGGACTAGGCTGGGGATCAAACCCATGACCTCCCGCATCCACAACGGACGCCCTAAACATTAGGCTACTGGAACGGTGTAGAGTGTCCATTGTGCTTTCAAGTGGGATCTGTTTGAATAGGTAATGATAGTTTCCCATCAGTTTGAGGCACACCATCCTTCAAACTTGGTCGTTACATTTGATATATACATTTGGCGTTTTCACTCTAATGTGAGTATAATTGGTGGAATTAAATAGAATAACCACAAAGGATAAAAGGTAATAATTCGAGCTAAGGAGACAAAATATCTGCCCCGGGTGAGGATCGAACTCACGACCTTCAGATTGCTCTCTACGATTGATTATGAGACTGACGCGCTACCTGCTGCGCTACCGAGGCTATATACATTTTCCATGAGAGATTATATCTTCAGGAGAAACTAAAAGCATTCTTCAGAAAGCATGCGCACCAGCATATGTCAAAAGAGCAAATGATTTACCCCGAGGCGCAGATGTAGAACATGGTAGAAAACACTATAACTAGTCATAAAACGTGTTCTAAACATCCATGATGGTCAACTACATTAACTTATAGGTAAGTTCATCTTATCGGTATTCTGATACCTCTATAAATTCTAAATGGATGGCAATACTAGTTGTTACAAGAAAATAGCCTCCCACTGTTGAGGGGTGGGTGATATTATTTAAATTTAGTGTTTATGATTGTACAAAATTATCATTATCGCGAAGGTTATAATGCCATTGGGAGCGTACGTTTCTACTTTATAAACATTAAGACTTATCAAACACGATTCACTGTGAGTTTTCATTTTCAACTCGTAGGTGAGGAATTTAAGCTACATAAAAATATTTTTTAATTTACTAAATGTTCAAAGGCAGGAACTGTGACTGAACTAGCTGCGTTTCATTTTAGCGCTTTCCGGATGGAGACGTTAACTGTGTTGAAGGACTGCCATGCAAACGAGCATATTCCAAGAAAAGTTGAAAGAGAATCATCTATCATGTGGTCTGAACATAGGACAAGTAAGAAGTCTTTCTATAGAAAGGCGATTGTGAGATTGGCCCTCATGTGTATTGAATCAATGGTCACATTGGAGGATTGTCAACTCTGATTGAGGCTATGCAACATTGATGCAATTTGCGAAACTGTGCTAGCGAAGGTCACCAATAATCAGTCGAATAATAAATCTGGCTCTCAAGGACAATACATGAGTATAACAAGAAATAACAGTTGACCCATGAACCGTCCTTGTGGGCTGATGAATACATATCGATACATCCATTCAGTCAATGAAAACAATTTCAAACAAATATTTTGGAGTTAAATATTATACAGGTCTCCCCAGTCAATGTTCGAAAAATATCGTTAGAACACTGATCATATCATGTGTTAAAACTTTTCTATTCACGGATCGGTAACTGAAAGCGACAAATATGCATTATAATTTTCTCTGTAGAAAATAAACCACAAAATGCTTTCATTACATGATGGCATGGAGTTTGTTGAATTGTATGTGATTGGAAAGAGAAAACCATTCCTCGTGTAACATTAACTCATACAAATACCATTAATACTAGTACTACTACTACCACTAACACTACTACTGCTACTCCTACTACTACTACTAACACATGTATAATGTTCGGAACACTTTCTCTGGATTCCTGTTGAAGACAGAACTCCTTCTTTAGAAAGGACATATAGACGTCGTCAAATCAGCGTAATTTAGGTGAATCAGGTTCTTACTTTAATATTGTGATAGTGAATCCTATTCCGATTGATGAAACAATGGATCTTGCCCATGAGGAAATGTTTTCCAAAATATACTCGTTTGGAAATCTAGATATTGTTACGCGTTATTATGTTTATGACCTCGGGCCCTGATGGGCGCCCTCCAATTGGAAGTAGGTCAAACCTAATTGAGTGTGCTAACACCAATGGCTGATTTATCGTGACGTCACCAGTAGGAAGACTGATATGCACCGAGGTACGACGCTTTCTATATTGATTACAGTGCGGCACGTTCGTTTTTTAGCCTTTGCTATGCAAACGGTATTTTGTTGCGAATTATATTTATTGAAATTGTATTTGAATCGAATTAGTTAACGTATATTATAGTAGTTATTATTTCTTCCCCGGTTGTTTTCAAATGATGGCTACATTGTTGTATATATCTTTTAGGGTCGGGTGCATTGAGCTGCTTGACTTGACCCTAATATGTATGTATTAATGCAGTTGATAAGAATGATGATATTATAAATTGGAAAAATGTTGGTTTGGGTTATAACTTGCTTTCATCCACTCCGGGCCAAATACATTCCACATAGTCCTACTCGCAGATGAACCATTTCCATTGAATGACGACACGTTCCCTACTTAGGCGTATCCGAAAGGTTTCCTTTTGATGGGTAGCAGCACGTCGACGACACACAAATCCACCATATTTGCTGTGTGTGAGTGAACTGGCTTGGATGGGGTTCCTGATGGCCCTCAAAGATGACAGACAAAAGTTCGAAGCGTTGTTCAAACTATGTCAATGAACGTAGAGTTTTGCTAGGCGGTTTGAAAATGTATCATCTATCGGCAAATGTGTCTTCTATTAAAGCACGATAATGGTCGCTGGCAGACTAAGAAACTGATGAATGTACAATCGTTTTCAAAGTGGGTTATAAACCTATACTCCCTGTTCTATGCTTACAGTTTTTCAAGAGATCGATGTCATGATACGGTATGATGATTAAATTACTCCAGATCATAAGTCTTTGTCTTTGAGAATTTAGGTAGCGAGCACACATATTCAAACTGAAGTAACGAATAGATATGTTTTAACAAATATTATTTGCAAATGTTATATCTGACACCAGACAGTGAATATATTTATTAATGTAAGAGCAGAAAGTTGGCGGGATCGAGACCGACAGATTTTTGTCCTAATATACGCATGGGAAGAAGATTATATTTATGTAACAAACGTGTAATTGTATTATATCCTTTGGTCCCCGTTTCATGTTTATGAATACAGACTTCCACAGATCAATACAGACTTCAATTGACCATTACCAAATGCAAAAGTGTCATCTTCCCTGTAACTTATGCTCGACGGATAGAACAATATTTGCCTTTCTTTGTTGCAAGTTGTTTTTAAAATAGTCAAGTTTGATACTGTACTCAAGTATCACGTGCATGTACCTTTTCTGTCTTTACAGGAGAGAGAGAGAGAGAGAGAGAGAGAGTGTGTGTGTTTTTGTTTGATTTGGATTTTTAACGTAGCTTTAACAATTTTTCAATCATATAGGTACGTTGTCTGCAGTGTGGCAGTTTATAGTGATGCCTAGCACTGGGGCATCATGTCGCAGACACGTAGCATGATGTCCCACCCAGTCCCATTATCCTGAGACCAGGCCAACCAGTTCTATCACTAACTTCTTAATGCTGAGCACCTAGAGAGGCAGTTGTCAGTATCAATTTTGTAAGTCTCTGATAGGACTAGGCTGGGGATCAAACCCATGACCTCCCGCATCCACAACGGACGCCCTAAACATTAGGCCACTGGAACGGTGTAGAGTGTCCATTGTGCTTTCAAGTGGGATCTGTTTGAATAGGTAATGATAGTTTCCCATCAGTTTGAGGCACACCATCCTTCAAACTTGGTCGTTACATTTGATATATACATTTGGCGTTTTCACTCTAATGTGAGTATAATTGGTGGAATTAAATAGAATAACCACAAAGGATAAAAGGTAATAATTCGAGCTAAGGAGACAAAATATCTGCCCCGGGTGAGGATCGAACTCACGACCTTCAGATTGCTCTCTACGATTGATTATGAGACTGACGCGCTACCTGCTGCGCTACCGAGGCTATATACATTTTCCATGAGAGATTATATCTTCAGGAGAAACTAAAAGCATTCTTCAGAAAGCATGCGCACCAGCATATGTCAAAAGAGCAAATGATTTACCCCGAGGCGCAGATGTAGAACATGGTAGAAAACACTATAACTAGTCATAAAACGTGTTCTAAACATCCATGATGGTCAACTACATTAACTTATAGGTAAGTTCATCTTATCGGTATTCTGATACCTCTATAAATTCTAAATGGATGGCAATACTAGTTGTTACAAGAAAATAGCCTCCCACTGTTGAGGGGTGGGTGATATTATTTAAATTTAGTGTTTATGATTGTACAAAATTATCATTATCGCGAAGGTTATAATGCCATTGGGAGCGTACGTTTCTACTTTATAAACATTAAGACTTATCAAACACGATTCACTGTGAGTTTTCATTTTCAACTCGTAGGTGAGGAATTTAAGCTACATAAAAATATTTTTTAATTTACTAAATGTTCAAAGGCAGGAACTGTGACTGAACTAGCTGCGTTTCATTTTAGCGCTTTCCGGATGGAGACGTTAACTGTGTTGAAGGACTGCCATGCAAACGAGCATATTCCAAGAAAAGTTGAAAGAGAATCATCTATCATGTGGTCTGAACATAGGACAAGTAAGAAGTCTTTCTATAGAAAGGCGATTGTGAGATTGGCCCTCATGTGTATTGAATCAATGGTCACATTGGAGGATTGTCAACTCTGATTGAGGCTATGCAACATTGATGCAATTTGCGAAACTGTGCTAGCGAAGGTCACCAATAATCAGTCGAATAATAAATCTGGCTCTCAAGGACAATACATGAGTATAACAAGAAATAACAGTTGACCCATGAACCGTCCTTGTGGGCTGATGAATACATATCGATACATCCATTCAGTCAATGAAAACAATTTCAAACAAATATTTTGGAGTTAAATATTATACAGGTCTCCCCAGTCAATGTTCGAAAAATATCGTTAGAACACTGATCATATCATGTGTTAAAACTTTTCTATTCACGGATCGGTAACTGAAAGCGACAAATATGCATTATAATTTTCTCTGTAGAAAATAAACCACAAAATGCTTTCATTACATGATGGCATGGAGTTTGTTGAATTGTATGTGATTGGAAAGAGAAAACCATTCCTCGTGTAACATTAACTCATACAAATACCATTAATACTAGTACTACTACTACCACTAACACTACTACTGCTACTCCTACTACTACTACTAACACATGTATAATGTTCGGAACACTTTCTCTGGATTCCTGTTGAAGACAGAACTCCTTCTTTAGAAAGGACATATAGACGTCGTCAAATCAGCGTAATTTAGGTGAATCAGGTTCTTACTTTAATATTGTGATAGTGAATCCTATTCCGATTGATGAAACAATGGATCTTGCCCATGAGGAAATGTTTTCCAAAATATACTCGTTTGGAAATCTAGATATTGTTACGCGTTATTATGTTTATGACCTCGGGCCCTGATGGGCGCCCTCCAATTGGAAGTAGGTCAAACCTAATTGAGTGTGCTAACACCAATGGCTGATTTATCGTGACGTCACCAGTAGGAAGACTGATATGCACCGAGGTACGACGCTTTCTATATTGATTACAGTGCGGCACGTTCGTTTTTTAGCCTTTGCTATGCAAACGGTATTTTGTTGCGAATTATATTTATTGAAATTGTATTTGAATCGAATTAGTTAACGTATATTATAGTAGTTATTATTTCTTCCCCGGTTGTTTTCAAATGATGGCTACATTGTTGTATATATCTTTTAGGGTCGGGTGCATTGAGCTGCTTGACTTGACCCTAATATGTATGTATTAATGCAGTTGATAAGAATGATGATATTATAAACTGGAAAAATGTTGGTTTGGGTTATAACTTGCTTTCATCCACTCCGGGCCAAATACATTCCACATAGTCCTACTCGCAGATGAACCATTTCCATTGAATGACGACACGTTCCCTACTTAGGCGTATCCGAAAGGTTTCCTTTTGATGGGTAGCAGCACGTCGACGACACACAAATCCACCATATTTGCTGTGTGTGAGTGAACTGGCTTAGATGGGGTTCCTGATGGCCCTCAAAGATGACAGACAAAAGTTCGAAGCGTTGTTCAAACTATGTCAATGAACGTAGAGTTTTGCTAGGCGGTTTGAAAATGTATCATCTATCGGCAAATGTGTCTTCTATTAAAGCACGATAATGGTCGCTGGCAGACTAAGAAACTGATGAATGTACAATCGTTTTCAAAGTGGGTTATAAACCTATACTCCCTGTTCTATGCTTACAGTTTTTCAGGAGATCGATGTCATGATACGGTATGATGATTAAATTACTCCAAATCATAAGTCTTTGTCTTTGAGAATTTAGGTAGCGAGCACACATATTCAAACTGAAGTAACGAATAGATATGTTTTAACAAATATTATTTGCAAATGTTATATCTGACACCAGACAGTGAATATATTTATTAATGTAAGAGCAGAAAGTTGGCGGGATCGAGACCGACAGATTTTTGTCCTAATATACGCATGGGAAGAAGATTATATTTATGTAACAAACGTGTAATTGTATTATATCCTTTGGTCCCCGTTTCATGTTTATGAATACAGACTTCCACAGATCAATACAGACTTCAATTGACCATTACCAAATGCAAAAGTGTCATCTTCCCTGTAACTTATGCTCGACGGATAGAACAATATTTGCCTTTCTTTGTTGCA
Source organism: Sinohyriopsis cumingii (assembly GCA_028554795.2). Classification (NCBI taxonomy): domain Eukaryota; kingdom Metazoa; phylum Mollusca; class Bivalvia; order Unionida; family Unionidae; genus Sinohyriopsis; species Sinohyriopsis cumingii. The sequence goes on along the minus strand of CM068838.1, from coordinate 4,701,963 downwards.
AGTTGTTTTTAAAATAGTCAAGTTTGATACTGTACTCAAGTATCACGTGCATGTACCTTTTCTGTCTTTACAGGAGAGAGAGAGAGAGAGAGAGAGAGAGAGAGAGAGACAGAGAGAGTGTGTTTTTGTTTGATTTGGATTTTTAACGTAGCTTTAACAATTTTTCAATCATATAGGTACGTTGTCTGCAGTGTGGCAGTTTATAGTGATGCCTAGCACTGGGGCATCATGTCGCAGACACGTAGCATGATGTCCCACCCAGTCCCATTATCCTGAGACCAGGCCAACCAGTTCTATCACTAACTTCTTAATGCTGAGCACCTAGAGAGGCAGTTGTCAGTATCAATTTTGTAAGTCTCTGATAGGACTAGGCTGGGGATCAAACCCATGACCTCCCGCATCCACAACGGACGCCCTAAACATTAGGCTACTGGAACGGTGTAGAGTGTCCATTGTGCTTTCAAGTGGGATCTGTTTGAATAGGTAATGATAGTTTCCCATCAGTTTGAGGCACACCATCCTTCAAACTTGGTCGTTACATTTGATATATACATTTGGCGTTTTCACTCTAATGTGAGTATAATTGGTGGAATTAAATAGAATAACCACAAAGGATAAAAGGTAATAATTCGAGCTAAGGAGACAAAATATCTGCCCCGGGTGAGGATCGAACTCACGACCTTCAGATTGCTCTCTACGATTGATTATGAGACTGACGCGCTACCTGCTGCGCTACCGAGGCTATATACATTTTCCATGAGAGATTATATCTTCAGGAGAAACTAAAAGCATTCTTCAGAAAGCATGCGCACCAGCATATGTCAAAAGAGCAAATGATTTACCCCGAGGCGCAGATGTAGAACATGGTAGAAAACACTATAACTAGTCATAAAACGTGTTCTAAACATCCATGATGGTCAACTACATTAACTTATAGGTAAGTTCATCTTATCGGTATTCTGATACCTCTATAAATTCTAAATGGATGGCAATACTAGTTGTTACAAGAAAATAGCCTCCCACTGTTGAGGGGTGGGTGATATTATTTAAATTTAGTGTTTATGATTGTACAAAATTATCATTATCGCGAAGGTTATAATGCCATTGGGAGCGTACGTTTCTACTTTATAAACATTAAGACTTATCAAACACGATTCACTGTGAGTTTTCATTTTCAACTCGTAGGTGAGGAATTTAAGCTACATAAGAATATTTTTTAATTTACTAAATGTTCAAAGGCAGGAACTGTGACTGAACTAGCTGCGTTTCATTTTAGCGCTTTCCGGATGGAGACGTTAACTGTGTTGAAGGACTGCCATGCAAACGAGCATATTCCAAGAAAAGTTGAAAGAGAATCATCTATCATGTGGTCTGAACATAGGACAAGTAAGAAGTCTTTCTATAGAAAGGCGATTGTGAGATTGGCCCTCATGTGTATTGAATCAATGGTCACATTGGAGGATTGTCAACTCTGATTGAGGCTATGCAACATTGATGCAATTTGCGAAACTGTGCTAGCGAAGGTCACCAATAATCAGTCGAATAATAAATCTGGCTCTCAAGGACAATACATGAGTATAACAAGAAATAACAGTTGACCCATGAACCGTCCTTGTGGGCTGATGAATACATATCGATACATCCATTCAGTCAATGAAAACAATTTCAAACAAATATTTTGGAGTTAAATATTATACAGGTCTCCCCAGTCAATGTTCGAAAAATATCGTTAGAACACTGATCATATCATGTGTTAAAACTTTTCTATTCACGGATCGGTAACTGAAAGCGACAAATATGCATTATAATTTTCTCTGTAGAAAATAAACCACAAAATGCTTTCATTACATGATGGCATGGAGTTTGTTGAATTGTATGTGATTGGAAAGAGAAAACCATTCCTCGTGTAACATTAACTCATACAAATACCATTAATACTAGTACTACTACTACCACTAACACTACTACTGCTACTCCTACTACTACTACTAACACATGTATAATGTTCGGAACACTTTCTCTGGATTCCTGTTGAAGACAGAACTCCTTCTTTAGAAAGGACATATAGACGTCGTCAAATCAGCGTAATTTAGGTGAATCAGGTTCTTACTTTAATATTGTGATAGTGAATCCTATTCCGATTGATGAAACAATGGATCTTGCCCATGAGGAAATGTTTTCCAAAATATACTCGTTTGGAAATCTAGATATTGTTACGCGTTATTATGTTTATGACCTCGGGCCCTGATGGGCGCCCTCCAATTGGAAGTAGGTCAAACCTAATTGAGTGTGCTAACACCAATGGCTGATTTATCGTGACGTCACCAGTAGGAAGACTGATATGCACCGAGGTACGACGCTTTCTATATTGATTACAGTGCGGCACGTTCGTTTTTTAGCCTTTGCTATGCAAACGGTATTTTGTTGCGAATTATATTTATTGAAATTGTATTTGAATCGAATTAGTTAACGTATATTATAGTAGTTATTATTTCTTCCCCGGTTGTTTTCAAATGATGGCTACATTGTTGTATATATCTTTTAGGGTCGGGTGCATTGAGCTGCTTGACTTGACCCTAATATGTATGTATTAATGCAGTTGATAAGAATGATGATATTATAAATTGGAAAAATGTTGGTTTGGGTTATAACTTGCTTTCATCCACTCCGGGCCAAATACATTCCACATAGTCCTACTCGCAGATGAACCATTTCCATTGAATGACGACACGTTCCCTACTTAGGCGTATCCGAAAGGTTTCCTTTTGATGGGTAGCAGCACGTCGACGACACACAAATCCACCATATTTGCTGTGTGTGAGTGAACTGGCTTGGATGGGGTTCCTGATGGCCCTCAAAGATGACAGACAAAAGTTCGAAGCGTTGTTCAAACTATGTCAATGAACGTAGAGTTTTGCTAGGCGGTTTGAAAATGTATCATCTATCGGCAAATGTGTCTTCTATTAAAGCACGATAATGGTCGCTGGCAGACTAAGAAACTGATGAATGTACAATCGTTTTCAAAGTGGGTTATAAACCTATACTCCCTGTTCTATGCTTACAGTTTTTCAAGAGATCGATGTCATGATACGGTATGATGATTAAATTACTCCAGATCATAAGTCTTTGTCTTTGAGAATTTAGGTAGCGAGCACACATATTCAAACTGAAGTAACGAATAGATATGTTTTAACAAATATTATTTGCAAATGTTATATCTGACACCAGACAGTGAATATATTTATTAATGTAAGAGCAGAAAGTTGGCGGGATCGAGACCGACAGATTTTTGTCCTAATATACGCATGGGAAGAAGATTATATTTATGTAACAAACGTGTAATTGTATTATATCCTTTGGTCCCCGTTTCATGTTTATGAATACAGACTTCCACAGATCAATACAGACTTCAATTGACCATTACCAAATGCAAAAGTGTCATCTTCCCTGTAACTTATGCTCGACGGATAGAACAATATTTGCCTTTCTTTGTTGCAAGTTGTTTTTAAAATAGTCAAGTTTGATACTGTACTCAAGTATCACGTGCATGTACCTTTTCTGTCTTTACAGGAGAGAGAGAGAGAGAGAGAGAGAGAGAGAGAGAGAGAGAGAGAGAGAGAGAGAGAGAGAGAGAGAGAGAGAGTGTGTTTTTGTTTGATTTGGATTTTTAACGTAGCTTTAACAATTTTTCAATCATATAGGTACGTTGTCTGCAGTGTGGCAGTTTATAGTGATGCCTAGCACTGGGGCATCATGTCGCAGACACGTAGCATGATGTCCCACCCAGTCCCATTATCCTGAGACCAGGCCAACCAGTTCTATCACTAACTTCTTAATGCTGAGCACCTAGAGAGGCAGTTGTCAGTATCAATTTTGTAAGTCTCTGATAGGACTAGGCTGGGGATCAAACCCATGACCTCCCGCATCCACAACGGACGCCCTAAACATTAGGCTACTGGAACGGTGTAGAGTGTCCATTGTGCTTTCAAGTGGGATCTGTTTGAATAGGTAATGATAGTTTTCCATCAGTTTGAGGCACACCATCCTTCAAACTTGGTCGTTACATTTGATATATACATTTGGCGTTTTCACTCTAATGTGAGTATAATTGGTGGAATTAAATAGAATAACCACAAAGGATAAAAGGTAATAATTCGAGCTAAGGAGACAAAATATCTGCCCCGGGTGAGGATCGAACTCACGACCTTCAGATTGCTCTCTACGATTGATTATGAGACTGACGCGCTACCTGCTGCGCTACCGAGGCTATATACATTTTCCATGAGAGATTATATCTTCAGGAGAAACTAAAAGCATTCTTCAGAAAGCATGCGCACCAGCATATGTCAAAAGAGCAAATGATTTACCCCGAGGCGCAGATGTAGAACATGGTAGAAAACACTATAACTAGTCATAAAACGTGTTCTAAACATCCATGATGGTCAACTACATTAACTTATAGGTAAGTTCATCTTATCGGTATTCTGATACCTCTATAAATTCTAAATGGATGGCAATACTAGTTGTTACAAGAAAATAGCCTCCCACTGTTGAGGGGTGGGTGATATTATTTAAATTTAGTGTTTATGATTGTACAAAATTATCATTATCGCGAAGGTTATAATGCCATTGGGAGCGTACGTTTCTACTTTATAAACATTAAGACTTATCAAACACGATTCACTGTGAGTTTTCATTTTCAACTCGTAGGTGAGGAATTTAAGCTACATAAAAATATTTTTTAATTTACTAAATGTTCAAAGGCAGGAACTGTGACTGAACTAGCTGCGTTTCATTTTAGCGCTTTCCGGATGGAGACGTTAACTGTGTTGAAGGACTGCCATGCAAACGAGCATATTCCAAGAAAAGTTGAAAGAGAATCATCTATCATGTGGTCTGAACATAGGACAAGTAAGAAGTCTTTCTATAGAAAGGCGATTGTGAGATTGGCCCTCATGTGTATTGAATCAATGGTCACATTGGAGGATTGTCAACTCTGATTGAGGCTATGCAACATTGATGCAATTTGCGAAACTGTGCTAGCGAAGGTCACCAATAATCAGTCGAATAATAAATCTGGCTCTCAAGGACAATACATGAGTATAACAAGAAATAACAGTTGACCCATGAACCGTCCTTGTGGGCTGATGAATACATATCGATACATCCATTCAGTCAATGAAAACAATTTCAAACAAATATTTTGGAGTTAAATATTATACAGGTCTCCCCAGTCAATGTTCGAAAAATATCGTTAGAACACTGATCATATCATGTGTTAAAACTTTTCTATTCACGGATCGGTAACTGAAAGCGACAAATATGCATTATAATTTTCTCTGTAGAAAATAAACCACAAAATGCTTTCATTACATGATGGCATGGAGTTTGTTGAATTGTATGTGATTGGAAAGAGAAAACCATTCCTCGTGTAACATTAACTCATACAAATACCATTAATACTAGTACTACTACTACCACTAACACTACTACTGCTACTCCTACTACTACTACTAACACATGTATAATGTTCGGAACACTTTCTCTGGATTCCTGTTGAAGACAGAACTCCTTCTTTAGAAAGGACATATAGACGTCGTCAAATCAGCGTAATTTAGGTGAATCAGGTTCTTACTTTAATATTGTGATAGTGAATCCTATTCCGATTGATGAAACAATGGATCTTGCCCATGAGGAAATGTTTTCCAAAATATACTCGTTTGGAAATCTAGATATTGTTACGCGTTATTATGTTTATGACCTCGGGCCCTGATGGGCGCCCTCCAATTGGAAGTAGGTCAAACCTAATTGAGTGTGCTAACACCAATGGCTGATTTATCGTGACGTCACCAGTAGGAAGACTGATATGCACCGAGGTACGACGCTTTCTATATTGATTACAGTGCGGCACGTTCGTTTTTTAGCCTTTGCTATGCAAACGGTATTTTGTTGCGAATTATATTTATTGAAATTGTATTTGAATCGAATTAGTTAACGTATATTATAGTAGTTATTATTTCTTCCCCGGTTGTTTTCAAATGATGGCTACATTGTTGTATATATCTTTTAGGGTCGGGTGCATTGAGCTGCTTGACTTGACCCTAATATGTATGTATTAATGCAGTTGATAAGAATGATGATATTATAAATTGGAAAAATGTTGGTTTGGGTTATAACTTGCTTTCATCCACTCCGGGCCAAATACATTCCACATAGTCCTACTCGCAGATGAACCATTTCCATTGAATGACGACACGTTCCCTACTTAGGCGTATCCGAAAGGTTTCCTTTTGATGGGTAGCAGCACGTCGACGACACACAAATCCACCATATTTGCTGTGTGTGAGTGAACTGGCTTGGATGGGGTTCCTGATGGCCCTCAAAGATGACAGACAAAAGTTCGAAGCGTTGTTCAAACTATGTCAATGAACGTAGAGTTTTGCTAGGCGGTTTGAAAATGTATCATCTATCGGCAAATGTGTCTTCTATTAAAGCACGATAATGGTCGCTGGCAGACTAAGAAACTGATGAATGTACAATCGTTTTCAAAGTGGGTTATAAACCTATACTCCCTGTTCTATGCTTACAGTTTTTCAAGAGATCGATGTCATGATACGGTATGATGATTAAATTACTCCAGATCATAAGTCTTTGTCTTTGAGAATTTAGGTAGCGAGCACACATATTCAAACTGAAGTAACGAATAGATATGTTTTAACAAATATTATTTGCAAATGTTATATCTGACACCAGACAGTGAATATATTTATTAATGTAAGAGCAGAAAGTTGGCGGGATCGAGACCGACAGATTTTTGTCCTAATATACGCATGGGAAGAAGATTATATTTATGTAACAAACGTGTAATTGTATTATATCCTTTGGTCCCCGTTTCATGTTTATGAATACAGACTTCCACAGATCAATACAGACTTCAATTGACCATTACCAAATGCAAAAGTGTCATCTTCCCTGTAACTTATGCTCGACGGATAGAACAATATTTGCCTTTCTTTGTTGCAAGTTGTTTTTAAAATAGTCAAGTTTGATACTGTACTCAAGTATCACGTGCATGTACCTTTTCTGTCTTTACAGGAGAGAGAGAGAGAGAGAGAGAGAGAGTGTGTGTGTTTTTGTTTGATTTGGATTTTTAACGTAGCTTTAACAATTTTTCAATCATATAGGTACGTTGTCTGCAGTGTGGCAGTTTATAGTGATGCCTAGCACTGGGGCATCATGTCGCAGACACGTAGCATGATGTCCCACCCAGTCCCATTATCCTGAGACCAGGCCAACCAGTTCTATCACTAACTTCTTAATGCTGAGCACCTAGAGAGGCAGTTGTCAGTATCAATTTTGTAAGTCTCTGATAGGACTAGGCTGGGGATCAAACCCATGACCTCCCGCATCCACAACGGACGCCCTAAACATTAGGCCACTGGAACGGTGTAGAGTGTCCATTGTGCTTTCAAGTGGGATCTGTTTGAATAGGTAATGATAGTTTCCCATCAGTTTGAGGCACACCATCCTTCAAACTTGGTCGTTACATTTGATATATACATTTGGCGTTTTCACTCTAATGTGAGTATAATTGGTGGAATTAAATAGAATAACCACAAAGGATAAAAGGTAATAATTCGAGCTAAGGAGACAAAATATCTGCCCCGGGTGAGGATCGAACTCACGACCTTCAGATTGCTCTCTACGATTGATTATGAGACTGACGCGCTACCTGCTGCGCTACCGAGGCTATATACATTTTCCATGAGAGATTATATCTTCAGGAGAAACTAAAAGCATTCTTCAGAAAGCATGCGCACCAGCATATGTCAAAAGAGCAAATGATTTACCCCGAGGCGCAGATGTAGAACATGGTAGAAAACACTATAACTAGTCATAAAACGTGTTCTAAACATCCATGATGGTCAACTACATTAACTTATAGGTAAGTTCATCTTATCGGTATTCTGATACCTCTATAAATTCTAAATGGATGGCAATACTAGTTGTTACAAGAAAATAGCCTCCCACTGTTGAGGGGTGGGTGATATTATTTAAATTTAGTGTTTATGATTGTACAAAATTATCATTATCGCGAAGGTTATAATGCCATTGGGAGCGTACGTTTCTACTTTATAAACATTAAGACTTATCAAACACGATTCACTGTGAGTTTTCATTTTCAACTCGTAGGTGAGGAATTTAAGCTACATAAAAATATTTTTTAATTTACTAAATGTTCAAAGGCAGGAACTGTGACTGAACTAGCTGCGTTTCATTTTAGCGCTTTCCGGATGGAGACGTTAACTGTGTTGAAGGACTGCCATGCAAACGAGCATATTCCAAGAAAAGTTGAAAGAGAATCATCTATCATGTGGTCTGAACATAGGACAAGTAAGAAGTCTTTCTATAGAAAGGCGATTGTGAGATTGGCCCTCATGTGTATTGAATCAATGGTCACATTGGAGGATTGTCAACTCTGATTGAGGCTATGCAACATTGATGCAATTTGCGAAACTGTGCTAGCGAAGGTCACCAATAATCAGTCGAATAATAAATCTGGCTCTCAAGGACAATACATGAGTATAACAAGAAATAACAGTTGACCCATGAACCGTCCTTGTGGGCTGATGAATACATATCGATACATCCATTCAGTCAATGAAAACAATTTCAAACAAATATTTTGGAGTTAAATATTATACAGGTCTCCCCAGTCAATGTTCGAAAAATATCGTTAGAACACTGATCATATCATGTGTTAAAACTTTTCTATTCACGGATCGGTAACTGAAAGCGACAAATATGCATTATAATTTTCTCTGTAGAAAATAAACCACAAAATGCTTTCATTACATGATGGCATGGAGTTTGTTGAATTGTATGTGATTGGAAAGAGAAAACCATTCCTCGTGTAACATTAACTCATACAAATACCATTAATACTAGTACTACTACTACCACTAACACTACTACTGCTACTCCTACTACTACTACTAACACATGTATAATGTTCGGAACACTTTCTCTGGATTCCTGTTGAAGACAGAACTCCTTCTTTAGAAAGGACATATAGACGTCGTCAAATCAGCGTAATTTAGGTGAATCAGGTTCTTACTTTAATATTGTGATAGTGAATCCTATTCCGATTGATGAAACAATGGATCTTGCCCATGAGGAAATGTTTTCCAAAATATACTCGTTTGGAAATCTAGATATTGTTACGCGTTATTATGTTTATGACCTCGGGCCCTGATGGGCGCCCTCCAATTGGAAGTAGGTCAAACCTAATTGAGTGTGCTAACACCAATGGCTGATTTATCGTGACGTCACCAGTAGGAAGACTGATATGCACCGAGGTACGACGCTTTCTATATTGATTACAGTGCGGCACGTTCGTTTTTTAGCCTTTGCTATGCAAACGGTATTTTGTTGCGAATTATATTTATTGAAATTGTATTTGAATCGAATTAGTTAACGTATATTATAGTAGTTATTATTTCTTTCCCGGTTGTTTTCAAATGATGGCTACATTGTTGTATATATCTTTTAGGGTCGGGTGCATTGAGCTGCTTGACTTGACCCTAATATGTATGTATTAATGCAGTTGATAAGAATGATGATATTATAAACTGGAAAAATGTTGGTTTGGGTTATAACTTGCTTTCATCCACTCCGGGCCAAATACATTCCACATAGTCCTACTCGCAGATGAACCATTTCCATTGAATGACGACACGTTCCCTACTTAGGCGTATCCGAAAGGTTTCCTTTTGATGGGTAGCAGCACGTCGACGACACACAAATCCACCATATTTGCTGTGTGTGAGTGAACTGGCTTAGATGGGGTTCCTGATGGCCCTCAAAGATGACAGACAAAAGTTCGAAGCGTTGTTCAAACTATGTCAATGAACGTAGAGTTTTGCTAGGCGGTTTGAAAATGTATCATCTATCGGCAAATGTGTCTTCTATTAAAGCACGATAATGGTCGCTGGCAGACTAAGAAACTGATGAATGTACAATCGTTTTCAAAGTGGGTTATAAACCTATACTCCCTGTTCTATGCTTACAGTTTTTCAGGAGATCGATGTCATGATACGGTATGATGATTAAATTACTCCAGATCATAAGTCTTTGTCTTTGAGAATTTAGGTAGCGAGCACACATATTCAAACTGAAGTAACGAATAGATATGTTTTAACAAATATTATTTGCAAATGTTATATCTGACACCAGACAGTGAATATATTTATTAATGTAAGAGCAGAAAGTTGGCGGGATCGAGACCGACAGATTTTTGTCCTAATATACGCATGGGAAGAAGATTATATTTATGTAACAAACGTGTAATTGTATTATATCCTTTGGTCCCCGTTTCATGTTTATGAATACAGACTTCCACAGATCAATACAGACTTCAATTGACCATTACCAAATGCAAAAGTGTCATCTTCCCTGTAACTTATGCTCGACGGATAGAACAATATTTGCCTTTCTTTGTTGCAAGTTGTTTTTAAAATAGTCAAGTTTGATACTGTACTCAAGTATCACGTGCATGTACCTTTTCTGTCTTTACAGGAGAGAGAGAGAGAGAGAGAGAGAGAGAGAGAGAGAGAGAGTGTGTGTGTTTTTGTTTGATTTGGATTTTTAACGTAGCTTTAACAATTTTTCAATCATATAGGTACGTTGTCTGCAGTGTGGCAGTTTATAGTGATGCCTAGCACTGGGGCATCATGTCGCAGACACGTAGCATGATGTCCCACCCAGTCCCATTATCCTGAGACCAGGCCAACCAGTTCTATCACTAACTTCTTAATGCTGAGCACCTAGAGAGGCAGTTGTCAGTATCAATTTTGTAAGTCTCTGATAGGACTAGGCTGGGGATCAAACCCATGACCTCCCGCATCCACAACGGACGCCCTAAACATTAGGCCACTGGAACGGTGTAGAGTGTCCATTGTGCTTTCAAGTGGGATCTGTTTGAATAGGTAATGATAGTTTCCCATCAGTTTGAGGCACACCATCCTTCAAACTTGGTCGTTACATTTGATATATACATTTGGCGTTTTCACTCTAATGTGAGTATAATTGGTGGAATTAAATAGAATAACCACAAAGGATAAAAGGTAATAATTCGAGCTAAGGAGACAAAATATCTGCCCCGGGTGAGGATCGAACTCACGACCTTCAGATTGCTCTCTACGATTGATTATGAGACTGACGCGCTACCTGCTGCGCTACCGAGGCTATATACATTTTCCATGAGAGATTATATCTTCAGGAGAAACTAAAAGCATTCTTCAGAAAGCATGCGCACCAGCATATGTCAAAAGAGCAAATGATTTACCCCGAGGCGCAGATGTAGAACATGGTAGAAAACACTATAACTAGTCATAAAACGTGTTCTAAACATCCATGATGGTCAACTACATTAACTTATAGGTAAGTTCATCTTATCGGTATTCTGATACCTCTATAAATTCTAAATGGATGGCAATACTAGTTGTTACAAGAAAATAGCCTCCCACTGTTGAGGGGTGGGTGATATTATTTAAATTTAGTGTTTATGATTGTACAAAATTATCATTATCGCGAAGGTTATAATGCCATTGGGAGCGTACGTTTCTACTTTATAAACATTAAGACTTATCAAACACGATTCACTGTGAGTTTTCATTTTCAACTCGTAGGTGAGGAATTTAAGCTACATAAAAATATTTTTTAATTTACTAAATGTTCAAAGGCAGGAACTGTGACTGAACTAGCTGCGTTTCATTTTAGCGCTTTCCGGATGGAGACGTTAACTGTGTTGAAGGACTGCCATGCAAACGAGCATATTCCAAGAAAAGTTGAAAGAGAATCATCTATCATGTGGTCTGAACATAGGACAAGTAAGAAGTCTTTCTATAGAAAGGCGATTGTGAGATTGGCCCTCATGTGTATTGAATCAATGGTCACATTGGAGGATTGTCAACTCTGATTGAGGCTATGCAACATTGATGCAATTTGCGAAACTGTGCTAGCGAAGGTCACCAATAATCAGTCGAATAATAAATCTGGCTCTCAAGGACAATACATGAGTATAACAAGAAATAACAGTTGACCCATGAACCGTCCTTGTGGGCTGATGAATACATATCGATACATCCATTCAGTCAATGAAAACAATTTCAAACAAATATTTTGGAGTTAAATATTATACAGGTCTCCCCAGTCAATGTTCGAAAAATATCGTTAGAACACTGATCATATCATGTGTTAAAACTTTTCTATTCACGGATCGGTAACTGAAAGCGACAAATATGCATTATAATTTTCTCTGTAGAAAATAAACCACAAAATGCTTTCATTACATGATGGCATGGAGTTTGTTGAATTGTATGTGATTGGAAAGAGAAAACCATTCCTCGTGTAACATTAACTCATACAAATACCATTAATACTAGTACTACTACTACCACTAACACTACTACTGCTACTCCTACTACTACTACTAACACATGTATAATGTTCGGAACACTTTCTCTGGATTCCTGTTGAAGACAGAACTCCTTCTTTAGAAAGGACATATAGACGTCGTCAAATCAGCGTAATTTAGGTGAATCAGGTTCTTACTTTAATATTGTGATAGTGAATCCTATTCCGATTGATGAAACAATGGATCTTGCCCATGAGGAAATGTTTTCCAAAATATACTCGTTTGGAAATCTAGATATTGTTACGCGTTATTATGTTTATGACCTCGGGCCCTGATGGGCGCCCTCCAATTGGAAGTAGGTCAAACCTAATTGAGTGTGCTAACACCAATGGCTGATTTATCGTGACGTCACCAGTAGGAAGACTGATATGCACCGAGGTACGACGCTTTCTATATTGATTACAGTGCGGCACGTTCGTTTTTTAGCCTTTGCTATGCAAACGGTATTTTGTTGCGAATTATATTTATTGAAATTGTATTTGAATCGAATTAGTTAACGTATATTATAGTAGTTATTATTTCTTTCCCGGTTGTTTTCAAATTATGGCTACATTGTTGTATATATCTTTTAGGGTCGGGTGCATTGAGCTGCTTGACTTGACCCTAATATGTATGTATTAATGCAGTTGATAAGAATGATGATATTATAAACTGGAAAAATGTTGGTTTGGGTTATAACTTGCTTTCATCCACTCCGGGCCAAATACATTCCACATAGTCCTACTCGCAGATGAACCATTTCCATTGAATGACGACACGTTCCCTACTTAGGCGTATCCGAAAGGTTTCCTTTTGATGGGTAGCAGCACGTCGACGACACACAAATCCACCATATTTGCTGTGTGTGAGTGAACTGGCTTAGATGGGGTTCCTGATGGCCCTCAAAGATGACAGACAAAAGTTCGAAGCGTTGTTCAAACTATGTCAATGAACGTAGAGTTTTGCTAGGCGGTTTGAAAATGTATCATCTATCGGCAAATGTGTCTTCTATTAAAGCACGATAATGGTCGCTGGCAGACTAAGAAACTGATGAATGTACAATCGTTTTCAAAGTGGGTTATAAACCTATACTCCCTGTTCTATGCTTACAGTTTTTCAGGAGATCGATGTCATGATACGGTATGATGATTAAATTACTCCAGATCATAAGTCTTTGTCTTTGAGAATTTAGGTAGCGAGCACACATATTCAAACTGAAGTAACGAATAGATATGTTTTAACAAATATTATTTGCAAATGTTATATCTGACACCAGACAGTGAATATATTTATTAATGTAAGAGCAGAAAGTTGGCGGGATCGAGACCGACAGATTTTTGTCCTAATATACGCATGGGAAGAAGATTATATTTATGTAACAAACGTGTAATTGTATTATATCCTTTGGTCCCCGTTTCATGTTTATGAATACAGACTTCCACAGATCAATACAGACTTCAATTGACCATTACCAAATGCAAAAGTGTCATCTTCCCTGTAACTTATGCTCGACGGATAGAACAATATTTGCCTTTCTTTGTTGCAAGTTGTTTTTAAAATAGTCAAGTTTGATACTGTACTCAAGTATCACGTGCATGTACCTTTTCTGTCTTTACAGGAGAGAGAGAGAGAGAGAGAGAGAGAGAGAGAGAGAGAGAGAGAGAGAGAGAGAGAGAGAGTGTTTTCGTTTGATTTGGATTTTTAACGTAGCTTTAACAATTTTTCAATCATATAGGTACGTTGTCTGCAGTGTGGCAGTTTATAGTGATGCCTAGCACTGGGGCATCATGTCGCAGACACGTAGCATGATGTCCCACCCAGTCCCATTATCCTGAGACCAGGCCAACCAGTTCTATCACTAACTTCTTAATGCTGAGCACCTAGAGAGGCAGTTGTCAGTATCAATTTTGTAAGTCTCTGATAGGACTAGGCTGGGGATCAAACCCATGACCTCCCGCATCCACAACGGACGCCCTAAACATTAGGCCACTGGAACGGTGTAGAGTGTCCATTGTGCTTTCAAGTGGGATCTGTTTGAATAGGTAATGATAGTTTCCCATCAGTTTGAGGCACACCATCCTTCAAACTTGGTCGTTACATTTGATATATACATTTGGCGTTTTCACTCTAATGTGAGTATAATTGGTGGAATTAAATAGAATAACCACAAAGGATAAAAGGTAATAATTCGAGCTAAGGAGACAAAATATCTGCCCCGGGTGAGGATCGAACTCACGACCTTCAGATTGCTCTCTACGATTGATTATGAGACTGACGCGCTACCTGCTGCGCTACCGAGGCTATATACATTTTCCATGAGAGATTATATCTTCAGGAGAAACTAAAAGCATTCTTCAGAAAGCATGCGCACCAGCATATGTCAAAAGAGCAAATGATTTACCCCGAGGCGCAGATGTAGAACATGGTAGAAAACACTATAACTAGTCATAAAACGTGTTCTAAACATCCATGATGGTCAACTACATTAACTTATAGGTAAGTTCATCTTATCGGTATTCTGATACCTCTATAAATTCTAAATGGATGGCAATACTAGTTGTTACAAGAAAATAGCCTCCCACTGTTGAGGGGTGGGTGATATTATTTAAATTTAGTGTTTATGATTGTACAAAATTATCATTATCGCGAAGGTTATAATGCCATTGGGAGCGTACGTTTCTACTTTATAAACATTAAGACTTATCAAACACGATTCACTGTGAGTTTTCATTTTCAACTCGTAGGTGAGGAATTTAAGCTACATAAAAATATTTTTTAATTTACTAAATGTTCAAAGGCAGGAACTGTGACTGAACTAGCTGCGTTTCATTTTAGCGCTTTCCGGATGGAGACGTTAACTGTGTTGAAGGACTGCCATGCAAACGAGCATATTCCAAGAAAAGTTGAAAGAGAATCATCTATCATGTGGTCTGAACATAGGACAAGTAAGAAGTCTTTCTATAGAAAGGCGATTGTGAGATTGGCCCTCATGTGTATTGAATCAATGGTCACATTGGAGGATTGTCAACTCTGATTGAGGCTATGCAACATTGATGCAATTTGCGAAACTGTGCTAGCGAAGGTCACCAATAATCAGTCGAATAATAAATCTGGCTCTCAAGGACAATACATGAGTATAACAAGAAATAACAGTTGACCCATGAACCGTCCTTGTGGGCTGATGAATACATATCGATACATCCATTCAGTCAATGAAAACAATTTCAAACAAATATTTTGGAGTTAAATATTATACAGGTCTCCCCAGTCAATGTTCGAAAAATATCGTTAGAACACTGATCATATCATGTGTTAAAACTTTTCTATTCACGGATCGGTAACTGAAAGCGACAAATATGCATTATAATTTTCTCTGTAGAAAATAAACCACAAAATGCTTTCATTACATGATGGCATGGAGTTTGTTGAATTGTATGTGATTGGAAAGAGAAAACCATTCCTCGTGTAACATTAACTCATACAAATACCATTAATACTAGTACTACTACTACCACTAACACTACTACTGCTACTCCTACTACTACTACTAACACATGTATAATGTTCGGAACACTTTCTCTGGATTCCTGTTGAAGACAGAACTCCTTCTTTAGAAAGGACATATAGACGTCGTCAAATCAGCGTAATTTAGGTGAATCAGGTTCTTACTTTAATATTGTGATAGTGAATCCTATTCCGATTGATGAAACAATGGATCTTGCCCATGAGGAAATGTTTTCCAAAATATACTCGTTTGGAAATCTAGATATTGTTACGCGTTATTATGTTTATGACCTCGGGCCCTGATGGGCGCCCTCCAATTGGAAGTAGGTCAAACCTAATTGAGTGTGCTAACACCAATGGCTGATTTATCGTGACGTCACCAGTAGGAAGACTGATATGCACCGAGGTACGACGCTTTCTATATTGATTACAGTGCGGCACGTTCGTTTTTTAGCCTTTGCTATGCAAACGGTATTTTGTTGCGAATTATATTTATTGAAATTGTATTTGAATCGAATTAGTTAACGTATATTATAGTAGTTATTATTTCTTCCCCGGTTGTTTTCAAATGATGGCTACATTGTTGTATATATCTTTTAGGGTCGGGTGCATTGAGCTGCTTGACTTGACCCTAATATGTATGTATTAATGCAGTTGATAAGAATGATGATATTATAAACTGGAAAAATGTTGGTTTGGGTTATAACTTGCTTTCATCCACTCCGGGCCAAATACATTCCACATAGTCCTACTCGCAGATGAACCATTTCCATTGAATGACGACACGTTCCCTACTTAGGCGTATCCGAAAGGTTTCCTTTTGATGGGTAGCAGCACGTCGACGACACACAAATCCACCATATTTGCTGTGTGTGAGTGAACTGGCTTAGATGGGGTTCCTGATGGCCCTCAAAGATGACAGACAAAAGTTCGAAGCGTTGTTCAAACTATGTCAATGAACGTAGAGTTTTGCTAGGCGGTTTGAAAATGTATCATCTATCGGCAAATGTGTCTTCTATTAAAGCACGATAATGGTCGCTGGCAGACTAAGAAACTGATGAATGTACAATCGTTTTCAAAGTGGGTTATAAACCTATACTCCCTGTTCTATGCTTACAGTTTTTCAGGAGATCGATGTCATGATACGGTATGATGATTAAATTACTCCAGATCATAAGTCTTTGTCTTTGAGAATTTAGGTAGCGAGCACACATATTCAAACTGAAGTAACGAATAGATATGTTTTAACAAATATTATTTGCAAATGTTATATCTGACACCAGACAGTGAATATATTTATTAATGTAAGAGCAGAAAGTTGGCGGGATCGAGACCGACAGATTTTTGTCCTAATATACGCATGGGAAGAAGATTATATTTATGTAACAAACGTGTAATTGTATTATATCCTTTGGTCCCCGTTTCATGTTTATGAATACAGACTTCCACAGATCAATACAGACTTCAATTGACCATTACCAAATGCAAAAGTGTCATCTTCCCTGTAACTTATGCTCGACGGATAGAACAATATTTGCCTTTCTTTGTTGCAAGTTGTTTTTAAAATAGTCAAGTTTGATACTGTACTCAAGTATCACGTGCATGTACCTTTTCTGTCTTTACAGGAGAGAGAGAGAGAGAGAGAGAGAGAGAGAGAGAGTGTTTTTGTTTGATTTGGATTTTTAACGTAGCTTTAACAATTTTTCAATCATATAGGTACGTTGTCTGCAGTGTGACAGTTTATAGTGATGCCTAGCACTGGGGCATCATGTCGCAGACACGTAGCATGATGTCCCACCCAGTCCCATTATCCTGAGACCAGGCCAACCAGTTCTATCACTAACTTCTTAATGCTGAGCACCTAGAGAGGCAGTTGTCAGTATCAATTTTGTAAGTCTCTGATAGGACTAGGCTGGGGATCAAACCCATGACCTCCCGCATCCACAACGGACGCCCTAAACATTAGGCCACTGGAACGGTGTAGAGTGTCCATTGTGCTTTCAAGTGGGATCTGTTTGAATAGGTAATGATAGTTTCCCATCAGTTTGAGGCACACCATCCTTCAAACTTGGTCGTTACATTTGATATATACATTTGGCGTTTTCACTCTAATGTGAGTATAATTGGTGGAATTAAATAGAATAACCACAAAGGATAAAAGGTAATAATTCGAGCTAAGGAGACAAAATATCTGCCCCGGGTGAGGATCGAACTCACGACCTTCAGATTGCTCTCTACGATTGATTATGAGACTGACGCGCTACCTGCTGCGCTACCGAGGCTATATACATTTTCCATGAGAGATTATATCTTCAGGAGAAACTAAAAGCATTCTTCAGAAAGCATGCGCACCAGCATATGTCAAAAGAGCAAATGATTTACCCCGAGGCGCAGATGTAGAACATGGTAGAAAACACTATAACTAGTCATAAAACGTGTTCTAAACATCCATGATGGTCAACTACATTAACTTATAGGTAAGTTCATCTTATCGGTATTCTGATACCTCTATAAATTCTAAATGGATGGCAATACTAGTTGTTACAAGAAAATAGCCTCCCACTGTTGAGGGGTGGGTGATATTATTTAAATTTAGTGTTTATGATTGTACAAAATTATCATTATCGCGAAGGTTATAATGCCATTGGGAGCGTACGTTTCTACTTTATAAACATTAAGACTTATCAAACACGATTCACTGTGAGTTTTCATTTTCAACTCGTAGGTGAGGAATTTAAGCTACATAAAAATATTTTTTAATTTACTAAATGTTCAAAGGCAGGAACTGTGACTGAACTAGCTGCGTTTCATTTTAGCGCTTTCCGGATGGAGACGTTAACTGTGTTGAAGGACTGCCATGCAAACGAGCATATTCCAAGAAAAGTTGAAAGAGAATCATCTATCATGTGGTCTGAACATAGGACAAGTAAGAAGTCTTTCTATAGAAAGGCGATTGTGAGATTGGCCCTCATGTGTATTGAATCAATGGTCACATTGGAGGATTGTCAACTCTGATTGAGGCTATGCAACATTGATGCAATTTGCGAAACTGTGCTAGCGAAGGTCACCAATAATCAGTCGAATAATAAATCTGGCTCTCAAGGACAATACATGAGTATAACAAGAAATAACAGTTGACCCATGAACCGTCCTTGTGGGCTGATGAATACATATCGATACATCCATTCAGTCAATGAAAACAATTTCAAACAAATATTTTGGAGTTAAATATTATACAGGTCTCCCCAGTCAATGTTCGAAAAATATCGTTAGAACACTGATCATATCATGTGTTAAAACTTTTCTATTCACGGATCGGTAACTGAAAGCGACAAATATGCATTATAATTTTCTCTGTAGAAAATAAACCACAAAATGCTTTCATTACATGATGGCATGGAGTTTGTTGAATTGTATGTGATTGGAAAGAGAAAACCATTCCTCGTGTAACATTAACTCATACAAATACCATTAATACTAGTACTACTACTACCACTAACACTACTACTGCTACTCCTACTACTACTACTAACACATGTATAATGTTCGGAACACTTTCTCTGGATTCCTGTTGAAGACAGAACTCCTTCTTTAGAAAGGACATATAGACGTCGTCAAATCAGCGTAATTTAGGTGAATCAGGTTCTTACTTTAATATTGTGATAGTGAATCCTATTCCGATTGATGAAACAATGGATCTTGCCCATGAGGAAATGTTTTCCAAAATATACTCGTTTGGAAATCTAGATATTGTTACGCGTTATTATGTTTATGACCTCGGGCCCTGATGGGCGCCCTCCAATTGGAAGTAGGTCAAACCTAATTGAGTGTGCTAACACCAATGGCTGATTTATCGTGACGTCACCAGTAGGAAGACTGATATGCACCGAGGTACGACGCTTTCTATATTGATTACAGTGCGGCACGTTCGTTTTTTAGCCTTTGCTATGCAAACGGTATTTTGTTGCGAATTATATTTATTGAAATTGTATTTGAATCGAATTAGTTAACGTATATTATAGTAGTTATTATTTCTTCCCCGGTTGTTTTCAAATGATGGCTACATTGTTGTATATATCTTTTAGGGTCGGGTGCATTGAGCTGCTTGACTTGACCCTAATATGTATGTATTAATGCAGTTGATAAGAATGATGATATTATAAACTGGAAAAATGTTGGTTTGGGTTATAACTTGCTTTCATCCACTCCGGGCCAAATACATTCCACATAGTCCTACTCGCAGATGAACCATTTCCATTGAATGACGACACGTTCCCTACTTAGGCGTATCCGAAAGGTTTCCTTTTGATGGGTAGCAGCACGTCGACGACACACAAATCCACCATATTTGCTGTGTGTGAGTGAACTGGCTTAGATGGGGTTCCTGATGGCCCTCAAAGATGACAGACAAAAGTTCGAAGCGTTGTTCAAACTATGTCAATGAACGTAGAGTTTTGCTAGGCGGTTTGAAAATGTATCATCTATCGGCAAATGTGTCTTCTATTAAAGCACGATAATGGTCGCTGGCAGACTAAGAAACTGATGAATGTACAATCGTTTTCAAAGTGGGTTATAAACCTATACTCCCTGTTCTATGCTTACAGTTTTTCAGGAGATCGATGTCATGATACGGTATGATGATTAAATTACTCCAGATCATAAGTCTTTGTCTTTGAGAATTTAGGTAGCGAGCACACATATTCAAACTGAAGTAACGAATAGATATGTTTTAACAAATATTATTTGCAAATGTTATATCTGACACCAGACAGTGAATATATTTATTAATGTAAGAGCAGAAAGTTGGCGGGATCGAGACCGACAGATTTTTGTCCTAATATACGCATGGGAAGAAGATTATATTTATGTAACAAACGTGTAATTGTATTATATCCTTTGGTCCCCGTTTCATGTTTATGAATACAGACTTCCACAGATCAATACAGACTTCAATTGACCATTACCAAATGCAAAAGTGTCATCTTCCCTGTAACTTATGCTCGACGGATAGAACAATATTTGCCTTTCTTTGTTGCAAGTTGTTTTTAAAATAGTCAAGTTTGATACTGTACTCAAGTATCACGTGCATGTACCTTTTCTGTCTTTACAGGAGAGAGAGAGAGAGAGAGAGAGAGAGAGAGAGAGAGAGAGAGAGAGAGAGAGAGAGAGTGTTTTTGTTTGATTTGGATTTTTAACGTAGCTTTAACAATTTTTCAATCATATAGGTACGTTGTCTGCAGTGTGGCAGTTTATAGTGATGCCTAGCACTGGGGCATCATGTCGCAGACACGTAGCATGATGTCCCACCCAGTCCCATTATCCTGAGACCAGGCCAACCAGTTCTATCACTAACTTCTTAATGCTGAGCACCTAGAGAGGCAGTTGTCAGTATCAATTTTGTAAGTCTC
Source organism: Sinohyriopsis cumingii (assembly GCA_028554795.2). Taxonomy (NCBI): domain Eukaryota; kingdom Metazoa; phylum Mollusca; class Bivalvia; order Unionida; family Unionidae; genus Sinohyriopsis; species Sinohyriopsis cumingii. The sequence continues at coordinate 4,680,594 of CM068838.1, read as the reverse complement.
TGATAGGACTAGGCTGGGGATCAAACCCATGACCTCCCGCATCCACAACGGACGCCCTAAACATTAGGCCACTGGAACGGTGTAGAGTGTCCATTGTGCTTTCAAGTGGGATCTGTTTGAATAGGTAATGATAGTTTCCCATCAGTTTGAGGCACACCATCCTTCAAACTTGGTCGTTACATTTGATATATACATTTGGCGTTTTCACTCTAATGTGAGTATAATTGGTGGAATTAAATAGAATAACCACAAAGGATAAAAGGTAATAATTCGAGCTAAGGAGACAAAATATCTGCCCCGGGTGAGGATCGAACTCACGACCTTCAGATTGCTCTCTACGATTGATTATGAGACTGACGCGCTACCTGCTGCGCTACCGAGGCTATATACATTTTCCATGAGAGATTATATCTTCAGGAGAAACTAAAAGCATTCTTCAGAAAGCATGCGCACCAGCATATGTCAAAAGAGCAAATGATTTACCCCGAGGCGCAGATGTAGAACATGGTAGAAAACACTATAACTAGTCATAAAACGTGTTCTAAACATCCATGATGGTCAACTACATTAACTTATAGGTAAGTTCATCTTATCGGTATTCTGATACCTCTATAAATTCTAAATGGATGGCAATACTAGTTGTTACAAGAAAATAGCCTCCCACTGTTGAGGGGTGGGTGATATTATTTAAATTTAGTGTTTATGATTGTACAAAATTATCATTATCGCGAAGGTTATAATGCCATTGGGAGCGTACGTTTCTACTTTATAAACATTAAGACTTATCAAACACGATTCACTGTGAGTTTTCATTTTCAACTCGTAGGTGAGGAATTTAAGCTACATAAAAATATTTTTTAATTTACTAAATGTTCAAAGGCAGGAACTGTGACTGAACTAGCTGCGTTTCATTTTAGCGCTTTCCGGATGGAGACGTTAACTGTGTTGAAGGACTGCCATGCAAACGAGCATATTCCAAGAAAAGTTGAAAGAGAATCATCTATCATGTGGTCTGAACATAGGACAAGTAAGAAGTCTTTCTATAGAAAGGCGATTGTGAGATTGGCCCTCATGTGTATTGAATCAATGGTCACATTGGAGGATTGTCAACTCTGATTGAGGCTATGCAACATTGATGCAATTTGCGAAACTGTGCTAGCGAAGGTCACCAATAATCAGTCGAATAATAAATCTGGCTCTCAAGGACAATACATGAGTATAACAAGAAATAACAGTTGACCCATGAACCGTCCTTGTGGGCTGATGAATACATATCGATACATCCATTCAGTCAATGAAAACAATTTCAAACAAATATTTTGGAGTTAAATATTATACAGGTCTCCCCAGTCAATGTTCGAAAAATATCGTTAGAACACTGATCATATCATGTGTTAAAACTTTTCTATTCACGGATCGGTAACTGAAAGCGACAAATATGCATTATAATTTTCTCTGTAGAAAATAAACCACAAAATGCTTTCATTACATGATGGCATGGAGTTTGTTGAATTGTATGTGATTGGAAAGAGAAAACCATTCCTCGTGTAACATTAACTCATACAAATACCATTAATACTAGTACTACTACTACCACTAACACTACTACTGCTACTCCTACTACTACTACTAACACATGTATAATGTTCGGAACACTTTCTCTGGATTCCTGTTGAAGACAGAACTCCTTCTTTAGAAAGGACATATAGACGTCGTCAAATCAGCGTAATTTAGGTGAATCAGGTTCTTACTTTAATATTGTGATAGTGAATCCTATTCCGATTGATGAAACAATGGATCTTGCCCATGAGGAAATGTTTTCCAAAATATACTCGTTTGGAAATCTAGATATTGTTACGCGTTATTATGTTTATGACCTCGGGCCCTGATGGGCGCCCTCCAATTGGAAGTAGGTCAAACCTAATTGAGTGTGCTAACACCAATGGCTGATTTATCGTGACGTCACCAGTAGGAAGACTGATATGCACCGAGGTACGACGCTTTCTATATTGATTACAGTGCGGCACGTTCGTTTTTTAGCCTTTGCTATGCAAACGGTATTTTGTTGCGAATTATATTTATTGAAATTGTATTTGAATCGAATTAGTTAACGTATATTATAGTAGTTATTATTTCTTTCCCGGTTGTTTTCAAATGATGGCTACATTGTTGTATATATCTTTTAGGGTCGGGTGCATTGAGCTGCTTGACTTGACCCTAATATGTATGTATTAATGCAGTTGATAAGAATGATGATATTATAAACTGGAAAAATGTTGGTTTGGGTTATAACTTGCTTTCATCCACTCCGGGCCAAATACATTCCACATAGTCCTACTCGCAGATGAACCATTTCCATTGAATGACGACACGTTCCCTACTTAGGCGTATCCGAAAGGTTTCCTTTTGATGGGTAGCAGCACGTCGACGACACACAAATCCACCATATTTGCTGTGTGTGAGTGAACTGGCTTAGATGGGGTTCCTGATGGCCCTCAAAGATGACAGACAAAAGTTCGAAGCGTTGTTCAAACTATGTCAATGAACGTAGAGTTTTGCTAGGCGGTTTGAAAATGTATCATCTATCGGCAAATGTGTCTTCTATTAAAGCACGATAATGGTCGCTGGCAGACTAAGAAACTGATGAATGTACAATCGTTTTCAAAGTGGGTTATAAACCTATACTCCCTGTTCTATGCTTACAGTTTTTCAGGAGATCGATGTCATGATACGGTATGATGATTAAATTACTCCAGATCATAAGTCTTTGTCTTTGAGAATTTAGGTAGCGAGCACACATATTCAAACTGAAGTAACGAATAGATATGTTTTAACAAATATTATTTGCAAATGTTATATCTGACACCAGACAGTGAATATATTTATTAATGTAAGAGCAGAAAGTTGGCGGGATCGAGACCGACAGATTTTTGTCCTAATATACGCATGGGAAGAAGATTATATTTATGTAACAAACGTGTAATTGTATTATATCCTTTGGTCCCCGTTTCATGTTTATGAATACAGACTTCCACAGATCAATACAGACTTCAATTGACCATTACCAAATGCAAAAGTGTCATCTTCCCTGTAACTTATGCTCGACGGATAGAACAATATTTGCCTTTCTTTGTTGCAAGTTGTTTTTAAAATAGTCAAGTTTGATACTGTACTCAAGTATCACGTGCATGTACCTTTTCTGTCTTTACAGGAGAGAGAGAGAGAGAGAGAGAGAGAGAGAGAGAGAGAGAGAGTGTTTTTGTTTGATTTGGATTTTTAACGTAGCTTTAACAATTTTTCAATCATATAGGTACGTTGTCTGCAGTGTGGCAGTTTATAGTGATGCCTAGCACTGGGGCATCATGTCGCAGACACGTAGCATGATGTCCCACCCAGTCCCATTATCCTGAGACCAGGCCAACCAGTTCTATCACTAACTTCTTAATGCTGAGCACCTAGAGAGGCAGTTGTCAGTATCAATTTTGTAAGTCTCTGATAGGACTAGGCTGGGGATCAAACCCATGACCTCCCGCATCCACAACGGACGCCCTAAACATTAGGCCACTGGAACGGTGTAGAGTGTCCATTGTGCTTTCAAGTGGGATCTGTTTGAATAGGTAATGATAGTTTCCCATCAGTTTGAGGCACACCATCCTTCAAACTTGGTCGTTACATTTGATATATACATTTGGCGTTTTCACTCTAATGTGAGTATAATTGGTGGAATTAAATAGAATAACCACAAAGGATAAAAGGTAATAATTCGAGCTAAGGAGACAAAATATCTGCCCCGGGTGAGGATCGAACTCACGACCTTCAGATTGCTCTCTACGATTGATTATGAGACTGACGCGCTACCTGCTGCGCTACCGAGGCTATATACATTTTCCATGAGAGATTATATCTTCAGGAGAAACTAAAAGCATTCTTCAGAAAGCATGCGCACCAGCATATGTCAAAAGAGCAAATGATTTACCCCGAGGCGCAGATGTAGAACATGGTAGAAAACACTATAACTAGTCATAAAACGTGTTCTAAACATCCATGATGGTCAACTACATTAACTTATAGGTAAGTTCATCTTATCGGTATTCTGATACCTCTATAAATTCTAAATGGATGGCAATACTAGTTGTTACAAGAAAATAGCCTCCCACTGTTGAGGGGTGGGTGATATTATTTAAATTTAGTGTTTATGATTGTACAAAATTATCATTATCGCGAAGGTTATAATGCCATTGGGAGCGTACGTTTCTACTTTATAAACATTAAGACTTATCAAACACGATTCACTGTGAGTTTTCATTTTCAACTCGTAGGTGAGGAATTTAAGCTACATAAAAATATTTTTTAATTTACTAAATGTTCAAAGGCAGGAACTGTGACTGAACTAGCTGCGTTTCATTTTAGCGCTTTCCGGATGGAGACGTTAACTGTGTTGAAGGACTGCCATGCAAACGAGCATATTCCAAGAAAAGTTGAAAGAGAATCATCTATCATGTGGTCTGAACATAGGACAAGTAAGAAGTCTTTCTATAGAAAGGCGATTGTGAGATTGGCCCTCATGTGTATTGAATCAATGGTCACATTGGAGGATTGTCAACTCTGATTGAGGCTATGCAACATTGATGCAATTTGCGAAACTGTGCTAGCGAAGGTCACCAATAATCAGTCGAATAATAAATCTGGCTCTCAAGGACAATACATGAGTATAACAAGAAATAACAGTTGACCCATGAACCGTCCTTGTGGGCTGATGAATACATATCGATACATCCATTCAGTCAATGAAAACAATTTCAAACAAATATTTTGGAGTTAAATATTATACAGGTCTCCCCAGTCAATGTTCGAAAAATATCGTTAGAACACTGATCATATCATGTGTTAAAACTTTTCTATTCACGGATCGGTAACTGAAAGCGACAAATATGCATTATAATTTTCTCTGTAGAAAATAAACCACAAAATGCTTTCATTACATGATGGCATGGAGTTTGTTGAATTGTATGTGATTGGAAAGAGAAAACCATTCCTCGTGTAACATTAACTCATACAAATACCATTAATACTAGTACTACTACTACCACTAACACTACTACTGCTACTCCTACTACTACTACTAACACATGTATAATGTTCGGAACACTTTCTCTGGATTCCTGTTGAAGACAGAACTCCTTCTTTAGAAAGGACATATAGACGTCGTCAAATCAGCGTAATTTAGGTGAATCAGGTTCTTACTTTAATATTGTGATAGTGAATCCTATTCCGATTGATGAAACAATGGATCTTGCCCATGAGGAAATGTTTTCCAAAATATACTCGTTTGGAAATCTAGATATTGTTACGCGTTATTATGTTTATGACCTCGGGCCCTGATGGGCGCCCTCCAATTGGAAGTAGGTCAAACCTAATTGAGTGTGCTAACACCAATGGCTGATTTATCGTGACGTCACCAGTAGGAAGACTGATATGCACCGAGGTACGACGCTTTCTATATTGATTACAGTGCGGCACGTTCGTTTTTTAGCCTTTGCTATGCAAACGGTATTTTGTTGCGAATTATATTTATTGAAATTGTATTTGAATCGAATTAGTTAACGTATATTATAGTAGTTATTATTTCTTCCCCGGTTGTTTTCAAATGATGGCTACATTGTTGTATATATCTTTTAGGGTCGGGTGCATTGAGCTGCTTGACTTGACCCTAATATGTATGTATTAATGCAGTTGATAAGAATGATGATATTATAAACTGGAAAAATGTTGGTTTGGGTTATAACTTGCTTTCATCCACTCCGGGCCAAATACATTCCACATAGTCCTACTCGCAGATGAACCATTTCCATTGAATGACGACACGTTCCCTACTTAGGCGTATCCGAAAGGTTTCCTTTTGATGGGTAGCAGCACGTCGACGACACACAAATCCACCATATTTGCTGTGTGTGAGTGAACTGGCTTAGATGGGGTTCCTGATGGCCCTCAAAGATGACAGACAAAAGTTCGAAGCGTTGTTCAAACTATGTCAATGAACGTAGAGTTTTGCTAGGCGGTTTGAAAATGTATCATCTATCGGCAAATGTGTCTTCTATTAAAGCACGATAATGGTCGCTGGCAGACTAAGAAACTGATGAATGTACAATCGTTTTCAAAGTGGGTTATAAACCTATACTCCCTGTTCTATGCTTACAGTTTTTCAGGAGATCGATGTCATGATACGGTATGATGATTAAATTACTCCAGATCATAAGTCTTTGTCTTTGAGAATTTAGGTAGCGAGCACACATATTCAAACTGAAGTAACGAATAGATATGTTTTAACAAATATTATTTGCAAATGTTATATCTGACACCAGACAGTGAATATATTTATTAATGTAAGAGCAGAAAGTTGGCGGGATCGAGACCGACAGATTTTTGTCCTAATATACGCATGGGAAGAAGATTATATTTATGTAACAAACGTGTAATTGTATTATATCCTTTGGTCCCCGTTTCATGTTTATGAATACAGACTTCCACAGATCAATACAGACTTCAATTGACCATTACCAAATGCAAAAGTGTCATCTTCCCTGTAACTTATGCTCGACGGATAGAACAATATTTGCCTTTCTTTGTTGCAAGTTGTTTTTAAAATAGTCAAGTTTGATACTGTACTCAAGTATCACGTGCATGTACCTTTTCTGTCTTTACAGGAGAGAGAGAGAGAGAGAGAGAGAGAGAGAGAGTGTTTTTGTTTGATTTGGATTTTTAACGTAGCTTTAACAATTTTTCAATCATATAGGTACGTTGTCTGCAGTGTGGCAGTTTATAGTGATGCCTAGCACTGGGGCATCATGTCGCAGACACGTAGCATGATGTCCCACCCAGTCCCATTATCCTGAGACCAGGCCAACCAGTTCTATCACTAACTTCTTAATGCTGAGCACCTAGAGAGGCAGTTGTCAGTATCAATTTTGTAAGTCTCTGATAGGACTAGGCTGGGGATCAAACCCATGACCTCCCGCATCCACAACGGACGCCCTAAACATTAGGCCACTGGAACGGTGTAGAGTGTCCATTGTGCTTTCAAGTGGGATCTGTTTGAATAGGTAATGATAGTTTCCCATCAGTTTGAGGCACACCATCCTTCAAACTTGGTCGTTACATTTGATATATACATTTGGCGTTTTCACTCTAATGTGAGTATAATTGGTGGAATTAAATAGAATAACCACAAAGGATAAAAGGTAATAATTCGAGCTAAGGAGACAAAATATCTGCCCCGGGTGAGGATCGAACTCACGACCTTCAGATTGCTCTCTACGATTGATTATGAGACTGACGCGCTACCTGCTGCGCTACCGAGGCTATATACATTTTCCATGAGAGATTATATCTTCAGGAGAAACTAAAAGCATTCTTCAGAAAGCATGCGCACCAGCATATGTCAAAAGAGCAAATGATTTACCCCGAGGCGCAGATGTAGAACATGGTAGAAAACACTATAACTAGTCATAAAACGTGTTCTAAACATCCATGATGGTCAACTACATTAACTTATAGGTAAGTTCATCTTATCGGTATTCTGATACCTCTATAAATTCTAAATGGATGGCAATACTAGTTGTTACAAGAAAATAGCCTCCCACTGTTGAGGGGTGGGTGATATTATTTAAATTTAGTGTTTATGATTGTACAAAATTATCATTATCGCGAAGGTTATAATGCCATTGGGAGCGTACGTTTCTACTTTATAAACATTAAGACTTATCAAACACGATTCACTGTGAGTTTTCATTTTCAACTCGTAGGTGAGGAATTTAAGCTACATAAAAATATTTTTTAATTTACTAAATGTTCAAAGGCAGGAACTGTGACTGAACTAGCTGCGTTTCATTTTAGCGCTTTCCGGATGGAGACGTTAACTGTGTTGAAGGACTGCCATGCAAACGAGCATATTCCAAGAAAAGTTGAAAGAGAATCATCTATCATGTGGTCTGAACATAGGACAAGTAAGAAGTCTTTCTATAGAAAGGCGATTGTGAGATTGGCCCTCATGTGTATTGAATCAATGGTCACATTGGAGGATTGTCAACTCTGATTGAGGCTATGCAACATTGATGCAATTTGCGAAACTGTGCTAGCGAAGGTCACCAATAATCAGTCGAATAATAAATCTGGCTCTCAAGGACAATACATGAGTATAACAAGAAATAACAGTTGACCCATGAACCGTCCTTGTGGGCTGATGAATACATATCGATACATCCATTCAGTCAATGAAAACAATTTCAAACAAATATTTTGGAGTTAAATATTATACAGGTCTCCCCAGTCAATGTTCGAAAAATATCGTTAGAACACTGATCATATCATGTGTTAAAACTTTTCTATTCACGGATCGGTAACTGAAAGCGACAAATATGCATTATAATTTTCTCTGTAGAAAATAAACCACAAAATGCTTTCATTACATGATGGCATGGAGTTTGTTGAATTGTATGTGATTGGAAAGAGAAAACCATTCCTCGTGTAACATTAACTCATACAAATACCATTAATACTAGTACTACTACTACCACTAACACTACTACTGCTACTCCTACTACTACTACTAACACATGTATAATGTTCGGAACACTTTCTCTGGATTCCTGTTGAAGACAGAACTCCTTCTTTAGAAAGGACATATAGACGTCGTCAAATCAGCGTAATTTAGGTGAATCAGGTTCTTACTTTAATATTGTGATAGTGAATCCTATTCCGATTGATGAAACAATGGATCTTGCCCATGAGGAAATGTTTTCCAAAATATACTCGTTTGGAAATCTAGATATTGTTACGCGTTATTATGTTTATGACCTCGGGCCCTGATGGGCGCCCTCCAATTGGAAGTAGGTCAAACCTAATTGAGTGTGCTAACACCAATGGCTGATTTATCGTGACGTCACCAGTAGGAAGACTGATATGCACCGAGGTACGACGCTTTCTATATTGATTACAGTGCGGCACGTTCGTTTTTTAGCCTTTGCTATGCAAACGGTATTTTGTTGCGAATTATATTTATTGAAATTGTATTTGAATCGAATTAGTTAACGTATATTATAGTAGTTATTATTTCTTCCCCGGTTGTTTTCAAATGATGGCTACATTGTTGTATATATCTTTTAGGGTCGGGTGCATTGAGCTGCTTGACTTGACCCTAATATGTATGTATTAATGCAGTTGATAAGAATGATGATATTATAAACTGGAAAAATGTTGGTTTGGGTTATAACTTGCTTTCATCCACTCCGGGCCAAATACATTCCACATAGTCCTACTCGCAGATGAACCATTTCCATTGAATGACGACACGTTCCCTACTTAGGCGTATCCGAAAGGTTTCCTTTTGATGGGTAGCAGCACGTCGACGACACACAAATCCACCATATTTGCTGTGTGTGAGTGAACTGGCTTAGATGGGGTTCCTGATGGCCCTCAAAGATGACAGACAAAAGTTCGAAGCGTTGTTCAAACTATGTCAATGAACGTAGAGTTTTGCTAGGCGGTTTGAAAATGTATCATCTATCGGCAAATGTGTCTTCTATTAAAGCACGATAATGGTCGCTGGCAGACTAAGAAACTGATGAATGTACAATCGTTTTCAAAGTGGGTTATAAACCTATACTCCCTGTTCTATGCTTACAGTTTTTCAGGAGATCGATGTCATGATACGGTATGATGATTAAATTACTCCAGATCATAAGTCTTTGTCTTTGAGAATTTAGGTAGCGAGCACACATATTCAAACTGAAGTAACGAATAGATATGTTTTAACAAATATTATTTGCAAATGTTATATCTGACACCAGACAGTGAATATATTTATTAATGTAAGAGCAGAAAGTTGGCGGGATCGAGACCGACAGATTTTTGTCCTAATATACGCATGGGAAGAAGATTATATTTATGTAACAAACGTGTAATTGTATTATATCCTTTGGTCCCCGTTTCATGTTTATGAATACAGACTTCCACAGATCAATACAGACTTCAATTGACCATTACCAAATGCAAAAGTGTCATCTTCCCTGTAACTTATGCTCGACGGATAGAACAATATTTGCCTTTCTTTGTTGCAAGTTGTTTTTAAAATAGTCAAGTTTGATACTGTACTCAAGTATCACGTGCATGTACCTTTTCTGTCTTTACAGGAGAGAGAGAGAGAGAGAGAGAGAGAGAGAGAGAGAGAGAGAGAGAGAGAGAGAGAGAGAGAGAGAGAGTGTGTTTTTGTTTGATTTGGATTTTTAACGTAGCTTTAACAATTTTTCAATCATATAGGTACGTTGTCTGCAGTGTGGCAGTTTATAGTGATGCCTAGCACTGGGGCATCATGTCGCAGACACGTAGCATGATGTCCCACCCAGTCCCATTATCCTGAGACCAGGCCAACCAGTTCTATCACTAACTTCTTAATGCTGAGCACCTAGAGAGGCAGTTGTCAGTATCAATTTTGTAAGTCTCTGATAGGACTAGGCTGGGGATCAAACCCATGACCTCCCGCATCCACAACGGACGCCCTAAACATTAGGCTACTGGAACGGTGTAGAGTGTCCATTGTGCTTTCAAGTGGGATCTGTTTGAATAGGTAATGATAGTTTCCCATCAGTTTGAGGCACACCATCCTTCAAACTTGGTCGTTACATTTGATATATACATTTGGCGTTTTCACTCTAATGTGAGTATAATTGGTGGAATTAAATAGAATAACCACAAAGGATAAAAGGTAATAATTCGAGCTAAGGAGACAAAATATCTGCCCCGGGTGAGGATCGAACTCACGACCTTCAGATTGCTCTCTACGATTGATTATGAGACTGACGCGCTACCTGCTGCGCTACCGAGGCTATATACATTTTCCATGAGAGATTATATCTTCAGGAGAAACTAAAAGCATTCTTCAGAAAGCATGCGCACCAGCATATGTCAAAAGAGCAAATGATTTACCCCGAGGCGCAGATGTAGAACATGGTAGAAAACACTATAACTAGTCATAAAACGTGTTCTAAACATCCATGATGGTCAACTACATTAACTTATAGGTAAGTTCATCTTATCGGTATTCTGATACCTCTATAAATTCTAAATGGATGGCAATACTAGTTGTTACAAGAAAATAGCCTCCCACTGTTGAGGGGTGGGTGATATTATTTAAATTTAGTGTTTATGATTGTACAAAATTATCATTATCGCGAAGGTTATAATGCCATTGGGAGCGTACGTTTCTACTTTATAAACATTAAGACTTATCAAACACGATTCACTGTGAGTTTTCATTTTCAACTCGTAGGTGAGGAATTTAAGCTACATAAAAATATTTTTTAATTTACTAAATGTTCAAAGGCAGGAACTGTGACTGAACTAGCTGCGTTTCATTTTAGCGCTTTCCGGATGGAGACGTTAACTGTGTTGAAGGACTGCCATGCAAACGAGCATATTCCAAGAAAAGTTGAAAGAGAATCATCTATCATGTGGTCTGAACATAGGACAAGTAAGAAGTCTTTCTATAGAAAGGCGATTGTGAGATTGGCCCTCATGTGTATTGAATCAATGGTCACATTGGAGGATTGTCAACTCTGATTGAGGCTATGCAACATTGATGCAATTTGCGAAACTGTGCTAGCGAAGGTCACCAATAATCAGTCGAATAATAAATCTGGCTCTCAAGGACAATACATGAGTATAACAAGAAATAACAGTTGACCCATGAACCGTCCTTGTGGGCTGATGAATACATATCGATACATCCATTCAGTCAATGAAAACAATTTCAAACAAATATTTTGGAGTTAAATATTATACAGGTCTCCCCAGTCAATGTTCGAAAAATATCGTTAGAACACTGATCATATCATGTGTTAAAACTTTTCTATTCACGGATCGGTAACTGAAAGCGACAAATATGCATTATAATTTTCTCTGTAGAAAATAAACCACAAAATGCTTTCATTACATGATGGCATGGAGTTTGTTGAATTGTATGTGATTGGAAAGAGAAAACCATTCCTCGTGTAACATTAACTCATACAAATACCATTAATACTAGTACTACTACTACCACTAACACTACTACTGCTACTCCTACTACTACTACTAACACATGTATAATGTTCGGAACACTTTCTCTGGATTCCTGTTGAAGACAGAACTCCTTCTTTAGAAAGGACATATAGACGTCGTCAAATCAGCGTAATTTAGGTGAATCAGGTTCTTACTTTAATATTGTGATAGTGAATCCTATTCCGATTGATGAAACAATGGATCTTGCCCATGAGGAAATGTTTTCCAAAATATACTCGTTTGGAAATCTAGATATTGTTACGCGTTATTATGTTTATGACCTCGGGCCCTGATGGGCGCCCTCCAATTGGAAGTAGGTCAAACCTAATTGAGTGTGCTAACACCAATGGCTGATTTATCGTGACGTCACCAGTAGGAAGACTGATATGCACCGAGGTACGACGCTTTCTATATTGATTACAGTGCGGCACGTTCGTTTTTTAGCCTTTGCTATGCAAACGGTATTTTGTTGCGAATTATATTTATTGAAATTGTATTTGAATCGAATTAGTTAACGTATATTATAGTAGTTATTATTTCTTCCCCGGTTGTTTTCAAATGATGGCTACATTGTTGTATATATCTTTTAGGGTCGGGTGCATTGAGCTGCTTGACTTGACCCTAATATGTATGTATTAATGCAGTTGATAAGAATGATGATATTATAAATTGGAAAAATGTTGGTTTGGGTTATAACTTGCTTTCACCCACTCCGGGCCAAATACATTCCACATAGTCCTACTCGCAGATGAACCATTTCCATTGAATGACGACACGTTCCCTACTTAGGCGTATCCGAAAGGTTTCCTTTTGATGGGTAGCAGCACGTCGACGACACACAAATCCACCATATTTGCTGTGTGTGAGTGAACTGGCTTGGATGGGGTTCCTGATGGCCCTCAAAGATGACAGACAAAAGTTCGAAGCGTTGTTCAAACTATGTCAATGAACGTAGAGTTTTGCTAGGCGGTTTGAAAATGTATCATCTATCGGCAAATGTGTCTTCTATTAAAGCACGATAATGGTCGCTGGCAGACTAAGAAACTGATGAATGTACAATCGTTTTCAAAGTGGGTTATAAACCTATACTCCCTGTTCTATGCTTACAGTTTTTCAAGAGATCGATGTCATGATACGGTATGATGATTAAATTACTCCAGATCATAAGTCTTTGTCTTTGAGAATTTAGGTAGCGAGCACACATATTCAAACTGAAGTAACGAATAGATATGTTTTAACAAATATTATTTGCAAATGTTATATCTGACACCAGACAGTGAATATATTTATTAATGTAAGAGCAGAAAGTTGGCGGGATCGAGACCGACAGATTTTTGTCCTAATATACGCATGGGAAGAAGATTATATTTATGTAACAAACGTGTAATTGTATTATATCCTTTGGTCCCCGTTTCATGTTTATGAATACAGACTTCCACAGATCAATACAGACTTCAATTGACCATTACCAAATGCAAAAGTGTCATCTTCCCTGTAACTTATGCTCGACGGATAGAACAATATTTGCCTTTCTTTGTTGCAAGTTGTTTTTAAAATAGTCAAGTTTGATACTGTACTCAAGTATCACGTGCATGTACCTTTTCTGTCTTTACAGGAGAGAGAGAGAGAGAGAGAGAGAGAGAGAGAGAGAGAGAGAGAGAGAGAGAGAGAGTGTTTTTGTTTGATTTGGATTTTTAACGTAGCTTTAACAATTTTTCAATCATATAGGTACGTTGTCTGCAGTGTGGCAGTTTATAGTGATGCCTAGCACTGGGGCATCATGTCGCAGACACGTAGCATGATGTCCCACCCAGTCCCATTATCCTGAGACCAGGCCAACCAGTTCTATCACTAACTTCTTAATGCTGAGCACCTAGAGAGGCAGTTGTCAGTATCAATTTTGTAAGTCTCTGATAGGACTAGGCTGGGGATCAAACCCATGACCTCCCGCATCCACAACGGACGCCCTAAACATTAGGCCACTGGAACGGTGTAGAGTGTCCATTGTGCTTTCAAGTGGGATCTGTTTGAATAGGTAATGATAGTTTCCCATCAGTTTGAGGCACACCATCCTTCAAACTTGGTCGTTACATTTGATATATACATTTGGCGTTTTCACTCTAATGTGAGTATAATTGGTGGAATTAAATAGAATAACCACAAAGGATAAAAGGTAATAATTCGAGCTAAGGAGACAAAATATCTGCCCCGGGTGAGGATCGAACTCACGACCTTCAGATTGCTCTCTACGATTGATTATGAGACTGACGCGCTACCTGCTGCGCTACCGAGGCTATATACATTTTCCATGAGAGATTATATCTTCAGGAGAAACTAAAAGCATTCTTCAGAAAGCATGCGCACCAGCATATGTCAAAAGAGCAAATGATTTACCCCGAGGCGCAGATGTAGAACATGGTAGAAAACACTATAACTAGTCATAAAACGTGTTCTAAACATCCATGATGGTCAACTACATTAACTTATAGGTAAGTTCATCTTATCGGTATTCTGATACCTCTATAAATTCTAAATGGATGGCAATACTAGTTGTTACAAGAAAATAGCCTCCCACTGTTGAGGGGTGGGTGATATTATTTAAATTTAGTGTTTATGATTGTACAAAATTATCATTATCGCGAAGGTTATAATGCCATTGGGAGCGTACGTTTCTACTTTATAAACATTAAGACTTATCAAACACGATTCACTGTGAGTTTTCATTTTCAACTCGTAGGTGAGGAATTTAAGCTACATAAAAATATTTTTTAATTTACTAAATGTTCAAAGGCAGGAACTGTGACTGAACTAGCTGCGTTTCATTTTAGCGCTTTCCGGATGGAGACGTTAACTGTGTTGAAGGACTGCCATGCAAACGAGCATATTCCAAGAAAAGTTGAAAGAGAATCATCTATCATGTGGTCTGAACATAGGACAAGTAAGAAGTCTTTCTATAGAAAGGCGATTGTGAGATTGGCCCTCATGTGTATTGAATCAATGGTCACATTGGAGGATTGTCAACTCTGATTGAGGCTATGCAACATTGATGCAATTTGCGAAACTGTGCTAGCGAAGGTCACCAATAATCAGTCGAATAATAAATCTGGCTCTCAAGGACAATACATGAGTATAACAAGAAATAACAGTTGACCCATGAACCGTCCTTGTGGGCTGATGAATACATATCGATACATCCATTCAGTCAATGAAAACAATTTCAAACAAATATTTTGGAGTTAAATATTATACAGGTCTCCCCAGTCAATGTTCGAAAAATATCGTTAGAACACTGATCATATCATGTGTTAAAACTTTTCTATTCACGGATCGGTAACTGAAAGCGACAAATATGCATTATAATTTTCTCTGTAGAAAATAAACCACAAAATGCTTTCATTACATGATGGCATGGAGTTTGTTGAATTGTATGTGATTGGAAAGAGAAAACCATTCCTCGTGTAACATTAACTCATACAAATACCATTAATACTAGTACTACTACTACCACTAACACTACTACTGCTACTCCTACTACTACTACTAACACATGTATAATGTTCGGAACACTTTCTCTGGATTCCTGTTGAAGACAGAACTCCTTCTTTAGAAAGGACATATAGACGTCGTCAAATCAGCGTAATTTAGGTGAATCAGGTTCTTACTTTAATATTGTGATAGTGAATCCTATTCCGATTGATGAAACAATGGATCTTGCCCATGAGGAAATGTTTTCCAAAATATACTCGTTTGGAAATCTAGATATTGTTACGCGTTATTATGTTTATGACCTCGGGCCCTGATGGGCGCCCTCCAATTGGAAGTAGGTCAAACCTAATTGAGTGTGCTAACACCAATGGCTGATTTATCGTGACGTCACCAGTAGGAAGACTGATATGCACCGAGGTACGACGCTTTCTATATTGATTACAGTGCGGCACGTTCGTTTTTTAGCCTTTGCTATGCAAACGGTATTTTGTTGCGAATTATATTTATTGAAATTGTATTTGAATCGAATTAGTTAACGTATATTATAGTAGTTATTATTTCTTCCCCGGTTGTTTTCAAATGATGGCTACATTGTTGTATATATCTTTTAGGGTCGGGTGCATTGAGCTGCTTGACTTGACCCTAATATGTATGTATTAATGCAGTTGATAAGAATGATGATATTATAAACTGGAAAAATGTTGGTTTGGGTTATAACTTGCTTTCATCCACTCCGGGCCAAATACATTCCACATAGTCCTACTCGCAGATGAACCATTTCCATTGAATGACGACACGTTCCCTACTTAGGCGTATCCGAAAGGTTTCCTTTTGATGGGTAGCAGCACGTCGACGACACACAAATCCACCATATTTGCTGTGTGTGAGTGAACTGGCTTGGATGGGGTTCCTGATGGCCCTCAAAGATGACAGACAAAAGTTCGAAGCGTTGTTCAAACTATGTCAATGAACGTAGAGTTTTGCTAGGCGGTTTGAAAATGTATCATCTATCGGCAAATGTGTCTTCTATTAAAGCACGATAATGGTCGCTGGCAGACTAAGAAACTGATGAATGTACAATCGTTTTCAAAGTGGGTTATAAACCTATACTCCCTGTTCTATGCTTACAGTTTTTCAAGAGATCGATGTCATGATACGGTATGATGATTAAATTACTCCAGATCATAAGTCTTTGTCTTTGAGAATTTAGGTAGCGAGCACACATATTCAAACTGAAGTAACGAATAGATATGTTTTAACAAATATTATTTGCAAATGTTATATCTGACACCAGACAGTGAATATATTTATTAATGTAAGAGCAGAAAGTTGGCGGGATCGAGACCGACAGATTTTTGTCCTAATATACGCATGGGAAGAAGATTATATTTATGTAACAAACGTGTAATTGTATTATATCCTTTGGTCCCCGTTTCATGTTTATGAATACAGACTTCCACAGATCAATACAGACTTCAATTGACCATTACCAAATGCAAAAGTGTCATCTTCCCTGTAACTTATGCTCGACGGATAGAACAATATTTGCCTTTCTTTGTTGCAAGTTGTTTTTAAAATAGTCAAGTTTGATACTGTACTCAAGTATCACGTGCATGTACCTTTTCTGTCTTTACAGGAGAGAGAGAGAGAGAGAGAGTGCGTGTGTTTTTGTTTGATTTGGATTTTTAACGTAGCTTTAACAATTTTTCAATCATATAGGTACGTTGTCTGCAGTGTGGCAGTTTATAGTGATGCCTAGCACTGGGGCATCATGTCGCAGACACGTAGCATGATGTCCCACCCAGTCCCATTATCCTGAGACCAGGCCAACCAGTTCTATCACTAACTTCTTAATGCTGAGCACCTAGAGAGGCAGTTGTCAGTATCAATTTTGTAAGTCTCTGATAGGACTAGGCTGGGGATCAAACCCATGACCTCCCGCATCCACAACGGACGCCCTAAACATTAGGCCACTGGAACGGTGTAGAGTGTCCATTGTGCTTTCAAGTGGGATCTGTTTGAATAGGTAATGATAGTTTCCCATCAGTTTGAGGCACACCATCCTTCAAACTTGGTCGTTACATTTGATATATACATTTGGCGTTTTCACTCTAATGTGAGTATAATTGGTGGAATTAAATAGAATAACCACAAAGGATAAAAGGTAATAATTCGAGCTAAGGAGACAAAATATCTGCCCCGGGTGAGGATCGAACTCACGACCTTCAGATTGCTCTCTACGATTGATTATGAGACTGACGCGCTACCTGCTGCGCTACCGAGGCTATATACATTTTCCATGAGAGATTATATCTTCAGGAGAAACTAAAAGCATTCTTCAGAAAGCATGCGCACCAGCATATGTCAAAAGAGCAAATGATTTACCCCGAGGCGCAGATGTAGAACATGGTAGAAAACACTATAACTAGTCATAAAACGTGTTCTAAACATCCATGATGGTCAACTACATTAACTTATAGGTAAGTTCATCTTATCGGTATTCTGATACCTCTATAAATTCTAAATGGATGGCAATACTAGTTGTTACAAGAAAATAGCCTCCCACTGTTGAGGGGTGGGTGATATTATTTAAATTTAGTGTTTATGATTGTACAAAATTATCATTATCGCGAAGGTTATAATGCCATTGGGAGCGTACGTTTCTACTTTATAAACATTAAGACTTATCAAACACGATTCACTGTGAGTTTTCATTTTCAACTCGTAGGTGAGGAATTTAAGCTACATAAAAATATTTTTTAATTTACTAAATGTTCAAAGGCAGGAACTGTGACTGAACTAGCTGCGTTTCATTTTAGCGCTTTCCGGATGGAGACGTTAACTGTGTTGAAGGACTGCCATGCAAACGAGCATATTCCAAGAAAAGTTGAAAGAGAATCATCTATCATGTGGTCTGAACATAGGACAAGTAAGAAGTCTTTCTATAGAAAGGCGATTGTGAGATTGGCCCTCATGTGTATTGAATCAATGGTCACATTGGAGGATTGTCAACTCTGATTGAGGCTATGCAACATTGATGCAATTTGCGAAACTGTGCTAGCGAAGGTCACCAATAATCAGTCGAATAATAAATCTGGCTCTCAAGGACAATACATGAGTATAACAAGAAATAACAGTTGACCCATGAACCGTCCTTGTGGGCTGATGAATACATATCGATACATCCATTCAGTCAATGAAAACAATTTCAAACAAATATTTTGGAGTTAAATATTATACAGGTCTCCCCAGTCAATGTTCGAAAAATATCGTTAGAACACTGATCATATCATGTGTTAAAACTTTTCTATTCACGGATCGGTAACTGAAAGCGACAAATATGCATTATAATTTTCTCTGTAGAAAATAAACCACAAAATGCTTTCATTACATGATGGCATGGAGTTTGTTGAATTGTATGTGATTGGAAAGAGAAAACCATTCCTCGTGTAACATTAACTCATACAAATACCATTAATACTAGTACTACTACTACCACTAACACTACTACTGCTACTCCTACTACTACTACTAACACATGTATAATGTTCGGAACACTTTCTCTGGATTCCTGTTGAAGACAGAACTCCTTCTTTAGAAAGGACATATAGACGTCGTCAAATCAGCGTAATTTAGGTGAATCAGGTTCTTACTTTAATATTGTGATAGTGAATCCTATTCCGATTGATGAAACAATGGATCTTGCCCATGAGGAAATGTTTTCCAAAATATACTCGTTTGGAAATCTAGATATTGTTACGCGTTATTATGTTTATGACCTCGGGCCCTGATGGGCGCCCTCCAATTGGAAGTAGGTCAAACCTAATTGAGTATGCTAACACCAATGGCTGATTTATCGTGACGTCACCAGTAGGAAGACTGATATGCACCGAGGTACGACGCTTTCTATATTGATTACAGTGCGGCACGTTCGTTTTTTAGCCTTTGCTATGCAAACGGTATTTTGTTGCGAATTATATTTATTGAAATTGTATTTGAATCGAATTAGTTAACGTATATTATAGTAGTTATTATTTCTTCCCCGGTTGTTTTCAAATGATGGCTACATTGTTGTATATATCTTTTAGGGTCGGGTGCATTGAGCTGCTTGACTTGACCCTAATATGTATGTATTAATGCAGTTGATAAGAATGATGATATTATAAACTGGAAAAATGTTGGTTTGGGTTATAACTTGCTTTCATCCACTCCGGGCCAAATACATTCCACATAGTCCTACTCGCAGATGAACCATTTCCATTGAATGACGACACGTTCCCTACTTAGGCGTATCCGAAAGGTTTCCTTTTGATGGGTAGCAGCACGTCGACGACACACAAATCCACCATATTTGCTGTGTGTGAGTGAACTGGCTTAGATGGGGTTCCTGATGGCCCTCAAAGGTGACAGACAAAAGTTCGAAGCGTTGTTCAAACTATGTCAATGAACGTAGAGTTTTGCTAGGCGGTTTGAAAATGTATCATCTATCGGCAAATGTGTCTTCTATTAAAGCACGATAATGGTCGCTGGCAGACTAAGAAACTGATGAATGTACAATCGTTTTCAAAGTGGGTTATAAACCTATACTCCCTGTTCTATGCTTACAGTTTTTCAGGAGATCGATGTCATGATACGGTATGATGATTAAATTACTCCAGATCATAAGTCTTTGTCTTTGAGAATTTAGGTAGCGAGCACACATATTCAAACTGAAGTAACGAATAGATATGTTTTAACAAATATTATTTGCAAATGTTATATCTGACACCAGACAGTGAATATATTTATTAATGTAAGAGCAGAAAGTTGGCGGGATCGAGACCGACAGATTTTTGTCCTAATATACGCATGGGAAGAAGATTATATTTATGTAACAAACGTGTAATTGTATTATATCCTTTGGTCCCCGTTTCATGTTTATGAATACAGACTTCCACAGATCAATACAGACTTCAATTGACCATTACCAAATGCAAAAGTGTCATCTTCCCTGTAACTTATGCTCGACGGATAGAACAATATTTGCCTTTCTTTGTTGCAAGTTGTTTTTAAAATAGTCAAGTTTGATACTGTACTCAAGTATCACGTGCATGTACCTTTTCTGTCTTTACAGGAGAGAGAGAGAGAGAGAGAGAGAGAGAGAGAGAGAGAGAGAGAGAGAGAGTGTGTTTTTGTTTGATTTGGATTTTTAACGTAGCTTTAACAATTTTTCAATCATATAGGTACGTTGTCTGCAGTGTGGCAGTTTATAGTGATGCCTAGCACTGGGGCATCATGTCGCAGACACGTAGCATGATGTCCCACCCAGTCCCATTATCCTGAGACCAGGCCAACCAGTTCTATCACTAACTTCTTAATGCTGAGCACCTAGAGAGGCAGTTGTCAGTATCAATTTTGTAAGTCTCTGATAGGACTAGGCTGGGGATCAAACCCATGACCTCCCGCATCCACAACGGACGCCTTAAACATTAGGCTACTGGAACGGTGTAGAGTGTCCATTGTGCTTTCAAGTGGGATCTGTTTGAATAGGTAATGATAGTTTCCCATCAGTTTGAGGCACACCATCCTTCAAACTTGGTCGTTACATTTGATATATACATTTGGCGTTTTCACTCTAATGTGAGTATAATTGGTGGAATTAAATAGAATAACCACAAAGGATAAAAGGTAATAATTCGAGCTAAGGAGACAAAATATCTGCCCCGGGTGAGGATCGAACTCACGACCTTCAGATTGCTCTCTACGATTGATTATGAGACTGACGCGCTACCTGCTGCGCTACCGAGGCTATATACATTTTCCATGAGAGATTATATCTTCAGGAGAAACTAAAAGCATTCTTCAGAAAGCATGCGCACCAGCATATGTCAAAAGAGCAAATGATTTACCCCGAGGCGCAGATGTAGAACATGGTAGAAAACACTATAACTAGTCATAAAACGTGTTCTAAACATCCATGATGGTCAACTACATTAACTTATAGGTAAGTTCATCTTATCGGTATTCTGATACCTCTATAAATTCTAAATGGATGGCAATACTAGTTGTTACAAGAAAATAGCCTCCCACTGTTGAGGGGTGGGTGATATTATTTAAATTTAGTGTTTATGATTGTACAAAATTATCATTATCGCGAAGGTTATAATGCCATTGGGAGCGTACGTTTCTACTTTATAAACATTAAGACTTATCAAACACGATTCACTGTGAGTTTTCATTTTCAACTCGTAGGTGAGGAATTTAAGCTACATAAAAATATTTTTTAATTTACTAAATGTTCAAAGGCAGGAACTGTGACTGAACTAGCTGCGTTTCATTTTAGCGCTTTCCGGATGGAGACGTTAACTGTGTTGAAGGACTGCCATGCAAACGAGCATATTCCAAGAAAAGTTGAAAGAGAATCATCTATCATGTGGTCTGAACATAGGACAAGTAAGAAGTCTTTCTATAGAAAGGCGATTGTGAGATTGGCCCTCATGTGTATTGAATCAATGGTCACATTGGAGGATTGTCAACTCTGATTGAGGCTATGCAACATTGATGCAATTTGCGAAACTGTGCTAGCGAAGGTCACCAATAATCAGTCGAATAATAAATCTGGCTCTCAAGGACAATACATGAGTATAACAAGAAATAACAGTTGACCCATGAACCGTCCTTGTGGGCTGATGAATACATATCGATACATCCATTCAGTCAATGAAAACAATTTCAAACAAATATTTTGGAGTTAAATATTATACAGGTCTCCCCAGTCAATGTTCGAAAAATATCGTTAGAACACTGATCATATCATGTGTTAAAACTTTTCTATTCACGGATCGGTAACTGAAAGCGACAAATATGCATTATAATTTTCTCTGTAGAAAATAAACCACAAAATGCTTTCATTACATGATGGCATGGAGTTTGTTGAATTGTATGTGATTGGAAAGAGAAAACCATTCCTCGTGTAACATTAACTCATACAAATACCATTAATACTAGTACTACTACTACCACTAACACTACTACTGCTACTCCTACTACTACTACTAACACATGTATAATGTTCGGAACACTTTCTCTGGATTCCTGTTGAAGACAGAACTCCTTCTTTAGAAAGGACATATAGACGTCGTCAAATCAGCGTAATTTAGGTGAATCAGGTTCTTACTTTAATATTGTGATAGTGAATCCTATTCCGATTGATGAAACAATGGATCTTGCCCATGAGGAAATGTTTTCCAAAATATACTCGTTTGGAAATCTAGATATTGTTA
Organism: Sinohyriopsis cumingii; assembly: GCA_028554795.2. NCBI lineage: Eukaryota > Metazoa > Mollusca > Bivalvia > Unionida > Unionidae > Sinohyriopsis > Sinohyriopsis cumingii. Next base: position 4,657,753 of record CM068838.1, on the reverse strand, counting down.
CGCGTTATTATGTTTATGACCTCGGGCCCTGATGGGCGCCCTCCAATTGGAAGTAGGTCAAACCTAATTGAGTGTGCTAACACCAATGGCTGATTTATCGTGACGTCACCAGTAGGAAGACTGATATGCACCGAGGTACGACGCTTTCTATATTGATTACAGTGCGGCACGTTCGTTTTTTAGCCTTTGCTATGCAAACGGTATTTTGTTGCGAATTATATTTATTGAAATTGTATTTGAATCGAATTAGTTAACGTATATTATAGTAGTTATTATTTCTTCCCCGGTTGTTTTCAAATGATGGCTACATTGTTGTATATATCTTTTAGGGTCGGGTGCATTGAGCTGCTTGACTTGACCCTAATATGTATGTATTAATGCAGTTGATAAGAATGATGATATTATAAATTGGAAAAATGTTGGTTTGGGTTATAACTTGCTTTCATCCACTCCGGGCCAAATACATTCCACATAGTCCTACTCGCAGATGAACCATTTCCATTGAATGACGACACGTTCCCTACTTAGGCGTATCCGAAAGGTTTCCTTTTGATGGGTAGCAGCACGTCGACGACACACAAATCCACCATATTTGCTGTGTGTGAGTGAACTGGCTTGGATGGGGTTCCTGATGGCCCTCAAAGATGACAGACAAAAGTTCGAAGCGTTGTTCAAACTATGTCAATGAACGTAGAGTTTTGCTAGGCGGTTTGAAAATGTATCATCTATCGGCAAATGTGTCTTCTATTAAAGCACGATAATGGTCGCTGGCAGACTAAGAAACTGATGAATGTACAATCGTTTTCAAAGTGGGTTATAAACCTATACTCCCTGTTCTATGCTTACAGTTTTTCAAGAGATCGATGTCATGATACGGTATGATGATTAAATTACTCCAGATCATAAGTCTTTGTCTTTGAGAATTTAGGTAGCGAGCACACATATTCAAACTGAAGTAACGAATAGATATGTTTTAACAAATATTATTTGCAAATGTTATATCTGACACCAGACAGTGAATATATTTATTAATGTAAGAGCAGAAAGTTGGCGGGATCGAGACCGACAGATTTTTGTCCTAATATACGCATGGGAAGAAGATTATATTTATGTAACAAACGTGTAATTGTATTATATCCTTTGGTCCCCGTTTCATGTTTATGAATACAGACTTCCACAGATCAATACAGACTTCAATTGACCATTACCAAATGCAAAAGTGTCATCTTCCCTGTAACTTATGCTCGACGGATAGAACAATATTTGCCTTTCTTTGTTGCAAGTTGTTTTTAAAATAGTCAAGTTTGATACTGTACTCAAGTATCACGTGCATGTACCTTTTCTGTCTTTACAGGAGAGAGAGAGAGAGAGAGAGAGAGAGAGAGAGAGAGAGAGAGAGAGAGAGAGAGAGAGAGAGTGTTTTTGTTTGATTTGGATTTTTAACGTAGCTTTAACAATTTTTCAATCATATAGGTACGTTGTCTGCAGTGTGGCAGTTTATAGTGATGCCTAGCACTGGGGCATCATGTCGCAGACACGTAGCATGATGTCCCACCCAGTCCCATTATCCTGAGACCAGGCCAACCAGTTCTATCACTAACTTCTTAATGCTGAGCACCTAGAGAGGCAGTTGTCAGTATCAATTTTGTAAGTCTCTGATAGGACTAGGCTGGGGATCAAACCCATGACCTCCCGCATCCACAACGGACGCCCTAAACATTAGGCCACTGGAACGGTGTAGAGTGTCCATTGTGCTTTCAAGTGGGATCTGTTTGAATAGGTAATGATAGTTTCCCATCAGTTTGAGGCACACCATCCTTCAAACTTGGTCGTTACATTTGATATATACATTTGGCGTTTTCACTCTAATGTGAGTATAATTGGTGGAATTAAATAGAATAACCACAAAGGATAAAAGGTAATAATTCGAGCTAAGGAGACAAAATATCTGCCCCGGGTGAGGATCGAACTCACGACCTTCAGATTGCTCTCTACGATTGATTATGAGACTGACGCGCTACCTGCTGCGCTACCGAGGCTATATACATTTTCCATGAGAGATTATATCTTCAGGAGAAACTAAAAGCATTCTTCAGAAAGCATGCGCACCAGCATATGTCAAAAGAGCAAATGATTTACCCCGAGGCGCAGATGTAGAACATGGTAGAAAACACTATAACTAGTCATAAAACGTGTTCTAAACATCCATGATGGTCAACTACATTAACTTATAGGTAAGTTCATCTTATCGGTATTCTGATACCTCTATAAATTCTAAATGGATGGCAATACTAGTTGTTACAAGAAAATAGCCTCCCACTGTTGAGGGGTGGGTGATATTATTTAAATTTAGTGTTTATGATTGTACAAAATTATCATTATCGCGAAGGTTATAATGCCATTGGGAGCGTACGTTTCTACTTTATAAACATTAAGACTTATCAAACACGATTCACTGTGAGTTTTCATTTTCAACTCGTAGGTGAGGAATTTAAGCTACATAAAAATATTTTTTAATTTACTAAATGTTCAAAGGCAGGAACTGTGACTGAACTAGCTGCGTTTCATTTTAGCGCTTTCCGGATGGAGACGTTAACTGTGTTGAAGGACTGCCATGCAAACGAGCATATTCCAAGAAAAGTTGAAAGAGAATCATCTATCATGTGGTCTGAACATAGGACAAGTAAGAAGTCTTTCTATAGAAAGGCGATTGTGAGATTGGCCCTCATGTGTATTGAATCAATGGTCACATTGGAGGATTGTCAACTCTGATTGAGGCTATGCAACATTGATGCAATTTGCGAAACTGTGCTAGCGAAGGTCACCAATAATCAGTCGAATAATAAATCTGGCTCTCAAGGACAATACATGAGTATAACAAGAAATAACAGTTGACCCATGAACCGTCCTTGTGGGCTGATGAATACATATCGATACATCCATTCAGTCAATGAAAACAATTTCAAACAAATATTTTGGAGTTAAATATTATACAGGTCTCCCCAGTCAATGTTCGAAAAATATCGTTAGAACACTGATCATATCATGTGTTAAAACTTTTCTATTCACGGATCGGTAACTGAAAGCGACAAATATGCATTATAATTTTCTCTGTAGAAAATAAACCACAAAATGCTTTCATTACATGATGGCATGGAGTTTGTTGAATTGTATGTGATTGGAAAGAGAAAACCATTCCTCGTGTAACATTAACTCATACAAATACCATTAATACTAGTACTACTACTACCACTAACACTACTACTGCTACTCCTACTACTACTACTAACACATGTATAATGTTCGGAACACTTTCTCTGGATTCCTGTTGAAGACAGAACTCCTTCTTTAGAAAGGACATATAGACGTCGTCAAATCAGCGTAATTTAGGTGAATCAGGTTCTTACTTTAATATTGTGATAGTGAATCCTATTCCGATTGATGAAACAATGGATCTTGCCCATGAGGAAATGTTTTCCAAAATATACTCGTTTGGAAATCTAGATATTGTTACGCGTTATTATGTTTATGACCTCGGGCCCTGATGGGCGCCCTCCAATTGGAAGTAGGTCAAACCTAATTGAGTGTGCTAACACCAATGGCTGATTTATCGTGACGTCACCAGTAGGAAGACTGATATGCACCGAGGTACGACGCTTTCTATATTGATTACAGTGCGGCACGTTCGTTTTTTAGCCTTTGCTATGCAAACGGTATTTTGTTGCGAATTATATTTATTGAAATTGTATTTGAATCGAATTAGTTAACGTATATTATAGTAGTTATTATTTCTTCCCCGGTTGTTTTCAAATGATGGCTACATTGTTGTATATATCTTTTAGGGTCGGGTGCATTGAGCTGCTTGACTTGACCCTAATATGTATGTATTAATGCAGTTGATAAGAATGATGATATTATAAACTGGAAAAATGTTGGTTTGGGTTATAACTTGCTTTCATCCACTCCGGGCCAAATACATTCCACATAGTCCTACTCGCAGATGAACCATTTCCATTGAATGACGACACGTTCCCTACTTAGGCGTATCCGAAAGGTTTCCTTTTGATGGGTAGCAGCACGTCGACGACACACAAATCCACCATATTTGCTGTGTGTGAGTGAACTGGCTTGGATGGGGTTCCTGATGGCCCTCAAAGATGACAGACAAAAGTTCGAAGCGTTGTTCAAACTATGTCAATGAACGTAGAGTTTTGCTAGGCGGTTTGAAAATGTATCATCTATCGGCAAATGTGTCTTCTATTAAAGCACGATAATGGTCGCTGGCAGACTAAGAAACTGATGAATGTACAATCGTTTTCAAAGTGGGTTATAAACCTATACTCCCTGTTCTATGCTTACAGTTTTTCAAGAGATCGATGTCATGATACGGTATGATGATTAAATTACTCCAGATCATAAGTCTTTGTCTTTGAGAATTTAGGTAGCGAGCACACATATTCAAACTGAAGTAACGAATAGATATGTTTTAACAAATATTATTTGCAAATGTTATATCTGACACCAGACAGTGAATATATTTATTAATGTAAGAGCAGAAAGTTGGCGGGATCGAGACCGACAGATTTTTGTCCTAATATACGCATGGGAAGAAGATTATATTTATGTAACAAACGTGTAATTGTATTATATCCTTTGGTCCCCGTTTCATGTTTATGAATACAGACTTCCACAGATCAATACAGACTTCAATTGACCATTACCAAATGCAAAAGTGTCATCTTCCCTGTAACTTATGCTCGACGGATAGAACAATATTTGCCTTTCTTTGTTGCAAGTTGTTTTTAAAATAGTCAAGTTTGATACTGTACTCAAGTATCACGTGCATGTACCTTTTCTGTCTTTACAGGAGAGAGAGAGAGAGAGAGAGTGTGTGTGTTTTTGTTTGATTTGGATTTTTAACGTAGCTTTAACAATTTTTCAATCATATAGGTACGTTGTCTGCAGTGTGGCAGTTTATAGTGATGCCTAGCACTGGGGCATCATGTCGCAGACACGTAGCATGATGTCCCACCCAGTCCCATTATCCTGAGACCAGGCCAACCAGTTCTATCACTAACTTCTTAATGCTGAGCACCTAGAGAGGCAGTTGTCAGTATCAATTTTGTAAGTCTCTGATAGGACTAGGCTGGGGATCAAACCCATGACCTCCCGCATCCACAACGGACGCCCTAAACATTAGGCCACTGGAACGGTGTAGAGTGTCCATTGTGCTTTCAAGTGGGATCTGTTTGAATAGGTAATGATAGTTTCCCATCAGTTTGAGGCACACCATCCTTCAAACTTGGTCGTTACATTTGATATATACATTTGGCGTTTTCACTCTAATGTGAGTATAATTGGTGGAATTAAATAGAATAACCACAAAGGATAAAAGGTAATAATTCGAGCTAAGGAGACAAAATATCTGCCCCGGGTGAGGATCGAACTCACGACCTTCAGATTGCTCTCTACGATTGATTATGAGACTGACGCGCTACCTGCTGCGCTACCGAGGCTATATACATTTTCCATGAGAGATTATATCTTCAGGAGAAACTAAAAGCATTCTTCAGAAAGCATGCGCACCAGCATATGTCAAAAGAGCAAATGATTTACCCCGAGGCGCAGATGTAGAACATGGTAGAAAACACTATAACTAGTCATAAAACGTGTTCTAAACATCCATGATGGTCAACTACATTAACTTATAGGTAAGTTCATCTTATCGGTATTCTGATACCTCTATAAATTCTAAATGGATGGCAATACTAGTTGTTACAAGAAAATAGCCTCCCACTGTTGAGGGGTGGGTGATATTATTTAAATTTAGTGTTTATGATTGTACAAAATTATCATTATCGCGAAGGTTATAATGCCATTGGGAGCGTACGTTTCTACTTTATAAACATTAAGACTTATCAAACACGATTCACTGTGAGTTTTCATTTTCAACTCGTAGGTGAGGAATTTAAGCTACATAAAAATATTTTTTAATTTACTAAATGTTCAAAGGCAGGAACTGTGACTGAACTAGCTGCGTTTCATTTTAGCGCTTTCCGGATGGAGACGTTAACTGTGTTGAAGGACTGCCATGCAAACGAGCATATTCCAAGAAAAGTTGAAAGAGAATCATCTATCATGTGGTCTGAACATAGGACAAGTAAGAAGTCTTTCTATAGAAAGGCGATTGTGAGATTGGCCCTCATGTGTATTGAATCAATGGTCACATTGGAGGATTGTCAACTCTGATTGAGGCTATGCAACATTGATGCAATTTGCGAAACTGTGCTAGCGAAGGTCACCAATAATCAGTCGAATAATAAATCTGGCTCTCAAGGACAATACATGAGTATAACAAGAAATAACAGTTGACCCATGAACCGTCCTTGTGGGCTGATGAATACATATCGATACATCCATTCAGTCAATGAAAACAATTTCAAACAAATATTTTGGAGTTAAATATTATACAGGTCTCCCCAGTCAATGTTCGAAAAATATCGTTAGAACACTGATCATATCATGTGTTAAAACTTTTCTATTCACGGATCGGTAACTGAAAGCGACAAATATGCATTATAATTTTCTCTGTAGAAAATAAACCACAAAATGCTTTCATTACATGATGGCATGGAGTTTGTTGAATTGTATGTGATTGGAAAGAGAAAACCATTCCTCGTGTAACATTAACTCATACAAATACCATTAATACTAGTACTACTACTACCACTAACACTACTACTGCTACTCCTACTACTACTACTAACACATGTATAATGTTCGGAACACTTTCTCTGGATTCCTGTTGAAGACAGAACTCCTTCTTTAGAAAGGACATATAGACGTCGTCAAATCAGCGTAATTTAGGTGAATCAGGTTCTTACTTTAATATTGTGATAGTGAATCCTATTCCGATTGATGAAACAATGGATCTTGCCCATGAGGAAATGTTTTCCAAAATATACTCGTTTGGAAATCTAGATATTGTTACGCGTTATTATGTTTATGACCTCGGGCCCTGATGGGCGCCCTCCAATTGGAAGTAGGTCAAACCTAATTGAGTGTGCTAACACCAATGGCTGATTTATCGTGACGTCACCAGTAGGAAGACTGATATGCACCGAGGTACGACGCTTTCTATATTGATTACAGTGCGGCACGTTCGTTTTTTAGCCTTTGCTATGCAAACGGTATTTTGTTGCGAATTATATTTATTGAAATTGTATTTGAATCGAATTAGTTAACGTATATTATAGTAGTTATTATTTCTTTCCCGGTTGTTTTCAAATGATGGCTACATTGTTGTATATATCTTTTAGGGTCGGGTGCATTGAGCTGCTTGACTTGACCCTAATATGTATGTATTAATGCAGTTGATAAGAATGATGATATTATAAACTGGAAAAATGTTGGTTTGGGTTATAACTTGCTTTCATCCACTCCGGGCCAAATACATTCCACATAGTCCTACTCGCAGATGAACCATTTCCATTGAATGACGACACGTTCCCTACTTAGGCGTATCCGAAAGGTTTCCTTTTGATGGGTAGCAGCACGTCGACGACACACAAATCCACCATATTTGCTGTGTGTGAGTGAACTGGCTTAGATGGGGTTCCTGATGGCCCTCAAAGATGACAGACAAAAGTTCGAAGCGTTGTTCAAACTATGTCAATGAACGTAGAGTTTTGCTAGGCGGTTTGAAAATGTATCATCTATCGGCAAATGTGTCTTCTATTAAAGCACGATAATGGTCGCTGGCAGACTAAGAAACTGATGAATGTACAATCGTTTTCAAAGTGGGTTATAAACCTATACTCCCTGTTCTATGCTTACAGTTTTTCAGGAGATCGATGTCATGATACGGTATGATGATTAAATTACTCCAGATCATAAGTCTTTGTCTTTGAGAATTTAGGTAGCGAGCACACATATTCAAACTGAAGTAACGAATAGATATGTTTTAACAAATATTATTTGCAAATGTTATATCTGACACCAGACAGTGAATATATTTATTAATGTAAGAGCAGAAAGTTGGCGGGATCGAGACCGACAGATTTTTGTCCTAATATACGCATGGGAAGAAGATTATATTTATGTAACAAACGTGTAATTGTATTATATCCTTTGGTCCCCGTTTCATGTTTATGAATACAGACTTCCACAGATCAATACAGACTTCAATTGACCATTACCAAATGCAAAAGTGTCATCTTCCCTGTAACTTATGCTCGACGGATAGAACAATATTTGCCTTTCTTTGTTGCAAGTTGTTTTTAAAATAGTCAAGTTTGATACTGTACTCAAGTATCACGTGCATGTACCTTTTCTGTCTTTACAGGAGAGAGAGAGAGAGAGAGAGAGAGAGAGAGAGAGAGAGAGAGAGAGAGAGAGAGAGTGTGTTTTTGTTTGATTTGGATTTTTAACGTAGCTTTAACAATTTTTCAATCATATAGGTACGTTGTCTGCAGTGTGGCAGTTTATAGTGATGCCTAGCACTGGGGCATCATGTCGCAGACACGTAGCATGATGTCCCACCCAGTCCCATTATCCTGAGACCAGGCCAACCAGTTCTATCACTAACTTCTTAATGCTGAGCACCTAGAGAGGCAGTTGTCAGTATCAATTTTGTAAGTCTCTGATAGGACTAGGCTGGGGATCAAACCCATGACCTCCCGCATCCACAACGGACGCCCTAAACATTAGGCCACTGGAACGGTGTAGAGTGTCCATTGTGCTTTCAAGTGGGATCTGTTTGAATAGGTAATGATAGTTTCCCATCAGTTTGAGGCACACCATCCTTCAAACTTGGTCGTTACATTTGATATATACATTTGGCGTTTTCACTCTAATGTGAGTATAATTGGTGGAATTAAATAGAATAACCACAAAGGATAAAAGGTAATAATTCGAGCTAAGGAGACAAAATATCTGCCCCGGGTGAGGATCGAACTCACGACCTTCAGATTGCTCTCTACGATTGATTATGAGACTGACGCGCTACCTGCTGCGCTACCGAGGCTATATACATTTTCCATGAGAGATTATATCTTCAGGAGAAACTAAAAGCATTCTTCAGAAAGCATGCGTACCAGCATATGTCAAAAGAGCAAATGATTTACCCCGAGGCGCAGATGTAGAACATGGTAGAAAACACTATAACTAGTCATAAAACGTGTTCTAAACATCCATGATGGTCAACTACATTAACTTATAGGTAAGTTCATCTTATCGGTATTCTGATACCTCTATAAATTCTAAATGGATGGCAATACTAGTTGTTACAAGAAAATAGCCTCCCACTGTTGAGGGGTGGGTGATATTATTTAAATTTAGTGTTTATGATTGTACAAAATTATCATTATCGCGAAGGTTATAATGCCATTGGGAGCGTACGTTTCTACTTTATAAACATTAAGACTTATCAAACACGATTCACTGTGAGTTTTCATTTTCAACTCGTAGGTGAGGAATTTAAGCTACATAAAAATATTTTTTAATTTACTAAATGTTCAAAGGCAGGAACTGTGACTGAACTAGCTGCGTTTCATTTTAGCGCTTTCCGGATGGAGACGTTAACTGTGTTGAAGGACTGCCATGCAAACGAGCATATTCCAAGAAAAGTTGAAAGAGAATCATCTATCATGTGGTCTGAACATAGGACAAGTAAGAAGTCTTTCTATAGAAAGGCGATTGTGAGATTGGCCCTCATGTGTATTGAATCAATGGTCACATTGGAGGATTGTCAACTCTGATTGAGGCTATGCAACATTGATGCAATTTGCGAAACTGTGCTAGCGAAGGTCACCAATAATCAGTCGAATAATAAATCTGGCTCTCAAGGACAATACATGAGTATAACAAGAAATAACAGTTGACCCATGAACCGTCCTTGTGGGCTGATGAATACATATCGATACATCCATTCAGTCAATGAAAACAATTTCAAACAAATATTTTGGAGTTAAATATTATACAGGTCTCCCCAGTCAATGTTCGAAAAATATCGTTAGAACACTGATCATATCATGTGTTAAAACTTTTCTATTCACGGATCGGTAACTGAAAGCGACAAATATGCATTATAATTTTCTCTGTAGAAAATAAACCACAAAATGCTTTCATTACATGATGGCATGGAGTTTGTTGAATTGTATGTGATTGGAAAGAGAAAACCATTCCTCGTGTAACATTAACTCATACAAATACCATTAATACTAGTACTACTACTACCACTAACACTACTACTGCTACTCCTACTACTACTACTAACACATGTATAATGTTCGGAACACTTTCTCTGGATTCCTGTTGAAGACAGAACTCCTTCTTTAGAAAGGACATATAGACGTCGTCAAATCAGCGTAATTTAGGTGAATCAGGTTCTTACTTTAATATTGTGATAGTGAATCCTATTCCGATTGATGAAACAATGGATCTTGCCCATGAGGAAATGTTTTCCAAAATATACTCGTTTGGAAATCTAGATATTGTTACGCGTTATTATGTTTATGACCTCGGGCCCTGATGGGCGCCCTCCAATTGGAAGTAGGTCAAACCTAATTGAGTGTGCTAACACCAATGGCTGATTTATCGTGACGTCACCAGTAGGAAGACTGATATGCACCGAGGTACGACGCTTTCTATATTGATTACAGTGCGGCACGTTCGTTTTTTAGCCTTTGCTATGCAAACGGTATTTTGCTGCGAATTATATTTATTGAAATTGTATTTGAATCGAATTAGTTAACGTATATTATAGTAGTTATTATTTCTTTCCCGGTTGTTTTCAAATGATGGCTACATTGTTGTATATATCTTTTAGGGTCGGGTGCATTGAGCTGCTTGACTTGACCCTAATATGTATGTATTAATGCAGTTGATAAGAATGATGATATTGTAAACTGGAAAAATGTTGGTTTGGGTTATAACTTGCTTTCATCCACTCCGGGCCAAATACATTCCACATAGTCCTACTCGCAGATGAACCATTTCCATTGAATGACGACACGTTCCCTACTTAGGCGTATCCGAAAGGTTTCCTTTTGATGGGTAGCAGCACGTCGACGACACACAAATCCACCATATTTGCTGTGTGTGAGTGAACTGGCTTAGATGGGGTTCCTGATGGCCCTCAAAGATGACAGACAAAAGTTCGAAGCGTTGTTCAAACTATGTCAATGAACGTAGAGTTTTGCTAGGCGGTTTGAAAATGTATCATCTATCGGCAAATGTGTCTTCTATTAAAGCACGATAATGGTCGCTGGCAGACTAAGAAACTGATGAATGTACAATCGTTTTCAAAGTGGGTTATAAACCTATACTCCCTGTTCTATGCTTACAGTTTTTCAGGAGATCGATGTCATGATACGGTATGATGATTAAATTACTCCAGATCATAAGTCTTTGTCTTTGAGAATTTAGGTAGCGAGCACACATATTCAAACTGAAGTAACGAATAGATATGTTTTAACAAATATTATTTGCAAATGTTATATCTGACACCAGACAGTGAATATATTTATTAATGTAAGAGCAGAAAGTTGGCGGGATCGAGACCGACAGATTTTTGTCCTAATATACGCATGGGAAGAAGATTATATTTATGTAACAAACGTGTAATTGTATTATATCCTTTGGTCCCCGTTTCATGTTTATGAATACAGACTTCCACAGATCAATACAGACTTCAATTGACCATTACCAAATGCAAAAGTGTCATCTTCCCTGTAACTTATGCTCGACGGATAGAACAATATTTGCCTTTCTTTGTTGCAAGTTGTTTTTAAAATAGTCAAGTTTGATACTGTACTCAAGTATCACGTGCATGTACCTTTTCTGTCTTTACAGGAGAGAGAGAGAGAGAGAGAGAGAGAGAGAGAGAGAGAGAGTGTGTTTTTGTTTGATTTGGATTTTTAACGTAGCTTTAACAATTTTTCAATCATATAGGTACGTTGTCTGCAGTGTGGCAGTTTATAGTGATGCCTAGCACTGGGGCATCATGTCGCAGACACGTAGCATGATGTCCCACCCAGTCCCATTATCCTGAGACCAGGCCAACCAGTTCTATCACTAACTTCTTAATGCTGAGCACCTAGAGAGGCAGTTGTCAGTATCAATTTTGTAAGTCTCTGATAGGACTAGGCTGGGGATCAAACCCATGACCTCCCGCATCCACAACGGACGCCCTAAACATTAGGCCACTGGAACGGTGTAGAGTGTCCATTGTGCTTTCAAGTGGGATCTGTTTGAATAGGTAATGATAGTTTCCCATCAGTTTGAGGCACACCATCCTTCAAACTTGGTCGTTACATTTGATATATACATTTGGCGTTTTCACTCTAATGTGAGTATAATTGGTGGAATTAAATAGAATAACCACAAAGGATAAAAGGTAATAATTCGAGCTAAGGAGACAAAATATCTGCCCCGGGTGAGGATCGAACTCACGACCTTCAGATTGCTCTCTACGATTGATTATGAGACTGACGCGCTACCTGCTGCGCTACCGAGGCTATATACATTTTCCATGAGAGATTATATCTTCAGGAGAAACTAAAAGCATTCTTCAGAAAGCATGCGCACCAGCATATGTCAAAAGAGCAAATGATTTACCCCGAGGCGCAGATGTAGAACATGGTAGAAAACACTATAACTAGTCATAAAACGTGTTCTAAACATCCATGATGGTCAACTACATTAACTTATAGGTAAGTTCATCTTATCGGTATTCTGATACCTCTATAAATTCTAAATGGATGGCAATACTAGTTGTTACAAGAAAATAGCCTCCCACTGTTGAGGGGTGGGTGATATTATTTAAATTTAGTGTTTATGATTGTACAAAATTATCATTATCGCGAAGGTTATAATGCCATTGGGAGCGTACGTTTCTACTTTATAAACATTAAGACTTATCAAACACGATTCACTGTGAGTTTTCATTTTCAACTCGTAGGTGAGGAATTTAAGCTACATAAAAATATTTTTTAATTTACTAAATGTTCAAAGGCAGGAACTGTGACTGAACTAGCTGCGTTTCATTTTAGCGCTTTCCGGATGGAGACGTTAACTGTGTTGAAGGACTGCCATGCAAACGAGCATATTCCAAGAAAAGTTGAAAGAGAATCATCTATCATGTGGTCTGAACATAGGACAAGTAAGAAGTCTTTCTATAGAAAGGCGATTGTGAGATTGGCCCTCATGTGTATTGAATCAATGGTCACATTGGAGGATTGTCAACTCTGATTGAGGCTATGCAACATTGATGCAATTTGCGAAACTGTGCTAGCGAAGGTCACCAATAATCAGTCGAATAATAAATCTGGCTCTCAAGGACAATACATGAGTATAACAAGAAATAACAGTTGACCCATGAACCGTCCTTGTGGGCTGATGAATACATATCGATACATCCATTCAGTCAATGAAAACAATTTCAAACAAATATTTTGGAGTTAAATATTATACAGGTCTCCCCAGTCAATGTTCGAAAAATATCGTTAGAACACTGATCATATCATGTGTTAAAACTTTTCTATTCACGGATCGGTAACTGAAAGCGACAAATATGCATTATAATTTTCTCTGTAGAAAATAAACCACAAAATGCTTTCATTACATGATGGCATGGAGTTTGTTGAATTGTATGTGATTGGAAAGAGAAAACCATTCCTCGTGTAACATTAACTCATACAAATACCATTAATACTAGTACTACTACTACCACTAACACTACTACTGCTACTCCTACTACTACTACTAACACATGTATAATGTTCGGAACACTTTCTCTGGATTCCTGTTGAAGACAGAACTCCTTCTTTAGAAAGGACATATAGACGTCGTCAAATCAGCGTAATTTAGGTGAATCAGGTTCTTACTTTAATATTGTGATAGTGAATCCTATTCCGATTGATGAAACAATGGATCTTGCCCATGAGGAAATGTTTTCCAAAATATACTCGTTTGGAAATCTAGATATTGTTACGCGTTATTATGTTTATGACCTCGGGCCCTGATGGGCGCCCTCCAATTGGAAGTAGGTCAAACCTAATTGAGTGTGCTAACACCAATGGCTGATTTATCGTGACGTCACCAGTAGGAAGACTGATATGCACCGAGGTACGACGCTTTCTATATTGATTACAGTGCGGCACGTTCGTTTTTTAGCCTTTGCTATGCAAACGGTATTTTGTTGCGAATTATATTTATTGAAATTGTATTTGAATCGAATTAGTTAACGTATATTATAGTAGTTATTATTTCTTTCCCGGTTGTTTTCAAATGATGGCTACATTGTTGTATATATCTTTTAGGGTCGGGTGCATTGAGCTGCTTGACTTGACCCTAATATGTATGTATTAATGCAGTTGATAAGAATGATGATATTATAAACTGGAAAAATGTTGGTTTGGGTTATAACTTGCTTTCATCCACTCCGGGCCAAATACATTCCACATAGTCCTACTCGCAGATGAACCATTTCCATTGAATGACGACACGTTCCCTACTTAGGCGTATCCGAAAGGTTTCCTTTTGATGGGTAGCAGCACGTCGACGACACACAAATCCACCATATTTGCTGTGTGTGAGTGAACTGGCTTAGATGGGGTTCCTGATGGCCCTCAAAGATGACAGACAAAAGTTCGAAGCGTTGTTCAAACTATGTCAATGAACGTAGAGTTTTGCTAGGCGGTTTGAAAATGTATCATCTATCGGCAAATGTGTCTTCTATTAAAGCACGATAATGGTCGCTGGCAGACTAAGAAACTGATGAATGTACAATCGTTTTCAAAGTGGGTTATAAACCTATACTCCCTGTTCTATGCTTACAGTTTTTCAGGAGATCGATGTCATGATACGGTATGATGATTAAATTACTCCAGATCATAAGTCTTTGTCTTTGAGAATTTAGGTAGCGAGCACACATATTCAAACTGAAGTAACGAATAGATATGTTTTAACAAATATTATTTGCAAATGTTATATCTGACACCAGACAGTGAATATATTTATTAATGTAAGAGCAGAAAGTTGGCGGGATCGAGACCGACAGATTTTTGTCCTAATATACGCATGGGAAGAAGATTATATTTATGTAACAAACGTGTAATTGTATTATATCCTTTGGTCCCCGTTTCATGTTTATGAATACAGACTTCCACAGATCAATACAGACTTCAATTGACCATTACCAAATGCAAAAGTGTCATCTTCCCTGTAACTTATGCTCGACGGATAGAACAATATTTGCCTTTCTTTGTTGCAAGTTGTTTTTAAAATAGTCAAGTTTGATACTGTACTCAAGTATCACGTGCATGTACCTTTTCTGTCTTTACAGGAGAGAGAGAGAGAGAGAGAGAGAGAGAGAGAGAGAGAGAGAGAGAGAGAGAGAGAGAGAGAGAGAGAGAGAGAGAGAGAGAGAGAGAGAGAGAGAGAGAGAGAGAGAGAGTGTGTTTTTGTTTGATTTGGATTTTTAACGTAGCTTTAACAATTTTTCAATCATATAGGTACGTTGTCTGCAGTGTGGCAGTTTATAGTGATGCCTAGCACTGGGGCATCATGTCGCAGACACGTAGCATGATGTCCCACCCAGTCCCATTATCCTGAGACCAGGCCAACCAGTTCTATCACTAACTTCTTAATGCTGAGCACCTAGAGAGGCAGTTGTCAGTATCAATTTTGTAAGTCTCTGATAGGACTAGGCTGGGGATCAAACCCATGACCTCCCGCATCCACAACGGACGCCCTAAACATTAGGCCACTGGAACGGTGTAGAGTGTCCATTGTGCTTTCAAGTGGGATCTGTTTGAATAGGTAATGATAGTTTCCCATCAGTTTGAGGCACACCATCCTTCAAACTTGGTCGTTACATTTGATATATACATTTGGCGTTTTCACTCTAATGTGAGTATAATTGGTGGAATTAAATAGAATAACCACAAAGGATAAAAGGTAATAATTCGAGCTAAGGAGACAAAATATCTGCCCCGGGTGAGGATCGAACTCACGACCTTCAGATTGCTCTCTACGATTGATTATGAGACTGACGCGCTACCTGCTGCGCTACCGAGGCTATATACATTTTCCATGAGAGATTATATCTTCAGGAGAAACTAAAAGCATTCTTCAGAAAGCATGCGTACCAGCATATGTCAAAAGAGCAAATGATTTACCCCGAGGCGCAGATGTAGAACATGGTAGAGAACACTATAACTAGTCATAAAACGTGTTCTAAACATCCATGATGGTCAACTACATTAACTTATAGGTAAGTTCATCTTATCGGTATTCTGATACCTCTATAAATTCTAAATGGATGGCAATACTAGTTGTTACAAGAAAATAGCCTCCCACTGTTGAGGGGTGGGTGATATTATTTAAATTTAGTGTTTATGATTGTACAAAATTATCATTATCGCGAAGGTTATAATGCCATTGGGAGCGTACGTTTCTACTTTATAAACATTAAGACTTATCAAACACGATTCACTGTGAGTTTTCATTTTCAACTCGTAGGTGAGGAATTTAAGCTACATAAAAATATTTTTTAATTTACTAAATGTTCAAAGGCAGGAACTGTGACTGAACTAGCTGCGTTTCATTTTAGCGCTTTCCGGATGGAGACGTTAACTGTGTTGAAGGACTGCCATGCAAACGAGCATATTCCAAGAAAAGTTGAAAGAGAATCATCTATCATGTGGTCTGAACATAGGACAAGTAAGAAGTCTTTCTATAGAAAGGCGATTGTGAGATTGGCCCTCATGTGTATTGAATCAATGGTCACATTGGAGGATTGTCAACTCTGATTGAGGCTATGCAACATTGATGCAATTTGCGAAACTGTGCTAGCGAAGGTCACCAATAATCAGTCGAATAATAAATCTGGCTCTCAAGGACAATACATGAGTATAACAAGAAATAACAGTTGACCCATGAACCGTCCTTGTGGGCTGATGAATACATATCGATACATCCATTCAGTCAATGAAAACAATTTCAAACAAATATTTTGGAGTTAAATATTATACAGGTCTCCCCAGTCAATGTTCGAAAAATATCGTTAGAACACTGATCATATCATGTGTTAAAACTTTTCTATTCACGGATCGGTAACTGAAAGCGACAAATATGCATTATAATTTTCTCTGTAGAAAATAAACCACAAAATGCTTTCATTACATGATGGCATGGAGTTTGTTGAATTGTATGTGATTGGAAAGAGAAAACCATTCCTCGTGTAACATTAACTCATACAAATACCATTAATACTAGTACTACTACTACCACTAACACTACTACTGCTACTCCTACTACTACTACTAACACATGTATAATGTTCGGAACACTTTCTCTGGATTCCTGTTGAAGACAGAACTCCTTCTTTAGAAAGGACATATAGACGTCGTCAAATCAGCGTAATTTAGGTGAATCAGGTTCTTACTTTAATATTGTGATAGTGAATCCTATTCCGATTGATGAAACAATGGATCTTGCCCATGAGGAAATGTTTTCCAAAATATACTCGTTTGGAAATCTAGATATTGTTACGCGTTATTATGTTTATGACCTCGGGCCCTGATGGGCGCCCTCCAATTGGAAGTAGGTCAAACCTAATTGAGTGTGCTAACACCAATGGCTGATTTATCGTGACGTCACCAGTAGGAAGACTGATATGCACCGAGGTACGACGCTTTCTATATTGATTACAGTGCGGCACGTTCGTTTTTTAGCCTTTGCTATGCAAACGGTATTTTGCTGCGAATTATATTTATTGAAATTGTATTTGAATCGAATTAGTTAACGTATATTATAGTAGTTATTATTTCTTTCCCGGTTGTTTTCAAATGATGGCTACATTGTTGTATATATCTTTTAGGGTCGGGTGCATTGAGCTGCTTGACTTGACCCTAATATGTATGTATTAATGCAGTTGATAAGAATGATGATATTGTAAACTGGAAAAATGTTGGTTTGGGTTATAACTTGCTTTCATCCACTCCGGGCCAAATACATTCCACATAGTCCTACTCGCAGATGAACCATTTCCATTGAATGACGACACGTTCCCTACTTAGGCGTATCCGAAAGGTTTCCTTTTGATGGGTAGCAGCACGTCGACGACACACAAATCCACCATATTTGCTGTGTGTGAGTGAACTGGCTTAGATGGGGTTCCTGATGGCCCTCAAAGATGACAGACAAAAGTTCGAAGCGTTGTTCAAACTATGTCAATGAACGTAGAGTTTTGCTAGGCGGTTTGAAAATGTATCATCTATCGGCAAATGTGTCTTCTATTAAAGCACGATAATGGTCGCTGGCAGACTAAGAAACTGATGAATGTACAATCGTTTTCAAAGTGGGTTATAAACCTATACTCCCTGTTCTATGCTTACAGTTTTTCAGGAGATCGATGTCATGATACGGTATGATGATTAAATTACTCCAGATCATAAGTCTTTGTCTTTGAGAATTTAGGTAGCGAGCACACATATTCAAACTGAAGTAACGAATAGATATGTTTTAACAAATATTATTTGCAAATGTTATATCTGACACCAGACAGTGAATATATTTATTAATGTAAGAGCAGAAAGTTGGCGGGATCGAGACCGACAGATTTTTGTCCTAATATACGCATGGGAAGAAGATTATATTTATGTAACAAACGTGTAATTGTATTATATCCTTTGGTCCCCGTTTCATGTTTATGAATACAGACTTCCACAGATCAATACAGACTTCAATTGACCATTACCAAATGCAAAAGTGTCATCTTCCCTGTAACTTATGCTCGACGGATAGAACAATATTTGCCTTTCTTTGTTGCAAGTTGTTTTTAAAATAGTCAAGTTTGATACTGTACTCAAGTATCACGTGCATGTACCTTTTCTGTCTTTACAGGAGAGAGAGAGAGAGAGAGAGAGAGAGAGAGAGAGAGAGAGAGAGTGTTTTTGTTTGATTTGGATTTTTAACGTAGCTTTAACAATTTTTCAATCATATAGGTACGTTGTCTGCAGTGTGGCAGTTTATAGTGATGCCTAGCACTGGGGCATCATGTCGCAGACACGTAGCATGATGTCCCACCCAGTCCCATTATCCTGAGACCAGGCCAACCAGTTCTATCACTAACTTCTTAATGCTGAGCACCTAGAGAGGCAGTTGTCAGTATCAATTTTGTAAGTCTCTGATAGGACTAGGCTGGGGATCAAACCCATGACCTCCCGCATCCACAACGGACGCCCTAAACATTAGGCCACTGGAACGGTGTAGAGTGTCCATTGTGCTTTCAAGTGGGATCTGTTTGAATAGGTAATGATAGTTTCCCATCAGTTTGAGGCACACCATCCTTCAAACTTGGTCGTTACATTTGATATATACATTTGGCGTTTTCACTCTAATGTGAGTATAATTGGTGGAATTAAATAGAATAACCACAAAGGATAAAAGGTAATAATTCGAGCTAAGGAGACAAAATATCTGCCCCGGGTGAGGATCGAACTCACGACCTTCAGATTGCTCTCTACGATTGATTATGAGACTGACGCGCTACCTGCTGCGCTACCGAGGCTATATACATTTTCCATGAGAGATTATATCTTCAGGAGAAACTAAAAGCATTCTTCAGAAAGCATGCGCACCAGCATATGTCAAAAGAGCAAATGATTTACCCCGAGGCGCAGATGTAGAACATGGTAGAGAACACTATAACTAGTCATAAAACGTGTTCTAAACATCCATGATGGTCAACTACATTAACTTATAGGTAAGTTCATCTTATCGGTATTCTGATACCTCTATAAATTCTAAATGGATGGCAATACTAGTTGTTACAAGAAAATAGCCTCCCACTGTTGAGGGGTGGGTGATATTATTTAAATTTAGTGTTTATGATTGTACAAAATTATCATTATCGCGAAGGTTATAATGCCATTGGGAGCGTACGTTTCTACTTTATAAACATTAAGACTTATCAAACACGATTCACTGTGAGTTTTCATTTTCAACTCGTAGGTGAGGAATTTAAGCTACATAAAAATATTTTTTAATTTACTAAATGTTCAAAGGCAGGAACTGTGACTGAACTAGCTGCGTTTCATTTTAGCGCTTTCCGGATGGAGACGTTAACTGTGTTGAAGGACTGCCATGCAAACGAGCATATTCCAAGAAAAGTTGAAAGAGAATCATCTATCATGTGGTCTGAACATAGGACAAGTAAGAAGTCTTTCTATAGAAAGGCGATTGTGAGATTGGCCTTCATGTGTATTGAATCAATGGTCACATTGGAGGATTGTCAACTCTGATTGAGGCTATGCAACATTGATGCAATTTGCGAAACTGTGCTAGCGAAGGTCACCAATAATCAGTCGAATAATAAATCTGGCTCTCAAGGACAATACATGAGTATAACAAGAAATAACAGTTGACCCATGAACCGTCCTTGTGGGCTGATGAATACATATCGATACATCCATTCAGTCAATGAAAACAATTTCAAACAAATATTTTGGAGTTAAATATTATACAGGTCTCCCCAGTCAATGTTCGAAAAATATCGTTAGAACACTGATCATATCATGTGTTAAAACTTTTCTATTCACGGATCGGTAACTGAAAGCGACAAATATGCATTATAATTTTCTCTGTAGAAAATAAACCACAAAATGCTTTCATTACATGATGGCATGGAGTTTGTTGAATTGTATGTGATTGGAAAGAGAAAACCATTCCTCGTGTAACATTAACTCATACAAATACCATTAATACTAGTACTACTACTACCACTAACACTACTACTGCTACTCCTACTACTACTACTAACACATGTATAATGTTCGGAACACTTTCTCTGGATTCCTGTTGAAGACAGAACTCCTTCTTTAGAAAGGACATATAGACGTCGTCAAATCAGCGTAATTTAGGTGAATCAGGTTCTTACTTTAATATTGTGATAGTGAATCCTATTCCGATTGATGAAACAATGGATCTTGCCCATGAGGAAATGTTTTCCAAAATATACTCGTTTGGAAATCTAGATATTGTTACGCGTTATTATGTTTATGACCTCGGGCCCTGATGGGCGCCCTCCAATTGGAAGTAGGTCAAACCTAATTGAGTGTGCTAACACCAATGGCTGATTTATCGTGACGTCACCAGTAGGAAGACTGATATGCACCGAGGTACGACGCTTTCTATATTGATTACAGTGCGGCACGTTCGTTTTTTAGCCTTTGCTATGCAAACGGTATTTTGTTGCGAATTATATTTATTGAAATTGTATTTGAATCGAATTAGTTAACGTATATTATAGTAGTTATTATTTCTTTCCCGGTTGTTTTCAAATGATGGCTACATTGTTGTATATATCTTTTAGGGTCGGGTGCATTGAGCTGCTTGACTTGACCCTAATATGTATGTATTAATGCAGTTGATAAGAATGATGATATTGTAAACTGGAAAAATGTTGGTTTGGGTTATAACTTGCTTTCATCCACTCCGGGCCAAATACATTCCACATAGTCCTACTCGCAGATGAACCATTTCCATTGAATGACGACACGTTCCCTACTTAGGCGTATCCGAAAGGTTTCCTTTTGATGGGTAGCAGCACGTCGACGACACACAAATCCACCATATTTGCTGTGTGTGAGTGAACTGGCTTAGATGGGGTTCCTGATGGCCCTCAAAGATGACAGACAAAAGTTCGAAGCGTTGTTCAAACTATGTCAATGAACGTAGAGTTTTGCTAGGCGGTTTGAAAATGTATCATCTATCGGCAAATGTGTCTTCTATTAAAGCACGATAATGGTCGCTGGCAGACTAAGAAACTGATGAATGTACAATCGTTTTCAAAGTGGGTTATAAACCTATACTCCCTGTTCTATGCTTACAGTTTTTCAGGAGATCGATGTCATGATACGGTATGATGATTAAATTACTCCAGATCATAAGTCTTTGTCTTTGAGAATTTAGGTAGCGAGCACACATATTCAAACTGAAGTAACGAATAGATATGTTTTAACAAATATTATTTGCAAATGTTATATCTGACACCAGACAGTGAATATATTTATTAATGTAAGAGCAGAAAGTTGGCGGGATCGAGACCGACAGATTTTTGTCCTAATATACGCATGGGAAGAAGATTATATTTATGTAACAAACGTGTAATTGTATTATATCCTTTGGTCCCCGTTTCATGTTTATGAATACAGACTTCCACAGATCAATACAGACTTCAATTGACCATTACCAAATGCAAAAGTGTCATCTTCCCTGTAACTTATGCTCGACGGATAGAACAATATTTGCCTTTCTTTGTTGCAAGTTGTTTTTAAAATAGTCAAGTTTGATACTGTACTCAAGTATCACGTGCATGTACCTTTTCTGTCTTTACAGGAGAGAGAGAGAGAGAGAGAGAGAGAGAGAGAGAGAGAGAGAGAGAGAGAGAGAGAGAGAGAGAGAGTGTTTTTGTTTGATTTGGATTTTTAACGTAGCTTTAACAATTTTTCAATCATATAGGTACGTTGTCTGCAGTGTGGCAGTTTATAGTGATGCCTAGCACTGGGGCATCATGTCGCAGACACGTAGCATGATGTCCCACCCAGTCCCATTATCCTGAGACCAGGCCAACCAGTTCTATCACTAACTTCTTAATGCTGAGCACCTAGAGAGGCAGTTGTCAGTATCAATTTTGTAAGTCTCTGATAGGACTAGGCTGGGGATCAAACCCATGACCTCCCGCATCCACAACGGACGCCCTAAACATTAGGCCACTGGAACGGTGTAGAGTGTCCATTGTGCTTTCAAGTGGGATCTGTTTGAATAGGTAATGATAGTTTCCCATCAGTTTGAGGCACACCATCCTTCAAACTTGGTCGTTACATTTGATATATACATTTGGCGTTTTCACTCTAATGTGAGTATAATTGGTGGAATTAAATAGAATAACCACAAAGGATAAAAGGTAATAATTCGAGCTAAGGAGACAAAATATCTGCCCCGGGTGAGGATCGAACTCACGACCTTCAGATTGCTCTCTACGATTGATTATGAGACTGACGCGCTACCTGCTGCGCTACCGAGGCTATATACATTTTCCATGAGAGATTATATCTTCAGGAGAAACTAAAAGCATTCTTCAGAAAGCATGCGCACCAGCATATGTCAAAAGAGCAAATGATTTACCCCGAGGCGCAGATGTAGAACATGGTAGAGAACACTATAACTAGTCATAAAACGTGTTCTAAACATCCATGATGGTCAACTACATTAACTTATAGGTAAGTTCATCTTATCGGTATTCTGATACCTCTATAAATTCTAAATGGATGGCAATACTAGTTGTTACAAGAAAATAGCCTCCCACTGTTGAGGGGTGGGTGATATTATTTAAATTTAGTGTTTATGATTGTACAAAATTATCATTATCGCGAAGGTTATAATGCCATTGGGAGCGTACGTTTCTACTTTATAAACATTAAGACTTATCAAACACGATTCACTGTGAGTTTTCATTTTCAACTCGTAGGTGAGGAATTTAAGCTACATAAAAATATTTTTTAATTTACTAAATGTTCAAAGGCAGGAACTGTGACTGAACTAGCTGCGTTTCATTTTAGCGCTTTCCGGATGGAGACGTTAACTGTGTTGAAGGACTGCCATGCAAACGAGCATATTCCAAGAAAAGTTGAAAGAGAATCATCTATCATGTGGTCTGAACATAGGACAAGTAAGAAGTCTTTCTATAGAAAGGCGATTGTGAGATTGGCCCTCATGTGTATTGAATCAATGGTCACATTGGAGGATTGTCAACTCTGATTGAGGCTATGCAACATTGATGCAATTTGCGAAACTGTGCTAGCGAAGGTCACCAATAATCAGTCGAATAATAAATCTGGCTCTCAAGGACAATACATGAGTATAACAAGAAATAACAGTTGACCCATGAACCGTCCTTGTGGGCTGATGAATACATATCGATACATCCATTCAGTCAATGAAAACAATTTCAAACAAATATTTTGGAGTTAAATATTATACAGGTCTCCCCAGTCAATGTTCGAAAAATATCGTTAGAACACTGATCATATCATGTGTTAAAACTTTTCTATTCACGGATCGGTAACTGAAAGCGACAAATATGCATTATAATTTTCTCTGTAGAAAATAAACCACAAAATGCTTTCATTACATGATGGCATGGAGTTTGTTGAATTGTATGTGATTGGAAAGAGAAAACCATTCCTCGTGTAACATTAACTCATACAAATACCATTAATACTAGTACTACTACTACCACTAACACTACTACTGCTACTCCTACTACTACTACTAACACATGTATAATGTTCGGAACACTTTCTCTGGATTCCTGTTGAAGACAGAACTCCTTCTTTAGAAAGGACATATAGACGTCGTCAAATCAGCGTAATTTAGGTGAATCAGGTTCTTACTTTAATATTGTGATAGTGAATCCTATTCCGATTGATGAAACAATGGATCTTGCCCATGAGGAAATGTTTTCCAAAATATACTCGTTTGGAAATCTAGATATTGTTACGCGTTATTATGTTTATGACCTCGGGCCCTGATGGGCGCCCTCCAATTGGAAGTAGGTCAAACCTAATTGAGTGTGCTAACACCAATGGCTGATTTATCGTGACGTCACCAGTAGGAAGACTGATATGCACCGAGGTACGACGCTTTCTATATTGATTACAGTGCGGCACGTTCGTTTTTTAGCCTTTGCTATGCAAACGGTATTTTGTTGCGAATTATATTTATTGAAATTGTATTTGAATCGAATTAGTTAACGTATATTATAGTAGTTATTATTTCTTTCCCGGTTGTTTTCAAATGATGGCTACATTGTTGTATATATCTTTTAGGGTCGGGTGCATTGAGCTGCTTGACTTGACCCTAATATGTATGTATTAATGCAGTTGATAAGAATGATGATATTATAAACTGGAAAAATGTTGGTTTGGGTTATAACTTGCTTTCATCCACTCCGGGCCAAATACATTCCACATAGTCCTACTCGCAGATGAACCATTTCCATTGAATGACGACACGTTCCCTACTTAGGCGTATCCGAAAGGTTTCCTTTTGATGGGTAGCAGCACGTCGACGACACACAAATCCACCATATTTGCTGTGTGTGAGTGAACTGGCTTAGATGGGGTTCCTGATGGCCCTCAAAGATGACAGACAAAAGTTCGAAGCGTTGTTCAAACTATGTCAATGAACGTAGAGTTTTGCTAGGCGGTTTGAAAATGTATCATCTATCGGCAAATGTGTCTTCTATTAAAGCACGATAATGGTCGCTGGCAGACTAAGAAACTGATGAATGTACAATCGTTTTCAAAGTGGGTTATAAACCTATACTCCCTGTTCTATGCTTACAGTTTTTCAGGAGATCGATGTCATGATACGGTATGATGATTAAATTACTCCAGATCATAAGTCTTTGTCTTTGAGAATTTAGGTAGCGAGCACACATATTCAAACTGAAGTAACGAATAGATATGTTTTAACAAATATTATTTGCAAATGTTATATCTGACACCAGACAGTGAATATATTTATTAATGTAAGAGCAGAAAGTTGGCGGGATCGAGACCGACAGATTTTTGTCCTAATATACGCATGGGAAGAAGATTATATTTATGTAACAAACGTGTAATTGTATTATATCCTTTGGTCCCCGTTTCATGTTTATGAATACAGACTTCCACAGATCAATACAGACTTCAATTGACCATTACCAAATGCAAAAGTGTCATCTTCCCTGTAACTTATGCTCGACGGATAGAACAATATTTGCCTTTCTTTGTTGCAAGTTGTTTTTAAAATAGTCAAGTTTGATACTGTACTCAAGTATCACGTGCATGTACCTTTTCTGTCTTTACAGGAGAGAGAGAGAGAGAGAGAGAGAGAGAGAGAGAGAGAGTGTGTTTTTGTTTGATTTGGATTTTTAACGTAGCTTTAACAATTTTTCAATCATATAGGTACGTTGTCTGCAGTGTGGCAGTTTATAGTGATGCCTAGCACTGGGGCATCATGTCGCAGACACGTAGCATGATGTCCCACCCAGTCCCATTATCCTGAGACCAGGCCAACCAGTTCTATCACTAACTTCTTAATGCTGAGCACCTAGAGAGGCAGTTGTCAGTATCAATTTTGTAAGTCTCTGATAGGACTAGGCTGGGGATCAAACCCATGACCTCCCGCATCCACAACGGACGCCCTAAACATTAGGCCACTGGAACGGTGTAGAGTGTCCATTGTGCTTTCAAGTGGGATCTGTTTGAATAGGTAATGATAGTTTCCCATCAGTTTGAGGCACACCATCCTTCAAACTTGGTCGTTACATTTGATATATACATTTGGCGTTTTCACTCTAATGTGAGTATAATTGGTGGAATTAAATAGAATAACCACAAAGGATAAAAGGTAATAATTCGAGCTAAGGAGACAAAATATCTGCCCCGGGTGAGGATCGAACTCACGACCTTCAGATTGCTCTCTACGATTGATTATGAGACTGACGCGCTACCTGCTGCGCTACCGAGGCTATATACATTTTCCATGAGAGATTATATCTTCAGGAGAAACTAAAAGCATTCTTCAGAAAGCATGCGCACCAGCATATGTCAAAAGAGCAAATGATTTACCCCGAGGCGCAGATGTAGAACATGGTAGAAAACACTATAACTAGTCATAAAACGTGTTCTAAACATCCATGATGGTCAACTACATTAACTTATAGGTAAGTTCATCTTATCGGTATTCTGATACCTCTATAAATTCTAAATGGATGGCAATACTAGTTGTTACAAGAAAATAGCCTCCCACTGTTGAGGGGTGGGTGATATTATTTAAATTTAGTGTTTATGATTGTACAAAATTATCATTATCGCGAAGGTTATAATGCCATTGGGAGCGTACGTTTCTACTTTATAAACATTAAGACTTATCAAACACGATTCACTGTGAGTTTTCATTTTCAACTCGTAGGTGAGGAATTTAAGCTACATAAAAATATTTTTTAATTTACTAAATGTTCAAAGGCAGGAACTGTGACTGAACTAGCTGCGTTTCATTTTAGCGCTTTCCGGATGGAGACGTTAACTGTGTTGAAGGACTGCCATGCAAACGAGCATATTCCAAGAAAAGTTGAAAGAGAATCATCTATCATGTGGTCTGAACATAGGACAAGTAAGAAGTCTTTCTATAGAAAGGCGATTGTGAGATTGGCCCTCATGTGTATTGAATCAATGGTCACATTGGAGGATTGTCAACTCTGATTGAGGCTATGCAACATTGATGCAATTTGCGAAACTGTGCTAGCGAAGGTCACCAATAATCAGTCGAATAATAAATCTGGCTCTCAAGGACAATACATGAGTATAACAAGAAATAACAGTTGACCCATGAACCGTCCTTGTGGGCTGATGAATACATATCGATACATCCATTCAGTCAATGAAAACAATTTCAAACAAATATTTTGGAGTTAAATATTATACAGGTCTCCCCAGTCAATGTTCGAAAAATATCGTTAGAACACTGATCATATCATGTGTTAAAACTTTTCTATTCACGGATCGGTAACTGAAAGCGACAAATATGCATTATAATTTTCTCTGTAGAAAATAAACCACAAAATGCTTTCATTACATGATGGCATGGAGTTTGTTGAATTGTATGTGATTGGAAAGAGAAAACCATTCCTCGTGTAACATTAACTCATACAAATACCATTAATACTAGTACTACTACTACCACTAACACTACTACTGCTACTCCTACTACTACTACTAACACATGTATAATGTTCGGAACACTTTCTCTGGATTCCTGTTGAAGACAGAACTCCTTCTTTAGAAAGGACATATAGACGTCGTCAAATCAGCGTAATTTAGGTGAATCAGGTTCTTACTTTAATATTGTGATAGTGAATCCTATTCCGATTGATGAAACAATGGATCTTGCCCATGAGGAAATGTTTTCCAAAATATACTCGTTTGGAAATCTAGATATTGTTACGCGTTATTATGTTTATGACCTCGGGCCCTGATGGGCGCCCTCCAATTGGAAGTAGGTCAAACCTAATTGAGTGTGCTAACACCAATGGCTGATTTATCGTGACGTCACCAGTAGGAAGACTGATATGCACCGAGGTACGACGCTTTCTATATTGATTACAGTGCGGCACGTTCGTTTTTTAGCCTTTGCTATGCAAACGGTATTTTGCTGCGAATTATATTTATTGAAATTGTATTTGAATCGAATTAGTTAACGTATATTATAGTAGTTATTATTTCTTTCCCGGTTGTTTTCAAATGATGGCTACATTGTTGTATATATCTTTTAGGGTCGGGTGCATTGAGCTGCTTGACTTGACCCTAATATGTATGTATTAATGCAGTTGATAAGAATGATGATATTGTAAACTGGAAAAATGTTGGTTTGGGTTATAACTTGCTTTCATCCACTCCGGGCCAAATACATTCCACATAGTCCTACTCGCAGATGAACCATTTCCATTGAATGACGACACGTTCCCTACTTAGGCGTATCCGAAAGGTTTCCTTTTGATGGGTAGCAGCACGTCGACGACACACAAATCCACCATATTTGCTGTGTGTGAGTGAACTGGCTTAGATGGGGTTCCTGATGGCCCTCAAAGATGACATACAAAAGTTCGAAGCGTTGTTCAAACTATGTCAATGAACGTAGAGTTTTGCTAGGCGGTTTGAAAATGTATCATCTATCGGCAAATGTGTCTTCTATTAAAGCACGATAATGGTCGCTGGCAGACTAAGAAACTGATGAATGTACAATCGTTTTCAAAGTGGGTTATAAACCTATACTCCCTGTTCTATGCTTACAGTTTTTCAGGAGATCGATGTCATGATACGGTATGATGATTAAATTACTCCAGATCATAAGTCTTTGTCTTTGAGAATTTAGGTAGCGAGCACACATATTCAAACTGAAGTAACGAATAGATATGTTTTAACAAATATTATTTGCAAATGTTATATCTGACACCAGACAGTGAATATATTTATTAATGTAAGAGCAGAAAGTTGGCGGGATCGAGACCGACAGATTTTTGTCCTAATATACGCATGGGAAGAAGATTATATTTATGTAACAAACGTGTAATTGTATTATATCCTTTGGTCCCCGTTTCATGTTTATGAATACAGACTTCCACAGATCAATACAGACTTCAATTGACCATTACCAAATGCAAAAGTGTCATCTTCCCTGTAACTTATGCTCGACGGATAGAACAATATTTGCCTTTCTTTGTTGCAAGTTGTTTTTAAAATAGTCAAGTTTGATACTGTACTCAAGTATCACGTGCATGTACCTTTTCTGTCTTTACAGGAGAGAGAGAGAGAGAGAGAGAGAGAGAGAGAGAGAGAGAGAGAGAGAGAGAGAGAGAGAGTGTGTTTTTGTTTGATTTGGATTTTTAACGTAGCTTTAACAATTTTTCAATCATATAGGTACGTTGTCTGCAGTGTGGCAGTTTATAGTGATGCCTAGCACTGGGGCATCATGTCGCAGACACGTAGCATGATGTCCCACCCAGTCCCATTATCCTGAGACCAGGCCAACCAGTTCTATCACTAACTTCTTAATGCTGAGCACCTAGAGAGGCAGTTGTCAGTATCAATTTTGTAAGTCTCTGATAGGACTAGGCTGGGGATCAAACCCATGACCTCCCGCATCCACAACGGACGCCCTAAACATTAGGCCACTGGAACGGTGTAGAGTGTCCATTGTGCTTTCAAGTGGGATCTGTTTGAATAGGTAATGATAGTTTCCCATCAGTTTGAGGCACACCATCCTTCAAACTTGGTCGTTACATTTGATATATACATTTGGCGTTTTCACTCTAATGTGAGTATAATTGGTGGAATTAAATAGAATAACCACAAAGGATAAAAGGTAATAATTCGAGCTAAGGAGACAAAATATCTGCCCCGGGTGAGGATCGAACTCACGACCTTCAGATTGCTCTCTACGATTGATTATGAGACTGACGCGCTACCTGCTGCGCTACCGAGGCTATATACATTTTCCATGAGAGATTATATCTTCAGGAGAAACTAAAAGCATTCTTCAGAAAGCATGCGCACCAGCATATGTCAAAAGAGCAAATGATTTACCCCGAGGCGCAGATGTAGAACATGGTAGAAAACACTATAACTAGTCATAAAACGTGTTCTAAACATCCATGATAGTCAACTACATTAACTTATAGGTAAGTTCATCTTATCGGTATTCTGATACCTCTATAAATTCTAAATGGATGGCAATACTAGTTGTTACAAGAAAATAGCCTCCCACTGTTGAGGGGTGGGTGATATTATTTAAATTTAGTGTTTATGATTGTACAAAATTATCATTATCGCGAAGGTTATAATGCCATTGGGAGCGTACGTTTCTACTTTATAAACATTAAGACTTATCAAACACGATTCACTGTGAGTTTTCATTTTCAACTCGTAGGTGAGGAATTTAAGCTACATAAAAATATTTTTTAATTTACTAAATGTTCAAAGGCAGGAACTGTGACTGAACTAGCTGCGTTTCATTTTAGCGCTTTCCGGATGGAGACGTTAACTGTGTTGAAGGACTGCCATGCAAACGAGCATATTCCAAGAAAAGTTGAAAGAGAATCATCTATCATGTGGTCTGAACATAGGACAAGTAAGAAGTCTTTCTATAGAAAGGCGATTGTGAGATTGGCCCTCATGTGTATTGAATCAATGGTCACATTGGAGGATTGTCAACTCTGATTGAGGCTATGCAACATTGATGCAATTTGCGAAACTGTGCTAGCGAAGGTCACCAATAATCAGTCGAATAATAAATCTGGCTCTCAAGGACAATACATGAGTATAACAAGAAATAACAGTTGACCCATGAACCGTCCTTGTGGGCTGATGAATACATATCGATACATCCATTCAGTCAATGAAAACAATTTCAAACAAATATTTTGGAGTTAAATATTATACAGGTCTCCCCAGTCAATGTTCGAAAAATATCGTTAGAACACTGATCATATCATGTGTTAAAACTTTTCTATTCACGGATCGGTAACTGAAAGCGACAAATATGCATTATAATTTTCTCTGTAGAAAATAAACCACAAAATGCTTTCATTACATGATGGCATGGAGTTTGTTGAATTGTATGTGATTGGAAAGAGAAAACCATTCCTCGTGTAACATTAACTCATACAAATACCATTAATACTAGTACTACTACTACCACTAACACTACTACTGCTACTCCTACTACTACTACTAACACATGTATAATGTTCGGAACACTTTCTCTGGATTCCTGTTGAAGACAGAACTCCTTCTTTAGAAAGGACATATAGACGTCGTCAAATCAGCGTAATTTAGGTGAATCAGGTTCTTACTTTAATATTGTGATAGTGAATCCTATTCCGATTGATGAAACAATGGATCTTGCCCATGAGGAAATGTTTTCCAAAATATACTCGTTTGGAAATCTAGATATTGTTACGCGTTATTATGTTTATGACCTCGGGCCCTGATGGGCGCCCTCCAATTGGAAGTAGGTCAAACCTAATTGAGTGTGCTAACACCAATGGCTGATTTATCGTGACGTCACCAGTAGGAAGACTGATATGCACCGAGGTACGACGCTTTCTATATTGATTACAGTGCGGCACGTTCGTTTTTTAGCCTTTGCTATGCAAACGGTATTTTGCTGCGAATTATATTTATTGAAATTGTATTTGAATCGAATTAGTTAACGTATATTATAGTAGTTATTATTTCTTTCCCGGTTGTTTTCAAATGATGGCTACATTGTTGTATATATCTTTTAGGGTCGGGTGCATTTAGCTGCTTGACTTGACCCTAATATGTATGTATTAATGCAGTTGATAAGAATGATGATATTGTAAACTGGAAAAATGTTGGTTTGGGTTATAACTTGCTTTCATCCACTCCGGGCCAAATACATTCCACATAGTCCTACTCGCAGATGAACCATTTCCATTGAATGACGACACGTTCCCTACTTAGGCGTATCCGAAAGGTTTCCTTTTGATGGGTAGCAGCACGTCGACGACACACAAATCCACCATATTTGCTGTGTGTGAGTGAACTGGCTTAGATGGGGTTCCTGATGGCCCTCAAAGATGACAGACAAAAGTTCGAAGCGTTGTTCAAACTATGTCAATGAACGTAGAGTTTTGCTAGGCGGTTTGAAAATGTATCATCTATCGGCAAATGTGTCTTCTATTAAAGCACGATAATGGTCGCTGGCAGACTAAGAAACTGATGAATGTACAATCGTTTTCAAAGTGGGTTATAAACCTATACTCCCTGTTCTATGCTTACAGTTTTTCAGGAGATCGATGTCATGATACGGTATGATGATTAAATTACTCCAGATCATAAGTCTTTGTCTTTGAGAATTTAGGTAGCGAGCACACATATTCAAACTGAAGTAACGAATAGATATGTTTTAACAAATATTATTTGCAAATGTTATATCTGACACCAGACAGTGAATATATTTATTAATGTAAGAGCAGAAAGTTGGCGGGATCGAGACCGACAGATTTTTGTCCTAATATACGCATGGGAAGAAGATTATATTTATGTAACAAACGTGTAATTGTATTATATCCTTTGGTCCCCGTTTCATGTTTATGAATACAGACTTCCACAGATCAATACAGACTTCAATTGACCATTACCAAATGCAAAAGTGTCATCTTCCCTGTAACTTATGCTCGACGGATAGAACAATATTTGCCTTTCTTTGTTGCAAGTTGTTTTTAAAATAGTCAAGTTTGATACTGTACTCAAGTATCACGTGCATGTACCTTTTCTGTCTTTACAGGAGAGAGAGAGAGAGAGAGAGAGAGAGAGAGAGAGTGTTTTTGTTTGATTTGGATTTTTAACGTAGCTTTAACAATTTTTCAATCATATAGGTACGTTGTCTGCAGTGTGGCAGTTTATAGTGATGCCTAGCACTGGGGCATCATGTCGCAGACACGTAGCATGATGTCCCACCCAGTCCCATTATCCTGAGACCAGGCCAACCAGTTCTATCACTAACTTCTTAATGCTGAGCACCTAGAGAGGCAGTTGTCAGTATCAATTTTGTAAGTCTCTGATAGGACTAGGCTGGGGATCAAACCCATGACCTCCCGCATCCACAACGGACGCCCTAAACATTAGGCCACTGGAACGGTGTAGAGTGTCCATTGTGCTTTCAAGTGGGATCTGTTTGAATAGGTAATGATAGTTTCCCATCAGTTTGAGGCACACCATCCTTCAAACTTGGTCGTTACATTTGATATATACATTTGGCGTTTTCACTCTAATGTGAGTATAATTGGTGGAATTAAATAGAATAACCACAAAGGATAAAAGGTAATAATTCGAGCTAAGGAGACAAAATATCTGCCCCGGGTGAGGATCGAACTCACGACCTTCAGATTGCTCTCTACGATTGATTATGAGACTGACGCGCTACCTGCTGCGCTACCGAGGCTATATACATTTTCCATGAGAGATTATATCTTCAGGAGAAACTAAAAGCATTCTTCAGAAAGCATGCGCACCAGCATATGTCAAAAGAGCAAATGATTTACCCCGAGGCGCAGATGTAGAACATGGTAGAAAACACTATAACTAGTCATAAAACGTGTTCTAAACATCCATGATGGTCAACTACATTAACTTATAGGTAAGTTCATCTTATCGGTATTCTGATACCTCTATAAATTCTAAATGGATGGCAATACTAGTTGTTACAAGAAAATAGCCTCCCACTGTTGAGGGGTGGGTGATATTATTTAAATTTAGTGTTTATGATTGTACAAAATTATCATTATCGCGAAGGTTATAATGCCATTGGGAGCGTACGTTTCTACTTTATAAACATTAAGACTTATCAAACACGATTCACTGTGAGTTTTCATTTTCAACTCGTAGGTGAGGAATTTAAGCTACATAAAAATATTTTTTAATTTACTAAATGTTCAAAGGCAGGAACTGTGACTGAACTAGCTGCGTTTCATTTTAGCGCTTTCCGGATGGAGACGTTAACTGTGTTGAAGGACTGCCATGCAAACGAGCATATTCCAAGAAAAGTTGAAAGAGAATCATCTATCATGTGGTCTGAACATAGGACAAGTAAGAAGTCTTTCTATAGAAAGGCGATTGTGAGATTGGCCCTCATGTGTATTGAATCAATGGTCACATTGGAGGATTGTCAACTCTGATTGAGGCTATGCAACATTGATGCAATTTGCGAAACTGTGCTAGCGAAGGTCACCAATAATCAGTCGAATAATAAATCTGGCTCTCAAGGACAATACATGAGTATAACAAGAAATAACAGTTGACCCATGAACCGTCCTTGTGGGCTGATGAATACATATCGATACATCCATTCAGTCAATGAAAACAATTTCAAACAAATATTTTGGAGTTAAATATTATACAGGTCTCCCCAGTCAATGTTCGAAAAATATCGTTAGAACACTGATCATATCATGTGTTAAAACTTTTCTATTCACGGATCGGTAACTGAAAGCGACAAATATGTATTATAATTTTCTCTGTAGAAAATAAACCACAAAATGCTTTCATTACATGATGGCATGGAGTTTGTTGAATTGTATGTGATTGGAAAGAGAAAACCATTCCTCGTGTAACATTAACTCATACAAATACCATTAATACTAGTACTACTACTACCACTAACACTACTACTGCTACTCCTACTACTACTACTAACACATGTATAATGTTCGGAACACTTTCTCTGGATTCCTGTTGAAGACAGAACTCCTTCTTTAGAAAGGACATATAGACGTCGTCAAATCAGCGTAATTTAGGTGAATCAGGTTCTTACTTTAATATTGTGATAGTGAATCCTATTCCGATTGATGAAACAATGGATCTTGCCCATGAGGAAATGTTTTCCAAAATATACTCGTTTGGAAATCTAGATATTGTTACGCGTTATTATGTTTATGACCTCGGGCCCTGATGGGCGCCCTCCAATTGGAAGTAGGTCAAACCTAATTGAGTGTGCTAACACCAATGGCTGATTTATCGTGACGTCACCAGTAGGAAGACTGATATGCACCGAGGTACGACGCTTTCTATATTGATTACAGTGCGGCACGTTCGTTTTTTAGCCTTTCCTATGCAAACGGTATTTTGTTGCGAATTATATTTATTGAAATTGTATTTGAATCGAATTAGTTAACGTATATTATAGTAGTTATTATTTCTTTCCCGGTTGTTTTCAAATTATGGCTACATTGTTGTATATATCTTTTAGGGTCGGGTGCATTGAGCTGCTTGACTTGACCCTAATATGTATGTATTAATGCAGTTGATAAGAATGATGATATTATAAACTGGAAAAATGTTGGTTTGGGTTATAACTTGCTTTCATCCACTCCGGGCCAAATACATTCCACATAGTCCTACTCGCAGATGAATCATTTCCATTGAATGACGACACGTTCCCTACTTTGGCGTATCCGAAAGGTTTCCTTTTGATGGGTAGCAGCACGTCGACGACACACAAATCCACCATATTTGCTGTGTGTGAATGAACTGGCTTAGATGGGGTTCGTGATGGCCCTCAAAGATGACAGACAAAAGTTCGAAGCGTTGTTCAAACTATGTCAATGAACGTAGAGTTTTGCTAGGCGGTTTGAAAATGTATCATCTATCGGCAAATGTGTCTTCTATTAAAGCACGATAATGGTCGCTGGCAGACTAAGAAACTGATGAATGTACAATCGTTTTCAAAGTGGGTTATAAACCTATACTCCCTGTTCTATGCTTACAGTTTTTCAGGAGATCGATGTCATGATACGGTATGATGATTAAATTACTCCAGATCATAAGTCTTTGTCTTTGAGAATTTAGGTAGCGAGCACACATATTCAAACTGAAGTAACGAATAGATATGTTTTAACAAATATTATTTGCAAATGTTATATCTGACACCAGACAGTGAATATATTTATTAATGTAAGAGCAGAAAGTTGGCGGGATCGAGACCGACAGATTTTTGTCCTAATATACGCATGGGAAGAAGATTATATTTATGTAACAAACGTGTAATTGTATTATATCCTTTGGTCCCCGTTTCATGTTTATGAATACAGACTTCCACAGATCAATACAGACTTCAATTGACCATTACCAAATGCAAAAGTGTCATCTTCCCTGTAACTTATGCTCGACGGATAGAACAATATTTGCCTTTCTTTGTTGCAAGTTGTTTTTAAAATAGTCAAGTTTGATACTGTACTCAAGTATCACGTGCATGTACCTTTTCTGTCTTTACAGGAGAGAGAGAGAGAGAGAGAGAGAGAGAGAGAGAGAGAGAGAGAGAGAGAGAGAGAGAGAGAGAGAGAGAGTGTTTTTGTTTGATTTGGATTTTTAACGTAGCTTTAACAATTTTTCAATCATATAGGTACGTTGTCTGCAGTGTGGCAGTTTATAGTGATGCCTAGCACTGGGGCATCATGTCGCAGACACGTAGCATGATGTCCCACCCAGTCCCATTATCCTGAGACCAGGCCAACCAGTTCTATCACTAACTTCTTAATGCTGAGCACCTAGAGAGGCAGTTGTCAGTATCAATTTTGTAAGTCTCTGATAGGACTAGGCTGGGGATCAAACCCATGACCTCCCGCATCCACAACGGACGCCCTAAACATTAGGCCACTGGAACGGTGTAGAGTGTCCATTGTGCTTTCAAGTGGGATCTGTTTGAATAGGTAATGATAGTTTCCCATCAGTTTGAGGCACACCATCCTTCAAACTTGGTCGTTACATTTGATATATACATTTGGCGTTTTCACTCTAATGTGAGTATAATTGGTGGAATTAAATAGAATAACCACAAAGGATAAAAGGTAATAATTCGAGCTAAGGAGACAAAATATCTGCCCCGGGTGAGGATCGAACTCACGACCTTCAGATTGCTCTCTACGATTGATTATGAGACTGACGCGCTACCTGCTGCGCTACCGAGGCTATATACATTTTCCATGAGAGATTATATCTTCAGGAGAAACTAAAAGCATTCTTCAGAAAGCATGCGCACCAGCATATGTCAAAAGAGCAAATGATTTACCCCGAGGCGCAGATGTAGAACATGGTAGAAAACACTATAACTAGTCATAAAACGTGTTCTAAACATCAATGATAGTCAACTACATTAACTTATAGGTAAGTTCATCTTATCGGTATTCTGATACCTCTATAAATTCTAAATGGATGGCAATACTAGTTGTTACAAGAAAATAGCCTCCCACTGTTGAGGGGTGGGTGATATTATTTAAATTTAGTGTTTATGATTGTACAAAATTATCATTATCGCGAAGGTTATAATGCCATTGGGAGCGTACGTTTCTACTTTATAAACATTAAGACTTATCAAACACGATTCACTGTGAGTTTTCATTTTCAACTCGTAGGTGAGGAATTTAAGCTACATAAAAATATTTTTTAATTTACTAAATGTTCAAAGGCAGGAACTGTGACTGAACTAGCTGCGTTTCATTTTAGCGCTTTCCGGATGGAGACGTTAACTGTGTTGAAGGACTGCCATGCAAACGAGCATATTCCAAGAAAAGTTGAAAGAGAATCATCTATCATGTGGTCTGAACATAGGACAAGTAAGAAGTCTTTCTATAGAAAGGCGATTGTGAGATTGGCCCTCATGTGTATTGAATCAATGGTCACATTGGAGGATTGTCAACTCTGATTGAGGCTATGCAACATTGATGCAATTTGCGAAACTGTGCTAGCGAAGGTCACCAATAATCAGTCGAATAATAAATCTGGCTCTCAAGGACAATACATGAGTATAACAAGAAATAACAGTTGACCCATGAACCGTCCTTGTGGGCTGATGAATACATATCGATACATCCATTCAGTCAATGAAAACAATTTCAAACAAATATTTTGGAGTTAAATATTATACAGGTCTCCCCAGTCAATGTTCGAAAAATATCGTTAGAACACTGATCATATCATGTGTTAAAACTTTTCTATTCACGGATCGGTAACTGAAAGCGACAAATATGCATTATAATTTTCTCTGTAGAAAATAAACCACAAAATGCTTTCATTACATGATGGCATGGAGTTTGTTGAATTGTATGTGATTGGAAAGAGAAAACCATTCCTCGTGTAACATTAACTCATACAAATACCATTAATACTAGTACTACTACTACCACTAACACTACTACTGCTACTCCTACTACTACTACTAACACATGTATAATGTTCGGAACACTTTCTCTGGATTCCTGTTGAAGACAGAACTCCTTCTTTAGAAAGGACATATAGACGTCGTCAAATCAGCGTAATTTAGGTGAATCAGGTTCTTACTTTAATATTGTGATAGTGAATCCTATTCCGATTGATGAAACAATGGATCTTGCCCATGAGGAAATGTTTTCCAAAATATACTCGTTTGGAAATCTAGATATTGTTACGCGTTATTATGTTTATGACCTCGGGCCCTGATGGGCGCCCTCCAATTGGAAGTAGGTCAAACCTAATTGAGTGTGCTAACACCAATGGCTGATTTATCGTGACGTCACCAGTAGGAAGACTGATATGCACCGAGGTACGACGCTTTCTATATTGATTACAGTGCGGCACGTTCGTTTTTTAGCCTTTGCTATGCAAACGGTATTTTGTTGCGAATTATATTTATTGAAATTGTATTTGAATCGAATTAGTTAACGTATATTATAGTAGTTATTATTTCTTTCCCGGTTGTTTTCAAATGATGGCTACATTGTTGTATATATCTTTTAGGGTCGGGTGCATTGAGCTGCTTGACTTGACCCTAATATGTATGTATTAATGCAGTTGATAAGAATGATGATATTGTAAACTGGAAAAATGTTGGTTTGGGTTATAACTTGCTTTCATCCACTCCGGGCCAAATACATTCCACATAGTCCTACTCGCAGATGAACCATTTCCATTGAATGACGACACGTTCCCTACTTAGGCGTATCCGAAAGGTTTCCTTTTGATGGGTAGCAGCACGTCGACGACACACAAATCCACCATATTTGCTGTGTGTGAGTGAACTGGCTTAGATGGGGTTCCTGATGGCCCTCAAAGATGACAGACAAAAGTTCGAAGCGTTGTTCAAACTATGTCAATGAACGTAGAGTTTTGCTAGGCGGTTTGAAAATGTATCATCTATCGGCAAATGTGTCTTCTATTAAAGCACGATAATGGTCGCTGGCAGACTAAGAAACTGATGAATGTACAATCGTTTTCAAAGTGGGTTATAAACCTATACTCCCTGTTCTATGCTTACAGTTTTTCAGGAGATCGATGTCATGATACGGTATGATGATTAAATTACTCCAGATCATAAGTCTTTGTCTTTGAGAATTTAGGTAGCGAGCACACATATTCAAACTGAAGTAACGAATAGATATGTTTTAACAAATATTATTTGCAAATGTTATATCTGACACCAGACAGTGAATATATTTATTAATGTAAGAGCAGAAAGTTGGCGGGATCGAGACCGACAGATTTTTGTCCTAATATACGCATGGGAAGAAGATTATATTTATGTAACAAACGTGTAATTGTATTATATCCTTTGGTCCCCGTTTCATGTTTATGAATACAGACTTCCACAGATCAATACAGACTTCAATTGACCATTACCAAATGCAAAAGTGTCATCTTCCCTGTAACTTATGCTCGACGGATAGAACAATATTTGCCTTTCTTTGTTGCAAGTTGTTTTTAAAATAGTCAAGTTTGATACTGTACTCAAGTATCACGTGCATGTACCTTTTCTGTCTTTACAGGAGAGAGAGAGAGAGAGAGAGAGAGAGAGAGAGAGAGAGAGAGAGAGTGTGTTTTTGTTTGATTTGGATTTTTAACGTAGCTTTAACAATTTTTCAATCATATAGGTACGTTGTCTGCAGTGTGGCAGTTTATAGTGATGCCTAGCACTGGGGCATCATGTCGCAGACACGTAGCATGATGTCCCACCCAGTCCCATTATCCTGAGACCAGGCCAACCAGTTCTATCACTAACTTCTTAATGCTGAGCACCTAGAGAGGCAGTTGTCAGTATCAATTTTGTAAGTCTCTGATAGGACTAGGCTGGGGATCAAACCCATGACCTCCCGCATCCACAACGGACGCCCTAAACATTAGGCCACTGGAACGGTGTAGAGTGTCCATTGTGCTTTCAAGTGGGATCTGTTTGAATAGGTAATGATAGTTTCCCATCAGTTTGAGGCACACCATCCTTCAAACTTGGTCGTTACATTTGATATATACATTTGGCGTTTTCACTCTAATGTGAGTATAATTGGTGGAATTAAATAGAATAACCACAAAGGATAAAAGGTAATAATTCGAGCTAAGGAGACAAAATATCTGCCCCGGGTGAGGATCGAACTCACGACCTTCAGATTGCTCTCTACGATTGATTATGAGACTGACGCGCTACCTGCTGCGCTACCGAGGCTA
The DNA here is from genome assembly GCA_028554795.2 of Sinohyriopsis cumingii. Taxonomy (NCBI): domain Eukaryota; kingdom Metazoa; phylum Mollusca; class Bivalvia; order Unionida; family Unionidae; genus Sinohyriopsis; species Sinohyriopsis cumingii. The sequence continues at coordinate 4,617,149 of CM068838.1, read as the reverse complement.
TATACATTTTCCATGAGAGATTATATCTTCAGGAGAAACTAAAAGCATTCTTCAGAAAGCATGCGCACCAGCATATGTCAAAAGAGCAAATGATTTACCCCGAGGCGCAGATGTAGAACATGGTAGAAAACACTATAACTAGTCATAAAACGTGTTCTAAACATCCATGATGGTCAACTACATTAACTTATAGGTAAGTTCATCTTATCGGTATTCTGATACCTCTATAAATTCTAAATGGATGGCAATACTAGTTGTTACAAGAAAATAGCCTCCCACTGTTGAGGGGTGGGTGATATTATTTAAATTTAGTGTTTATGATTGTACAAAATTATCATTATCGCGAAGGTTATAATGCCATTGGGAGCGTACGTTTCTACTTTATAAACATTAAGACTTATCAAACACGATTCACTGTGAGTTTTCATTTTCAACTCGTAGGTGAGGAATTTAAGCTACATAAAAATATTTTTTAATTTACTAAATATTCAAAGGCAGGAACTGTGACTGAACTAGCTGCGTTTCATTTTAGCGCTTTCCGGATGGAGACGTTAACTGTGTTGAAGGACTGCCATGCAAACGAGCATATTCCAAGAAAAGTTGAAAGAGAATCATCTATCATGTGGTCTGAACATAGGACAAGTAAGAAGTCTTTCTATAGAAAGGCGATTGTGAGATTGGCCCTCATGTGTATTGAATCAATGGTCACATTGGAGGATTGTCAACTCTGATTGAGGCTATGCAACATTGATGCAATTTGCGAAACTGTGCTAGCGAAGGTCACCAATAATCAGTCGAATAATAAATCTGGCTCTCAAGGACAATACATGAGTATAACAAGAAATAACAGTTGACCCATGAACCGTCCTTGTGGGCTGATGAATACATATCGATACATCCATTCAGTCAATGAAAACAATTTCAAACAAATATTTTGGAGTTAAATATTATACAGGTCTCCCCAGTCAATGTTCGAAAAATATCGTTAGAACACTGATCATATCATGTGTTAAAACTTTTCTATTCACGGATCGGTAACTGAAAGCGACAAATATGTATTATAATTTTCTCTGTAGAAAATAAACCACAAAATGCTTTCATTACATGATGGCATGGAGTTTGTTGAATTGTATGTGATTGGAAAGAGAAAACCATTCCTCGTGTAACATTAACTCATACAAATACCATTAATACTAGTACTACTACTACCACTAACACTACTACTGCTACTCCTACTACTACTACTAACACATGTATAATGTTCGGAACACTTTCTCTGGATTCCTGTTGAAGACAGAACTCCTTCTTTAGAAAGGACATATAGACGTCGTCAAATCAGCGTAATTTAGGTGAATCAGGTTCTTACTTTAATATTGTGATAGTGAATCCTATTCCGATTGATGAAACAATGGATCTTGCCCATGAGGAAATGTTTTCCAAAATATACTCGTTTGGAAATCTAGATATTGTTACGCGTTATTATGTTTATGACCTCGGGCCCTGATGGGCGCCCTCCAATTGGAAGTAGGTCAAACCTAATTGAGTGTGCTAACACCAATGGCTGATTTATCGTGACGTCACCAGTAGGAAGACTGATATGCACCGAGGTACGACGCTTTCTATATTGATTACAGTGCGGCACGTTCGTTTTTTAGCCTTTCCTATGCAAACGGTATTTTGTTGCGAATTATATTTATTGAAATTGTATTTGAATCGAATTAGTTAACGTATATTATAGTAGTTATTATTTCTTTCCCGGTTGTTTTCAAATGATGGCTACATTGTTGTATATATCTTTTAGGGTCGGGTGCATTGAGCTGCTTGACTTGACCCTAATATGTATGTATTAATGCAGTTGATAAGAATGATGATATTATAAACTGGAAAAATGTTGGTTTGGGTTATAACTTGCTTTCATCCACTCCGGGCCAAATACATTCCACATAGTCCTACTCGCAGATGAACCATTTCCATTGAATGACGACACGTTCCCTACTTTGGCGTATCCGAAAGGTTTCCTTTTGATGGGTAGCAGCACGTCGACGACACACAAATCCACCATATTTGCTGTGTGTGAATGAACTGGCTTAGATGGGGTTCGTGATGGCCCTCAAAGATGACAGACAAAAGTTCGAAGCGTTGTTCAAACTATGTCAATGAACGTAGAGTTTTGCTAGGCGGTTTGAAAATGTATCATCTATCGGCAAATGTGTCTTCTATTAAAGCACGATAATGGTCGCTGGCAGACTAAGAAACTGATGAATGTACAATCGTTTTCAAAGTGGGTTATAAACCTATACTCCCTGTTCTATGCTTACAGTTTTTCAGGAGATCGATGTCATGATACGGTATGATGATTAAATTACTCCAGATCATAAGTCTTTGTCTTTGAGAATTTAGGTAGCGAGCACACATATTCAAACTGAAGTAACGAATAGATATGTTTTAACAAATATTATTTGCAAATGTTATATCTGACACCAGACAGTGAATATATTTATTAATGTAAGAGCAGAAAGTTGGCGGGATCGAGACCGACAGATTTTTGTCCTAATATACGCATGGGAAGAAGATTATATTTATGTAACAAACGTGTAATTGTATTATATCCTTTGGTCCCCGTTTCATGTTTATGAATACAGACTTCCACAGATCAATACAGACTTCAATTGACCATTACCAAATGCAAAAGTGTCATCTTCCCTGTAACTTATGCTCGACGGATAGAACAATATTTGCCTTTCTTTGTTGCAAGTTGTTTTTAAAATAGTCAAGTTTGATACTGTACTCAAGTATCACGTGCATGTACCTTTTCTGTCTTTACAGGAGAGAGAGAGAGAGAGAGAGAGAGAGAGAGAGAGAGAGAGAGAGAGAGAGAGAGAGTGTGTTTTTGTTTGATTTGGATTTTTAACGTAGCTTTAACAATTTTTCAATCATATAGGTACGTTGTCTGCAGTGTGGCAGTTTATAGTGATGCCTAGCACTGGGGCATCATGTCGCAGACACGTAGCATGATGTCCCACCCAGTCCCATTATCCTGAGACCAGGCCAACCAGTTCTATCACTAACTTCTTAATGCTGAGCACCTAGAGAGGCAGTTGTCAGTATCAATTTTGTAAGTCTCTGATAGGACTAGGCTGGGGATCAAACCCATGACCTCCCGCATCCACAACGGACGCCCTAAACATTAGGCCACTGGAACGGTGTAGAGTGTCCATTGTGCTTTCAAGTGGGATCTGTTTGAATAGGTAATGATAGTTTCCCATCAGTTTGAGGCACACCATCCTTCAAACTTGGTCGTTACATTTGATATATACATTTGGCGTTTTCACTCTAATGTGAGTATAATTGGTGGAATTAAATAGAATAACCACAAAGGATAAAAGGTAATAATTCGAGCTAAGGGGACAAAATATCTGCCCCGGGTGAGGATCGAACTCACGACCTTCAGATTGCTCTCTACGATTGATTATGAGACTGACGCGCTACCTGCTGCGCTACCGAGGCTATATACATTTTCCATGAGAGATTATATCTTCAGGAGAAACTAAAAGCATTCTTCAGAAAGCATGCGCACCAGCATATGTCAAAAGAGCAAATGATTTACCCCGAGGCGCAGATGTAGAACATGGTAGAAAACACTATAACTAGTCATAAAACGTGTTCTAAACATCCATGATGGTCAACTACATTAACTTATAGGTAAGTTCATCTTATCGGTATTCTGATACCTCTATAAATTCTAAATGGATGGCAATACTAGTTGTTACAAGAAAATAGCCTCCCACTGTTGAGGGGTGGGTGATATTATTTAAATTTAGTGTTTATGATTGTACAAAATTATCATTATCGCGAAGGTTATAATGCCATTGGGAGCGTACGTTTCTACTTTATAAACATTAAGACTTATCAAACACGATTCACTGTGAGTTTTCATTTTCAACTCGTAGGTGAGGAATTTAAGCTACATAAAAATATTTTTTAATTTACTAAATGTTCAAAGGCAGGAACTGTGACTGAACTAGCTGCGTTTCATTTTAGCGCTTTCCGGATGGAGACGTTAACTGTGTTGAAGGACTGCCATGCAAACGAGCATATTCCAAGAAAAGTTGAAAGAGAATCATCTATCATGTGGTCTGAACATAGGACAAGTAAGAAGTCTTTCTATAGAAAGGCGATTGTGAGATTGGCCCTCATGTGTATTGAATCAATGGTCACATTGGAGGATTGTCAACTCTGATTGAGGCTATGCAACATTGATGCAATTTGCGAAACTGTGCTAGCGAAGGTCACCAATAATCAGTCGAATAATAAATCTGGCTCTCAAGGACAATACATGAGTATAACAAGAAATAACAGTTGACCCATGAACCGTCCTTGTGGGCTGATGAATACATATCGATACATCCATTCAGTCAATGAAAACAATTTCAAACAAATATTTTGGAGTTAAATATTATACAGGTCTCCCCAGTCAATGTTCGAAAAATATCGTTAGAACACTGATCATATCATGTGTTAAAACTTTTCTATTCACGGATCGGTAACTGAAAGCGACAAATATGCATTATAATTTTCTCTGTAGAAAATAAACCACAAAATGCTTTCATTACATGATGGCATGGAGTTTGTTGAATTGTATGTGATTGGAAAGAGAAAACCATTCCTCGTGTAACATTAACTCATACAAATACCATTAATACTAGTACTACTACTACCACTAACACTACTACTGCTACTCCTACTACTACTACTAACACATGTATAATGTTCGGAACACTTTCTCTGGATTCCTGTTGAAGACAGAACTCCTTCTTTAGAAAGGACATATAGACGTCGTCAAATCAGCGTAATTTAGGTGAATCAGGTTCTTACTTTAATATTGTGATAGTGAATCCTATTCCGATTGATGAAACAATGGATCTTGCCCATGAGGAAATGTTTTCCAAAATATACTCGTTTGGAAATCTAGATATTGTTACGCGTTATTATGTTTATGACCTCGGGCCCTGATGGGCGCCCTCCAATTGGAAGTAGGTCAAACCTAATTGAGTGTGCTAACACCAATGGCTGATTTATCGTGACGTCACCAGTAGGAAGACTGATATGCACCGAGGTACGACGCTTTCTATATTGATTACAGTGCGGCACGTTCGTTTTTTAGCCTTTGCTATGCAAACGGTATTTTGTTGCGAATTATATTTATTGAAATTGTATTTGAATCGAATTAGTTAACGTATATTATAGTAGTTATTATTTCTTTCCCGGTTGTTTTCAAATGATGGCTACATTGTTGTATATATCTTTTAGGGTCGGGTGCATTTAGCTGCTTGACTTGACCCTAATATGTATGTATTAATGCAGTTGATAAGAATGATGATATTGTAAACTGGAAAAATGTTGGTTTGGGTTATAACTTGCTTTCATCCACTCCGGGCCAAATACATTCCACATAGTCCTACTCGCAGATGAACCATTTCCATTGAATGACGACACGTTCCCTACTTAGGCGTATCCGAAAGGTTTCCTTTTGATGGGTAGCAGCACGTCGACGACACACAAATCCACCATATTTGCTGTGTGTGAGTGAACTGGCTTAGATGGGGTTCCTGATGGCCCTCAAAGATGACAGACAAAAGTTCGAAGCGTTGTTCAAACTATGTCAATGAACGTAGAGTTTTGCTAGGCGGTTTGAAAATGTATCATCTATCGGCAAATGTGTCTTCTATTAAAGCACGATAATGGTCGCTGGCAGACTAAGAAACTGATGAATGTACAATCGTTTTCAAAGTGGGTTATAAACCTATACTCCCTGTTCTATGCTTACAGTTTTTCAGGAGATCGATGTCATGATACGGTATGATGATTAAATTACTCCAGATCATAAGTCTTTGTCTTTGAGAATTTAGGTAGCGAGCACACATATTCAAACTGAAGTAACGAATAGATATGTTTTAACAAATATTATTTGCAAATGTTATATCTGACACCAGACAGTGAATATATTTATTAATGTAAGAGCAGAAAGTTGGCGGGATCGAGACCGACAGATTTTTGTCCTAATATACGCATGGGAAGAAGATTATATTTATGTAACAAACGTGTAATTGTATTATATCCTTTGGTCCCCGTTTCATGTTTATGAATACAGACTTCCACAGATCAATACAGACTTCAATTGACCATTACCAAATGCAAAAGTGTCATCTTCCCTGTAACTTATGCTCGACGGATAGAACAATATTTGCCTTTCTTTGTTGCAAGTTGTTTTTAAAATAGTCAAGTTTGATACTGTACTCAAGTATCACGTGCATGTACCTTTTCTGTCTTTACAGGAGAGAGAGAGAGAGAGAGAGAGAGAGAGAGAGAGAGAGAGAGAGAGAGAGAGAGAGAGTGTTTTTGTTTGATTTGGATTTTTAACGTAGCTTTAACAATTTTTCAATCATATAGGTACGTTGTCTGCAGTGTGGCAGTTTATAGTGATGCCTAGCACTGGGGCATCATGTCGCAGACACGTAGCATGATGTCCCACCCAGTCCCATTATCCTGAGACCAGGCCAACCAGTTCTATCACTAACTTCTTAATGCTGAGCACCTAGAGAGGCAGTTGTCAGTATCAATTTTGTAAGTCTCTGATAGGACTAGGCTGGGGATCAAACCCATGACCTCCCGCATCCACAACGGACGCCCTAAACATTAGGCCACTGGAACGGTGTAGAGTGTCCATTGTGCTTTCAAGTGGGATCTGTTTGAATAGGTAATGATAGTTTCCCATCAGTTTGAGGCACACCATCCTTCAAACTTGGTCGTTACATTTGATATATACATTTGGCGTTTTCACTCTAATGTGAGTATAATTGGTGGAATTAAATAGAATAACCACAAAGGATAAAAGGTAATAATTCGAGCTAAGGAGACAAAATATCTGCCCCGGGTGAGGATCGAACTCACGACCTTCAGATTGCTCTCTACGATTGATTATGAGACTGACGCGCTACCTGCTGCGCTACCGAGGCTATATACATTTTCCATGAGAGATTATATCTTCAGGAGAAACTAAAAGCATTCTTCAGAAAGCATGCGCACCAGCATATGTCAAAAGAGCAAATGATTTACCCCGAGGCGCAGATGTAGAACATGGTAGAAAACACTATAACTAGTCATAAAACGTGTTCTAAACATCCATGATGGTCAACTACATTAACTTATAGGTAAGTTCATCTTATCGGTATTCTGATACCTCTATAAATTCTAAATGGATGGCAATACTAGTTGTTACAAGAAAATAGCCTCCCACTGTTGAGGGGTGGGTGATATTATTTAAATTTAGTGTTTATGATTGTACAAAATTATCATTATCGCGAAGGTTATAATGCCATTGGGAGCGTACGTTTCTACTTTATAAACATTAAGACTTATCAAACACGATTCACTGTGAGTTTTCATTTTCAACTCGTAGGTGAGGAATTTAAGCTACATAAAAATATTTTTTAATTTACTAAATGTTCAAAGGCAGGAACTGTGACTGAACTAGCTGCGTTTCATTTTAGCGCTTTCCGGATGGAGACGTTAACTGTGTTGAAGGACTGCCATGCAAACGAGCATATTCCAAGAAAAGTTGAAAGAGAATCATCTATCATGTGGTCTGAACATAGGACAAGTAAGAAGTCTTTCTATAGAAAGGCGATTGTGAGATTGGCCCTCATGTGTATTGAATCAATGGTCACATTGGAGGATTGTCAACTCTGATTGAGGCTATGCAACATTGATGCAATTTGCGAAACTGTGCTAGCGAAGGTCACCAATAATCAGTCGAATAATAAATCTGGCTCTCAAGGACAATACATGAGTATAACAAGAAATAACAGTTGACCCATGAACCGTCCTTGTGGGCTGATGAATACATATCGATACATCCATTCAGTCAATGAAAACAATTTCAAACAAATATTTTGGAGTTAAATATTATACAGGTCTCCCCAGTCAATGTTCGAAAAATATCGTTAGAACACTGATCATATCATGTGTTAAAACTTTTCTATTCACGGATCGGTAACTGAAAGCGACAAATATGTATTATAATTTTCTCTGTAGAAAATAAACCACAAAATGCTTTCATTACATGATGGCATGGAGTTTGTTGAATTGTATGTGATTGGAAAGAGAAAACCATTCCTCGTGTAACATTAACTCATACAAATACCATTAATACTAGTACTACTACTACCACTAACACTACTACTGCTACTCCTACTACTACTACTAACACATGTATAATGTTCGGAACACTTTCTCTGGATTCCTGTTGAAGACAGAACTCCTTCTTTAGAAAGGACATATAGACGTCGTCAAATCAGCGTAATTTAGGTGAATCAGGTTCTTACTTTAATATTGTGATAGTGAATCCTATTCCGATTGATGAAACAATGGATCTTGCCCATGAGGAAATGTTTTCCAAAATATACTCGTTTGGAAATCTAGATATTGTTACGCGTTATTATGTTTATGACCTCGGGCCCTGATGGGCGCCCTCCAATTGGAAGTAGGTCAAACCTAATTGAGTGTGCTAACACCAATGGCTGATTTATCGTGACGTCACCAGTAGGAAGACTGATATGCACCGAGGTACGACGCTTTCTATATTGATTACAGTGCGGCACGTTCGTTTTTTAGCCTTTCCTATGCAAACGGTATTTTGTTGCGAATTATATTTATTGAAATTGTATTTGAATCGAATTAGTTAACGTATATTATAGTAGTTATTATTTCTTTCCCGGTTGTTTTCAAATGATGGCTACATTGTTGTATATATCTTTTAGGGTCGGGTGCATTGAGCTGCTTGACTTGACCCTAATATGTATGTATTAATGCAGTTGATAAGAATGATGATATTATAAACTGGAAAAATGTTGGTTTGGGTTATAACTTGCTTTCATCCACTCCGGGCCAAATACATTCCACATAGTCCTACTCGCAGATGAACCATTTCCATTGAATGACGACACGTTCCCTACTTTGGCGTATCCGAAAGGTTTCCTTTTGATGGGTAGCAGCACGTCGACGACACACAAATCCACCATATTTGCTGTGTGTGAATGAACTGGCTTAGATGGGGTTCGTGATGGCCCTCAAAGATGACAGACAAAAGTTCGAAGCGTTGTTCAAACTATGTCAATGAACGTAGAGTTTTGCTAGGCGGTTTGAAAATGTATCATCTATCGGCAAATGTGTCTTCTATTAAAGCACGATAATGGTCGCTGGCAGACTAAGAAACTGATGAATGTACAATCGTTTTCAAAGTGGGTTATAAACCTATACTCCCTGTTCTATGCTTACAGTTTTTCAGGAGATCGATGTCATGATACGGTATGATGATTAAATTACTCCAGATCATAAGTCTTTGTCTTTGAGAATTTAGGTAGCGAGCACACATATTCAAACTGAAGTAACGAATAGATATGTTTTAACAAATATTATTTGCAAATGTTATATCTGACACCAGACAGTGAATATATTTATTAATGTAAGAGCAGAAAGTTGGCGGGATCGAGACCGACAGATTTTTGTCCTAATATACGCATGGGAAGAAGATTATATTTATGTAACAAACGTGTAATTGTATTATATCCTTTGGTCCCCGTTTCATGTTTATGAATACAGACTTCCACAGATCAATACAGACTTCAATTGACCATTACCAAATGCAAAAGTGTCATCTTCCCTGTAACTTATGCTCGACGGATAGAACAATATTTGCCTTTCTTTGTTGCAAGTTGTTTTTAAAATAGTCAAGTTTGATACTGTACTCAAGTATCACGTGCATGTACCTTTTCTGTCTTTACAGGAGAGAGAGAGAGAGAGAGAGAGAGAGAGAGAGAGAGAGAGAGAGAGAGAGAGAGAGAGTGTGTGTTTTTGTTTGATTTGGATTTTTAACGTAGCTTTAACAATTTTTCAATCATATAGGTACGTTGTCTGCAGTGTGGCAGTTTATAGTGATGCCTAGCACTGGGGCATCATGTCGCAGACACGTAGCATGATGTCCCACCCAGTCCCATTATCCTGAGACCAGGCCAACCAGTTCTATCACTAACTTCTTAATGCTGAGCACCTAGAGAGGCAGTTGTCAGTATCAATTTTGTAAGTCTCTGATAGGACTAGGCTGGGGATCAAACCCATGACCTCCCGCATCCACAACGGACGCCCTAAACATTAGGCCACTGGAACGGTGTAGAGTGTCCATTGTGCTTTCAAGTGGGATCTGTTTGAATAGGTAATGATAGTTTCCCATCAGTTTGAGGCACACCATCCTTCAAACTTGGTCGTTACATTTGATATATACATTTGGCGTTTTCACTCTAATGTGAGTATAATTGGTGGAATTAAATAGAATAACCACAAAGGATAAAAGGTAATAATTCGAGCTAAGGGGACAAAATATCTGCCCCGGGTGAGGATCGAACTCACGACCTTCAGATTGCTCTCTACGATTGATTATGAGACTGACGCGCTACCTGCTGCGCTACCGAGGCTATATACATTTTCCATGAGAGATTATATCTTCAGGAGAAACTAAAAGCATTCTTCAGAAAGCATGCGCACCAGCATATGTCAAAAGAGCAAATGATTTACCCCGAGGCGCAGATGTAGAACATGGTAGAAAACACTATAACTAGTCATAAAACGTGTTCTAAACATCCATGATGGTCAACTACATTAACTTATAGGTAAGTTCATCTTATCGGTATTCTGATACCTCTATAAATTCTAAATGGATGGCAATACTAGTTGTTACAAGAAAATAGCCTCCCACTGTTGAGGGGTGGGTGATATTATTTAAATTTAGTGTTTATGATTGTACAAAATTATCATTATCGCGAAGGTTATAATGCCATTGGGAGCGTACGTTTCTACTTTATAAACATTAAGACTTATCAAACACGATTCACTGTGAGTTTTCATTTTCAACTCGTAGGTGAGGAATTTAAGCTACATAAAAATATTTTTTAATTTACTAAATGTTCAAAGGCAGGAACTGTGACTGAACTAGCTGCGTTTCATTTTAGCGCTTTCCGGATGGAGACGTTAACTGTGTTGAAGGACTGCCATGCAAACGAGCATATTCCAAGAAAAGTTGAAAGAGAATCATCTATCATGTGGTCTGAACATAGGACAAGTAAGAAGTCTTTCTATAGAAAGGCGATTGTGAGATTGGCCCTCATGTGTATTGAATCAATGGTCACATTGGAGGATTGTCAACTCTGATTGAGGCTATGCAACATTGATGCAATTTGCGAAACTGTGCTAGCGAAGGTCACCAATAATCAGTCGAATAATAAATCTGGCTCTCAAGGACAATACATGAGTATAACAAGAAATAACAGTTGACCCATGAACCGTCCTTGTGGGCTGATGAATACATATCGATACATCCATTCAGTCAATGAAAACAATTTCAAACAAATATTTTGGAGTTAAATATTATACAGGTCTCCCCAGTCAATGTTCGAAAAATATCGTTAGAACACTGATCATATCATGTGTTAAAACTTTTCTATTCACGGATCGGTAACTGAAAGCGACAAATATGCATTATAATTTTCTCTGTAGAAAATAAACCACAAAATGCTTTCATTACATGATGGCATGGAGTTTGTTGAATTGTATGTGATTGGAAAGAGAAAACCATTCCTCGTGTAACATTAACTCATACAAATACCATTAATACTAGTACTACTACTACCACTAACACTACTACTGCTACTCCTACTACTACTACTAACACATGTATAATGTTCGGAACACTTTCTCTGGATTCCTGTTGAAGACAGAACTCCTTCTTTAGAAAGGACATATAGACGTCGTCAAATCAGCGTAATTTAGGTGAATCAGGTTCTTACTTTAATATTGTGATAGTGAATCCTATTCCGATTGATGAAACAATGGATCTTGCCCATGAGGAAATGTTTTCCAAAATATACTCGTTTGGAAATCTAGATATTGTTACGCGTTATTATGTTTATGACCTCGGGCCCTGATGGGCGCCCTCCAATTGGAAGTAGGTCAAACCTAATTGAGTGTGCTAACACCAATGGCTGATTTATCGTGACGTCACCAGTAGGAAGACTGATATGCACCGAGGTACGACGCTTTCTATATTGATTACAGTGCGGCACGTTCGTTTTTTAGCCTTTCCTATGCAAACGGTATTTTGTTGCGAATTATATTTATTGAAATTGTATTTGAATCGAATTAGTTAACGTATATTATAGTAGTTATTATTTCTTTCCCGGTTGTTTTCAAATGATGGCTACATTGTTGTATATATCTTTTAGGGTCGGGTGCATTTAGCTGCTTGACTTGACCCTAATATGTATGTATTAATGCAGTTGATAAGAATGATGATATTGTAAACTGGAAAAATGTTGGTTTGGGTTATAACTTGCTTTCATCCACTCCGGGCCAAATACATTCCACATAGTCCTACTCGCAGATGAACCATTTCCATTGAATGACGACACGTTCCCTACTTAGGCGTATCCGAAAGGTTTCCTTTTGATGGGTAGCAGCACGTCGACGACACACAAATCCACCATATTTGCTGTGTGTGAGTGAACTGGCTTAGATGGGGTTCGTGATGGCCCTCAAAGATGACAGACAAAAGTTCGAAGCGTTGTTCAAACTATGTCAATGAACGTAGAGTTTTGCTAGGCGGTTTGAAAATGTATCATCTATCGGCAAATGTGTCTTCTATTAAAGCACGATAATGGTCGCTGGCAGACTAAGAAACTGATGAATGTACAATCGTTTTCAAAGTGGGTTATAAACCTATACTCCCTGTTCTATGCTTACAGTTTTTCAGGAGATCGATGTCATGATACGGTATGATGATTAAATTACTCCAGATCATAAGTCTTTGTCTTTGAGAATTTAGGTAGCGAGCACACATATTCAAACTGAAGTAACGAATAGATATGTTTTAACAAATATTATTTGCAAATGTTATATCTGACACCAGACAGTGAATATATTTATTAATGTAAGAGCAGAAAGTTGGCGGGATCGAGACCGACAGATTTTTGTCCTAATATACGCATGGGAAGAAGATTATATTTATGTAACAAACGTGTAATTGTATTATATCCTTTGGTCCCCGTTTCATGTTTATGAATACAGACTTCCACAGATCAATACAGACTTCAATTGACCATTACCAAATGCAAAAGTGTCATCTTCCCTGTAACTTATGCTCGACGGATAGAACAATATTTGCCTTTCTTTGTTGCAAGTTGTTTTTAAAATAGTCAAGTTTGATACTGTACTCAAGTATCACGTGCATGTACCTTTTCTGTCTTTACAGGAGAGAGAGAGAGAGAGAGAGAGAGAGAGAGAGAGAGAGAGAGAGAGTGTTTTTGTTTGATTTGGATTTTTAACGTAGCTTTAACAATTTTTCAATCATATAGGTACGTTGTCTGCAGTGTGGCAGTTTATAGTGATGCCTGGCACTGGGGCATCATGTCGCAGACACGTAGCATGATGTCCCACCCAGTCCCATTATCCTGAGACCAGGCCAACCAGTTCTATCACTAACTTCTTAATGCTGAGCACCTAGAGAGGCAGTTGTCAGTATCAATTTTGTAAGTCTCTGATAGGACTAGGCTGGGGATCAAACCCATGACCTCCCGCATCCACAACGGACGCCCTAAACATTAGGCCACTGGAACGGTGTAGAGTGTCCATTGTGCTTTCAAGTGGGATCTGTTTGAATAGGTAATGATAGTTTCCCATCAGTTTGAGGCACACCATCCTTCAAACTTGGTCGTTACATTTGATATATACATTTGGCGTTTTCACTCTAATGTGAGTATAATTGGTGGAATTAAATAGAATAACCACAAAGGATAAAAGGTAATAATTCGAGCTAAGGAGACAAAATATCTGCCCCGGGTGAGGATCGAACTCACGACCTTCAGATTGCTCTCTACGATTGATTATGAGACTGACGCGCTACCTGCTGCGCTACCGAGGCTATATACATTTTCCATGAGAGATTATATCTTCAGGAGAAACTAAAAGCATTCTTCAGAAAGCATGCGCACCAGCATATGTCAAAAGAGCAAATGATTTACCCCGAGGCGCAGATGTAGAACATGGTAGAAAACACTATAACTAGTCATAAAACGTGTTCTAAACATCCATGATGGTCAACTACATTAACTTATAGGTAAGTTCATCTTATCGGTATTCTGATACCTCTATAAATTCTAAATGGATGGCAATACTAGTTGTTACAAGAAAATAGCCTCCCACTGTTGAGGGGTGGGTGATATTATTTAAATTTAGTGTTTATGATTGTACAAAATTATCATTATCGCGAAGGTTATAATGCCATTGGGAGCGTACGTTTCTACTTTATAAACATTAAGACTTATCAAACACGATTCACTGTGAGTTTTCATTTTCAACTCGTAGGTGAGGAATTTAAGCTACATAAAAATATTTTTTAATTTACTAAATGTTCAAAGGCAGGAACTGTGACTGAACTAGCTGCGTTTCATTTTAGCGCTTTCCGGATGGAGACGTTAACTGTGTTGAAGGACTGCCATGCAAACGAGCATATTCCAAGAAAAGTTGAAAGAGAATCATCTATCATGTGGTCTGAACATAGGACAAGTAAGAAGTCTTTCTATAGAAAGGCGATTGTGAGATTGGCCCTCATGTGTATTGAATCAATGGTCACATTGGAGGATTGTCAACTCTGATTGAGGCTATGCAACATTGATGCAATTTGCGAAACTGTGCTAGCGAAGGTCACCAATAATCAGTCGAATAATAAATCTGGCTCTCAAGGACAATACATGAGTATAACAAGAAATAACAGTTGACCCATGAACCGTCCTTGTGGGCTGATGAATACATATCGATACATCCATTCAGTCAATGAAAACAATTTCAAACAAATATTTTGGAGTTAAATATTATACAGGTCTCCCCAGTCAATGTTCGAAAAATATCGTTAGAACACTGATCATATCATGTGTTAAAACTTTTCTATTCACGGATCGGTAACTGAAAGCGACAAATATGTATTATAATTTTCTCTGTAGAAAATAAACCACAAAATGCTTTCATTACATGATGGCATGGAGTTTGTTGAATTGTATGTGATTGGAAAGAGAAAACCATTCCTCGTGTAACATTAACTCATACAAATACCATTAATACTAGTACTACTACTACCACTAACACTACTACTGCTACTCCTACTACTACTACTAACACATGTATAATGTTCGGAACACTTTCTCTGGATTCCTGTTGAAGACAGAACTCCTTCTTTAGAAAGGACATATAGACGTCGTCAAATCAGCGTAATTTAGGTGAATCAGGTTCTTACTTTAATATTGTGATAGTGAATCCTATTCCGATTGATGAAACAATGGATCTTGCCCATGAGGAAATGTTTTCCAAAATATACTCGTTTGGAAATCTAGATATTGTTACGCGTTATTATGTTTATGACCTCGGGCCCTGATGGGCGCCCTCCAATTGGAAGTAGGTCAAACCTAATTGAGTGTGCTAACACCAATGGCTGATTTATCGTGACGTCACCAGTAGGAAGACTGATATGCACCGAGGTACGACGCTTTCTATATTGATTACAGTGCGGCACGTTCGTTTTTTAGCCTTTCCTATGCAAACGGTATTTTGTTGCGAATTATATTTATTGAAATTGTATTTGAATCGAATTAGTTAACGTATATTATAGTAGTTGTTATTTCTTTCCCGGTTGTTTTCAAATGATGGCTACATTGTTGTATATATCTTTTAGGGTCGGGTGCATTGAGCTGCTTGACTTGACCCTAATATGTATGTATTAATGCAGTTGATAAGAATGATGATATTATAAACTGGAAAAATGTTGGTTTGGGTTATAACTTGCTTTCATCCACTCCGGGCCAAATACATTCCACATAGTCCTACTCGCAGATGAACCATTTCCATTGAATGACGACACGTTCCCTACTTTGGCGTATCCGAAAGGTTTCCTTTTGATGGGTAGCAGCACGTCGACGACACACAAATCCACCATATTTGCTGTGTGTCAATGAACTGGCTTAGATGGGGTTCCTGATGGCCCTCAAAGATGACAGACAAAAGTTCGAAGCGTTGTTCAAACTATGTCAATGAACGTAGAGTTTTGCTAGGCGGTTTGAAAATGTATCATCTATCGGCAAATGTGTCTTCTATTAAAGCACGATAATGGTCGCTGGCAGACTAAGAAACTGATGAATGTACAATCGTTTTCAAAGTGGGTTATAAACCTATACTCCCTGTTCTATGCTTACAGTTTTTCAGGAGATCGATGTCATGATACGGTATGATGATTAAATTACTCCAGATCATAAGTCTTTGTCTTTGAGAATTTAGGTAGCGAGCACACATATTCAAACTGAAGTAACGAATAGATATGTTTTAACAAATATTATTTGCAAATGTTATATCTGACACCAGACAGTGAATATATTTATTAATGTAAGAGCAGAAAGTTGGCGGGATCGAGACCGACAGATTTTTGTCCTAATATACGCATGGGAAGAAGATTATATTTATGTAACAAACGTGTAATTGTATTATATCCTTTGGTCCCCGTTTCATGTTTATGAATACAGACTTCCACAGATCAATACAGACTTCAATTGACCATTACCAAATGCAAAAGTGTCATCTTCCCTGTAACTTATGCTCGACGGATAGAACAATATTTGCCTTTCTTTGTTGCAAGTTGTTTTTAAAATAGTCAAGTTTGATACTGTACTCAAGTATCACGTGCATGTACCTTTTCTGTCTTTACAGGAGAGAGAGAGAGAGAGAGAGAGAGAGAGAGAGAGAGAGAGAGAGAGAGAGAGAGAGAGAGAGAGTGTGTGTTTTTGTTTGATTTGGATTTTTAACGTAGCTTTAACAATTTTTCAATCATATAGGTACGTTGTCTGCAGTGTGGCAGTTTATAGTGATGCCTAGCACTGGGGCATCATGTCGCAGACACGTAGCATGATGTCCCACCCAGTCCCATTATCCTGAGACCAGGCCAACCAGTTCTATCACTAACTTCTTAATGCTGAGCACCTAGAGAGGCAGTTGTCAGTATCAATTTTGTAAGTCTCTGATAGGACTAGGCT
This sequence comes from Sinohyriopsis cumingii, assembly GCA_028554795.2. NCBI lineage: Eukaryota > Metazoa > Mollusca > Bivalvia > Unionida > Unionidae > Sinohyriopsis > Sinohyriopsis cumingii. The sequence goes on along the minus strand of CM068838.1, from coordinate 4,599,972 downwards.
GGGGATCAAACCCATGACCTCCCGCATCCACAACGGACGCCCTAAACATTAGGCCACTGGAACGGTGTAGAGTGTCCATTGTGCTTTCAAGTGGGATCTGTTTGAATAGGTAATGATAGTTTCCCATCAGTTTGAGGCACACCATCCTTCAAACTTGGTCGTTACATTTGATATATACATTTGGCGTTTTCACTCTAATGTGAGTATAATTGGTGGAATTAAATAGAATAACCACAAAGGATAAAAGGTAATAATTCGAGCTAAGGAGACAAAATATCTGCCCCGGGTGAGGATCGAACTCACGACCTTCAGATTGCTCTCTACGATTGATTATGAGACTGACGCGCTACCTGCTGCGCTACCGAGGCTATATACATTTTCCATGAGAGATTATATCTTCAGGAGAAACTAAAAGCATTCTTCAGAAAGCATGCGCACCAGCATATGTCAAAAGAGCAAATGATTTACCCCGAGGCGCAGATGTAGAACATGGTAGAAAACACTATAACTAGTCATAAAACGTGTTCTAAACATCCATGATGGTCAACTACATTAACTTATAGGTAAGTTCATCTTATCGGTATTCTGATACCTCTATAAATTCTAAATGGATGGCAATACTAGTTGTTACAAGAAAATAGCCTCCCACTGTTGAGGGGTGGGTGATATTATTTAAATTTAGTGTTTATGATTGTACAAAATTATCATTATCGCGAAGGTTATAATGCCATTGGGAGCGTACGTTTCTACTTTATAAACATTAAGACTTATCAAACACGATTCACTGTGAGTTTTCATTTTCAACTCGTAGGTGAGGAATTTAAGCTACATAAAAATATTTTTTAATTTACTAAATGTTCAAAGGCAGGAACTGTGACTGAACTAGCTGCGTTTCATTTTAGCGCTTTCCGGATGGAGACGTTAACTGTGTTGAAGGACTGCCATGCAAACGAGCATATTCCAAGAAAAGTTGAAAGAGAATCATCTATCATGTGGTCTGAACATAGGACAAGTAAGAAGTCTTTCTATAGAAAGGCGATTGTGAGATTGGCCCTCATGTGTATTGAATCAATGGTCACATTGGAGGATTGTCAACTCTGATTGAGGCTATGCAACATTGATGCAATTTGCGAAACTGTGCTAGCGAAGGTCACCAATAATCAGCCGAATAATAAATCTGGCTCTCAAGGACAATACATGAGTATAACAAGAAATAACAGTTGACCCATGAACCGTCCTTGTGGGCTGATGAATACATATCGATACATCCATTCAGTCAATGAAAACAATTTCAAACAAATATTTTTTGGAGTTAAATATTATACAGGTCTCCCCAGTCAATGTTCGAAAAATATCGTTAGAACACTGATCATATCATGTGTTAAAACTTTTCTATTCACGGATCGGTAACTGAAAGCGACAAATATGTATTATAATTTTCTCTGTAGAAAATAAACCACAAAATGCTTTCATTACATGATGGCATGGAGTTTGTTGAATTGTATGTGATTGGAAAGAGAAAACCATTCCTCGTGTAACATTAACTCATACAAATACCATTAATACTAGTACTACTACTACCACTAACACTACTACTGCTACTCCTACTACTACTACTAACACATGTATAATGTTCGGAACACTTTCTCTGGATTCCTGTTGAAGACAGAACTCCTTCTTTAGAAAGGACATATAGACGTCGTCAAATCAGCGTAATTTAGGTGAATCAGGTTCTTACTTTAATATTGTGATAGTGAATCCTATTCCGATTGATGAAACAATGGATCTTGCCCATGAGGAAATGTTTTCCAAAATATACTCGTTTGGAAATCTAGATATTGTTACGCGTTATTATGTTTATGACCTCGGGCCCTGATGGGCGCCCTCCAATTGGAAGTAGGTCAAACCTAATTGAGTGTGCTAACACCAATGGCTGATTTATCGTGACGTCACCAGTAGGAAGACTGATATGCACCGAGGTACGACGCTTTCTATATTGATTACAGTGCGGCACGTTCGTTTTTTAGCCTTTGCTATGCAAACGGTATTTTGTTGCGAATTATATTTATTGAAATTGTATTTGAATCGAATTAGTTAACGTATATTATAGTAGTTATTATTTCTTTCCCGGTTGTTTTCAAATGATGGCTACATTGTTGTATATATCTTTTAGGGTCGGGTGCATTGAGCTGCTTGACTTGACCCTAATATGTATGTATTAATGCAGTTGATAAGAATGATGATATTATAAACTGGAAAAATGTTGGTTTGGGTTATAACTTGCTTTCATCCACTCCGGGCCAAATACATTCCACATAGTCCTACTCGCAGATGAACCATTTCCATTGAATGACGACACGTTCCCTACTTAGGCGTATCCGAAAGGTTTCCTTTTGATGGGTAGCAGCACGTCGACGACACACAAATCCACCATATTTGCTGTGTGTGAGTGAACTGGCTTAGATGGGGTTCCTGATGGCCCTCAAAGATGACAGACAAAAGTTCGAAGCGTTGTTCAAACTATGTCAATGAACGTAGAGTTTTGCTAGGCGGTTTGAAAATGTATCATCTATCGGCAAATGTGTCTTCTATTAAAGCACGATAATGGTCGCTGGCAGACTAAGAAACTGATGAATGTACAATCGTTTTCAAAGTGAGTTATAAACCTATACTCCCTGTTCTATGCTTACAGTTTTTCAGGAGATCGATGTCATGATACGGTATGATGATTAAATTACTCCAGATCATAAGTCTTTGTCTTTGAGAATTTAGGTAGCGAGCACACATATTCAAACTGAAGTAACGAATAGATATGTTTTAACAAATATTATTTGCAAATGTTATATCTGACACCAGACAGTGAATATATTTATTAATGTAAGAGCAGAAAGTTGGCGGGATCGAGACCGACAGATTTTTGTCCTAATATACGCATGGGAAGAAGATTATATTTATGTAACAAACGTGTAATTGTATTATATCCTTTGGTCCCCGTTTCATGTTTATGAATACAGACTTCCACAGATCAATACAGACTTCAATTGACCATTACCAAATGCAAAAGTGTCATCTTCCCTGTAACTTATGCTCGACGGATAGAACAATATTTGCCTTTCTTTGTTGCAAGTTGTTTTTAAAATAGTCAAGTTTGATACTGTACTCAAGTATCACGTGCATGTACCTTTTCTGTCTTTACAGGAGAGAGAGAGAGAGAGAGAGAGAGAGAGAGAGAGAGAGAGAGAGAGAGAGAGAGAGAGAGAGAGAGTGTGTTTTTGTTTGATTTGGATTTTTAACGTAGCTTTAACAATTTTTCAATCATATAGGTACGTTGTCTGCAGTGTGGCAGTTTATAGTGATGCCTAGCACTGGGGCATCATGTCGCAGACACGTAGCATGATGTCCCACCCAGTCCCATTATCCTGAGACCAGGCCAACCAGTTCTATCACTAACTTCTTAATGCTGAGCACCTAGAGAGGCAGTTGTCAGTATCAATTTTGTAAGTCTCTGATAGGACTAGGCTGGGGATCAAACCCATGACCTCCCGCATCCACAACGGACGCCCTAAACATTAGGCCACTGGAACGGTGTAGAGTGTCCATTGTGCTTTCAAGTGGGATCTGTTTGAATAGGTAATGATAGTTTCCCATCAGTTTGAGGCACACCATCCTTCAAACTTGGTCGTTACATTTGATATATACATTTGGCGTTTTCACTCTAATGTGAGTATAATTGGTGGAATTAAATAGAATAACCACAAAGGATAAAAGGTAATAATTCGAGCTAAGGAGACAAAATATCTGCCCCGGGTGAGGATCGAACTCACGACCTTCAGATTGCTCTCTACGATTGATTATGAGACTGACGCGCTACCTGCTGCGCTACCGAGGCTATATACATTTTCCATGAGAGATTATATCTTCAGGAGAAACTAAAAGCATTCTTCAGAAAGCATGCGCACCAGCATATGTCAAAAGAGCAAATGATTTACCCCGAGGCGCAGATGTAGAACATGGTAGAAAACACTATAACTAGTCATAAAACGTGTTCTAAACATCCATGATGGTCAACTACATTAACTTATAGGTAAGTTCATCTTATCGGTATTCTGATACCTCTATAAATTCTAAATGGATGGCAATACTAGTTGTTACAAGAAAATAGCCTCCCACTGTTGAGGGGTGGGTGATATTATTTAAATTTAGTGTTTATGATTGTACAAAATTATCATTATCGCGAAGGTTATAATGCCATTGGGAGCGTACGTTTCTACTTTATAAACATTAAGACTTATCAAACACGATTCACTGTGAGTTTTCATTTTCAACTCGTAGGTGAGGAATTTAAGCTACATAAAAATATTTTTTAATTTACTAAATGTTCAAAGGCAGGAACTGTGACTGAACTAGCTGCGTTTCATTTTAGCGCTTTCCGGATGGAGACGTTAACTGTGTTGAAGGACTGCCATGCAAACGAGCATATTCCAAGAAAAGTTGAAAGAGAATCATCTATCATGTGGTCTGAACATAGGACAAGTAAGAAGTCTTTCTATAGAAAGGCGATTGTGAGATTGGCCCTCATGTGTATTGAATCAATGGTCACATTGGAGGATTGTCAACTCTGATTGAGGCTATGCAACATTGATGCAATTTGCGAAACTGTGCTAGCGAAGGTCACCAATAATCAGTCGAATAATAAATCTGGCTCTCAAGGACAATACATGAGTATAACAAGAAATAACAGTTGACCCATGAACCGTCCTTGTGGGCTGATGAATACATATCGATACATCCATTCAGTCAATGAAAACAATTTCAAACAAATATTTTGGAGTTAAATATTATACAGGTCTCCCCAGTCAATGTTCGAAAAATATCGTTAGAACACTGATCATATCATGTGTTAAAACTTTTCTATTCACGGATCGGTAACTGAAAGCGACAAATATGCATTATAATTTTCTCTGTAGAAAATAAACCACAAAATGCTTTCATTACATGATGGCATGGAGTTTGTTGAATTGTATGTGATTGGAAAGAGAAAACCATTCCTCGTGTAACATTAACTCATACAAATACCATTAATACTAGTACTACTACTACCACTAACACTACTACTGCTACTCCTACTACTACTACTAACACATGTATAATGTTCGGAACACTTTCTCTGGATTCCTGTTGAAGACAGAACTCCTTCTTTAGAAAGGACATATAGACGTCGTCAAATCAGCGTAATTTAGGTGAATCAGGTTCTTACTTTAATATTGTGATAGTGAATCCTATTCCGATTGATGAAACAATGGATCTTGCCCATGAGGAAATGTTTTCCAAAATATACTCGTTTGGAAATCTAGATATTGTTACGCGTTATTATGTTTATGACCTCGGGCCCTGATGGGCGCCCTCCAATTGGAAGTAGGTCAAACCTAATTGAGTGTGCTAACACCAATGGCTGATTTATCGTGACGTCACCAGTAGGAAGACTGATATGCACCGAGGTACGACGCTTTCTATATTGATTACAGTGCGGCACGTTCGTTTTTTAGCCTTTGCTATGCAAACGGTATTTTGTTGCGAATTATATTTATTGAAATTGTATTTGAATCGAATTAGTTAACGTATATTATAGTAGTTATTATTTCTTTCCCGGTTGTTTTCAAATGATGGCTACATTGTTGTATATATCTTTTAGGGTCGGGTGCATTGAGCTGCTTGACTTGACCCTAATATGTATGTATTAATGCAGTTGATAAGAATGATGATATTATAAACTGGAAAAATGTTGGTTTGGGTTATAACTTGCTTTCATCCACTCCGGGCCAAATACATTCCACATAGTCCTACTCGCAGATGAACCATTTCCATTGAATGACGACACGTTCCCTACTTAGGCGTATCCGAAAGGTTTCCTTTTGATGGGTAGCAGCACGTCGACGACACACAAATCCACCATATTTGCTGTGTGTGAGTGAACTGGCTTAGATGGGGTTCCTGATGGCCCTCAAAGATGACAGACAAAAGTTCGAAGCGTTGTTCAAACTATGTCAATGAACGTAGAGTTTTGCTAGGCGGTTTGAAAATGTATCATCTATCGGCAAATGTGTCTTCTATTAAAGCACGATAATGGTCGCTGGCAGACTAAGAAACTGATGAATGTACAATCGTTTTCAAAGTGGGTTATAAACCTATACTCCCTGTTCTATGCTTACAGTTTTTCAGGAGATCGATGTCATGATACGGTATGATGATTAAATTACTCCAGATCATAAGTCTTTGTCTTTGAGAATTTAGGTAGCGAGCACACATATTCAAACTGAAGTAACGAATAGATATGTTTTAACAAATATTATTTGCAAATGTTATATCTGACACCAGACAGTGAATATATTTATTAATGTAAGAGCAGAAAGTTGGCGGGATCGAGACCGACAGATTTTTGTCCTAATATACGCATGGGAAGAAGATTATATTTATGTAACAAACGTGTAATTGTATTATATCCTTTGGTCCCCGTTTCATGTTTATGAATACAGACTTCCACAGATCAATACAGACTTCAATTGACCATTACCAAATGCAAAAGTGTCATCTTCCCTGTAACTTATGCTCGACGGATAGAACAATATTTGCCTTTCTTTGTTGCAAGTTGTTTTTAAAATAGTCAAGTTTGATACTGTACTCAAGTATCACGTGCATGTACCTTTTCTGTCTTTACAGGAGAGAGAGAGAGAGAGAGAGAGAGAGAGAGAGAGAGAGAGAGAGAGAGAGAGAGAGAGAGTGTGTGTTTTTGTTTGATTTGGATTTTTAACGTAGCTTTAACAATTTTTCAATCATATAGGTACGTTGTCTGCAGTGTGGCAGTTTATAGTGATGCCTAGCACTGGGGCATCATGTCGCAGACACGTAGCATGATGTCCCACCCAGTCCCATTATCCTGAGACCAGGCCAACCAGTTCTATCACTAACTTCTTAATGCTGAGCACCTAGAGAGGCAGTTGTCAGTATCAATTTTGTAAGTCTCTGATAGGACTAGGCTGGGGATCAAACCCATGACCTCCCGCATCCACAACGGACGCCCTAAACATTAGGCCACTGGAACGGTGTAGAGTGTCCATTGTGCTTTCAAGTGGGATCTGTTTGAATAGGTAATGATAGTTTCCCATCAGTTTGAGGCACACCATCCTTCAAACTTGGTCGTTACATTTGATATATACATTTGGCGTTTTCACTCTAATGTGAGTATAATTGGTGGAATTAAATAGAATAACCACAAAGGATAAAAGGTAATAATTCGAGCTAAGGAGACAAAATATCTGCCCCGGGTGAGGATCGAACTCACGACCTTCAGATTGCTCTCTACGATTGATTATGAGACTGACGCGCTACCTGCTGCGCTACCGAGGCTATATACATTTTCCATGAGAGATTATATCTTCAGGAGAAACTAAAAGCATTCTTCAGAAAGCATGCGCACCAGCATATGTCAAAAGAGCAAATGATTTACCCCGAGGCGCAGATGTAGAACATGGTAGAAAACACTATAACTAGTCATAAAACGTGTTCTAAACATCCATGATGGTCAACTACATTAACTTATAGGTAAGTTCATCTTATCGGTATTCTGATACCTCTATAAATTCTAAATGGATGGCAATACTAGTTGTTACAAGAAAATAGCCTCCCACTGTTGAGGGGTGGGTGATATTATTTAAATTTAGTGTTTATGATTGTACAAAATTATCATTATCGCGAAGGTTATAATGCCATTGGGAGCGTACGTTTCTACTTTATAAACATTAAGACTTATCAAACACGATTCACTGTGAGTTTTCATTTTCAACTCGTAGGTGAGGAATTTAAGCTACATAAAAATATTTTTTAATTTACTAAATGTTCAAAGGCAGGAACTGTGACTGAACTAGCTGCGTTTCATTTTAGCGCTTTCCGGATGGAGACGTTAACTGTGTTGAAGGACTGCCATGCAAACGAGCATATTCCAAGAAAAGTTGAAAGAGAATCATCTATCATGTGGTCTGAACATAGGACAAGTAAGAAGTCTTTCTATAGAAAGGCGATTGTGAGATTGGCCCTCATGTGTATTGAATCAATGGTCACATTGGAGGATTGTCAACTCTGATTGAGGCTATGCAACATTGATGCAATTTGCGAAACTGTGCTAGCGAAGGTCACCAATAATCAGTCGAATAATAAATCTGGCTCTCAAGGACAATACATGAGTATAACAAGAAATAACAGTTGACCCATGAACCGTCCTTGTGGGCTGATGAATACATATCGATACATCCATTCAGTCAATGAAAACAATTTCAAACAAATATTTTGGAGTTAAATATTATACAGGTCTCCCCAGTCAATGTTCGAAAAATATCGTTAGAACACTGATCATATCATGTGTTAAAACTTTTCTATTCACGGATCGGTAACTGAAAGCGACAAATATGCATTATAATTTTCTCTGTAGAAAATAAACCACAAAATGCTTTCATTACATGATGGCATGGAGTTTGTTGAATTGTATGTGATTGGAAAGAGAAAACCATTCCTCGTGTAACATTAACTCATACAAATACCATTAATACTAGTACTACTACTACCACTAACACTACTACTGCTACTCCTACTACTACTACTAACACATGTATAATGTTCGGAACACTTTCTCTGGATTCCTGTTGAAGACAGAACTCCTTCTTTAGAAAGGACATATAGACGTCGTCAAATCAGCGTAATTTAGGTGAATCAGGTTCTTACTTTAATATTGTGATAGTGAATCCTATTCCGATTGATGAAACAATGGATCTTGCCCATGAGGAAATGTTTTCCAAAATATACTCGTTTGGAAATCTAGATATTGTTACGCGTTATTATGTTTATGACCTCGGGCCCTGATGGGCGCCCTCCAATTGGAAGTAGGTCAAACCTAATTGAGTGTGCTAACACCAATGGCTGATTTATCGTGACGTCACCAGTAGGAAGACTGATATGCACCGAGGTACGACGCTTTCTATATTGATTACA